>JAACJT020000034.1:8343775-8375403 GCA_009936485.2 Gymnarchus niloticus
AACAATTAAGTGTTGTTAATAATCAAAAATAGAGGAACTCAGGAAGGGAGCAAATACTTTTTCACAGCACTGTATATATGAATCTGATCAGCCAGTTAAACTGAGCCTAGCAGTCCCTGAGGTAGATAAACCAAACATGCTGATCAGGCATCAGCTGCCATCCTGTTCCTGATGTGCAGTCTTGATTTCACATTGTGCTGTGGCTATTTGCTTCATCAACTAAGGGCAACCCTCTGTCTGACACCAATGTCCAGAGGTGAGAGTTAGCCGAAAGTAAGACAAATTCTGTTATTACCTGCATTATGTTAAATTCATTAGAGATCACAGCCATGGTAATCTGAAGTAAACACAAAATAATTTGGAGTTTAATTTGAGTTAAGTATTTCTCCAGACACACAGGGAAGGACCTGCATGCAGTCTTAATGCATTCTGTCATTGAGCCATTGGGTGGCTACCTTTCAATGACAATGGAGACCAGTGGTCATCACTCATGTAAAAACGGATATAAAAATTCAGATTAGTGTATAAAATGATATATGTACAACACACCTGATTTTGTGTGTGGCATTATCTTGAGATGACAAAAGCGTGAGTATGCGACTTCTGTGAACCTCATTGTGGATCTTTTTGGATCATACCATACAATATTACTCTTTTGTGTTTCTCTTAAGCCCTGATCTCATCTGCTGGATACATCAGGACAACCCGCCACAGTTCAAATGTATTTTTTCCATGTTATCTCCTTTAAATTTTGCAGTCACCCTGCGAAAGGCTCACATCAGAGACAATTAGTACCACCTAATGAATGGTGAGATAGTTGACTGCATCAGACAGAGCAGAAAATGTGTTCAGCCACGGCTTTTCCACTTTTTGCTATTCATTAAACCTGGTTACCGTTGTCATGCATGGTGGGGTGATGTCTCTTGAGTGTTTTGCATACTCCTTGTCTTATTGTTTAACTGTGACTGATGAAAATATGTGATTTTTTTTTCTAAAGGCATTTCACTTCAAGGTCATTCTGAGAATGCAGGATGCATTTTTTGTCAGAGTGGTAAGCGCTTCTGTTCATACCTATACAACACTACGACATACAGTATTGTCACTTTCTTTGTCAAGACAGAAATGGCAGTTTCTCTGAGTTCCTGTTCAGCCGTAGTTCTAGTATGTCTTGGGGTGGTATATGTGGTAATGTATCACAAGATAACAGTGCTTTACAAAATACAGTGAACCATATGTCCTGAATGCCAAAAGGTGTAAACAGTTAGTTTACATCAACATACAATGGTCGAGTATGTCCATCCATCCATCCATCCATCCATCCATCCATCCATCCATCCATCCATCCATCCATCCATCCATCCAATCTTTTACACACTCACCTAGGTCAGGGTCACAATTGGTCAAGTATTTGTGTTGAAATAGTAACCCTGTTCAAGCATAAACTCCAGCATACATAGGTCACAAGTCATTATAGCTTTATTGTGAGAATATGTACGGCCTTAATATTGAAACACATCTGGTGGATGATGCTTCTATGTTAGACTAAAAATGGTCATCAGGATAACCAATGCAGACATCCTTGTTCAGACATAAAAGCCGAGAAAAAGAGAGGGAAGTCTGTGCCCTGTCTGAAATCTATAACTGGCAAATCACTAGTGATGGGACAAATGCATTGATTGGTAGTTCAGGATACTCCCACCCAACACGGGTTTTGAAGCTTCATTTATGAGCAGCATTGATCGGTAATTTCAGGATACTTCCACCAACATGGATTTTGAAGCCTCATTTGTACCGTTGGTACAAATCTGATCAAATTAAAATTCCTACCTCACAGATCAGAAAATGTAGGGCCTTGGAAAAATGTCTGTCTTCTTGAGATTTGCAATTTCCAGACATGAAATGCTGCCTATTATTAAGCCAACAGCTTGTTTAATGGCAAAAGACCATCAGATAATAGATATTAGATATTTTCCTCTCTTTTTCCAAAATATAAATTACATACATCTAAATAGACTAAATATGCATGCACATATTTTTTTGAATGCTGCAAGTCCTCCTAAAAAAAAGCATTTTAGCTTTCAGAATTTTTTTTTTCATTTTATCTGATTCAATGGACGTCTAAGAATGCATCAAACCTCTTCTGTCCATTAAAGCTAGATAGTAGTCACGGTTTAAGGAATAACTATCACTATAATTGCTTTCTTCTCTAATTTTGCGGCAGCTGCAGTATAACACAATACTGCAAAGGAAACAAAATCATTTTAAATGGACGGGAAGCAACAGGGGTGGATGAACAGAAACAGACTCTACAGGATGCAATACATGCATAGTATATACAGCCATAGTGACATATTCACTTTTTTTCTTAGCCTAGGACTTGGTGTCCTCACTTCAGAAGTTTAATAATCTGGTATCTGATGTATTGATCAGATGTCCCAGGGCCCGCGTGCAAAGGGACATGGGTGATGTTTATGATTTTGTTCTATGTGACCTGGTGCTTAAGGAGCTAAAGATGCTTTTAAGAAGAGGTGGAAAGTGTGAAGCGAGGGAGAGAGCCTGTGGTAGGGTCTGTCATAGCAAAAACACTGTTACCCAAAGCTGAATTACATAGAAATGTACAACTTGACAGAGAAGTAGAACTGTAAGCTGTGTCATTTGCTTTGAGAAAAAGCATCTGCTTGGCAATTTATTCTTATGCTTACTCTTATTCTTATTGATGATGATGATGATGAGGTGAATCATTGATAAAATCCTGTCCTCCAATCATTGTCTCCCAAACTATGCACAGAATCCTCCAGGACAGGCCGGCTGTCTGTCAGCTTGTTAGCTTCTCCGTCATTCTCCAGCCCAGGCTATGATGTGCCAGGGCAATAAGCCATCCCTGCCCCCCCCACGCTTCCTCTTCCTCACCGCCCAACACTGATGTTGCACGCCTTGCAGCTAGGGTCCTTTTTGGCGTTGGCCGTGGACAAGCTCATCAGGTGGTGCCCGCTGATCTCCACCAGCGTGCCCTGGTTCAGGTGTAGCGGCCCCGTGTAAAACACCTCCAGGATGACATCGCGGGCGTGGCAGTAAATTGGCTCCTCCCCTTCGCTCTGTGGTGGGCTGTATGTCAGGAAGGGGTTCTCTGCCATATCTAACTGTGGCAGGCGGGTGCTACAGAAACGATCCCCCTCCGAGCCAGCAGGGGCCAGCACTAGGATGACGTAGTGGTAGGCTGTGTACATGCAGTAGAAGTCAGCGAAGTAGAGGCGGGAAGTAGAGGGGTTCAGCAGCTGAGCTGCGGGTATTTGGAAACGCAGGGGGCCATAGGGAGAGTCCCGGGGGGGGAGGCCTGTGTCAAAATCGGTGTTACAGCTGAGAAACACTCCACTGAGGGTTCCGTTGATGGGAGAACCATGACTCCCACTGCTGTCTTTGAGAGAGGGGAACATCACCCCCCCACAAGCTGTCCTGTAAGAGAAAGACAGAGAGAAGGGTCACAAAAGAGTAGAGGGTACATGTATAGCATAGCACTGCAGGAATATTGCTTATCAAATGCCAGCAAGACATCCGAATGGGTCATTCTGAGCAGAGATATTTCGGAATGCACCGGATGTGGTGGAAGTAATCCGGGTGCTGGTTGCGGTAGAACACGGAGAACCGCAGCAGTCTTCCGGCGGCACCCCTGGCCTTCTCCAGGAGCTGCTGAAGATGATCTGTACCATAGTCTGCGGTGAGGTAAATACAGAGGGAAAGCAGTGTGTTGAGTTCTAGAGATTATGGCTTGTTAGCAGTTTGTACACATTCAGACTTTCACTTGATGCATATTGAAAAGAGAGAGCACAATGCAGGTAAAGTTAACAGGACATGAAGTAGCATGTAAAACACAAGTTCAGAACAAGGTTAGTTCATGCAGGTTCACCATTCCCATCCAGTTCTTCTCTCACCTTCTCCAAACCCTTGGCCCTCCAGGGCTCCTTCATGGCTTACCTCCTGTACTAAACTCCACCACTTGGCTCCAGTCAGACACCAGGTACTCAGCCCCTTCAGGCTGCCTCACAGCCGTTTGAACTGCCACGCAGTACTCGGTGCGCGGACTCAGAAACCAGTGACCCCGCACAGCCATGGGCAGGGACGCTGCCTTGGATACCAACTTGGTTGGGACATCCTAGGGGAGGCCAGGTGATTGAGAATCATATGAACACTGAAAACAAAACTGTAGCCCTGTAGAGGTTTCAGTTTAAAAATCCAAGATATCAGAATATATAATGTCTTGATATTTTATGATGGGTCAGCTAGAGGAAGTCAAGTCAACGACCAATAAAATACTTTAAAGCTCATTCTACCTGTTCTGACTTATAAGGTGATTAGACATTTAATCAACATAATGATCTGTATGGGTTCCAGGGCCCCTGTAACCCTGACCAGGATAAGTGGTTAGAAGATGGACGGATTATCTGTGTAGAACAAAAACCTCTATTATCGTCACACCTTTTTCCAAAGCAAAATAACACTGTATCAATGTTTAATATTTTATAAAGACAAGTCTTGCTGAACAGTGAATGGTGTTACTTATGGGACTTGAACCAAAATATTTCTTTATCCCCATTATACTGCCTGTCTGTGACCTTCTAACATAACAGATAGATTACCAGCGGTATGTTAAAATGATAGCATTCCATTACTTTCCTATTTTGCACACAGCACATGGAAATATGTCTGGTTCCTCCCAAGGTTTCTTCCTCCTGAGGGAGTTTTTCCTTGCCACTGTCACCTTTGGCTTACTCTCTGGGGACCTTGGGCCTGGGACTATGTAAGAGTTTTGTGACAAAGCTCTTTGTTAAAAGTGCTATGTAAATAAAATTGAATTGAATATATCTTTCAGCATATCCCATCTGGTGCTCTCTGAGGACACACTGACCAGAGCAAGGTTGGGGTAGGAACACAAGGTCAGCCATTTTATCCGGCACCCCGGGAGTAGTTTTGGAATTAGGAGCTTTGCTCAAGGGCCCAACAGTGATATAAATACGTTACGCTGGACTTGAACAAACAAGTTAACAACCTTCCGATCACAGGCACCTAACCCACAGAGTCACACACCACCCTTGAGTTTTAAAAATATGTACAGCACTGAAAGTGAGCAAATCAATGACACGTCTTCAAGCCACCAGCATAAGCTGCACCATTGGAGTAAATTAATTCACAAACTGGCTTGTTGGCAGTCAATATTAAAAACAAAGCTGAAGTACGCCTCAAGATATTTTCAAACTGAATGCTGGCCGCAATCTGAAGACCAAATATTCAGTTTGCAACAGAGTACGTGTCACTGCACACTGTGGTCCTGTCTCAGGGGATGTTCCTTAGTCTCCCACTCTGATTCTTACACTTTTAGTGCATAATTATAAAAGCGTTTGTTGTCTTTACCATGCAAGGGTTAAGGGATAGAGATCTCTTGAATTGTCTAACAAACAAATAATTGTGGCAAAGGGGGGATAGCTTTACGCCCTATTATTATTATTATTATTATTATTATTGTTGTTGTTATGAGTGGTTAATTGTTACTGCAGGTCAGTGAATTTGTGTCTTTGGGTAAACTATAGCGGAAAAGCGGCGTTAATAGCTTTAAGCGTCACGTAGCTTTAAATTAAAGATTACATAAAAAAATAACAGACTCCAGGACACTTGCCTCACACCAACGCTGCCAAAGTTACGTCGAGGTTTAAATGAAGACTGATGAAGGCGTATATTAAGATGCCAGAAACTGTCACAAAAGAGTGAGAATAATAAATCTGTGAAAAAAGAAAGTCTCCCCGAAACGTTCCTACCTTAAATTTCTTAATTGTGGCTCACAACTTATTTTTAGTTGAAAACCGTGATTTACAATTTAGTATATATTGTTTATAATTTTGAAAATTATTTCTGTTTCAAGAATTTTATTTAAAATGCGATGTAAATTGAATTCTGGCTGAATCCACTATCATGTACTTATGGTAATTTCCTGTACGTTATGTTGGTACTCGAAATGAATTTATGATTTCCATCTATCTTCTATAATCTATATCACAGTTTCCCTCCAGAATGAGCCTGGAGCCCGGAGCCTGGAGCCCGGAGCCCGGAGCCTGCCCCTGCTCCCAAGGCCAGAAGCGATTTAGAGACGCCAGTTCACACAACCGCATGTTTCTGGGCCCCGGGAGGTAATGGGAGTACCTGGAGGAAAGCTGCTCAACATAGCGAGATCACACAAACTCCACGCATGCAGAACAAAGCCAGGATTCAAAGCTCCGTGTGGTGTGAGACAACTACTCCCGTGTCACCCTGCATGCATTTTAATCAATGTATCATAATATATCGTCCTGTTTAAGTCTCCCTTCATTTAAATTCATACTCAGTTCCGGTAAGCAGATGAAAATATTGAATTCAACACGTGAAATAAACTCTATCTAAATTTCTCTTTTTTATTCACAATTCATGGCCGTGACCACAATTGAAAAAAAAATATATTATATAACCCCAACTGTATCGGTCAATAAGAGAATCAGTTAGTTAAATTCCTTTTACACCTTCCAGTTTTTTGGTGATAACTGATCATACAGATGGTCAGTATCTTCATCATTCAGGAGAGGAAGAGCAACAACGTCTCACCCAGGTTCAGAGGGTTTAAACTCCGCAATTTTCAGGCTTGGGGGGCTTATGGCCATCCGAGAGGAGAAGAGCGACAGCGAGTCACGAATTTGATTCCATCTGTTTTAACGGTTTATCACGTGGCAGCCGACCATTCGTATACCGGCGCAGCACTGATTATAATTATTGCTAGCTGTCTTTTACTGACATCGTTGACTAATCGGCCTGAAACCATTAACAACACTTAGGGAGAGTGGAAGCTGTTTTCAGCCGCAAAGAATTTCATGTACACATGTATATAAAAGGACTAGGTGTACTGTAAGTTGTTAAAATGTAGTTATAATGTGTTCCTTTGTTGGTGTGTTAATATGTTACCTAAGTTTAATAGATTGGACGTAGCCAGAGTACTTGAGTGGACTTCAGTCCGTGGATACGTGAGGAATCTGGAAAAAAGGAACTGAGAAGTGGGACTAGCTGATTTGGTGTGAAGGGGGGAGAAGAGCTTAATGGAGCCAACCCTGTGTTTGAAGCGATTTGGGTCCCTGCCCTCCTTGCGGCTCAGGTCGATGAAGTAGTGTGTCACCCTTCCCACGTCCTCCGGCGCCATGTCCCAGCCGATTCGGAAAGAGTCGCAGGTCACATCGGTGATCTGGATATTATGCGGCGTAGACAGGGGTTCCATCTCTGCCATCCACTGACATCAATACATGGATATATAAAATCGAAAGAAACAAAATGATTAGATACGATCTATCTGCAGAAGGGTGGTACGGCTTCATGAGTGCCCTCCACACAGGATAGCTACCAAAGACTGGGGCCATACATCCAATAACGTTCTCATTATGTTCTTAATGTACCTGTAATGTTTCCTGTTTGCTGGGGAGATGGACTCACAGCTGTATAAAATAGATCATACACAGTATATTGCACACAGCTCGCTATATTTGGGGGTCCAGAGCAATATTCTTCCAGGGGCCCAGAATTCCTAGCCACAGAGTTGCTAAGGACCATAAAGAATCAGACAGAATGACCTAATTATATTCACCAGTAGGGAGCCATTCAACTTATAATTTGGACCAAAACCCCAACCACAATAACGGTAATAATGTAGACTGTGGTTTTTATGAGTCGATGCTTTAAGCCCTGCCATCCATGTCATCCCCCCCTCCCCGCCCAACAGCAAGATGTCAATAGCTATAGTTTCCCAAGCACATCTCATTAAAATCAGAACGGTTTGTTTTTGAGCTGTGAGGGCATCCTGTATTATCTCTTAACATCTCATCAATAACCCATCAGTCAGGACTGTAAGATTTATTAACACCGGGCCTCTCTGTATAATGGAGGGGGGGTCACTTTTAACATTGGGGGGGCATGGATGGGAAATTATGTGGGAAATAAATGAGAAGAGCATGAAATCACAATCTTTGGCCCTCAGTTTACCTTCATTTAACCTTCGGTAGTGGAGAACTGTAAGTGGCATTGACTCTGACATCACGCTGCCTTATGCAATGTCCCCCCCCTTCATAGATCAGCCTCTTAGGAGCAAACATGCCCCCCCCAGAGTGGTTTTTACTCCCCAGTTGGTGTGCCACGAGGTAAGAGAGCCAGGTCTGCTGGCAGGTAGGCTGAAGCATATGTGCGACACGCCTGCTGGACCCGCTTTTCTGAATGACACGGCTTTATCGAGGGAACAGAGTCTCCTGGCAACAAGCTGAAAGCCGCAGCGAATCCCGTTTGCTCGGGAACGCCGTCCGAAGTCCCTGCGGGTTGGCGCTTTTTCAACGACCTGAGGACGTGTGACAGCCTCCGCTTATCTGTGGCTTTGCAATGCAACACGGGCCGTGTTTAATCGGCTCTGCACTGGTCTGCTTGTCTTTATGTTTCTCTTGTTTTTTTGTTCCCTGCGCCATCAGGGTGGAGAGCACACGAAGTAGGCAGCCGATACAGCACAGCCGGAGTAACAGAATCCTAGAATCCAGCACAATGGCATCACATAATGGGATTTATGACACGGGGGTAAATTGAACAGCGGCAGAGCGGTGGGGTGATATATTCCTTGGGAGCTGTTGATCCAGCTGGTTGCTTGCAGCCTTTGGAAAAGCGGCTGTTATTCACAAGTCCATCCATTGTGTTTGATTAGCCATCACCCTCTGCTGTCGGAATCAATAACCCAGCTGACGCCCTCATAGGAAAGGTGATTATCCGCCTCTGTGATCTCGACACCTGCCTATGTTAATGCTGAGGCGAGAAGCGGCTTGACTGACAAGCACTCGCTTATCCACAGTTTGTTTCTCCACCCTTCTTTCCCTTTTCTTGCATTCTCCACCTTCTTCCTGCCTTCTTGCATCACCTCGCCCGCCTGTTCCCCGATGCCTCTTCCCCAGAGGCCGTCACTGTGAACCCCTTCCGGCCGCCGGCATCCCGCCACGGAAGGTTCTGTGGCTTTCTCTCCAGGTGCCGCAGACAAGACACGCGCGGGCACATCGACCGCTGCTCACTTCTGTGGTCCCAATTGCGGAGGGTACCGACGCTTACTGAACCTCGTGATCGGTGTGAGGGTCACTGGTGCCACGGAGGGGTCTGTAGCCTCTATCCTGCGGCTGCCATTCCCACTTCATGTTTCTCCACACCCGCACGATGTAGGACAAGCAGAGATCCTCCCAGGACAGCCGCCAGAGCCGGTGTGGCTTGTTCCACTTTCCAGCTGATACCTAGCACTTTAGACATATGTGCACCCTGAGGCATCACTCAAACCCCCTCACTGACAACTGGATGCCTCTTACTGGACACACAAGTACATACATTCCCCAAGATGATGATGGAAAATGGAGAAATAGCCATCATACAAATGCAGGAAGGTCAATAAAGGGGCCAATAAATTATACCGAATAAATGAACAACTCTGAAGATTTCCCAGCAACTCTGCTGCAATTAACAACTGTAAGTAGCTTGGGACGGCTTCACGTGCCACCAAAAGAACTGCAAATGACCACGGAGAGCTTAGCAACAATCAGGTCTGGGTCTGTCGAAAGCTAGATGTCCATGCTGCTTTTCCTCAAAGCACTGATAAACTCAAAGTCTTATAAATATCTCCATGAGGATTTTCGGAGCTGCAGTTTCCTGTTTGTGAAAGGTGGTGACTGTGTGACACCCTAACGGTCTGCAATAATTCTCATAGGAAGCCTCTGAGCTCCCGAAGAGTGGGAGTGGCTCGGTGGGGAAGGGGAGGCAGGACGTTCATCGGTAGGTGACCGCGGGGTAGCTCACGCTTTTCAGCAGCGTTGATTGAGAGTATTCCCCGCATCATGGACAATGTTCCCCAGGAAAAGTGTGCAGGGTGTCGGGGCATGCTGGCCAGCACCCCAGAAAGTTCCACCTGAGTAAATGTGTGTGTGTGTGTGGGTGAGCAAGGTGTGTTTGTGGGGCTGGTCACTGTAATCTCCATTAGTGTTCACAGAGCCTGCATGCCTGCACAACTTGCATTGAAATAAACTCAGACAAAATGGAAATTACATACCAACGATGACTACAGAGTAGCACAAAGTAGGGCACCAAAGACTTGAGGGACATTCTAAATCATATTTCTCCACTGCAATATTTCATTGATGTCACATCTTAAGATGGTCATCGCCAGTGCAGACCCAGCTGTGACACATAATGATACATCTTCTATTTTTTTTATTGTTTTAGCCCTCTCATTTTTACACACACAAAAAAATTGACAGTGACTCCTTACTTCCTTCATAAATCATTAAACGGCTTCCATTTTTGACTGCCAAGGGGTCTCAATGAAAGAGATTGCCTAAACCGCTTGGCACATACTTTGCAACCTTACCTTCTGACATCCCCTGAACTGACGTATGGTTAGCCAGGCTGGTATATATCGCACACCCCTCTGACAAGCACAGCAGCACACATGCAGAGTAAACAACCCTATGGAACAAAACACCAACATCACGGAGACTAGCATGACAGCCCAAGGAGTTCAGTACTGAAAACAACGCTACAACACTCTCTGCAACTCCCACATGATGATCACTTAGCCCCAGTGCACTTACTTGAAGCCCACTTCATGCTATCCTTGGGAGGTGGTGTCCACGGAGAACAGAGGAAGGTAAACATATAAATATATATAAAAATTCATTACCTTGCTGCAGCAGTGCTGCTTGTAGCAGTAGACAGTTATCCCCTTTCAGACCAGACAGGAAACCACAGAGCTAAGTACTAAATGCTCCTAAAATGATTTTGGTTCCTTTCTCACACTCTTCCTTTCTCCACTGCAGTGGATGATGAATCCCTGTGGAAAAATGATTAGGAAGCAAAATAAGCACCCCTCTCTCTCTCTCTGTCTCGCTCTCTCTCTCATTCCCGCTCTCACTCTCTTTTTCTGTTCCTCACCCTGTCTCTTATTTCCTATCTCTCTCCCTCTCTTACTGTCTCTATATTCCTTTCATGGTGTGGGTCTTGTTTCTCTCTCCCTTACCATTTTTCTCCTTCTCTCTCTCCCTCTCTCTCACCTTCTCTTTTTCAGTTATTCTGTTTCTTATAGTTATGGTAACTGATGTCTGCTTTGCTAGCACACGGCTGCATTGCTGAAATTTTGATCTCCCGTGACAAAACATACTCTCAGGCACAAACGTGCCACTAAAGGGATGGAGTGGGAGAAAGAGCCTGTCAGCCACACTCCAAACAGCTTAAAAAAAATACACCCCATATAGGACAACAGTAAAGGCTCTCGGAAAACACTCACCAGTGTGCTTGGTGCTCACATAACTCCATCTCTTCACACCTCATAATTGCAGAACGTTCATCAAAACAAAAAGTGCCACAGAGGCAAAAAAAAAAAAAAACACAAAGTGGTCCTTTACAGACAATCTGAGAGCCTGTTTACGAGGATGCATCTATAACATCTCGAACTGCCAATTTTTCATTTTTCAGAAGGTAAAAACCCGATGGAAACCCCCCACTGTCACACCTTCTGGTGGGAACATGGCTAGAGGAGCAGTGGGACCCCTGAGGATCCGGAACACGAGGATGGTAAAGGCAGCGCTAGTGTGACTGTGAGGAAGCCCTGCTTTCTACTGTCCAGGGCTGAAGCTGCTGCCATCGCAGCAGATGCTGCACCATATGGACATCCTCCGCTGGCCGGTTAGATTGACTTCTCATCTCCTCTGCCATCTCAAAAGACAGAGTAGGACAAAGAGATAACTTGCAAGTGTAACATACCACTCCGACAAATAACAAGGAAGTGAACAGGTGGGATTTTTTTCACTCAAAGCTTCATAAGAGAATGTGAATATTGCACCGTCACACTGAAAGTGGAAAAAATTGATGCTGGAGCGCAGAGCTCCCTTAATTCAGCGGTGATATAAACATGAGATGAGTCAAACTGGAAGGCACTGCAACAACGCAGCACTGAATCAAGTTGTAGTAAGTGATATCAGTACGGAACACAAAGGCCTGGGAGAACAAACTGCAAACAGGGAAACCGCATTTGTGTATTAACTAGAAGCCTATTATTTGCATTGAGTACAGCTATGTATTGCTGAGGCTCATCCCTGTGAGTTATAATGGCATTTCCAGACATCCTGCAAATGGCAACCAGGCTGCGACTCACTGATCCTGCCCCAATGCAATTAAGGTGGTGTCATTCGTCTTAGGACAGGGCAGGGCGCTGATGGGGCAGAGGAAGGGTACATGAACACACTTAATACCTGTCGAAATTCTTTTTACCTTCATGCTCTTATGAGAACCATATTTCACTCAGTGAGCATGTCTTTTCGTGTGATTTTTACTAAACAAAACAGAAATTTAGATTTCATTCTGTTCATATTGGTGCTGATCCTTAATTGCAATTTAAATACTTATGAATGGTATTCTGGGAGTAATGGAATTAGTATTTTTTAAAAATTCAAGTAACTTCATCCTGCAGCCCTGACCAGGATAAGCAGTTGGAAGATGGATGGATGTGTTGTTTTATTTCTTTAAGGGAGCAAATAAATTATGTTTTTAAATGTATTGCGTTCATATGTTTGATGGATGCACTGCATCATTTCTTTCCTGATTTTAATTTGTGTCAAATATGTGAGGAAGTGCTGACTTTAGAAAATTTCTTTTCTATTAACTATTTCTTAAGGCGATTACATATTCCTTTAATACTAATCTTTGAATTTCTTTTCAAATAATGTCAGAGAAACATCTGGTTTCAACAACACAAAAAAGACGAGAAAGCAAACGCATTTTAAAAAATCGCATCATAGCAATATGTAAAACAATACCAGATGGAAAACAATGTTATTTATGAAATATTAACTTTACAACACTACCTTGAATTTTGAATTACAAATATATTTTGGTTATTCCTATTAGTCCAATATAATATTTGCAATAATAAAAATGACCTCTCTCATCTTCCTGAGACTTTAGAACGGGTCAGGTTCTTCATACTAGGTAAGAAAGTTAAAACTGAGCTATGTCTAATGTGTTGCTGTTTCAGCTACCTATCTCATCAGTGACACATCATCTGTCTGCTTTTGACCAATAATTATCTGCCTACGGCAAAATATTTATGTCGCACAGCGACAAAAGTACATGACACTGGAAACAGTGTGGTGTAAGTCAGCCTTTGTGCAAGTGTAATTACTGCAAAATTAATGAGACTGCACACACACACACACACACGCAGACAGACAGATAGATGAACTAACAAAACAAGCAAGCTGCAGGGGCTAGTAAGATATGATGCAGTGTAATAATTCCAGCTGACAAAACAACCGAGATTGTACGCCAACATCAGTGGTTCAGCAGTCAGCATATGCTGCTCATTTCTGAATCACAGAATTCTCATTAAGAACGAATGAGTAGCTTAATTAAAGCAAAAGGCATCTGTTTTTCTCGGTCGCTCGACTGATGATGTGAAACAGCTAGTGCCTGGAGGCAATGGAGGGCGAGTCCCCTCAACGAACGAGTCAGTCGAATTCTGTCAGGATGGCTGTCGAGTGACAAAGATGACATTATGATATAAGATACAGGATAAACGTGGGTATACTCTCGAATTAACTGCATATATTTTCACATCAGAAAACCATCTTTCGTTCGTAAGCTACTAAGAATCACTAGGTTTTGTAATGTTGTCGGCATTATCACTGCATCATTTAGCCGTAATAACGGCCAAGGTATTTCCAGTAATGATATCAAAATGCCCCAATATTATTTTCGCCGTGAGCAAATGTACTGTGATGTCATTTTACATCCGCAGGGGGCAGACGTGAGCACTCATGTGCCAGCGCTAAAAATGCCGAGAAATACTCAAAGATGTCGGAATGACCATTTTAAGCCTTCGGCTTAGTGCTCCGTGATACCGCGGTCTGCTTCCAGACTTTGTAAGTTTAAACCCTGAAAGCGTTTGAAGCGTGAAGATTCCACCCTCGTAAACATGGCGCCGGAGTGCCGCTGTACGTCACGTGGTGACGTCAGAGCGATTGCGGTAGTGACGTCACGGCGATGGCGGCGGTGACATGTGGTCGAGAGCTGTTTGTTTTTGCTTGTTGAGAATGAGTGATCCACGTAACTGTGAACGCTGATGAGTCGTACCTACATTGTGCTAAGCTGCTGATGTAAAAAGTGCATACGGAGGTAATTTGAAACGGCATGACATTTTTAAATGTGGAAGTTAACTATGCAGACATCATGTAAAGTGTGATTTAGGATCTGTTGTGTCATTAAACTCTAACGTGTTGCTTGAAATTTCCCGGTGTCAGTGGAAAATGAATAGTAATATAAAATTTATAGCGCGACATTACATCCATAGTCATCAGAAATGTATGCCTTAGTAACTTTCCAAATACCTGTATATTTACTGTTGTAGGTAAAGATACTTAAACTGATGAAATTGTACAGATTTGCTTGGAAGGAGTCCGTTTGATTTCGTGTGATGGCAATATGTAGACTTTCAAAACGTTGAGAAGCCTTTAAAACAACTCTTTCCATGTTCTAAAACCTTTTATTGAAGTTTTGTGGTTTTACGAATGCAGGAGAATGCCCTTTATCCGGTGGCTTGTGATTTATCCTGCCGCACGTATGTCTTTTTTTTTATTTTGCTGTGTCAGTGCTCAAAGACAGCATGGCAGATCCGAGTGACAGGGACTCCAGCCAGCCCCATAGAACCCCGGCCCCTGCTAGCGGTGGACGGGGGTTGCTGGTGGGCCGCAGGCTGCCGATCACCATCTCCCCGGGGCGCCTGCCCTCCGTGCGCACCCGAGACCTCACCCTAGGTGGAGTGAAGAAGGTAGGTCTCCGTCGAACGGTACAGGTAGTGTAGCAGATGAAGAACTCGGTGTGAGCCGTCATTACCAAGAAACATCTTTGTTGTGGTGTTCCATTTGCCTAATCCTCAAACATGGCTTCTTTGCTCTTTGTGTAAAACTATCAGACATTTGATTACTAAATTATACACATTTCTGCTGTTAATTGCAATGCTTAATTTTTGATTTGCTTATTGTCGTACTTGTGTATATATATGTTACTGTAAGATTGAAATTGTACAAAACTTTTCCCTGCTTATAAGTCTATGTAAAATTCTTGTCACACAGAAAACATTCACTCCAAACATCATCAGCCGAAAAGTTAAAGAAGAGTAAGTACTTTTTTATTATACTGTATGAAAACTAGACTGTACTAGGCAATGCCTCTATGATTGAAGGACAGTATGCAAACCTTATCTTTGTAATATGCTGAATATTTAGGGTTTTCCTGCTCATTACCATTTGGTAAAGAAGAATCTGGAAAATACAAAGTAAAGTGCATTTTGTTTCTTTGAATACAAACTCAAATTGTCAATGTATCTTTGGTGTGTGTGCTTCAAGCTCACATTTGCTTGACTGTGGTGTTCTCGAGCGATTGTGCATGTAGACAGGTGTGCGCTTCTCAGCATGGGGCAGCGTGGCACCCTCTAATGTATGCCGAACCTAAACGATGGCTTCAGAGAAGAACGCTGAGCTGGTTTTCCTTCGACAGAAATAAGGAGGAAGGGGGTCCCAAACGGGATCGCAAGCAGGCCGAGCGTGGGCGACAGCGGGATGGGCGTGGCCGAGGCAGGGGACGCCCTGAGATCATTCAGTCGCATTCCATTTTTGAACAGGGACCCGCAGAGATGGCGATTAAGAAGAGGGGTAAGAATCAGGGGTCTGACTTTGTTAGGTACTTGGCTGTAAGGTGTGGTTTTGTATTTACTTTGTCTGATTTTATACCTTTTAACAGGCCCTTAAATAGCAGTCGTTACTTTCTTGGATTTCATATAGTGAAATGTATTATGCTTCCAGTAAAGATATACTTAACGCTTAACCATCCCACTACTTTGCTTGTATTGTCTGGCTTATTTGTCAGTCTTGAAACTGGGATTTCGTCCTGTGGTCCATGCAGGTGGGTGGGATGGGGAGAGAGACACCCCCAACATGGGCCCATCTCCCATCATCAACATCAAAAAGGAGAAACGGGAGACCGAGGAAGAGACCAAGGAGATACTGCGCATGCTGGAGAAGGACAACGTGAGTCTCCGAGGACGTGGCCACCTCTTAACATCCACCCGTTCCTGACATGTGCTGACAGTCTGCTGCTTGCTGACGACATGGAGCTCTCTGCATCTTTTATTATTTATTTCTTTTTTTGTTTTGTTTTAATTGCACTTGTTTTCCCACCTCTTCTTACCTTAGTTCCTGGACGACCCTCGTTTGTGTAATGACTTGAGGAGCTGCCCTGTCCAGCTACCTCTGGCTGTGTCCGGGTGGAACTTCAAGGAGGAGTCCTGTGAGGATGCACAGAACAGGACCCTCAAACTCAAGGGAGTAAAGACGGAGGAGGAAGTTGACGCCATGGATGTAGAAGATTCAGTTCCTAAAGTGAAAGGTGTACCTTTTTAAGACAATTTGATGGACATCTCTGACATCGTCACAGATATTAAAGGATTCTAATTAAAATACTGCAGGGGATCACGTTATAAATGAGTGCACGAATATGAATTCCTTCATGTATTCCTGGTGTGATTTAATTTGTAACCATTCAAGATTGCAGCTCCCAGTTAACCAGTTGTGTGCCGCTGTCTAATTGGTCCATGCAGTAAAAGATGAACCAGCTGACATGCAGGAAGTGAAGAAGCCGGAGCCCATCTTTAGGCCCCCACCACTTCCTGAGCCTGATTCACTCCCAGCGCTGCTGGAAACATGGAGCCAGTGCAAGGGGGAGGAGCTCGTCTTTGTGCAGCTTCCGGATTCGCTGCCGGGGCAGCCACCGACACAGGAGGCCCGGCCAATCAAGAAAGAGGTGCAGTCAGAGGATGGACAGTCTGTGCTCGTGAAAACCGAGAATAATCAGGTATGCATAACCGCCTTATGCAGCGCCTGTGCGTATGGGTATACAGTTGTGATCTACCCATCCATGCATTTTACCACTTATGCTGGACAGGGTTGCGGGGGGACCTGGAGCCTATCTCAGGCAGGGCACAGAGGTTGGTTACATCCTGGACAGGATGTCAGTTCATTGCTGAAGACAGATATACACAATGTATTATATACTGTCAGCAGTGTAGAGATGCTAGATAGCTTATCAGCTTGTCTTTTAAGCACTGGAGAAAAACCATACGACATGGGAAGTACATGCAGACTTCCCACACAGAGCAGAGGCCAAATTCGAACCTTCAACCTTGTGGGTGTGACGCATCGGTGCGACCCACTGAGCCACCTCTCAGCTCTGATGTATGATTTAGTTTATTTGTGAGTTCCAACATCTCTGTCATGGGTAGGAGGAGCAACAGGAAGACAACAGTTGCTGTCTGAAGGACCTGAATGAGGGCCTGGTGGGCCGACTACTGGTGCGAAGGTCCGGCCGGGTGCAGCTCATCCTTGGGCACATCACTCTGGACCTTGCCCTGGGAACTCCCTGCTCTTTCTTCCAGGTGAATTAGCCACTAAGGGCTTTGCATAGAGCTGATGAAAACAAACCGTTGTGCTTTTTTTTTTTTTTTCCTGTTTATGTGTTTAGCATATTTCTCGTGACTTCCATCTCAGAGGTTCTCCAGCACATTGGCACATCACTAATGCTGTCCGTACCCATGATTCTCTCTCTCTCTCTCTCTCTCTTCAGGAGCTGGTCGCAGTGACGACTGGGGAGGGCAGGACTGGTGACCTCACCGTGTTGGGCCACATCAAACACAAGCTGGTGTGTTCGCCAGACTTTCAGGACTTGCTGGAGAACAGGGTGTGAGGAATGGGTTGTGCTTCCAAGTATCGTGTGATATGTTATTGGACGGGGGTGTGGCTTATGGTGGCTTCCTGATGCCTTCAGGTGTCATGTGACTTCCCGTTCTAGGGACCATCAGCATCTCAGCACAGGACTGATGGGGAGGCACCTTTTTCCTAGAGATGGGAAAGGGGAAATATTTGTTGGCTTGAACTTTTACAAGTTAATGTATGGTCTAAAATGAATGTAATAATCTAATTATCCAACCAAAATCGAATCAATTTGGGGGGGAAAAAAATCTTTATTTCTTGAAGCAGTATAATGATCATATTGCAGATATTGCTGAATTTCCATATTAAAGTTGGTCAGATGGTTATTTTAAAATAAGAATGTTTTTGTAATTATTATTATTATTATTATTATTATTATTATTAAGGAGAGATGTGCCAAAAATGCCTATGTTGCTTAATGAAATGGTCTTAGTCCTTTACCTCCCACAGCACACTGGGAAGAGTGAGGAGGCATGGAGTACCTGCTAAGTTATGAATACCCACACTTCATTATGGTTGTATAGTCTGAGCTCATTCTTCCCCCACACCTTAGCGCAACACTACCTGATGGTCTGATGAAATCTGTAAAAGTGACCAGGTGGCAGTGTTAATAAAATTGGAGCCAGACATTTTTGAGTTTGAACAAATGTTATTAATAATAAAAAAATCTGATAAAGCATGTGCTTGTGTTTTATTTGAATACCTTTGTCCTCAACAGATCTTCCTTGCCTAATGCAGTTTAATATAGTTGTATAACACTGGCAAGTAATAAAATGACGATGTTTCAGTTGAATATGGTAAAAACCCTTCAGGATCTAAAACTGCTTTCTGTTCTTGCCTTGTAAATCAAGATGGAAAGGGGTGACGAGAGGATTCAAATTTGGTTTGTGATTTGTTTTCTTATCTATGTTGTTTTCCTCATTTTAATTATCCCCACCAATACGGAAACTGTGAAGGGTGAAAGGAACAAAAAATATTTGATGGCAAAGGAATTAGAAACTGAGTTGATGAAAACGCTTATGCATAGGATGATTCTGTGATTTAATGTTCTTTGGAAATATTAATGGAAGTAAAAACTGCTTACATCCAACGAGAAAGGTGCCAGTTCATTTGTAACTGAGTGTTTAATCAAATCAGTCGCCAATACACCACTTCGGTTTTCAATTCAAATGAATTTCCATCGCCATTCTTTGTATCGAGGATTTCTGTCATCTCAACCCTTATGCCCGCATCACTTTGGTCAACCCATGGCTCATATTTTATCAAATCACACCTCAATTCACACAAGCATCAAGCTGTAATTCACGTGCATTACTCAGTTTTTATTTCGTATGCATTTTTCTCAACATCTTTTTCATCAAGGAATTTTTGTTACTTTCACCCTTCATAGGAGACATCCCGCCACGAGTCCAGGAGGTTCGCCGGCATCAGTAGCATTGCGCCTCCAGCCACTCTCTTCCGAAGCTTTGAACATCCCGCCATTAGGTGGCGCTGGCGCGTCGCCCGGTGCCTCTAGTGTATCCATGCGCTCCTTCGTTAGTTTAGGCGCGCCGTGCGCGCGCGCGCGCGCGCCCGCCCTTCCAGGTCTTCACGCTGCCCTGGCTTACCGGCTTTGGGGCACGAGGAAACCCGGCGGGCCAGACGGGCGGCACGCGGGTTCGCCTTGCCGACCGTAACGGCAGCACGAGTCGTGTAAGTTCTCGTGAGAGCTCGGCGCTTTCGGACGCCCGCCGACGCGAGGGCGATGGCGGTGGTTACCTCTCGGTCTGTTAGCTATTCACAGCAGGTCTTTCCGTTTAGAAGAGGGCTGTACGGGAGCTTATCGATGCCCCGCATCGGCCCCGGTCCTGCCCAGTGCTATTCACTTGGTAGTTATTTGCCGAACTGACCACCCCGTTAATCGTTATGGCGTTCTTTTGCTGTGGTCACCATGACCTGGCAAGTAGTTGTTTACCGCCTGTTTGTTTCACCGCTAAAACGCCGTCTTCATCGGTTACTTCTGCGCTTTTCCGCTTTCTTAATATTTGTAATATTCTTCGGAGTCGACTAGATGAATTTAGACCGGGTTCGGCTGGGCACTTCCCGTGAGGCTCTGTGTGGCGATCTGGGCTCGATCTTACGTTAGACGTTAGCGTGAGACCGGAATATTCGTGTCGATGTCTTCGGTTCTTTAAACCATTTTAAATTTGTTTCCATCAGACGAAGTTCACGAACAAACGGGGAGAAATGGTTATTACTATCACCCTGAAGCAGCATCCTTGACGCCTTTTTGTTCGCACTCCTCAAAAAAAATAGCAAAATTGTACTTTTAAAATGTATTTATCAGCCTCCTTAACAATCCATTTTGGTTTTGTACAGTCTGTTAACTTGGGGTGGAGGTTGGCTTAATTCAGAGGTACGTTAAGTCTTTACACAATCGCTTTGCCAAAATTATCTTTTGTTTTTCCTATTGTAGATATGTAGATTTCACTGTGCTATGAAAGCTAGAAAAGTGCAGTTAAATGTAAGGTTGTCACCCCTCATTGTGTGAATAATTAGTCGCGCTTGGCAATAGGAACTGGCCCTTTGGCCCAGTTGTAAACAGTTTGCAACTAAGAAATAGCAGAGGTAAACACATCACAGGTGTGAGCTGGAGTTAGGTTACAGAGCTGTCTGTGTTTGGATATCCAGTAGTGGTCTTTGTGCACTGCAGGTCATCTTTCGTGAAGTAGTTCTTGGCTGGTTTGGCACCGGTTAGATTGATGTAAAGAAATTACATTGCTTGGTAGTCCTATGTCTTACACAAACTGTTAATATGGCATAAGCTGATTCCCATTGCTATTTTTAGAAGTATTACTAGAAGTTTAGTTGCAGTTAATTGAAGTTTCTGTCTTTGACTGTTGATGTGAAGTGTGTATTTTGAATACAGGTTGTGTCCAGGTTTAGGATTTTGTTAGGTAAATGAGTCACGCACTAACAGCAGCTTTTGACAGGATTTTTGGAGCGCTATAACGGATAACAGGAAATAAAATGGTCTTGGGTTTTGCCGGAATATGGAGTGGCATTACAGCTGCTTCAGTTCTGCCTCTGACTTGTAGAAAGCATTTGACTTTTTTCATATGTTGGACTCCATGAAGATGTATGTCCATGATAATGTACATATATAAAAGCATGCTTGTACAAATAAGGTGAATTTGAGTGCCTTTTCTCTGGGCTTCTCTGTAGTCCAGTCGAACGTGCCGGTAATCTCTTCATGATGGAAAAAAATGTGGATTTCTTGGTGGTGCTTCTAGGAACCATCCATTTTTGTGCATCCACGGCTTGATTCCTAGGAACCGTGCTCTCCAGCAGAACCCTTAGGCTTAGACATTTCTTGCAGTGGGGGTGGAAGGAAAAGTTCCCTGTCTTAGTGAGGATGGTGGCAGTTGGACTGCTTGAGGGTGAAATATGTCAGGATCTGATCATCCCCTTGAATGCTGGGTACCTATTAATCCAGATGCAGTGTTACTAAGGAACCGTATTTTTTTTTGTTTTGGGTGATTTGCATTCGAGAACCCATGCCTCTTTACTTCAGTACCAGCTAACTTTAGTTACTTAGCAGACAGTTATCCACGATGCTTTAACTTGATATCAAGTGTTAATTTATGCAGCTAGAAATTTTGCGTTTTGCTGAAGTGATTTCAGTTTAAATCTTTTATGTGTGTTTGACCCTGTACTCATGACACGTGACCTGAGACGAGAATTTGCGTCTCGTCAAGGATGGTGCAAGTGTGATCAGTGCTTTGGAAGTTCGGGCATACGCTTCCAAGCGTGTGACGTAGTCTGTTAGCTGACTCAGTGGTTTCCACTAGAGCCGTGACAGTCGGGTCAGATATTGGTTTATTGTCCAGGCTTTCTTTTGGAGTCACTTCACATCACTTTCTGTAGACTGGTATCTATTCCCCTGAAGTCACACCAGGAAATAGTGCTGGCTGCAGTTGTTTTTCCTGGCTGGAAATAAGTGCATTGTTTTTCCTCCCCCCCAGGTACAGCAAAGCCTGTGGAGCTGTGGCAAGGCTGGGAGGTTCTGTCTTCTCCAACATCTCTCTTTTCCCAGCTTATTTCATAGCCCAACTTTTCCAACCAGGTGCTGCTAGGTACTCTGAAGAAAGGTCACCTTTAATACTTGCTTCATCCCTCTCGCCTGTCCTGTGCTTCACAAGCATGAAGATGACTGGCAAGGTTTGCGTGAGCAGTCGTGTTCTTAAGGAGAGAAGACGACGATAAATAAATAAAACCCAACTGCAAGGGCCTACTGGTGAAAAGTGGGGAAATAATCAGCATCTCCCCCTGGCGGGAGCAGCATTTGGAGTACTCATCTCCATGGTGACAGCGTTCTACACTTCTGGAGGGAGGAACCTCATGTCTACCATAGCTTTATGAAGGCAGCGGTCCAGAGGAGGTTGATGAGACTGACGCCGCAAAGAGCTTGAAAAAGAGGAAGTGGTTGTCCTCACTGAGTGCAGGCTGCTTTGACAGTAAACAATTCCTCTTTAGCAGATAAATATTTACCATCTGCCAGGATGGGCTGGTTCCCTCCTCCCTTTGATAATTTGCTCTGCATGATGCTGGGCATCTCCTTCACTGTGTGGTTTACCCTGCTGCTGGTCTTCATCATTGTGCCTGCTATCTTTGGTGTGTCTTTTGGTATCCGCCGCCTCTATATGAAGACCCTGATTAAAATCTTCAAGGTAAGCAGCCCCCTCTTCCTGCCTTGTGAATATCATGCATCAAGATGTCCTGTGTTGTGTTCTGAAAGAACCTCTCTGCATTTTAGATGTTATTTATACGCTGTAGGGTGGGATGTATTCTGAAGTTCATTTGCAATGAGTTGACTGTGGTGTCACATTTCACCATCTGTGTAATTGAACTTGTATTCTTGACAAAGTTTATGTGGTGGGTCTCTGATCAGATGAATTTGGTGTCGTCTACTGCAGTGTCAGTTGCCTTGCGTTAAAGGGCTATCGTTCCACCGGGGCGGGGGGTGTCATTTTGCGTACCGCTGCCACCTGAAGCACCAGGTGATGTGACTTACTGTCAGAACACTCCATTGTAGGAGTTGATGGCTGAGTTTGAGCGACGGTCCAGTTTGCCTGCTCCTAATCTGCACAGTGCATTCAGGTCATTCAGGTTGGTTTTGATACAGTATGGTTTGGACTGTGCAGCACTACTCCAGCATGTTCAATAATAAGTAAGATCTGTCTGTCTTGCACTCTGAGAGTCAGGCCTGCTTTAGGTCATTGACTTTGGGTCCTCCCTCCCAACTGACTGCTCCAGGCCTCTGCATCCTGTGCTGGAACATTGAACTTCCTTCCGACTCTCTTATGAAAAGCCTGTTCCCTTCAGTGGGATGCTCATAGAGAGCATAATGACCCTGCTAACACGTCTGCTTTTCAGACTGCAGGTTAGACCCCGGCTGACCGCATGGAAAGAACAATCTAGAACTGTTCGGTTTATTCATCTGTATAGCCTAATTTTGGCATTTCAGAGCCTTCCTGTCACCGTTTCAATCAACAAATGTCAGCCTTGATTACAAAGATTTGTTGCATTTCTCGGTACCTGTAATTTAGTAAAATGTTCAGTAGTGGTACACACCTTTTGCCAGAGATTTTGTCTCAAACAGAAGCTAATAGCGTTTCCTGTTCATCAGGTTCTTCTGACATGACAGGTTTCTGGCAGCAGGGTAGAGCACAGAATGTTGAAAAGCACATTGCAGTCTTGCTAAATAGGTTGTGGGAGAAAAAAAAAAAGCTAGAGGCCTTCTGAGAATGAGAGGGATGAACTGTTACCCTGTTGTCCCCCGACCTTATAAAAACCCTTCCAAGCATCAGTCCCAGCATTCTCTGCCTGGGACAGAGCAGCAGCTGAAACCAGAGAAGGTCAGTGCCACGCTGCATCCCCAAGGTTGGCTGCTTGTCCCTCAGTGGACTGCTTAAACGCACACCGTTGATCACGTGACTTGCCTTAGCCAGTGGTAGAAGCATTTGGTCATGATGCGAATGTTCCTCTTCAGACATTCAAACTGTCGTCTTGAAAAGAGCACCTGAGTCATTTGTTTAACAGGTAACTAATTATGCTTCCTGGTGATGGCTGGGATGTAGTACGTGGGTGAAAGATTAGGATTTTAGCTTACTCGTCAGGATCAGCTGGTCTCGCCACAGCCTGCTAGTATATAATGTTGCTTATCTGGAATCGCTTCTGAGCTCTGGCAGCTGGAGATCAGGCACCAATGTGACGTGGGACTACACTCCTGTCGTAAAATAGGTGCTTAATGAAGGCAACCCGATGTCATTCTCATTGGTTCTTGATTGGGGTGGGGCTTTCCTTAGAATTTGAGGTGAGTAAAAAGTGTGAATAAACGTTTTCTGAAGAAAAGCCCATGAAAGGCTTATCGTTTTAAGAAGTGGACAGAGCTTTCCTCTCAGTGTTATCATGCAGCACCAGCTGAGAACTTCAGCAGGGAAAGAAGGGCAGAACAGACCCCTGGGGTAGCAGAGTGCATCAAGGGTGGTCACCGAGAAGTTTTCTCTGTAGGAAGTCCTTCCTTGATGTTTGGTGGGAGTCAAGCTGACTGCTGTATGACAGTGGACAGCTGGAACTGATGAGTGGGAGGGTGGTGCTGCCCCACCATCTTCTGTCTCCCACCATCTCTTCCTCCCTTCAGTTGTTTTAGTGCGAACTGTCACTAGGTGTAAGAACACATCTGCGCCCAATACTGATCAGCAGTGAGGAGGCTGATAAGCAGAAGTGTGTGTTTATCAAGGAGAGGCACTGCGGTGAAATGCGGCTGTCACAGTTCTTTGTGGGGCTGCCTTTGCAAGGGGTTCCTGACAGGAGGTCAGTGCAAAAGAATGCTGGGAGGAATCAGGGTAGTTGGGGTGTTTTGTCTGAGAGGGGTGTATTGACTAAGGTGAAATGGGCTTGGGGTGACTGGATGGATAGTGTAAGAGTTTTTGCAAAAACTCTGTGAAAGCATAAGGAACTTGCTTTTAACTGTGATAACATCCTCTCCCCTTCATGATATGATATGCTGTGCCTGCTCTTGTGGGTGAAGTTAGCAGAACAGTGTGTGAAAGCCACTCGGGCAGACAAGGCTTCGTAAATATTGTGAAATTGGTAGGCTGCATAGAGACGGGCAGAACGGGCGATTAATAGGTGAGACGGTGCCAGGCTGTTTTGATGTGGGGAAAATGAAGACTGGACGGACCTCTGCTCTGGCATGATGGGTGGCAGCATGCTCTCAGGTAGCAGGTTGAAGTGCCATGAAGGGCTCTGCGTTAGTTCTAACCTGAACTGTATCAGTGGAAGATAATATCCATCGCTCATCCTAAACAGAGTTGTAGGGGGCCTGGAGTCAATCACGGGCAGCACAGGGAATGAGGCTGGGATATATCCTGGAGGAGATAGCAGTCCATTGCAGGGCACAGTCAAACACACAATCATGAACAACTGGCAATTTAAAGATGCAGTTTAGCTTAACTGCATGTCTTTGGACTGCAGAAGGAACCCAAGCTGCTTAAATGGGGAAATAGCTTAATATCAGTACAAGTTCATGGGTAAATGCTTTAGTGTGAATGTTCTGTTCTGAGATCAGTGTAGATCTGTTTGGCTGGTGCTCAGATGCCTTTACCTCAGCATGGCACTCAGAAACCGACAAGACCGATGTTCATAAAGCTGCTGGGGGGGGGGGGGGGTGTTTCGCAGGCAGACCTGTGAAAAGCCTGCTGTGCTTTTGAGTGTTATGAGTGACTATGTAAAGCGCTTTGTGACCGTGCTTCGTGTTAAAAGCGCTGTATAAATAAAATTGAATTGAATTAATGTAACTCTCCTCTTCCCCTTCTGTCTGCAGTGGGCCACTTTGAGGATAGAGAGAGGAGCCAAGGAGAAGAAGCAGCTGCTGTACAAGCCCTACACCAACGGTATGAAGCCCAGTGAGTCCTGCTGTCTGTCTGCAAAGCAGCAAAGGCAGCTGGTCAAAAATGACAAGTGTGCCTTAACATTGTACTGTCCAATCGCTGTGTTTATTTTTGTACCTCTTGAATCGGGACGTTATGAGTAAAGTAGTAGTGCTGTTGATGAGCTGTACGGTTTGCTGTGGTTCCAAACGCTTCTCCATAAGTCACATGAAGCAGCAGTGTTTGTGCGTGGTGTGTGTCAGTACAGAGTTTATGCAGATGGCCTTGGACAGCCTTAAAATCTTTAATTTTGAACGTTTGTGGTGGCGGAGAACCACACTGGATTGAAGGGTCACGTGGGCATATTGACACTTGGCATCGGTGTTTGTTACATTGAAGGGAAACTTTTGCAGCTGCCTTTTTGAAGCTTCTTAAAATGGGGATGTTGCTGAGCAATATTTTTGCCCCGAATATTTCTATACTGTTAATATTTGTCTAGAATTCAGGTGCATAGGTCTATAGTTCCTTGGTAATTCTTTACTTCTCAGATCCTCCTTTTTGACCTCCTGAATTTTCTTGGAGGTTAATCAGTTGTTAATCATCTGTGGTGAGATAAAATATAACTAATAATACAGTTTAATGTGCCGGCTCTTTGACCTTCAGGAATCATCGCCAAGGAGCCCACGTCCCTGGAGGAAGAGATAAAGGAGATCCGGCGCAGTGGCAGCAGCCGGGACCTGGGCACCGCCTCCCAGGAGTTCGAGCTCTCCGACATCTTCTACTTCTGCCGGCGCGGCATGGAGAGCATCATGGATGACGAGGTGACCAAGCGCTTCTCGGCCGAGGAACTCGAGTCCTGGAACCTGCTGACTCGCAGCAACTACAACTTCCAGTACATCAGCTTGCGGCTCACCGTGCTCTGGGGCCTGGGGGTGCTCATCCGCTACGGCTTCTTGCTGCCACTCAGGTGAGGGGGTTGGTCAGCCTAATCTCAGCGAAAGTAAACACCGTCGGGCAGCTTCCTAGACAACCTCAGTGGCTGAAGGCCCCAGGCCTGACTCCATATCTGAGAGATGATATACTTGAACTCTGTAGCTGCAGTATGATGGTAAAGTGAGGGTGTGAGATATAGGCAGCCATGTCGTCTTCTCCTCCAGCTTTCTGTATCGTTCTGCCATGGTATTGAGTTACATAAACCTCCAGTGATCTTGCTTATTGAGTAATAACTTGTCTGTTTCTCTGGTGGTGGCCCTTGGCTTCCTAGAGGCATTAAGTCAGAGCTATCTGGTATGCTTACTGCTAATGCTGCAGCTACAATAAAAGGTTCGAACGGTCAGCAATGCTGCAGGGTCACTCCGCCGAGGAGCACCAGGCACTGAAGGCCGTTTATTTTTCAAAAACGCTGGTCTGTGACGCATTTGCCTGCGCTGCCTAGTGCTGTTAAATCCCCACCCTCTCAAGCTACCTGGGGATTTTGATTGGATTCTGTTATGCCACATTTACTTATCCCCCTCCACCAGCTAGAGATAAGCACGAAGCTAGGGTCATATTTAGATGATTTAACATGGAGAGATTGTTTCGTCTGTTCAAGCTTTAAGTACATGTAGAGATCGTAACATATACCCTTCAGGTTAACCAAGAAGGTAATGAGGAGATGCGCTAGATAATTAATGCAGCCTTGCAAAGGCTTACTCCCTACTGCTTTGGTGCAGTCACCTGAAACGAGAACGATCTTTACAGTAGGGTTTGGGTTTTATTTGGGTGCAGCCTTGTGTGTGTGTGTGTGTGTGTGTGTGTGTGTGTGTGTGTGTGTGTGTGTGTGTGTGTGTGTGTGTGTGTGTGTGTGTGCGCGCGCTATAATGACTTTCGTCTTCAGTGTGTGAGGTGCTCTGTCGTGTTTAGCATGGTGTCGTTGAAGCTGCCTTCTTGGTGGCTCTTGTTTCCATTGACAGGGTGACTCTGGCCTTCACTGGAGTGGGTCTCCTCGTGGTCCTTACCACCATAGTGGGCTGCTTACCCAATGGGAGGTATGTTACTTCGAAATCCTCCGAACCACAATACATATACCTTCACAAGTACAATGCTTACCACCACCCTCCTCCTCCTCCTCTTGTCCACTTGAGGATGAAGAACTTCCTCAGTGAGAAGGTCCACCTGATGTGCTACCGAATCTGCGTGCGAGCCCTCACTGCCATCATAACGTACCACAACAGGTGAGCAACTAAGGCTGGGGTGTCACAACATATTTGCCAGGCACAGATTACACTTCAGGTACTCTCTGAAAGTTACAGGCGAATTTTGAAGAACGGGAATAATGGAGCGGCCATTAGGCATGGATGACCATTTGGACCACCTACCTTGACGACCACAGATATTTGCAAACCAAACATTAACCATTTGAAGCAGTGCTGTTGGGGGTGCAGGTGGCATTGCACTCAGCTGATTGGCAGGTGCTTTTGATGCCGCTGTTGTTTAAACGTCTTTGTGACTCGGTCAACACAGCACAAGCAGACCTAAACTGACAGTCAGTTGAGAGAGTAGTTCTTTTTTTTTTTCCCTAATTGTGAAATGGATAGCCCTCAAATAATGCACACCATGTAACAGACTCATCCAAGCAGCTGCTCGGTGGCTGCCCAAAGCTGGAATGGTTAAATGCTTTAAGGTGGCTATGTTGGGAATGGAAATAAATAGAACAGGTTTGAAGCAGAGCTCTAACATGAAGAGCAGCCTAGGGCTTGGGAAGGCACGGGTTGGGCCGCCCCTTCCAAGGACGGTTGGTACACTGGGATTTTATGGCACGTGGGCGGCTAACTCAGAGAGGAACACGCGGGTCCTCTGTCATGTCACTCACGCTAATTTTATCGGTGTGTTGTATTGTGGCTTGACTGCACCTACTACCTCATAGAAGGACAATAATACCAGCCTGTTATTGTACGATAGGTGCTGCTTGTCAGAAACAACCTGTAGGTCCCTCCCTAACCAAGCCTGACATTCAGTCTGTTTTGAGAACGGCCAGCTAGCTACAGCCTGCTGACGTAGCATCGCTTGGCTCAGGGTGGCTTACCGTACACCTTCTCAGGCTTGCCATGATTGAAAATGCAGTTCTCCCTGATGGGAGAATCGCTATGCTGAAGAGGCGTTATGCTCCCAGCTGTCCCCTAAGGCCTGCTTTGAAGGCTTGGGTCCCACATCCTGCTGTCGAGCTCTGGCTGAAGTAAATGTGGAGTTAGGCTCTTGGTCTGTCTTTAGATTGAGGGCTCGTGCACAGGTCTGCATAGAACACCCAGCTGGCTGTTCAGGGAATACATATGGCTGGTACATACTTACTTAGTAAGTGCTGTGTGAGCCGAAGCCAGCTGTGAGCTGCCAGATTTTTAAAGCCCTGGGGCTTTCTGAAGCTAGCTGGACCACTGCTGAGTAGTCCAGAAGACTGAAGGTTTTTAAAGCTGAGGACTTTTTAAGATTTTAAACTGTTGCAGAGAACAGAGAGTGAAGCTGAATAGTAATCGCCAGCTTGCTACAAAACGAGGTAACGGTAAACTGTTTGGAACCTTTAAGTTCCGCACTGGTGCAAAGTTTTACAAAATACACTTGCTTATAGGGTAATCATTCGCTAGCGCCAGGAGCAGGACAACTGCGATTATACTGCAGTGTGATTGCCTTTCATTTGCCTGTTAGTAAGCAGAGTGTACTGGCTGCCTTTTACCAGCTGAACAAATGGGAAAACCAGGAATAACTGGAAAGTTCTGTTTTGGAATCCTTTGGTGGACATCCGCTCACTTTGTTTACATGGCTACTGTTTGAACAGTCACTGTGCCTTACTGCCTTAGACTGCTTCCACTTTCATAGCTGGAAAAAGTCAACTGAGGGCCAATGACAGCCCATGATGATCACAGAGCCTTAAGCAGCTGGTGGTGAAGTGAGTGACAAAGTTTAAACTGTGTGATTTAGCTACTATATGGCTAACATTCAGGGCCCATTTTTCTGTAAGCGATGAGAGAACACTAGCTTGTTTTTTTAACAAAGTAACTTTTGGCATGGTGCTGAGTGGAAAGGGGCAAATAGTCTGCTGAATATTGATTCCTCTGTTTACTTATACTATTTTGTGTCCTTACAGTGAGAACAAGCCCAAAAATGGTGGGATCTGTGTGGCCAACCACACCTCGCCCATTGACGTGATCATCCTTGCCAGCGATGGATGCTATGCCATGGTAAGCTGTCTGATTTCACCGTTGGTGCCCCAGCAAGTGTAGAAAAAGCCTCAAGCTTTTGCAGAGGGAATAAAGATGGGCTTGGTTTTATACTTTGCTTTGGAGCTTTTTAACTTCATTGTCTACTGATTAAAGAAGATGGTGGTTAACGAGGGAGGGAATACAACATTCAAAACTCCTGTTTAAACCAAGGACATTTTCTGAAAGAGATCTGCTGATTGAATCGTTTATAGCAGCAATGGTTTCCATACATCCCTCAATAATGAATCTCTAAAGCATGTGTCTGTGTGTGTCACAGGTGGGCCAGATCCATGGGGGGTTGATGGGAGTGATCCAGAGGTCTATGGTGAAGGCCTGTCCGCACGTCTGGTTTGAGCGGTCTGAAGTCAAAGACCGACACCTGGTGGCCAAAAGGTAGCATTGCATGCCTTAAATTTCCAGCGTTAGTCTAGCCCCGGGTTTCTTGCTTCTGAAGAACAGGCGGCAGATGATGCATTCTGCTCAACTAAAGTTCAGCAATTTTAAACTGTTGTAAAGGCACCGTCTTCAAGTGCTTTATTTGTAGTCTTTTGCAACAAAGTGGAGATATACACTCACCAGCCACTTCAATAAGTACACCTTGCTCGTATAGAGTTGGACCCCTTTGTCCTTCAGAACTGCCTTAATTCTTTGTGGCATAGATTCAACAAGATGCTTGAAACATTCCTCAGAGATTTTGGTCCATGATAACGTGATAGCATCACGCAGTTGCTGCAAATTTGTCGACTGCACCTTCACGATGCAAATCTTCCGTTCCACCACACCTCAAAGGTACTCTGCTGGATTGAGATCTGGTGACTGTGGAGGCTGTTTGAGTACAGTGAACTCATTGTCATGTTCTGAGATGATATGAGCTTTGTGACATGGCGAGTTATCCTGCTGGAAGTAGCCATTAGAAGATGGATACACTGTGGTCATTAAGGGATGGACATGGCCAGCAACAATACTCAGGTAGGCTGTGGCATTTAAACAATGCTTAATTGGTACCAAAGGGACCAAAGTTTGCCAAGAAAATATCCCCCACACCATTACACCACCGCTTCAGGCTGGTGGTAGTGATGGTGTAATGGTGTGGGGGATACAAGGCAGGATGGATCCATGCTTTGATGTTATGTACACCAGGTGTTAACCATACCATTTGAATGTCACAGAAGAAATCAAGACTCATCAGACCAGGCAATGTTTTTCTAATTTTCTATTGCCAATTTTGGTGAGCCCGTGCACACTGTAGCCTCAGTTTTCTGTTCTTAGTTGACAGGAGTGGGACCTGGTGTGGTTTTCTGCTGTAGACCATCTGCTTCAAGGTTCAAAGTGTTGTGCGTTCAGAGCTGCTTTTCTGCATACTCTGGTTGTGTCGAGTGGTTATTTGAGTTACTGTTGCCTTTCTGTCAGCTCAAACCAGTCTGGACATTCTTCTCTGACCTCTGGCATTTTTGTCCAAAGAACCACTACTCACTGGATGTCCCCCCCCCCCCCCCCCCCCCCCCCCCCCCCCCCCCCCCCCCCCCCCACCGCCCTTGTCGCCTCCCCGAGACCCCCCCACCCCCATCCTACAACCCAACCCCCCCCCACCCCCCCCC
>JAACJT020000034.1:8375503-8392409 GCA_009936485.2 Gymnarchus niloticus
TTTTTTTGGCTCCGCCCCGTGCTGGCATTCTTCTCTGGCCCCTCGCTTTTTTGTCCCAAGGACCACTGTCCCCCGGGGGGCCCCCCCCCCCCCCCCCAGACCATTCTCTGTAAACCCTAGAGATGGTTGTGTGTGAAAATCCCAGTAGACCAGCAGTTTCTGAAATGCTCAAACCAGCCCGTCTGGCACCAACGATCATAGCACGTTCAAAGTCACTTGAATCACATTTCTTCTCCACTCTGATGCTTGATTTGAACTTCAGCAGATCCTCTTGACCATGTCTACATGTTTAAATGCACTGAGTTTCTGCACCTGATTGGCTGATTAAATAATTGCTTTAGCAAGCAGGTGAACAAGTATACCTAATGAAATGCCCAATGAGTGTTTAAATATGCACTGAATAAATGTTTTTATTAGCCATTTATACATGTATTAGTACAGATGCATAGGAACTCTTTGGCTTTTGCATACCCCATGTAGCTGTCTTGTGAAACAGGAAACAGACATACGTATACAGATTAGAGTGAAGCTAGGAATTCTAGTGCAGTGTCAGCCATTTTTCTGGCACGTGATAAGAGTCTTGATCAGAAGCCTAAGAATGATAGTCACTCTGCCGCCTCCAGGATTCAAAGCAGCTATTTTCCAGTCACGGGACCTAATTCCTAACCCAGAGAGCCTTATATGGTATTCCATGGAATGTTGAGAGATGTATGACATCTCTCTCTGGGTCATGGTAGAATACATGTTTAGGCAGTTTAATTAAAGTAGAATTCTATCTATAGCCTGTCTAGCGAGATGACCAGTGTATGGTGTCTTCTGCTGCGTCTGGCTGCTGTACGTGACTCTGTTCTTGTCCCTGTTGTACAGGTTAACTGATCATGTGGAAGACCAAACTAAACTGCCTATTCTTATTTTCCCTGAAGGTGAGTGGCTTTGCACTAAAGTTTGGCCTCTGCCTGCTCGCAGGTCAGCTTGGGTGTGAAGCGAGGTTTGGGGGGGGGTCACTTGTATGCATTGTCATCACATGCGGTAACTCATAATGAGAATCTGACTTCAGAAGCGTTCAGTAAAATTACTTCCACCCCAGTTGTGATCGTTATTGAGAGCGTTTTGACTCCTTCCTCAGGCACCTGCATCAACAACACATCTGTGATGATGTTCAAGAAGGGCAGCTTTGAGATTGGTGCCACTGTGTACCCCGTGGCCATCAAGGTGAGACAGACCTGCTGCCCAGTCAGTCAACCGCGTCACCTCTGCTCCTTCCTGACCGCTCTCTCCTGTCTGTGCCTCGCAGTACGATCCGAGATTCGCCGACGCCTTCTGGAACAGCAGCCAGTTTGGCATGGTCAACTACCTGCTGAGGATGATGAGCAGCTGGGCCGTGGTGTGCAGCGTGTGGTACCTGCCCCCCATGCGCAGAGAGGTGGGCAGCAGAGCGGCACGGGGGTGGGGCTGGACGTTGGAGGGTGTGACCAACAGAAGCAGCATCATCAGCAGATTACCCAGTGCCTACTTTGAATACATACTACAGCTGCACCGTGGGCCCCGGATACAGAAGAACCAGTCACATGATCCCATGGCAGGTGTTCCAACCCAAGGTTTGGGGAATATTTGGTAATAGTTTATTTCCCTGTGAACTCAGCCCGACCCAAGAGGAATGCAAATGCCCCCGAGGGGTTTTGGGCATGCAAATGTCAGCCTGCCCTTGAATGCACCTTCAAATCAGTGCTCCCTAGTAAGGAGGTTAGTGGTATGGCGGGGAAAGCAATGCAGTGGGTGTACCACCTGGATAAATGTCCATCTACCAGGAATGGCAGAAACAGGATTTACGGGTCTGGTAGCATCAGCCTAATCTGCTCAAGTAGGCACAGTCTGGGACAACAGCGTGTGCAAACTGTGTTTTTCTCATATGACTAAACTTTTCATTGTATCAGATGTGCTTCATAGTTCAGCAGCAGTAAATAAGGCCAGCTCTGATTGATGAGGGTAGTACAGATATACATTTGAAGTGTCTTAAATGTTCACACATTTTAAAAGGCTACTTTGAGTTGCTCAGATGCCAGCTGCATTTTATATCACATTCCCCTTCTTGGTAACAGGAAAACTATGTTAGGCTTATTCAGTATATGAACTTACAAGGTTTTGAGGGACAGAATAGTGGTGGCCGTGCATTTTTTTTTCCCATTTCCATTTTTTGGATTTTGAGATTTTCTTCTCTTCAATAGTGGTAGTTGGGACTATAACTAAGATGGCAGTGGAAATGTTGAGTTGTAAAGCTAAGGTTTTCCATTGTTTCAGCCTCCCTCTGAACAGATGCCTTGATGTCCAGGTTTTTAAATGTGGCTGAAAATGGAGTTTGGCCATAATGAACTCAGTGCTAGAATAACAGGAAAAGGGTAAATGTCACTTGCTCAGAAAGAGGAGATTGTGATGGATCTGACAGTTTGGTGGGTGGAGACCCCTGTAAGTTTGGAATGCAAATGGGTGGGGGCCCATGGGGAGAGTCGGCCCATGCTGCTCTGCCCTTGTTTTCACACCGGGGCTGACGTCTGACAGCTTGAGGCAGCAGCCACTGAGATGCACTCTCCTTCACCTTGGACCTGGGGCCATGGCATTTACTCCACAGCCCCTGGCTCTCGCTCAGATGTGGCCCTCTGCCTCCTCCTCTCAGTAGAAGCTCTCCTTTTGTGTGTTTTTTCAAAGTAATAGAAACTGTCGCTGTTTCAGGCTGGCGATGGAGGACCTTGTAAATGTTGGTTCAGCTGCGTGCTCTTCCCCTTATCGCAAAGTCCAACTGCGCTGTCGGCACTCTGTTTATGCAAAGAACCTTGATTTTTGTCACCCGTCCTGTTTTTCTTACAACTTTGTTTTCAAACTATGGGTCTGTTTAATTACTCCATGTTCCTGCTGACTGGAAGTGCATTAATTAATTCCTGCCATAGCCGGGCGATTATTTAAAGCTATCCATGCCAGTTTCCAGTCCGATTGCATTTCTAATCAGGCTTTGTTAATCTGGAAATTGCATCACTGTTCATCAAAATCAGGTTGAACTGCATTGCCTGAGAACTTGCTCAGGCTTAATTTTTTCTAGTCCAAATTATCAGCGACGAATGTAATGGTGAAAAAATTTTTTTAACAATTATCAAAATATCTTAAGTGCTGATTTTTAATTGTCCAGAGGGTTGATGTTATACAAAAAATACTGTTTAACAAATTGTTAAAGCCCCTGTTATTACTACTAATTAATTAGCAAGCCCTGAAGTAATGTACTGTCATGATGTGAATCATGCAGCACTGGGAATGAGTACCAAGATCAACTGCCTGCATTAATGGTGGGATGGGAAGAGCTCTGTAAAGTTAACTGATATGTAAACTGTGCGTGTGCCTGATTTGGGTGCCCCCTGTCCAGGAAGGAGAGGATGCAGTGCAGTTCGCCAATAGAGTCAAAGCAGCCATCGCCAGGCAGGGAGGACTCGTGGATATGCTCTGGTGAGTTGGTACCGGCGTCATGTAGGTAGCAGCACCTATTCTAGACCGGCTGACTGTCATGTCATACAGCAGTGGCCCACACCACTGCATTCACGCACACAGCGCACAACGGATTTCCATAGTGGTAGGCGATGAGGCCCTGAAATCTGGGCCGAATTCTCTCATTGGGAATAAAATGGAAGGACACTTCGGCCCACCTGCCTTCAGTGAAGCGCGGTTATGGCGTGCATGTTTCCCCTGTGACACCGGCTGGCTCACTATGCCAGGGATGGCGGGCTGAAGCGTGCGAAGGTCAAGGACACGTTCAAAGAGGAGCAGCAGAAGCTGTACAGCAAGATGCTGGTGGGGACGCAGGAGGACCGCAGCCGATCCTGAGGAGAGGCAACGGAGACATCTTGAGAGAGCCAGGAGCGAGCATCCCGAGGAGCACACAGCACCACTGTGTCCACTGGGGGGCACCGATTATTGATCCGCTTCAGGGTCACAGCAGTACAGTCCAGACTGTTGGTCAACTACCAGGGAGAGGCAGTGTGTTTTTCTGGCACTTCAATTTTATTTTAAATTCGCTATAGGAGTGGCCCTCTCCTTTTTATTGATTTATTTCTTTCTCCTGTGATGAGACGATTATGTGCCAGGGACTTGTAAAACTGCTCACCATGGAAAGAGGCAGCCTTCCTGTTTGTGATGGCTTAAGAATATTTTTTTTAGGAGTGACTGACATTTCTCCATTGTTTTACTTTTTATTTAATTTTTATTGTAACATTGACAATGCATTTGTGAAAATACACGCGGCAATAACCTTAAGTGGACTGTTACAGGACTGATTATTTTAAGGACTGTGGTTTATCAGGGGATGTGAATGTGTTAAATGCAGCAGTTAGTCGGAAATTAAGCCAGTTTGTGCTTGTTCGTGCTTCTGGAAGCAAAATTAATGGGTGGGTAGAAATAAAGATGGGTTAACAGTCCAATAAATCTTAGGCTGGAGGATGCTGGGATTAGATATTATATGGGGGTCTTTGAGAATCAAAGCTTGACCTGTCTGGTTATGTTGATGGGGAATGATTATCACTGGGCACCATGTTAATTATGGAAAATGTGGTTTGGGGGATAACATAAAGGGGAAATGTTCCTTACATCATTGTCTGCCGTTTGGAATATGTACAACTTTGTTAAAATGAGCATTTGTGTTGCTTTAGCATGAAACTCCAATAAGTATCCTTGTCATATCTGGCCTGAAGATTGAAGCCATCTTGCTGACTGTTGATGTAGTAAAGATTTCCTTTGATATCGCCTGCTCCTCCTGTGGATGGTAAAGCAGTTATGCTCCTATGGTACATTGATTATACATTGTTTGGGTTCTCAAGTGAGGACCAAGGATTTCTTTGTTCATTATCTGCCCAAAATTGCCCTTGCAGGCCTGTTCCACAATGCTGATCCTTGGTTAGCGTTGTTTCGGACAGTCTGCTAGCCATGAGTTCAAACTGAGCAGATCTGAAAGACTGCTTTAAGACACGCATCTCGAACTGCTCCTGGGTATTAGACCAAAAATTGGGCTGCTGTATTTTGTAATGCTTTAACAGATTAATCGCTCAATGTGTTAACCAAAAACTGTGTTGATGGAAATCTGTCAAATACAAAAAACATTGGACATTGCTCTAAATTAGCTTTTTTCCATGACCTGATGTACCAAGGATAACAAAACCATATTGTGTTCAAATGCAAATGTTTGGCATTTTGTCTCACTTACTATAATCTCCATTCCAGTTTTCCAACCATAAAGTCATTGTTGACAGTGAAGATAAGCCCCGCCCACTGACCAGAGGCTGGAAAGATTCATTTCACTAGTACTGTTCCTTTCCCTTATCTAGATGCCTGCATATTTCTCAGTGAACTGCCCAGCACGTTTGCGTGAGACTCTCAGCCGGTTCTGGGTGTTGCGCACCTTCCCCTCAAATGAATACTGCTGCCTGAATTACCAGCTAGAGTAAGAATGGCAAGATTCTGAGACCACATGCACGTTTTGGTGTGTACTGACGTGCCGATGTTGAATTTGTTAGCCTCCTATAGACACATGGGGGCTTTGTGGCTGTCTCCAATGTGTTTCATCCTTTGCCACGTCATTCTCGGCAAAACTGCCGGTTCCAGCTGTGCTGTGCTGTTCTGTTTCCTCTCTGGTCAAGTTGTCCTGCTGGCTGTAATCCAAAACCCACACCTCTGGTTTGAGTGAGGCAACTTTTAAAGTCAAGTGAGAAATGTCACCTTAAAGTGTTTATTTCTGCTTCCTTAATAGTTCTTTTAACTTCACTTACACACAAGCACCAAGGAGGACTGAATTGATGTGAATGTGGACGTTTCCATTTTTTCATATTTTTCATTTGTTTACGTGCCTAAAACTTGTTACAGCATCCTGTCCGGTTTGGGTGCACAGCAGAAGCTAGGCATGTGTATTGTTTTCCTGTCCTTGTTAAAATTCTCTCTGCTTCTCCCCCTTGGTATCCACAGTACTTTTACATTTAGGCCAATTTCCCAACCTGTGGTTTGACCATGGCACGAGTGCTTGAGGCAGAAGTAGTGGAGAAGGGTTTGAACAACCCGCTTTGAGCAAAACATTTCATACTGATCTGTGGCCTGTCCAGCCAGGGAAGGTTTCACTTAAGAAATTGTCCCTGACTGTGAACAGATCTGTCAGCAGCTCACAGTCATCTTCCAAGGGGTAAGAAACTTTTCACAGTGTATTTAATTTGTATAGTGCTACACTCAAGCTGACAGCTGGATGGAAAAAGATTGAACACAAAGGCGTGCTGCTATAAATTTTCTAGTGGTTTTAAGGCTGCATGGGGAATGGGGTGACAGTTTAAATTTGTACAGCTCGTTTCCTGCTCTGATCTATGTCAAATGTACCGCCAGAATTTTGTCCTGCTCCATGTCACATCGACAAGGTTGCCAGCTTTGGCCTGGGGGCTGGAGTGAGATTTTGCCTCCGTGTTACAGTTGTTAGTGTGAGAAAGGACCCAAAAGCGTGACAGTTGGCAACCCTGCATCCAGGAAATTCACAGGGAAAAATAGATTCATGTAATTACATTTTTAGTGGTAGGAACCAAAGCTGAAAAGTGACCAGATGACAGGTATTTCCAGAGTTGCACAATTAGGGTTACTGGAGCTGTGGACTGACTGGCAGCTCTTGTACAATGTTGTCAAACGGTCCTAATAATGCACCTTGACATTTAACATACCTGATCAGACGCTTTGACTCATTCTCTGGTGTTAGTGAACATATCTGATGACCTCTGGTTACACGATATTAATGTCTGCCAGGCAGTTCTTTACAGAGCATTGAGCCTTTCGAGAGTGAATGTTTAATGTTGTTTAGACTGAACTACTACTTGCTTAAAGCTGTGGGTATTTGAGGAAACGGGACCTGACCCTTTTTAATTGTAGGAGAGGAACCTGCTCCACTCGCGTGAAAAGTTTAAGTCAAGGTCCAGGCCCTATCATTAGTAATCTAAGTTGCCACGAACTGATGTGGATATGTCGCCAAGTCATCTCCAGCAAAACCGAACCAACACACGGAACTGGAATTTTCACCTGGTGATTTTCCGCAGACCTTTAGTCCCTCGACACTGAGGTAAGAGACCCGTGCTTGTGCCTGAATGCGTTTTGCTCATTGATAGCTTATACACACGCCATTAAGTTAGCTTTCAGGAAGTTTCCCACCACGAGCGAGCCCAAGTCAGCGGTAGCCTCGCGGCTGCGGGAGCCTCGATTTGAATAAAGCCGCCGCGCCGCGAGGTGTGGGCGGAGCTCCGCGAACGTAACGAGGCGCTCGGCCCGGCAGGACGGGGGCTGCGTAAATGCGTCAGATGCGCCGCGCGCCACCTGATTCTGCCCAGAAGCCAGTCCGATTACTATGCGGGGACGAGAGGAGGCTCGTGGGGTGCCAGGTCCCTGTAGGGTATGAAGCTGAGCCGAGAGAACCCGGGTTTCCAGCGCGGGAGAGGAATCCGAACAGCATGAGCGCTATTAATATGTCTGTCTCAGGCGGATACCTTGACTCAAGTGTCAGATAGTGTCTTGTGTCTGTCGGCGCTAGTTATTACCCCCTGCCGTCGTCTACACATAGCCCGTAGGTGCGGGATCTCCAGCACATCTGTCGGATTCTTCCTCCCGGACTGCTGGCGGAGCTCGATCGTCATCATGGGAACGTACACCGACGTGCTGCTAGTCACTGCAAATGTCGGCTCGCTGTTCGACAATGTAAGTATTGTGAAATGAGACTTGCGCTCGGGTCTGTCGTATGTCAAGCAGCAGCTCGCCTTTAGAGACGCCACTGCGGTGTGAAATCGAAGACTGAAGTTTTGCAGAGCTCAGCGGCCGTTCGGAATTGCGGAATTAACGCACCGAGCGATTTGTGCACCATTTCCACGGTGGTCGTGTGGATTGTGTCTCGGGGAGTTTAACACAAGGAAACCGTATTCTCCGCCGGAGGGGAACGTTCACCCAGCGGCTTTCCAGCTTTGCCTTAGCCGCCGTTTCAAAGGCGCCCCGTTTCACCGTCTTGACACGAAGAGTTACGAAAATACGAGCGAGAGGCGAGTGTGAGCCCGTCACTGTCCCCTAAAAACGCCGTGTCGCCAGGCCCGCCTGACACCGACGTGCTGGGTGTAAAGTTACGTTTCGTGTCGCCCTCCCGTGTTTCCCTCAGCAGTCCGGGCTCGCTGTGAGTAGCGAAGGTGTAGCTTTACACGTGAGATCCGCCGTCACAGCTCCTACCTATCAGGGCTCAGCTCTTGGACCCGTGTGTCTATTCAAATAAAACAGGAAATCCACGGCGCACTGCAACGCCTGAACTTCGGTTCTTCGAAGGCAGCGCCCCCCCCCCCCCTTTTTACTGCGAGTAGATAGAAATCTGGAAGTTTGCCACCAATTTAAACGCTTTTAGTCGTAGTGGTGGACCATTGGCGATTTCAGATACTATGTTGCAGCAGCTCTCTTAACCAATCTATGGACTGACGCAACAAAGCCAGATGTAAATCAGAAAATTCTGGCCAGATAAGGGCTTTGCGTTGGCCGGTTCAAACACACTCAGAAAAGCTCTCACATAAAGCAAGGGTGCCTCCGTTAAACCCCAGACCGGTATCTGTCCATCTTGGATAACTGCTTATTCGATACAGGGTGGCTGTGAGCCTGGGGTCTATCCCAGTAAGGTCCAGGCACAAGGCAGGGGAGCACGCTGCATGGGATGCCAGCCCAAAACAGGGCACAGAATTAAACCTAGTAAGTGAATGAAACATCTGGCTGGACCTAAAGCTGACGCAGGTATGAACTGCTGGTTCCCAAAAGTATTCTTGCCAGCAGGAGAGATGCCCTCTGTTATGGAAGTCATCTGATGTGTCATGAGTTTGAATTCACAGCTGCTGCACTGTAAGCCTTTGTCCATTCGCTGGTAGGACAGAAAGTTTATGATCAGGTGATAGTAATACTCTGTAGTATTTTATAAACATCTTTTATGCGGTACATACTCGTGCATTTCAAGTATTCTATGTTTGTAGTGTATTTGACTGGCAGCTCAGATGCAAGAAACCCACAAACCTGGAAGTGCGAGTCTTAACACAGCTCTGGGAGTGTAAAGTTTCCACGCTGTCTGTCTGCTGGCTTGGGGTGTCTACTACAGCACACTGACATGAGTTGGTGTTGGTGAATTACCCTTAACGTGATCACGCCTGCCCTGTTATTAACCCAAATTCCATCCGGATGTTTCCATGCCCCGTGTCCTTTGTTTCCTGCGATGGACTTCGGGCCCTCAATGGCTGCTTCAAATAAGTGGTTGTTGAGAGTGGAAAAGATTTTAAAATATGGTCACTGTCATGGGTGGGCAAGTAACCTTTCACAGGCAACACAAGTCTATGATACAACCTAGATAGGGTGGGATAAACACCTGGAGTTTAAAAAAAAAAAAAAGACATAAATGTAGCTATGACGTCTTCAAAATGGTCTCCAGATAATACGTTTTTAAATATGAAAAAGGTTTGTCTTGCATGAATCATGCTGTTTTATTTGAAATCCAGTAAAATAAGCTTGCAGGTCCTGCCTCATCATGTTTTCCAGTAAAATGTGGGAGTGAAGGTTCTCCAGGCTAATGATGACTTGTATTCACATAAACTTTCATATCTTCAACTTTGGAGGACGTTATTTGGGTATATCGGAGTCCTTCGTTCACTGGAGTGCGATGAATTAAAAAAAAGTCTTCACAGATCCTTGCCTTCCATAATAGAGATCAACACTGTGACATTGTCACACTTGCACTGCAATGAACAGGATGGAAAAAGTTGAAACCAAAGAGTGACAATGCAAATTGGCTTGCGCTAAAGTTGGGCTTACAATCTATGCACGAGTAAATGCCTTAGACAGCTTGGTGCATCCACTACTGTGTAGTGCTTGTCTAAGCTGTTTAAACACACACAGCTTGAAAGGGTTGATGTAGTGTAGAGTGTAAACCATCATGGAATACACACTCAGTGGCATAGCCAGAACTGCAGGACTCGCTTTTGGATCCAAAACTGCTTCAAGGGTAGGTATGTTGTGTTTAGAGAAGCCACTCTGCTCACCACTGTTGTACTGAGCTGTCGTTTTCCGTTTCTAGCTTTTCTGCCAACTTTCTCTCATCTGCCCATTCTCCTCTGACGTCTTCTGTCAGGAAGGCCGTTTTGCCAATGGAAATGCCATCAACTGGATGGGGTTTTTTTTTTTGTTCATCACACCGTTTTCCATAAACTGTACTCATTGAACACTTGAACATCCCAGCATGGTGACTGTTTAAGATGCAGGAATTTACATTACAATTTACATTAACTTATGGCGGTAACAATCGCACCATCTTCGACATTTAGATTGGTTGGCTTTTGGCTGTTGTAATACTTTCTGGAACTGTAAGTGAACCCCTTGACCTTGTCTATATTATGTGTGTATTCAGTTTGAGCCCCGTAATTCACTCTTTGCAAGAGCTAGCTGTTTGTTAGTGAAGGTGTCCTTAATGTCCTGTCACTGTATGTTTATTGGTTTGCCTGCATTTTACATGGCTGGCACTTTAAGCCAGTCATTTGGAAGTAATTACTTTGCTATGGTATGTGAACAGAGCTTGTATTTCAAATGTGATACTTTTAAGTAGTGACAGTTGAGGCTTCAAAACCTGTGGTGGGTGGGAGTATCAAGAATGACCAGTCAGTGCTGGTTGTGGCCAGTAATGACTGGTGGTTATAAATGCGGCATGAGGTTTTGAAACGGGAGGGTCGGGACCTCTGCTGTTTTCTGTTAGATTTGTTTTGACCTCAGAGGCTTATAATTTCCCGCATTGCGTACTGTAGGTGAGCTTGGTTTGCAGTCCTGCCCCCATGCCATTCATGACTTTTCATCTTTCCAGACAGTGTTCTAGAGTAGACCTACTTTTTGGCTCCTGGCTGGCAAATGTAACAAAATGCTAGTGTGCCTGGAATTTTGCCACTGGTTTCAACGGTGGGTTTCTTTTTAACTTTGCAGCCCAATGCTCGGTTTGAGGCTTTTTTCTAACAAACGATAATTGTTTTAAGTCCTGTGATGCCAGTAATTTGATGAAAATGTCTAATTTCATCCTCCATTGTCTTCTGACCTTTTCCCTTTTCAATCCAAGTAGTCTGTAGCCACCACACGCTCCTGTTAAGTGCCTTGGGGTAACTGTGTCATGAAAGGCACTATAAAAATAGTTAACTTGGGATTAATCTCCTGTGTTACAGCGTTAGAGTTGACGACAAACTCTGGATTAAAAGGGCCAGAAATGGTGCCCTCCTTACCTCTGCCTTCCTGTTGATGAGCTGACATCTTAAAGTTTTCCCGTTACCACTACCCTGTCTTCTTAGGTGTTTCTCTTGGTCTTAACAGTAGTATCATTTCCCCATTTGGCACACAGTATTGAGTTTATAAGGTGTTATAGCCTGGTAGTAGAGATGGCTCTGTGAGGGGTGGGCCAAGGTGTCAGGCAGCTGGCAGTTAGGCAGCAGGATCAGTGATCGCATGCAGCTTGGCATCTGTGTGTCGCGCTCCAGCTTGTGACAGAAGCAGATGTGTGACTCCGTTTGCATGCAAATGTTTCTTAAAGAGAAAGCTTAGTAATTTAGCACGTGACGTACGCTTTCGGTTGACCCATATGTCATCGCTCAGTTTTGCGATGGCCAGCTGTAATAAGATGGTCCCTGTCTTTCTGTCAGTGAGCACAGTACCCAGCCTTGCAAGTCAATGTGTTACTGTGACAGTGCCTTGTTCCCCTCTATTGTTTTCTTAGTGCACAGTCATATGGCGTACTGTCGCTTTAAAGGGCAGCCCACGCATGTTGTTTGAGGAGTGGCACCCAAACATACGCCATCTAGGCATGATAAACTGCTATTTGGCGGCATATTTGGAATCGGGGTCAAGATTACACGCCCCATCTGCTGCCACGTACATGGGATTGTTTTTGGTCCCCTCGGCCTCTCTCGATGTAGAAGTATGATAACGTGAATGGGGAAGACGTGGTGGCTGGCGCAATAGTGCGTTAGCAGAAGAGTAGCGGCAGAGGGGCCATGTGGAGAGCGAGGCTTTCTCCTGCGCTCAGCGCTTGTCCTTTTGTCGTTGCATCATTCTGCTCTTTTTCCCTTCGTTGTTTATTTTAATAAGGCTGTATTTATAGCTCGAGATCCTCGAGGCTTGCTCATGGAAATTTGGCTCGCAGGCAGATTTCCGGCTCCCGTGTTCAGTGGCGTTGACAAATCAGCAGGCCTTAACATGAATATTAAGGTTTCTGTAAAAAAAAAAAAAAAAAACATAAGCATCTTTCCCAGAGCTCATGGGGGGGTCATCAGGGGAGTTTATATAGCGGGATGCTTCCTAACATGGAGGTGAAGGGCCTGCCTGTAGAGTCATGTTAGGATCCAGCCAATGTCAAATTCTTCCACAAGCGATAATGTGGGGTGTTATTTCATTACACTTCTAGTTTGTTCTGCATTTCACTGACTTTCTACTGTAGTTTTCCACCAGTTTCCATCCTCTCTCTCGCTTCCTGCTCCATCTCTGTCCTCTTCTTACTTCAGTCTACAGACCCGTTTGTTTTTCAGGTGGCCACACTTGGTCCATTAAAGGCGTTAGATGTGTATTATGCAGGTCTTGTTCAGGCCTGCGATGGCCTGGCACCTTGTGTGCGCTCTGCCCTGCCTCGTGTCCCGAAATGCCCTCAGTGTGTGATTATGTGAGGCTTGTGGTAACCTGGCATCCCACCCAGCTCATGTCCGCAGCACCAGGCTCACCGCAATCCTACATGGGATAAGCCATTATGAAAAATGGATGGCTTGGGAATTTTCCAGTATTTATTAAAGGGCCGTTCAGTTATTAGTGCTGTAGTCCAGTGATATAGGGCTAAGCTCAGTTCATAACATCAGGCTGAAAAGCATGGCTTCCTGTGAGTACATCTTCCTTATGCCGTTCAATTTTCATCTTCTGCAGCTTCTGTTTCCTGAAGGGGCATTATTTTATTTTGTATGATTAGATTATGAAGCTGTACTTTTTTTTTCCCTCCCCGTTCCGTGTTGTCCAAGTCACAGAAAGGTATGACACTGACCCACACTGGCTTAACCGACCAAGCTAGTGCTGCTCATTTGGCTTTTTTAAGCCCCAAGGTGGGTAATGCTCATCACTCGGGTCAGGACTGGGACAATGGCTTCACCTCGCCCTTGACTCCAGTGGCAGTGTGCCTCAGGGATAAGAAATTTTAAAGGTTCATCCAGCTGTGGCGATCGTTACTGTGGAGATAGGGAGGTGCCTTTAAGAGGTCTTATCACCGAGAGACCTGTGGGGTGGGTGCGTTCTTTGTGTGGCACGGATTAAATGTATATTTATTTTGGCGTGTGCATTTGTCCGAAGCGATGTACAAGTAAGGAAAGCCAGGAGTCAAAGATTATCCACTTCCCTGGTGCAGTTTGGGGTTAAGGGCCTTGCTTAAGGTCAAAGAGAAATGTGATTACTCTGCCAGTTGCAGGATTCAAACCTGTGACCTACTGGATAGGGGCGCAGATCCCTGACCTTTTGGAGCAGCAGCTCCAGCTGGAGATAAAGTGCCTCCTTTTCTGGTGCTCGTATCCTCCTGAAGGAGTGTATTTGTGTGATATCTCTGGTTGCTTTGCCCTTTAAGGAGCTCCTGCCTTGCCTGCCCACTCTTGTCCCATTTCACTCCCCTCGTTATCTGTGCCAAGATAGACAGGGTGTAGGGCAGGTGGAGGAATGTGAAGTGGGTGTGTTTGAAGGGAGTGAGAGACCGCCATGGTGCTTCTTCAGCCACCGTGTCCACAGGACCATGCAAATGAGCCATGCAAACTGCTTACCGCCCCCTCAGAACGAGGCAGAGTATAGCAGCAAGCCGGCAGCAATGGTGCCACCACTCAGATGTCCTCGACCTGTGCAGGATTTCAGGGACCTGGTTGGACTCCTCTATTTTTGAATAGAAGCGAAGTTTAAGTCTCAAGATTTGAGCAGAACCAGTGCTACCCCATGGGACCTGTCCTGGGCCCACAGTGACTCCTGCCCTGTAGACCCCATCTGGAGAAGCCCAGCAATGTCCATGGCCCATGCGCTGCCGCGGAAATCCAAAGCATCCTGAGGCTGTTTATGGATCCTGTGGTCCCTGTGCTTATCTGGCCTCCTGCCTCCTCCTCTCCTCCTCGTCATTTTCCTTCCGCTGCAGTTCGCCATTTGGGCCAGAATAGATCAGAGCCTTTTGGAGCGTCTGGCGGGGGGATTTACAGAATGTCTGCTGGCCGTGATAAGATGATTTCCTGTCCTCAAATTTATTTTGCATTAATCCATGCATTCAGACATAATAGTGCCTGCCATTTGCTGTCTTCTCAGTCTGTCTCCTGTACAGCCGCTTTGTTGTGAAATTACAGTTAACCAGTTTCTCTAATATATTTTCAAGATCGTCTTTCCTGTTGTTTTGGTCTCCTTGTATATTGATTTTTGGATATTTGTGCATGGGTGCTGTGTGTAGTGTTTGTATACTTGAATATAGTGGTATGTTTATTGATGATTAAAAAAAATCAGCACTTGTAGATATTGGTTATGTGTAAAATCGTGACAGTTTCAAGTAACACATTTATGGTAACAGTTATGTGAATCAGCTGCTTTTAACTGCTGATTCATGTTTAACTCGGGTAAATTAATGGACTGCAAAACATGGTGTCTGCTGTATCCAGGCTTGAATGTTTAACTGAAAGGCTCTCTGCGCTTCCCAGGTGGGAGAAATCGAGGCGGACTGGTTGCGGGAATTCTTTATGGTGAGTATGGCATCTGTGCGACCGTGCCCTTCAGACAGGCTGGGAGAGCGTCAAAGGCAGGGCGTTCAGCCTGAGACAGTTTGATCTTCAGATTAACCTCAATTGAAAGCTTCACGGAGTTTAAACCATGTCCAGCAGAGGGTGCTGTGTTCACTAGGCACTAGTGTGTTCTCTTTGCGCGAAGTTGGTGTTTATTGTTTTTGAGCAATTGTACAAAGTGTTTCAGTGTGCGGCTTTCAGAAACAAATCTGGAAATGTTGCCTTGGGTTCTGTTTTCCAGTGTTTTTTGCATATTGGTTTAATCCCATTTAACTATATAAAAAAAGAAAAACTGGCAACACGATACTCTGAAGATCTCACAGAAAGACCTACAAAATATTTATCACAGAATTTTGCAATATTAAAAACAGGCTTTGTCTCAGTATGTTTGTGTCTGGTGCTGTCTTTGTATACATCTGGTTTGCATGCATTTGGTATTTTTCTTGAACCTCCACAGATACAGCAGTGCATGCAGAATAGGCGTAGATCCCCACCCAGATGTTCCTGTCATAGCTTTTGATTGGGCCATGAAGCAGTGTGTTTGTGGGGGGGTGCTGTGTGAGAGTGACGTTCAGGTGACATTAGGCATCCCATCCCCACAGACCGTTGGCACCTATATGCCGCGCTTCGTGGCCCTGCATTTCCAGGAGGTCGGAGGCAAGGAGTACGCGGTGAACATGAGCCACATCGAGAATTTCATCTGGTAAGGGTCCAATTGGTCGTGGAACAGCTCGCACCCATGCCAGGCTTTGGTTACCTTGGTAACTGTATCATTTGAGTTAAGTTCAGTTCATACTTGCATAAACACCACATGTACTGCAGTAGGTCATGTTACTTATTATAACAGAGTCTGGTAAAACATCAGGGTTTCGTGGAAATCGAGCTAATTGCAAACTGACCTGTTAGCTGAACAGCAGAATTTTTGAATAGCTTCAGTATGAGCTGTCGTAGGGATGTGGTGCACCTAGCTTGGTCTTATTTTGGCTGTCGTGGTCAAAGTTGGCGGCTGGGTAGACCAACTTCATCTACTCTGTTGTCCCCTCTAGGAAAATTGAGTCGAGTGAGGAGATGAGGGAGTTTGACCGGTTCTGCATCTACGTGGACAGTAACTTCAAGGCTGCGGACAGCTTCACAGTAAGCTCTGCCGAGCGCCCCGTGTGCCATTTCCGGTCGGATAAATGGATCGGCCCTTGGTGTTGCCTGCTGGTATTATGAAGAAACAGGGAGTCCTGTCACATTCTGATGTCTGGGTGGGGGGAAAAAAACGGATTTGAGGCCTGTGGAGGTTTCAGCTAACCAGGGTAATAATGCAAGTATCACTGTGCAAAGTGTTTCTCAGGCTGGATGTGGAGACATCTGCCATGAAAATCCAATACATGTCCATTTAAATTTAACAAACACTTTTCTCCAAAGTGATCTACAGTGAAGTATTTCACTGAAGGATTTCAGCAGGCCCATGAGTGTCTAGAACAGATGTATGCTGCTTTTTTAGGACTATTGCATTAGAGTAAATACAAAGACTGCAACCTGCATAGTGCGCAAGACCCATGATGACTGAATGGTCCCAATGAAATGGAATCAGGCCGCTTGTCCTAAAATAAGTGAAATCAATTCATTTCACTTTATCACCACAAGAGGGAGCCACCAGTCTGGTGTAAGCATTGCGTTCTCACCTATCTTGCAGAGAAGTAAATAGCAGTTTGCTTCATAATTGAGTTTCGTGGATAATATGTAAATTGCAATAATAGTATAACCTGATAAGAAATTAATTAGCCCGAATAAAGTGTAAATGAAATTCAGTGATTATGCTAAAATTCTGAACTGTGTTTTAAAATGCTGATGTGACGCTTTCTTGGTAATGGCTGGGTTTTGGTTTAAAATGTTGTTTGTTTCAGGGGACACGGTGGCTCAGTACCACTGCTCCTTCACACCTCCAGGGTTGGGGGTTCAAGTCCTGCCTCTGCTGTGTGTGTGTGTGTGTGTGTGTGTGTGTACACACACGTGGAGCTTGCCTGTCCATGCTGGAGGCTGGCCCTTGAAATGTGTGAAGT
>JAACJT020000034.1:8392509-8458659 GCA_009936485.2 Gymnarchus niloticus
TGTGTGTGTGTGTGTGTGTACACACACGTGGAGCTTGCCTGTCCATGCTGGAGGCTGGCCCTTGAAATGTGTGAAGTGAATGTGTGTTTTCTAAAATTTTTTTTTTTACTTAGCTGTGCTTCAGATAGCAGTCAGTAATAGTTATTGTTTGGCCTTGTGGCTCAAACTATAAATGTGGTGCCTGAAATAAACCCTGATATAACTGTCATTACACCCAGGTTTTTAATGGAGTTCTGTGTTGTAGTTTACCTCCGCTCCAGTATGGATTACACAAACGCATAAAGAGCCTGACTGGAATATACTGTAAGTGTGTAACTGGGTGAAGGAGATTTCTTGTTACTTTGACCTGAATGTTATGTTTGTAGCCGGAAGGAGCAGTTGGACTAGAAGGCAGCAAGGATAGAATCAGGCAGACTTCAAAAGATCGCCGTTTCTGTTCAGTGTATCAGTCTATGAAAATATTTAGCAGACTGTCCCCGATGTAACCCATAGACCAAGATTGCATTTTTAATCTCTATAGATAGTGCTTTTAATTTTTAACTTGTGCTGATTTTTCTTTAAGATTTACTTCTGCCTGTAGCTGTAGGTATTTGAATGCTACCCTAGGAAACTGGCTAGCATTATGCAAACCGAATGGCTAAGCTAGACCCGTGACCTGCCGCCTTCTGCTGTGACGTCACCGTAGTGTCAGTTACCCGGACACAGGTACCAGCTTTAATGAAAAACCGATCATCCCATCATTCCTGCCTGGTCCGGCATCCATCAGCCTCGCTCCTGCTTGTCACGACAGTTTTGACGTGGCACCATAGCCTGCAGCTGACCTTTAGTTAAGCCGGGTCTGTCGCAAAGCGGCTGATGGTAGCTTTGGCGTGCACACGCTCGCCGCGGGTGGCTGCACGATTGGAGGGCTCCCTGCAGTTTTTAGCGAGGATGTACCAGGGCCGAGAGCAGTCTGTTTGAGGTTCCGCCTCTGTGAGACGTTACCCGGCATTGTATTCGGCGGGACGAAGCCGCTCGCCAATTGGCACGCTCTGCCTCTCATCATTTACATGTTTGCTTATTCCTCTGTGTTTGCTTACCCGTTCCTGCCTTGCCATTATGCCTGATGGTGCATTATGGGTGATTGTTATCCCTGTACAGTGACCGTGTCCTATTGAATCAGTCCTCTAGCTAGAAGCTGCAGTATGTACCCAGGTTGTATGTTCTGGCGGTTTACTTGCATTGCCTTGTTACAAAGGAGCCATTTCAAGCCTGCGTGGAGGCAGCCTAGCAAAGTTTAGCATTAGATTACCCATAGTGATTTTTTTTTATGCATATGAGACTGCAGACCAAAGCAAAGCCCCCCCGGGTAGCCCTAAGTGGTGGGTGCTCTTTTCTGATCCCCTCTTCTAGCCCCTTCAGCTTCCTCTACTCCACTTAGGTGTCACCCAGGCACACGTGGTTTAGGAAGCCTTCGGCCTGGTTCTCGCAATGAGACAGACATTGCCCCACCCCCCTCCATTCTGCAGGCTGCGCCCACCCATCCGTCAGGGGTGGGGTCTCTCTCTGCAGAATTTTTTTTTGGGGGGGCAAAGTTAATAAATTTAACTCCAGATTAAAACTATCGATTGCCTCTGCCATTCATAAACGATAAATAATGCGGCCGGCTGTCGGACGGCTTGGACAATGGCACCCGCCCCCGTGAAGCCTGGCTCCGGGGCCCTCTCCGGGCCCAGCTCCCCCTTCTCATTTCACCCATGCCTCTGGCATTGATTTTCAATTTGTTTGCCTTTGGCTGCAGATCGGCGTCCCTGGCAAATCAGGGGACGGAGGCTCCTGAGGAGGGAGGGTGCATGTAGCAGCGAGGGCTTGCGTACACCGGTATAAATGGTGTTTTGATAAAAAATCACTTGTAAGTCAATAAATTTTTATTAAAGCGCACGGCGAGCTGATTGATGAAGATGGGTGAGTGTGCCACCAGGTCAGAAAAGCGGAACGGGAGGGGGTTAGCTTCAGTCTCTCAAACTCCATCCTAAATGTAGCTTCGTTTTCAAACCAGAATAAAATTTAGCACACCTGAAGTTGTATTTTTTATTTTCAAATTTCATATTCTTTATTACATATTCAAGCTTGCGGACACCCAGGCTTTGCTCACAATTTAGTGCACTGGGATCCAGCTGTAGTCCATCCTCTGACCGGAGGGTCCGCTCTGCCCGCGCTGGGACCCTGAGGGGGTCGGCCCACCTCACGTCACACCTGGCCAGGGTTGGTCAAGGGGACAACTCTGTCACATGAAATGATCACTTTGACCTTTAGATTAATCTGCCGCTTCGTTGGGGTTGGTGTTGTCATGTCGGTGTTGGGGGTCCGTGTGGCGTCACGCCTCAGGGCCCCACCCCATAGAATCGCCAATTTTTCTTCCTGCCACAGTAGCGACTGCCGACATCAGCCCCACAGCTTAATCCCTTTTAAATGATTTAATTTTCTGTTTCTATTGATCTCGCCGGGTGCCATTAATCAGGTCAGTGAAGCGGGCGCCCAGTACATTAAAGAATTGTCACGCCGTGTCAACGGAGATGGTTAGGTGAAGTGTGGGTCTATACCGCGAGAGACGCGTACGGGGGTTCGATCTGGCACACGGGGGCCTGAATGAGATGAGTCGTTGGCTATTCGGAGAACACAGGCGTCTGATCTGATTCCCTCCTCCTAACCCTCTCAACTTTGACCTCGGAGGCAGGACTTGGCACTGCAGAGTGTTTTACAGGAAAGCTGGAACTGATTCCTTCCAGTGCTTCTGTGTGAATTACAGTGTTGACCTCCCTGTACAGTAGAGCCAAGAATTGGCAGCTGTGCCAGCCTATCATTGATCTAGATTATTACCATGGAATTGGTGGTCATCAGCACTTTTTTATGGCTTTTAGCTTGCTGATATCTGCATCTGCTGCCAGGCTTTTCTCTTCATCAAATGTGATAATTGTTGTATGATTTACTTGCTTTTTTTGTGGACTCCATATTGGCGTTTTGCAATACATCCTTTAATTTGTATCCTCAAAGTCCGCTTTTTGGACATGAGCTTGTGATAAGCGTTTCTCTTGTTTGCTTGCTTATTTGTTTTTAGGCCCTCGGAAGCATGTACTTCATCCACAAGACCTTGAAGAATATTTACCAGTATGATTTTAATGGTAGGTAGAAATGTTCACATGTGCCTGCTCCGTTTATCTAGAGATAATAAAGGAATTAACCGCCGTATACAAAATCCTCTGTAGTTAAAGATCCTTGGAGATGAGGCTTTGCTCTGGTTATGGTTGGCTTCTCCCAACAACGCACGCAAGCCCTGCTTCTGACTGACATCAGCACAAACTGCAAACAGGACACCTCTGATTCATGGCCTGGAGGAATATTTACACTTTATATGTCCACCTGATGCTCTTATAAATGATACACTAGCCTGTGGCAGCAAAGTGCAATACTGCAGTGTTCAGGATACCATACGCTTAGTTACAGTTAAGTACATACAAGTCCGACCTGTGCCATTTTAACATCAACACCCAGCCCTGCTGTAATCATTGATGACCGTTGTTCTGAGCAACACTAATTACAGTAAACGGAGCTTCTGACAGCTCGACTCAGGGACTGGAAAAGTCTTTTCTATGCGTCCAGATTTCAGATCTTTTCATATTTTTAATTCTGTTTCTCGCCTCTGTTGACAAGATTTATATGTCTGGGGGTTAGACGGAACCAAGTGACCATTAAGCAAATGGCGTTAACAAATTTGCTTTCCTGACGCATAGTCTAGTGACTCAACGAACCGGGCAATGGAAGACCCTTAAATCTCTGAGCTTTGTGTTCCTGCTTGTTGTGCATCCAACATCTAGCCCAGAGGCAGCCTAATGGGTTGATTATAGATCCCTTTGTCACGCACGTTTGAGATGAGTGCAGCATTAGCTTATCGATTGGTGTTTGCATGGTTTCTCACTCTTTTACCCCTCCCCCAACTCCCTTAGCCAAGGATTTCAAAACTGTCTCAGGACAGAACAAATACATTGGGTCACTGAGCGAGGTGCCTATGGTGGAGAAAGAGAAATTTCCGAAGAATTTCTGGCCTGATGTAAGTTTCTGGGGGCTGGAGGAGAGGGGATTCTGGGGGCTTTCTGATATCTGGGAGCCGGTCTGACCTTTTCACCACTTGGGGCCCTGATGTGTGTTCCTTTATGCATTTCAGGGTTTCTCTTTTGCTTGCTTTGCTTATGTTAATATTGCTCAATATCTTTTACTGGAGTAGTAAAGAATGATGCTTCAGGTTCTGGTGCCGTGTTCCTCCCCACAGTCCAGCTCCAGGTTTAACTTTGTTCTTGGGTGGACTTCCAAAACCCATGCAAGGAATCCCAGATCCCAAGTAACCAAATTTTGTTTGTTTATAGATACAAAACAAAATTTCATACGAGAATCCTATCCAAGGTGTCTGCTGCCTTGTGCCAGGGATTCCTGGCTTTTTGTGAGCTTACATTGATATGGAAAAAGGTTGGATAGACGGATAAAAAGCTGTGAGAAGATCGTAAAGATAATGAGTATTACAACTGAGAATCTGCTCTTTGAAACATGCTGTACACTGAGGCGAGTCTGGCATTTTGCAGTACTGAGAATTTATGTACACTAGGTATTTGAGCTGAAGCAGTGAGTCATTGAGTCTTTACGAGTGGTAGCTGCTGATCTTCTGCTGTGACTCGTTTTGCAGTTCAAGTGGTCCAGGAAGGGGTACATGAGGACCCGCTGGATCATCCACAACCAGTAAGTACCACCCAAAGAGCAGGCCCTGGCAGACCGCCACCATGGGACGTCGTCCGGCAGGAGCCCGTGTCGGCAAACACGCTCTGTTTGCTCTCACGTGTTGCTGCCTCGTTGATGAAGGGAGCGTGTTCCCAGAGTGCTGTTGGAGTCACTCCGGCGAGTCAACACCGTGCCGCTCAAAAGCGCGTTAATCGTCACCCGGTGGCAGAGAGAGGGGAAGAAAGAGAGGGAACGCCAGGCATGGGTGACGAATGTTCTCGTGTGGCCTGTTGGGGAGGGGCAGTCTAACCTGAGCTGTATGCCCGGGTGGGGGAGTTGCAAACACAACTGACCTCAAGTCTCAGGGAAGCCATGAGTCCTCTTTGCTTGCAATGTTACTTTTAGAGATCCCTGCCCTTTTCAACAATTTTCTGTTTTGTTTCTGAAATGCGTGGAAGGCACACCTTGGCCAGATGCAGGCTGAGGCTGTTTCATTTTCACTTGACAAGCTTATCTAATCTAGAGCAGTGATGAACTCCTGAGTTTATGGCATAGGAGTCTCATGTTCCGCTGCTGCCCTGGAATCCGGTTGTCTTTTTATCAGCTCTCATCGACATCGTATCCATTGATCTGTTACAATTGCACAGCCCTCAGCAGCTGAGTAATATTGAAAGTCCAGCCGGTCTGACGCAATGCTTGCTGCAGGGGCCTTGACCTTGTGAACGTCCACCTCTTTCACGACGCCTCCAACCTCATCGCCTGCAACTCCAGCCCCTCCGTCTACTCTGCCATCCGCAGGCACGCCCTGCGCTACGTCATCGACAGGTGGGGAAAGGGGTGGGGGGGTTACTGTTCGGTGTCCTTCGTACCAAAAGCAGTTATGAAATTGGGGGGTGGACCCTGGACTCCTCTGTTTATGATGTTCAAAGTATATAACTTTAGGGCAAAAACTCTCCCTGTTTACCCTATCTGCCCATTATTATAATATAAGTGATCTTATTATGTTGTATTTATAGGTGATTAAAAACTAGCCTCCTGCAGTTAGTTATACCTAAGTTTATTCGGTCAATCACAATATTGGTTAAGAGCTTCTGATAGGTCATTCACACTGAGTGATGGAAGTCTGACCAGTCTGACCGATTTTTTTTTTTTTTTTTGTGGCCAGTTTTGGTTCTGTTGGTTGATCACGCTTCACCATACCGGTTAGTTTTGAGTGTACATGTTTCTTCCCCCCAGAATATCAGACAGCAGTTATACCTCACTGCCATTCTTCCTGTTTGGGGATTTCAACTTCCGGCTGGACACACTCAGCCTGGTTCAGGTACGGGTCCTTTGAGAGCAGAGCCAGTTCTGTTGCTCTCACTCGTGCGTATGTAAAGGGCTTCTGGGGTCGTCAGTCATCTCCGTCTCCTCTGGTGGCTGCGTGTCCCCATCAGATGCTGGCCAGGTCGGCAGACATCCAGACGGTGATGAAAGGCAGTAGCAATGAGGTGGAGAAGATTATCTGTGAGGACAAGGACAATGACCATAAGGTAACACCCTTACTGACACCTCTCCAGCGTAACGCCACAGCCTCTGCTACCGAGGGTGTTGAAGGCCTTCCTCTGTCTCCATGGCTACTCCAGGTCCTGCTCCACATTGAGACCAAGCTGTTCACTTACCTTCATCAGGCGGTCTTCAGAGAGGACAATGGTAGAGCGGTGAGACCTGATGTCCAATCCAGCTGTCCCCTGGTCTTGGATCATGCCCGCGAGATGTCCTCTCTCTTCTCCTTACTTGCACTATACACACAAATGACCGATACTACAGTGTATCCTTTATAAGACTGAATAAATGGCTCTGATAAACTTGAAATAATTATCTGCAACCCACTCCTAAAATAACAGCAGTATTCATAAGTGTTTTAATGCATTCCTTGTTTATCTCCCAGCAACCAAAAAATGACAATTCAAACTTGGCAATATTTTGTATAACCAGGCAGAATGGTCTTGTTTTTGACGCCCCCTTTATCCACCTTTTATGATATTTTATCGTAATAATGGAGCTGATTTTGGAGTTTCTCTAACCTCTCTGCAATTGTCTGGCTGCTGGAAAATGTTTCTCTATAACTTATCTGCCATTTTTTTTTCCTTTTTCCAGCTTCTGAAGTATGACCAGGAGATGACGGCCTTTCACGATGTCCTCACAGAAGATGATATCACGTTCCCCCCCAGGTCAGTGAACCTCCAAACCATAGGATGCCTCGTACCCCTCCTGGACCTTCATTTGATCGCCATGTGTGCGTGTGTCACTTTACCCCCTCAGTTACCCCTACAGTGAGGACTACACTAAGCCCACACAGTACATGAACACGCGATGTCCTTCCTGGTGCGACCGAATCCTAATGTCCCACACGGCTCGTGACATCATCCACAGAGTGAGTGTCCTTCACCCACGTAGAGGCCATTTCGGCGACACTCGGTGCTGTGTGAAATTTGCACAAGTCATCAATTTATTTGATCTGTCTGCTGTGAATCTTATATTTTCTTTTGATTCTTTAAACTCCATGCTTCGTTTCATGAGCCACGTCGTCGCTGTTGGCCGGCTGTAATAACGGGAGTGTACTATATGTGCGTCCGTTTGCAGAAGGGCGACACCGAGAACAGTGCGGTCTATGACACTCTTGGCCCTACGGTCTGCATGGGAGACCACAAAGTAAGTGTGTCCTTTACCAGCAGCCCCGGGTGTTTTGGCCCTGTCGTCCATCTCTGCGTAGCTCTAATCCCCTGTTCTCATCTTCAGTTTCACTTCACCCATCTTTTTACACATTTGGCAAAGGTTTCATTTCACAAATACTTAACAACAATACAAATACAACCATAATTATTTTATTCAATGTGTAGTTTTTACATTTTTCCCATCTTGTGCTCTAAATTGAGAGCCAAGGGATGGTGTGTAGGGTCAGTCGGGTTTTGGCGTCCCTGGGACAGTTAGGGTTAACAGCCTTGCTTAAGGGCCCAATGGTGATATAGACACTTCTGTTGGCTGCGGGATTTGAACTTGTAACCTTTCGGTTATGGCCGCAGACACCTAACACAGAGAGCCACATCACATGGGCCAGTGATATATTTTCACAAGGCTAAATTCGATTCTTGTCCTTATTTATTCCTAGGATTGTAATTTTTGACTTTTCATTTTTGACCTTGATTTGCTGTTTTTAATGTATTTTTTTTTTTAACCTGTTTGATTCGCCTATTCCTTTACTGTGATCTCCTGACACAGTGTTGAATCCTAACTGCTACCCATCCGCTTTTCCTCCCCAGCCTGTCTTCTTGTTCTTCACGCTGAAGACCAACGGACTCTGAGGTGGTGGCCAGGAGATGTTCTGAAGGTGGGCTGCTGGGGGGGCACTTGACTCTGTCCCCCTTTTGACTTCTGGCCTTCACTTCCACAGTTTGTAAATTTTTGGCCGTTGACGTGTTTGCGTTCCTCTGACTGACATGAGCCTTCCTGAGCGAACTTTATTGATACGTCTATGTTTTGCGGCGTAAGTCTACCCAGCCACCTTGACAGAATGTTCTGGGACTGTTTGCTGCCAGCTGTGAGCACACGCTGCAGTTTGGCATGCGTGCTTATGCATCTCAACCCTCAGGGGGCGTCAGCAGCTCTCTGTGCCCTGCTCTGCCTCCAGATGGTTCTGTGCAGTCAGTGGAGGGTGGGGGTGAGATGAAGTACAGTCAGGGCACAGCACCTCCATGTGGGTAGCACTACAGGCCCTCGTTGCTTCAACTGGTGGATGCATATCAAACGACCTGCCGTTCGCAGCTCTGTTTGTCCTAGGTGCGATGCACTGGGCCTACAGTTCATTAATTATCTGCTTTGCCGTTCGGACTTAAATTTATGGTGCCGTATTGACATTTTTACAGCTGCAATTGTTTCGCTGCCATTTTAGCCCTTTCCATTGGGCCATGGTACTCCATTATTAAGACCGATCTTTTCCCAAACTCAACAGTGGTTAAAATGTGTTCCTCATGAGTGGCTGGATCCTGCTTCTGTCAATTAGCCTCTAATTTAAAAGGCTCACCAAACTTGGTCCCCACCTATTATAGATCACTGCTGCAGCTTTCCAGCCCATAATAATCTGTGCTAGACTTAAACTTTTAAGGGTTCCCTACCATCCTTTGTTTTCTGATAGGTCTCATCGTGGAAGGAAGTCAGCGTGCAACTGGTGTGTAACCTTGGTTTCATCTCTCCAGGTAACAGGAAGCTGTTAACTAAACCTGGGCTTTTGGATCCGCACCATTTCAGAGCTGGAGCCGGGAAGTCAGTCTGCAAGGACCTCCTGTCTTGATCCAGCTCCCAGCTGCATGGAATAACTGATGTGCTAACCAGACTGGACGCACACAATCACCCAATCCCCACGGGGTGTGTGAGTGTGCCCGTCACCAGACCTTTAGCACTAGCATTGGCCTCGTCCCATCTGTACTGTCACCTCTCCAACTCTTAACGTGGGTCCCAGGTCAATCCTGCAGCTGAAAAACAGGAGAGAAACTCGAACTACTTCATGGCTACAGCACTGGGTCTCTCCATGGATCTGATTGTTTCACTTTGACCTGAGCTGTTTGCACATCTCGTTTTCACATTCTTCCCTCCATCACCCGGGTGTGCTTCAGGTTAAGTGCATCTCTGAAGGGCCCTGGAAGCAGCAGTCACCCATGAGACTCCCGGCCAGGCTCCTTAACCACGGTGCCATCTCTGGCGGCATTAAAGAATGGAGCAATGGGACTGTGACGGTGCCGGATTCTCAAAAACAAGTGTGCACACTTCAAATGGCATACAACTACGTTATTTTTAACTTTAAAAAGTTTTTAATGTATTTATTTTAGATTTTTTTTTACTGCATTTAAAATGTGGACTGAAGCATGCCAACAAATCCAAAACACAGTGGGGAGGGCTCCCCACCTTTGACCGTTCTCTTAAAGCAACACACTGAGTATCCATTGCATTAGGATTGCTAGGCCTTTATGTGCACCTCTGGTCAGACCTTGTATGTTTCCTATTTTAATTTGCCTTAATCCTGTGCCTACTGCAGTATCTTACAACTGATGCAGGTAAAACAGACTTTGTACTTCACTATCATCAATTTGCTTTACTTCAGGAGCATGTCCCCCACCACCCGACTTCCGTACAAGGGGTAACCTGATCAGACCGATTGTCCCTATCGTGACGACGATTCAGACGACAGCGAGACACCAATCACTTTAAAGACACATTCAGAAGCCATCACGCTCACCTTGAATATGGAAATCCAGCTCTCTTGTTTCAGCCGCATTATGAAGTAGGAGCTCAGCTCTGTCTGAATTTTGAGCCGGTTCCGCCATCGATTCAGGCACCACAGCAGTGGCACCAGCCCCCTCCAGTTCTGCGCTCGTTTTTCCAGATCGTTTTCCATCTACTCTTGCTGTGTCTTATTACTGCACAGTGCTTTAGGCCTACAGACACTCGGCTACTCTTTTTAACTGAGCATGGTTGCTGCGTGACAGTGCTGATTGACAGAAAGCGCCTCCTTTTTTGTGATTTTCAAAGGGGTGAATAAGCTACGTAGGCATTTCCCTGATCAAAAGGGAGCCTGGTTTTTCATGGGCCCAGCCAGTCGCTTTAGCTCTCCTCCTGCCTGTTGCTTCCTGATACCTTCTGTTGGACCTTGCTTTACTATTGTTCCTGGTATGCAGGATGTGCCTTCTCTTCTTGGGTGTGGTTTTCGAATTATTTCGCTCCCGTGCAAGATCATATAGCTCTTCATGTATAGATGTAATGAATGTCTATGAGATTAAAGAAAATTTAAAAGCTATATAGACGGAAGCACACAGACACGTACAAAAAAAAAAAGCTTTTGGTTAAGGTACTGGTTGAACCAGTATTTGTACTTTTTATTATAGCTGAGTTTTACTATTTATGTTTTGCTAAGCATTTTAATTTCTTTTGTCTGTACACACTAAGGGTGATGAATTAATGAGTCACTGACTCATTTTCAGTCAAAAATGAATTCGAGCTCAAACCTAGAAAAACCTCTTTGAAGTCTTTTAAATTTTAATAGATGGTAATTCATTCTCAGGTGTGATAGCAACCACTTTACCCTTGGACTTCAACACTTGGAAAGCAAAGTCGATGTTTTTGCTTGGTACATTAATCAGTCGGGTATGAATTAAGTACCACTGAAGTCGGAAATAAGTGAAGTCTGATAGGACAAGAAGCCAATAATTTAGTGCAGCTAAAATGTTCATCCATTACACAGCATGTAATAAGGAATATGAAATGTGTTGACAATCAATAAGCTGTGTTGTTAGAGCACGCAAGGTAGTAGCCATTTGTCAAGAGAGCATTCGCGAGTGTGTTTGTGTGTGTATATTTTATGTATATATATACCCCCAGGGAATAGCATAAACCGCAGGGTTTGTCATTAAGTGTGATGTCATTAGCCGGGAAGTACTGATGTAGCTGTATTTTTCTTTTAAAAATGACACTACCTTTCTGTATTAACTTGAACTTTTAAACTGTTATAAACAGCTCTTTGTGAAATGCTTTGGTGTTGTGTTTTAATGGATTCTCAGTCTAAGCTTTGGTTTTTATTATCAGGTTCTTGAGCACGTTCAACATTGTTGCCCAATGTTCTCTGTCCGTCGGCATCCCTGTGGGTACGTCAGGCTCCCGACTAGCCGAGGAACATCTGAGGAGCATATTTTTGATGGCACAGATCGGCTTGGAAACACACTGAGGTTCACTCAGATGTGACAGGTCTCATGTCTGTTGTCCAGTTCCTCTGATTTCAGGGCTGCATATGCCCCCAGATGGAATATTATTGGTTCACTGCCTGTAAGCTGTTCAGTGGCATTCATGAGTATATCCAGCCGACTTTCTCTTTCATGATGCGCCCCCAGATACACAGAAACTCAATTCTGGAGTTTTACAGCCAAGAGTTCTTAACTCACTGGTAATGTTTTCTACCTCACAGTAAGAGAACTGCTCAATGAGGTCTACGGCAGAAACAGAAGAGATATTAAACTGCCTTCTGTGAAGGTGAAATGGAACCAGTGTTCCGGACCGCTAATGCTGCGAGAGATGTCCGGGTCGATACCGACGAAGAAAAAGTGGGACAGAATTGGGTCTCCTCAAATCTGATACCAACTGCTGTTCAGTCTGAGGAGATAAACGCTTGCCTGATGGGCACTCCCGGTGATTGTGCAGCAGGCCTAACTCCGGGATGGTGGCTCACCATTATTAAGCCATGCTGTTCATCCAGATCTGGGTTTGTAAAGGACCCTACCCTACAGACTAATAATTAAGCTTATAAGCTGTATTTTTTTATTTATTAATACATGATTTTTAGGATATTGTAGTCTTACCTGGCCATTTTTTTTAGAAAAATTATGGCATGTACCGTCATGCACCACTTCAATGATTCAAAGGAACTTCAGTTGCGCCATCTCACGTACAAGTTGCAGTGACACACTTGGATGATTCCTATTACAAATGCTGATGTTTCTATTGTATCACTACACGAGACGAGTTTCCCCTTTCTTGTATTGTTTATCAGGCTTTGTTTTTCTCTGTAGCTAAATTTCAATTCTACATTTTCTGTTGATTATTCCTTAGGTGAGACAATGCTGTATTTATCCAATGCAGGTTTAGTGTACAATACTGAAATGTTTGTCTATATACATATTAAGTTTAGCTCCTGGTGTTTCTGTTTGCTAACGCCTTGCGGTCCACTGTGACTCAGGCGCAATGCGTCAAGCTCAAACGTTGTTGCAGATCCCTGCAAGCCCGTATCTAAATATTTTCTGGGTTCATTTGAACTGCATTAAGAACCGTTCATTTGTGTGAGGTTATATTGTATTACATGACCGGTAAAAAATACAGAACTATGCATAAGAGGAGAATGAACAGGACACGATTAGCTTCAGGACGAAATGACGGTAACGGTACAGAAACGTGTGCAGTGTGAATGGGGAGAAGCGGAGTTTCCCCCGACTGCTCCCGTTTACGGTGACTTTAATGCGACACCATCCAGTGAACCTGAATCCTGATCCGGCCAAGCTTTCAGCTTCCTTCAGTGTCCTAGCTAATTCGTTATTTAGCTCTCCAAGACTAGTACTAACAAAAAATCATGACTGACCTTAGCTGTACCGTCTTCAGCGTTTCCACTAAATTGGCTGTCGACCGTTTATACACTACAGAGAAAATGTCAACTACAATAAACCAAAATTTACTCAGTTTTCTGGGGTTTTTTTTCTTGTCAAAATCCTGATATTTTTACCATCACAGTAACGGTATAGTGGGTGAAACTTTTTGAATAAATTAATTGGTCAAACACGAAAAGTCTACACTTAACAAATAAGAGCATTTTATTAAATACAAGTTCTCAGTTCGTTTATACAACTTTAAAGTGGTTGAAACTCGGGGTGCGTTTGCAGTAATTGTTCCTTAGAAATGTTTTCTTTAAAAATGTGAGCCCTTAGACCACATTACATAACCATTTTAAACCTATATATCAGTTAAAATGCTCTGGAGTTTCAACCACTGAAACTATACATTGCTATTTATTCCATAGTCATATTTACATCCATGTAAATCAAAAAACAGGCTACTGTTGACATGGCTTTGAGTTTAACTGCATCATCATTACATTTATATTACCACGGATTTTGTAAAAAAAAAAAAAAAAATTACAGTGAATTTACGCCAGCCCAGTTTTACAGAGGAATCTAACTACTATTTGATTTATGTATTTTCAGTGATTATCATTCAGTCATTCTTTAAATGTCTGTCATTATAGTGTTGCCAAGCCTTTATGCATTTACTACGGGTTTCTAAAGTGTATGCGGTAAACAGTTGTTTTTTCGATTTACAGTAATGATGTCATGTGCAAATTTGACCTGCTAAATTCTTGGGTTCTCTCTGTTGGTGTTCAGCTGCACGAGGCACGCACTGTTGTTGCGTGAACCCCGGCACAGCGTCCGCAGAGGCGCGTGCAAATCTGTGTTTCCGTGACGTTCCGTGAAGCTGAAGCGTGAATGCGGGCGTGTGCGTGCACGTGAGCGCGTGTCAGACCTGGTGCGGCCCGAGGCGGAGAACGGAGAAGGCTCGGCGGTGCTTGCGCAGCAGCAGTCGGATCTTCTCGTCGTCGGAGTCTGGGTCTAAGGGCTTGTTGTACTCCTCGTCCTCCACCTCGTTCTCCGAGGTGTCGCCCCCTTGCTCCCCCCGCGTTGCCTGTGTGGAGCTGGGCTCTGACGCGCTCTTCTTCCTCCACTTGGTCCGCCGGTTCTGGAACCACACCTGAGGGGACAGACCGCCTCATTGGTGTCCCCAGGCTCACACCATTTTGTCCCAGAATGAGTTTTTGTGGGCGTTATTTAGTTTTGGAGCTGAACTTAATTCTTTTTTTTTTTTTTTTTTGCGTGTTTGTGTTTTCTCTCCGGAATGGCAAACATTGTCTCGATCCTCAGCTTCCTCAAAAGCATTGACACTTTGCACATTGTTTTGAATGTGGCTTCAGGGTTCAGTGCTAAATGCTGTTGCCATGACAACATGAGATCTCACTTGGACACAGCATGCTGTTCACACCAGTCATCACCATTGTTGACTCTCCAGTGTCAGCAACTCCAGATACCTCATCCTCCAAATCTCAGAGAGGCTGAGATGGATGTAGAACTCTGCACTCAGCTTATTCACTTCCTCAAGTAGCTAAGGAAGTGGAGGGTGAGCAGAGCCACACTAACAAACTTCCACCACAATACCTTTGAAAGTGTCCTCAGTAATGGTATTACGGCATGATATGCTGGAGCAACTGCTTAGGACTGCAAGGCCTTAGAGATGGTTTCTAGGCTGGCCCAGAACATCACAGAGACTGAATTCTCACAAAGACAGTGACTCTCTGAAAACCGTCCCTGCCAAAATACGGTCACCTTATCGACTTTTAAAAATGTTAACAAACTCTTTTCTATTCATTTTGAGTTTTTGATACACCAAGCATAGGTGTCATTCACAATAGTAATGTGTGATTTGATGAATGGTTTCCAGAAGCGTTATTGATATCTGTTACATGTGTGTATGTGTAACAGTCTATGTGTGTTTACCCATCCTCAGGCAGGCTTACCTTGACCTGGGACTCAGTCATGCCCAGGGAGTACGCCAGCCTCGCTCTTTCTGGTCCTGCTAGGTACTTCGTCTGCTCAAACGTTTTCTCCAGGGCAAAGATCTGATGTCCGCTGAAGGTGGGTCTCGTGTGTTTCTTCCTTCCTGTGGCATCTCCAAGGTGACCACTACCTGTGTAGAGCGAACACACACCTGCTTGGCTCAAAGACCCAGAGGTATACCAGTTAAACCTCAAAGTGACCCATCTTTAAAATTCCAGCAGGACGGAGGCAGTTTAAGCATCTACTTTTCTTGTTTCTCATGGTTTTAAAAATCATTTCTCCTTTCTTGGCTCCCACTCATTCAGAACCAAACCTTAGTATCCAGGGCAAAGTAAGCAGTAAATTATTTTTCAAAAAAATGTTTCCTTTAAAAGAAACCTTCATTCTGAGATTTATTGAACTAAATTAGAAATGGAGCATGTGGATTTACATGAATACAATCAAAGTCGACGTGAATATATATGTTCAGTGGTCTGCTATTATCTGCTACCTGCAAATCACTTCACATACATATTAAAGTATCACATTTCTTTAAAGCAAAGTATAATAGCTCTCCTGAACAACATAACACAAAAACATTTCAGTTTCACAATCGCACATTTTTATGATGCAAGGAAGATACATAATCCTTTCCAGCTGTGACACTATAACTGCAAAATGAGTGTCAAATTGAATAAGACATGAATGCTTTTTTTCCTTAAATGACATAACTGGGGATGACATGCTATTGTGATTCCTAATGCTGATGTATTATTGCCATCCATTTAAAAACTTTAAAAAAAAACAAGGCGCATGAAAAAAACTGACACACTGATGCAGTGGTTTAGAAAGGGAGCCCGAAGCCAGACTTTTCGCCTCACACTTGCGTGGGAACGAAAGCCAGAGAACACAATGCAAACGGGATTTTGCTCGAACTTTTTAAACAGATTTCCTAAAAAGCGTGCTGCCGAACAGAACGGCAAATTAACGGTGATAGTTAGTGGGCTCTGAAGTCAGCGTGGGAGATTTGCCTTTATAACTCTAAGCTTGACCGACAGTTTTGGTTCCTTATTAAATAACATCGATGGCTGTGTGGAAATGGAATTGACCAAGGGGGTGTCTGTGCCTTTTAAGTGTCTGGAGCTCTGTTAAACGATCTATCCCTCCCTAGTGAGCAAGCAATGGGGGGGGGGGGTGGTAATGCTGTGGGCAAACTCACTGCTGCTGCATTGTTGCCTCCCTCCTCTCCACTCGAACCCAGGCTCGCCCCATCCGCCATCACCGTTCCGGCCTTTCACAGGACATTCCGAGCTCGTCTTGGCAAAGCTGCCCAGCGGGGGTCCGTAGTCCCGATTGTAGTACACCCCGGGGGCGGGGACGGTCCCAAAACCACCCATCGTGGAGTAGCCCGAGAGCAGGGTGGTGCTGGGGGAGCCGATGACGGAACGGCTGAGGATGTCGCTGATGCCATGCGGTGTGCCGGGAGGCAGCTGGCTATTGAGGCCCGTGCCCAGCTTGTAGAAGGAGTTCTGCACTGCATACTGGCATACGGGCGCCTTCATGTCCGAGGGGTACTGGTTCAGCCCGTTGTTGAAGAGGAAGGACCCCGAGAGGTTGGGATCCATGGAAAGAGCCTCCTCCTCCTCCAGCTTTTTTCCCCCTAGCACTCCCTCAATCTCCACCCTACATGAACTGTCCAGTTCTGCTCGACAAAGTGAAATCGGTGGATGTCCGCCTGAAGCTTAAGCAATGCGTTCCGACCTGCCCTCAGTGTTCTTACAGGCCAGTTTCCAATCCCCCTGCAGCTTGATGATTTCCTTCTGCTTCCTCTCTTGGGAAAGTGTGTACCGCCCTTTTCCAAACCCTTTCGTGGCTCTCTACCTGTTCTGCGCCATTGTCTGGTTATTCCAGTGTAAACGTCAAGGTTGCTGAAAGATCTGTGCTCACATTTCTCCTCAAAGCGAATGTCTTTTTCTGTGGAATTTTCCACTGACGCAATAAATAAGAAGTACCTTAAAGACGAGTGACACATTCTTGATAAAGACGGGCCACATTATAATGCAGACAGGGATTGGCTGCGGTCTAAGTGCACAGCCCCTCTCCAATTGGCCGCTCGGTCAGGTACGGGCCTCTGACTGGACGTCAGCAAATTAATCGCTTTTTGAAATGGCAGGGTGGGAATAAGTTGCTTTTTGATGGCCTGCTGTTGTGAAAGCAAAAGATGCAGGCACACGGTAGAGGGGGTTTGCTGCCCGTTTGCGGGTCTGTAATGTGGGGACTTTTGTTTGAGGACCTCTTAAAGCATTTCACTAAATTTATAAAAAACTAAGTCAAAAAGGTCCTGCTCTACTCTCTGACCATTATATTTAATTGTATGGGTGTCGGCTCATAGTGGAGTCACATATTACATTTTTAGGCCATTCATAATGTATGAAGTGTCTGTGGGCTGTGCTGGACAGAGTTAAAATGAAGTGTGTCCTGCTTGGCAGGCTCATCCTTTTCCTGACATGCAAGTAAATGTACAGTCTCTGTTCACATTAAATATCAATGATGTCAATAACATTTTATGAATATTTGACTGTATTTTACAACTGACTTTGCTTCTTGCAATACTCTTGGCAAGACACAATTTGAGCACTTCAATGTAACAAATGAAAGTTTGTTATACAGTATGTTTAATAGCTATATGTGTGGTGTGAGTTGATAGTGTTTTGTGCTATTTGATTTTTAATGGCACATTATTACAGCTTCCTATTTCATGGAGTTGTTGGGTTCTGGAAATTAATGCCCAGTAATGAACTAAGAATTTGTACCCTAATTGAGGGCTGGAAAAATAAAACTGTTCCACAAGTCCACACCTTAGCGTTTGTCTGCGATATCCGTATCCATACGTTTGCTTGGAGCCTGGAGGCCTGCCTTTCACTATACAATGGCAAATGGCACGTACACACCTTATAATGTAGAATCTAAAATTAATCCATCATAGATTACGGTATTAACAAAAACAGACTTCCTGTTTCGATAGGTCCCCACCCCCACATTAAAGGCTACTAAAAGGTTAGCCTTGTCAAACAGATTACCTGGTACTGGCTTTCACTACCGGGTAGTTAAGACATAGCCGACTATAGATTACAAGGTTATGTAATCAACTTCATTGCACTGATTTGTGTTTTGACAGAGGTGCGAGTTTTTTATAGCACCAATCAAATTTTAAATTGACGTGTTAAAGATAAACGGAGAAATAAACCTCAGTGGTTTATCACGGTCATACATTTTTGCTTTCACAATTTGGTTTACCATTACGGTTTTTATTCCGCTTTCGCTCTCTGATTCGTAGAATATCTGTCTAACGTGACACAGGCCGATGGGCAACTAGACGAGGCTTCCCGGGCACCCGGCGGCTAATACTGCGCTTTCCGTGTCCTGGATATAAACACGACTGCGTTGCGCGTCTTTCTTACACCTGAAAAATGTACTTTCCATTCTTCCTAATTAGAAATAATGTCAAGAAATTCCAGAGTCTACGCCGAATAATCCGTTTGCATACTAAATTTATTCCATGCACTTTTAATTAACCTGTAATGATCGAACTACTTTCTGTACGTTATGGTGACTAGCAAGAAGACGTAAAACAAGTAACTAAAACTAAATTCATGTATTATTTAACATAAATACGGAATGGGAAAGTTAACTACTTTACATTGTCATTGGCATATATATAAACTAATACATTTTACCAAATAACTAAGGGACAAACCAAGTAGCGATACCGGGCTACAGCACTGACGCATGACAGTAAAAACGTGATTTTCTGTAAAGCCCAGGGTTACGTAGTTAAATGTGAGTCAGGGTTACATAGTTAAACGTGAAGTCAGGATTAGATCGTTAAATCCGGGTTTGTGACAGTCACGGGAGGGTTTTTTTCCACACTGTTGCGACTGCGGGTACTTTTCCATGTTCTCTGGGTTCTCCTCAGCTAACACCGGTCGATCGCGCCTGTCCTTCTGTACCTATATCTCGTCAATGAGTAACTTTGCAGTCAATTCGTATAAAAAATGAGAGAAAAAATAAAACTTATGCAAAATATGAGCATATTTAACGATTCTGTACTGTGTTCGCAAAGTTCTGCAAATTTAAGCGAAAGTTTAAATGTCTTTCACGGGTTTTATCACGGATCTTATTTATGGTTATGGGCTTAAATAGAAAGTGAAAGCAAAATAACTGTATCACTAAATTACTATAGCGGATGTTATTGTTTCACGAGTGTCGTTTTGTGTTTACACACTATACAGAGGGAATTATTTTAGTGAAGTTTTCTATCACGATATTGTGATGCCATCCCAATTTTGATACAGAGGGATTCGAGTCACTTTAGACTAAAGTAATTGCTTAAAGTCTTTATCTTTACCTAGATTGGCTGTACTGTGTACATAGGCTGTGTGTCAGATCTCAGATTTCGTGGCAGATATGTGAAGACACACACAGCGTCAAGGTCAGCAACAGAAACTGAAGTTTCTGTAAGGTTTTCTAAGAAGACGATGAGTTAGCATTTTAGATTTTTTTTGTGCAAAATTTTAAGTTGTCCATCAATGATTAAATAAAAGAACGACACTAGAATAGGCATTTGCTTGTTTTAATGGCAACCTAAATGCAATGCAAATGCCATTTTGACACTGCGCCCCATCATCGGCTCACAAAAATGATTACTCTCGATCCCGGGGTGTCCGCTTGGTGTCCGGGCTTATGACTTACAAACCATTGCAAGGCTTCGCAGGTTGTCTTCCTGGAAAGGGCACTGTAGCACTTCGCTATGGCATGCAGTACACCTATAGATTATAGGTTTCAGCATCCGGAATACCACACAATGTGTATGTCAAATGCCATGGTTGCAGTAAATAAACAGAGGCATTGTGATTAAGACAGAAATTAGATTAAAGACATTATAAGAATAAAGAAATAGATATAATGCACGTGTATTTTAAACCATACCACAATGGTATGTCGTACAGTAAACTAATCTGGATGTGTATGCGAACAGCTCACAAACAACGCACTGACAATTGAGCGGACATGCAGGGATTTTCCACTGTGCCATCCTTCTCTTTGCTCCTCCCACATAGTGTAATTTATCACCCCTGACAAATCTTGTGTACACAAACCAGAGAGCATGGGCAGTAAATTTAAACGCCGCCGACGATCCGACTGGAGCATTTTTATACTGGTAACCACTGTTTAAACACACCGCTTTTCTTCAGAAGGACCTCACTGCTGCAGTTTGACATGCCAGACATGTTCTGCAGAAGACATGGTAAGAACATTTTGGGCACTATACGTAACCTTTGAGAGTACATTGTTGTTCATGCTTTAATGGTTCTACTAAAATTGCATTACACAGTTATCAGCTAATTAACCTGAATGAAAATGTAATACAGATGCAAGTCTAATGATGTATAGAGATGCTTAAAAGGTTTAAATTTCGTTTCTACCAATCGTAATTTGCGAAATTCATATTTTTATGGTTAACTCGTTTCGCTTTCACTTCGAATCCCTGGCTTTATCAAGAAGTGCTATGTCTGGTCAGTCTTTTTTAGGGATGCATTAGAGCCGCGGCGTGAAAAACTAGTGGCGTCAGTAACGTTCATCCATGTATCTTCAGAGTCACCATGCATTTGTGGCCGGCGCTGCTTGGGACCCCTTGCTTTCTACACGGGAGCCACGGGGGCCATGGTGTCCTTGAGCCTGGGGGCCCGGCGGGCCGAGCGGCTCGGAAACACTTTCCGGGATGGTCTGGTGTTCATCAGTCGGCCTGTGAAGATCGGGGAGAGGGTGTGCCTACGCGTGGAGCGCACTACCTCGCACTGGCACGGTGCCCTCCGGGTGGGTTTCACGGCCATGCAGCCAACGTGTCGATCCCTGCCCTCCTTCGCCATCCCCACCCTCACAGATACCCCGGGTTACTGGGCAGGCATCGTACCCGAAGAATACTGCCCCCCAGGCTCTGAACTGCAGTTCTGGGTGACACCGCGCGGAAAACTGAAGCTGAAAGTACCGGCCGGGCAGAAGACTTTGCTGCAGGGCGTGGATGTGACCCGGTTGCTGTGGGCTATGATAGACGTATACGGCCAGACTTGCGCTGTGCTCCTGTTAGGTACGTATGCGAGTACGAACAGTACACCAGTTTACACACACTCGAGTCACGTCCCTATACCTGTGAACTGCACGTATATTAATACTATAAGAATGAAAGCCAGGCATCTTGGGCAGAAGAGTCAACTAAAAACATAAACTTCTTAATTGTTTTAGGTTCCGAGAAGAAGGACTTCTTCCGAGTCCGAACGTCTTGTCCTCATTCAGCGCCAACACCAGTCTCTTTGAGGGACAGATTTTCGTTTGTCTCCAACAACAGTATCCACTCTTCCTGCTCCACTTTAACCCTTCCTGCTCTCGGGCCATCTGTGGATGACTCTGACAACGAACAAACAGCAGGTTAGCATCAACCGCAGAATAAATATTGGGTTACATTGTATTTCTTGTAAAAACGGACTGTTTCCACAGTGTTGCTACAAATATACATTTTCTTGTCATATATCAGTTACCACTAGGGGGCAGCTGATTTCGATGACGTTATGAAAAAGGATTGGCAAATCCGGTATTCGGGTATTCGAAAGTCTAAATCTACTTGCCAGTTAAATCCTCTTCCTACTAATCTGGTAAAAGCCTGTTTACCTTCCCTTTCTCCTTTAATAACTAACATCGTACATTCTTGTCTTATTTCTGGTCTTGTTCCCTCATCTCTCAAAACAGCTGCAATAACTGCAATTAAAAAAAAAAACAAAAAAACAGGTGCAGACCCCAACAATCTGAATAACTATCACCCCATTCTGAATCTACCTTTTCTTTCAAAAACACTGGAAAAAACTGTTGTGGCACAGGTTTATGCTCATTTTACCAACAACAATCTGTCAATTTCAGTCTGGATTTCGTCCATTTCACAGTACAGAGACAGCTTTGGTCACAATCACCAGTGACCTCCTGATGGCAGCTGATGCTGGGCTGTTAACCATACTCGTGCTCCTTGATTTGAACTCAGCCTTTGATAGAATCTCTCATAATATTCTCTTAGAGAGACTAGCATCTATTGGAATCACTGGCACCCCTTTTGTTTGGTTTAGATCATCTCTGTCTGGTTGCACTCAGTTTGTCTAACTCAAAAACTTTAGATCATAATCCTTTCCAGTTATTAGAGGTGTTCCCCAGGGCTCTGTCTTGGGCCCCCTTCTATTTCTTATTTACCGTCTGCCTCTCAGCTATATTTTCAGAAAATCTGGCATTCAGTTTCACAACACCCAGCTCTACCTGTTTACCCAGCCTGACTCCACTCTACCTCCCTCTTCTCTCTCTGATTGCCTTCTGGAAGTTAAATCTTGATTGTCTTCTAACTTTCTCAAGATTAATAGTGATAAAACTGTAGTTCTCCCTGTAGATACCAAATATACTATGGCCAAACTTGATAGCTTTTCTCTGATTATTGATAATTTCATAGTTCTTCCATCCTCTCAGGTTAAGAGTCTGGATGTCATCCTTGACAATACTCTACATTTCGAAGCAGACATCAATAATATCACATAGTCTGCATATTTCCATTTACGCAATATTAACCATCTGCGCTCGTCTCTTACATCTAGCAGCATTGGTATTCTTGTACATCCTCTGGTTCCATCTTGTATTGATTACTGTAACTATTCTCTCTGGTCTTCCTCACAAATTCCTTCATAAACTTCAGGTGGTTTGGAATTCTGCTGCCCGTATCATTACCAGAACCCCTTCCATAGAACATATTACTCCTGTCCTTCAGCAATTGCATTGGCTTCCTGTGAAATACTGCATTGATTATTAGATTCTGCTTCTCACTTTCAGGACTCTTCATAACCTAGCACCTCTGTACCTTTTTGACCTCCTTCACATCTGTACACCCTCCCGTATTCTTAGATCCTCCTCTTCTATTAATCTCACTGTACCTCCTGCTCACTTGACTGCCATGGGGTTCAGGACCTTCAGTCATGTTTCCCCTCGCTTCTGGACCTCCCTCCCACAAGACATCCGAAATATTGACACTCTACCTGCCTTCAAATCCTGTCTTAAAACCTACCTCTTTAAACTAGCCTGTTCTGTCTGATTATAACCCAAACGGCTACATTCATATTAAGCTGTAGTACTAACTGCATAGCCCAACTCTACCTGATTCAGACCCCACATCAAAGCTCTTTGTGTTGTTTGATGGTCGAAGATACTTTTGCTTTCTGTTTTAGTCAATGGTGCATGTTCCTGTTGGTACTGCGTGCTTGAACCGGCCCATAACTGCAGCATTGCATGCTACAATCCATGCTACCCATTCCAGCACTGTCTGTCCAAAGGCCACTCCTCAACACCCTATGCTTCCAACTGCCTATGCCAGCACTATCTCCTACTACATGCAAAGTCAACAGTGACAGCATGGACTAACCAGGCATTGCTGGAATGGGTATCATGGGTTGAGGCAGGCAGTGCCAGCATAGGCAGTTGGGAAGGCATAGGGACATGGAGTGTGGTTTAAGCAAGCAGTGCTGGATGGGTAAAATGGGTTGAAGCATGCAAAGCTGACATAGGTAGGTGGGGGCCCTATAGGTGCTTATGCTCCCCAACTGCATAGCACAACTCTGCCTGCTTCAAACCCCACATCAAACCCCACATCAAAGCTCTTTATGTTGTTTGACGGTCAAAGCTGCTTTTGCTTTCTGTTTTAGTCAATGGTGCATGTTGTTCCTGTTGGTACTGCACGCCGCTTACAGTTATGTTTTCAAACCTCATTTTAAAAATAATTAATGTATGATTTTCATAGTCTTTTCCTAAGATCCCTCACTGGAAAGCAATGTTAACATATTTGCCTCTTTATAGGCAAAATAAAATCAATGTTCAGTTGTAAATGATGGTGTCAAAATGGTACATTAAGAGGTCACTCTATGATAGAAAAGTTCCAAAAGTCACCCGGTGAAATTTATGGAAACAAGAATGAGGATACAGAAGATTAAACTGAAAAGCCAAATTGCCTATCCAAGATCAGAGTTGAGAGTCAGTCAAAGGTAGCTAGAACATTAACAGTGTTGGGGAAAATCTAAAGGCGTAAACAATAAAGTAAGCAAAAGTCATATACCAGAGAATCTGAAAGCAAAACAAACACTCAGACCATAGCACTGGCATTGCAATAAGGTGAGAGTCCTGCATATTTAAATATCATGATCTGTTATGCAACAAATCATTCTTTCATTGAACATTGGATCATTTATCATCTAGGAAAGAGGGAGTGTTGCCAGTTCTGTGTGGCAACACTCCAAGGTGTGTGACAGCGTCTATAACTATCTAGACATGTTTCCTGCCACCATAACTTTCTTTTCTATAAACTACAAGGGGGTGCCAGTCTTGAATGGACTTTCAGTTTAGTCTCTCTCTTGATTTGATGCAATACTGTCAGTTTTTACAAGCCATAAAAAACAAAAAAAAAACTCTTTCAGGTATTGATATGTTTCACAGGGCAAATGTTCTCTGGAAAATGTTTGTATATTTCAGAAGCATACCATCTTACTGGGTAAATGTAACAGACGACCACCATAATGCTGGGTTCTGCATGCTGAGTCAAAAGTGTGTGTCTGCATTTTCTCACTGACCCCTTGTTCCTCATCCACCCCAAATATGTGTGTAGATGCAGGCTGCATGGCGACTAAAGGAAACCTTGGTGCATTTCATTGAGATCTTCATGCTAGTGCACCTTTAGTGGGCTTCAGGAAGAAATGTGTCCCTGCTCTATTTTCACGATTATGAAGGAAATGTGGGCCTGATATCTGACCCGTACTCTTTGCTTCTCTTCCCTCAGGATCTTCTGAAAGCTGCGTTGTTTGTCTGTGTGAGAAGTCCAGGGTCACCCTGTCTTGCGGACACCACTGCCTCTGCCTCAACTGCACTAACAGGATCCTTGCCATGTTTGGGACATGTCCCCTGTGCCGTGCGCCAATCTTAGACCTCCTGGGTGGCAGGCACTGAAATGGGACACGCCACTCAGTACCCAGCTCATGCATCACATCACTAGGAGGATTTGGAAGAAAGAGATGGGATGTTCCCAGTCAGAGTGCTGGCTCAACTCCATGAGCGGATCACAGATGCCAGCTGAGCCATTACTTGTAATCTCCCATTACTGTTAATCATCTATAGGTTGCTTAGCAAACAATGTAGGCAAGTGAGCCCTATGATCTAATAGATGTGGTTTATGACTACTAACTAAACCAATATGCTGAGTGAGGAGGCCAGATAAGACACTTTCACTTTGCCATCTGTGTTTAATGAATCGAACATAAGCTTATCAGTCTGATTGCAGAACTGACCCAATTACTCATTCTTGAGTTCTTCTACCTCCAGTGCCTTTTATCTTATGCTTCTTTCTGGGCTCTGGTCAGCTCTTTTGGAATGAGCCACCCCCCATTGTCCAGGACAGATATCACCTGCTGAAAGCTCACCCTTCTCAGCACTCAGTTTCAAACAAAGCAGATCTCTCCTCAGTCTCAGAGTTCTCTTTGGTGGGGCACAACTTTTGAGCATCTTAATGAGATTCGATGTATATTCATCAATCCAGCGGTTTCCTGAAGCTGTTCTTAAAGCTCAGGATTGCAGGGAGCCTGTAATACAACATCGGGCGCTGAGGACACAGGTGAAATATGTACGTGTATCACTATGCAAAGCTTAAATTTTAGTGGACGATATAGAAAAACGAGCATTTGTTTTACTGATAACTATTGTCTTACTATAACTGTGACCAAAAAAGTCTTATTGTGAATCCTGAGAAAACTCTTATTATGAAATGTGAACCCTGAAATTCTGAAAATCTAAATCAAATGTAAAAAAGAAATCGATATATTTTACATATGTATGTATACTGTGTATAATTGTAATTTTTATAGTAATAAGTTTGTGTAAATGTGAAAACATATATTTATATCTCACATCAAGGATGAATAAAAAAGTGTACATAAATAAATACACTTTTTCTAAGGGTCATTTTCACTGAGTGCATTAAAGGTGCCCTTGCAAAACACACACGCAATCCTGTACGATCCTGACAATCTGAATCTTATCAAGCTTTATTCATCTTGTCAGAGTTATACATCAGCATAACCAAAATCTACAAGATGAATAAAAATCTTCTGCGTGTCCGATAGCTTCTGGAATATTCCAAAGGGTTTTGGAAAATGACACTGGTCACCAGTAGTATTTTATTCAGTTTGCAAATTGTAATAATAAAACAATTGAAAAATGAAGTTGTAAGCCTACAGTTGTGAAATTGTGTCAGATTTAAGTCAGACTAAGATCCTATACGAACAGAGATGACTCTATTCATCTTCTGTTTATCCAGTACAGTCATTGGGGGCAGTCCTTCAACAATAGAGGGAACCTGAGGTACAGGCTGGATTGGATGCCAGGCCATCACAGATCATACATGCATAATCATGTAATCATACAGTCTATTTAGAGACTCCAAATCGCCTCATCATATGTCATCGGACTGCTGGAGGTGCGAGGGAACACTAGTGCACACACTGGTCTACCCTAATATTCTAACACAAATATTTTATGTAAAGACAATTTCAAATTTTCCTGCTGTGTGTATTGAAATTTGCAAGGCTCAAAAAAAAAAAAAAGCCGTATTAAACAAATTAGCAAAAAGGTATATTTATTTTAAATTCAATTAATGTGTTCGGTACACCTTTTCCTATCGTGTGAGGGCTCGATAAACAGTTCATTATGTATCCAATTATTGTAACACTGCATCACTGTAGGATTTCTTAAGTGATTTAGACGGCAGAGAATAGCCCAAGACCAATGTTTAGCTGACGATTCAAACACCATCTCTAAGATGAAATTGTAAGAAATAAATCTGCCTAGAATCTCACTACGATACAGGAGCGGCAAAAGTAATGGGTTCGCTTATAAATTAATGTCATGGGTTGGAAGCTTTCGCGAAGGTTATAAACTTAAAGCTAGAAAATGTAAATGGAGAATATCGTTAATGCAAAGTGTCAGAATCGCCCCATCTTCAGTATTTGATTTGTATCACATACATACTCTTTACGTTACGCTCTCTTCCAGTTAGCCACTGACTTGTGGTACAAGGTTGCTTCAGAAACTGAGTGATCACTATTGTAAAACAGAATACTTTTTAAAAATAGCAATATCAGATACTGTATATATTACACACGTTTCGACAACCAGGTACTCTGCATGCATCGATTTTTCCTGACAAATAGTTCAATTATTATTTAATTTTTCAGCCAGAGACAACGCATGCAGCTCTCCTGGATATTCTCACCTTACCCTGCATGGGACAGGCTTCAGGACCCCCTAGTGACCCCACCCCACCCCTCTCCGCGACCCTGACCAGAGGGGTTGATAAGATGGCTCAGCAAATCGATGTCATGTTAATAAGTCAACAGTAGGCGGCAGCACCATCACATTATAGTGTTGATTATAAAATAATTACGGCGCTCTGCGTTGGAGATACGCCTTATTGTTCCGACAAGCTGACAGTTTTGTTGTACTTTAATTGTGCTGTAGTTGTTTTGTGTAAGGTATTAAATGATATAACGATCGTAAGATTGTGCACATTGTTTATTTGATGTATGTTCACGTGACACAGTTACGTTGACATGATAAAAAGGATATCGGGTACAACAACACTGTCGACTGGATGCCAGTCCATCACAGGGCACACAAACATTCACGGACACACGAAGACGTAGCATGGGGAACTTGTGAGATAGATTTAAAGCATCAGGCTGATTCGAAGACTCTATACTAAAGATTGGGTGGACGTGTAGATTAGATGGATGGATGGATGCTAGGGATTTAGCAAATCTGCGGAGTCGGATTATTTTGGCGGGCAATCAAAGATCAAGGATCGTCAAAGCGGTTGCAAGTGGAGATTAACACACATGACAGAGAAGTTCAATTCCCGGTATTCCAGCCTCCTGCCTTGTTTTATCTGGGGTTGGATGGTGTATAGATTCAGGAGCCTGAGCTTGAAATAATATAAATCAGCGTGAAAATAAACCACAATATAAATTCAACTGCCCCAATTTAATTTTCCGCTCTGTATTTTAATACGGTGCGGCTTTAGCTGTTGTTATGTTATAATGTTATAATGATGTGGCTAAATCTTATATAAGGCCTTAACGGTAAATATTCTGTCTGATAATAAAACAAACGAAATTTAATTTAAATTAACTTAAAGTCGATTAAGGTTGGCACACAACTCATTCCATAGGGTTCAGACGAAACAGGGTAAGCGTCGAGTGACATTAGTACAAGTGCAACTTTAGTGTAACTGAATAAATCCAGCAGGTGTAATTATGCTACTGATTGTGCAGAAGAGAGCGGGCAGAATCACTGATATCTAAGACATGCTTCTGTTCTCAGGCTCCCAAACCAAGCGTGATAAGTGATCCGAAGTGGCTTTGCATAATTGCCAACGGTGGGTGACAACTGCATGCAGAAAGCAATACGTGCTGCAGCGTTTAGGGCCTAAATGGGCCAGAGTAGTGTGTACTATGGAAGTTTGAAGTGAATCTGCGTTCACTCACCGGGCTGACGACTTCACTGTAGACTAAAAAGCTGTGAAGTTGCATCACATGCTTAGGACCTCAAATCCTGACACGCATATTTATTTTTATAGATGTAGGATAATAAAAAAATATACATAATTAAAATTAAATAACAATGCAAAATCAGCATATATTGATGGCATATAGGAAATCGTTACTTTCTCCTCGCTTAGGCGGTTACCTGGATTATTTAAGCCGAGTTAAAATCCCTGCTTCGAGAATTGTTAGAAGTTAACTTTAACAGGGCAGATCGCACCTACGTTTCCCTGCCAAAACAATGAAAGGGTAGTATAGGATTCAGTTTATTTACACAGTTGAGATACAATGTGGGTTTTCACTGACGCCGTGGATTTTCCAACGGGAACTATGATGGAAAGGAACGTGGGAAAGAAAACCAGATGAATGACCTTTGATTATTTATCATGCCTCCATGTGCTGCTAAATCTTTATTTTAGGTGACGCGACAGGGCGTTGCAGCTGTGACATAATGAAATGGATTGACATTCTGATAATATTGTCGCTTGTGAGGGCATGCTAGAGGAAAACGATCATGTTACGACCTCATATGAAGGTCTCCTCCTTAGGACTGAAGATAAAAAGACGGACAAACGGTATTTGTGGAAACTGCTTGTAGGGATTAGAGGGTTGCAGCACGACCTGTCTTTCCTGTGTCATGTAAGAACATGTAAGAACCTCCAGCGCAACTTAAAGCTAAATGAAACGACAATAAGGATGCATGAAAATTTTTTTTATTTTTATTAAGGAGTATATCCACGCAGTTCCACGCGCACGCTAAATATACTATAAACCTATATTTAAAGGATTGCATTACTAGAATATGCCTTACAAGTATAGCAGTGCACGGATGCATACACTCAGTTTAAACAACAATGTGTTTATCTGTTCACGCCATGTATACTTTTAGGAGAGATCGCAGTTCCATGACTTTTGCTGCAATCTGGGAGTCATTATGCATGAACACGGATTAGGCTTCCGATTTGCGCTTCTCTGGACGTCTTGTAAGTATCTGACGGGTCCTGCAGCGCGATCGTTCAGGAAGCATTGTGTGGACAGAACAGGAGTGAAATTATCGCATTAGTTGGATTATTAAGAGATTAAGTTTAGCGTGGAAAAGGCGGGTTTATATATATATCTTTGTGTTCGTGATACAATACAAACATTTTAAATCCTTTAAAGTTAGGCTTTAGACCGTCGGTAGTCCAAAAGCCTAATGATACTGGAACACGTTTACACCTCTTATGAAAGTTTCCTTGGGAATGCGGGGGGGGGGCACAATCAGCCGCGCCGCACACTGTGAGCAAATGACGCGCTCTCCCCTGCGGCGCCTGGATGCTTTTGGAGCCCACTGTGGAAACACTGAGTCCTGCCGAAGCTCGATCTATTCCAGCTGTGTCCCTCCGTGCCCGTCTGCGTCGGAGGGCCGACTCAGTTCTTCTCTCAGTCCTGTTCAGTCGCTTTAATAAATATATTTTGGTAGTCTGAGGCACAAATTCATTCTTCTGCTTGAAGCCCGCTCAGGTTTTCATAAAAAAAATATATATATATTTTGTGCCGTTTCACTGTAAACAATTTGCTGCATTGATATTTCGGAATATGATTCAGAGAGGTACCCGTTAACCAGGGAGGTCGGCCCAGCTCGCTGATGGGACAGTCCAATTTAGAGTCTGAGCTGTCCGGGTGGAGTAAGAGGGCCCGTCCTTTCCCGCTTATGAATCACGAAAGGGCGTTGCCGTTACACTGGTGCCTGCATGAGAATTTGTATCATTTCCAGCTGCGGGTGGAAACTATTACAAAGACCCTGTGAGCTGGAGCAGCGGAGTAGGAGGGTGTTGCTGGGCGGCGCCATCCCGCGCGCACACACGCGCTAAAACCCTGACCCGAGACGCGGGAAGAGCGGTTGGAGCGGCTGCCGCCCCTGTGCGTGGACTGCGGTGATTCGACAGCCACGGCACCGTAAGTAATTAACGGCGGCTAGTCTGCTCCTCACCGCCTCCCCCAGCACGGCTGTGCGTGGACTTCTCCTGCACCTAGGGGCCGTCTCACGCACAGTGTGCTGGGGAGGCTGGGGCAGCTTGCGTGTGCTGTCCTGCTATCAGCTCCGACTCCGAGTTTGGTGGCATGGTAATTTGTTTGCTCTTCTGTTTGAGCTGAAAACAAACTCACTATTTGTTTGTGTGTGTGTGCCGAGACTGGTTGAAAGAGGTTGTCTGCTTCTGGGTTTGTGAAATAAAACATCTGTAGGCTCTTGGGCTGACGGTGAACTGAAGGAAAGCTTTTTAGGCATTTGAGGTTCTGATTTCATGGGCTGGGATGGTGGGGCTTTAAAATTGCCCCCCCCCCACACCCATATACTTCTCATTGTACCAATTTTGACTTAGTTTCAAGCCTTTTGGACTTGTCTGGTTTCTGCACTTACTTTGAGTCTGCTGGTATTTCTCAGTGGTAGGTCAAGTTTGTGTTTAGGAGCCCCTGTGACTCCTCAGTGGAGGTCTGTCCATTGCTTTGAGACAGGGTTCCTATGACATGGCTGGACACAAAAGCGGATGGAAGCACGAATACAATAGACATGCATAAGCACTCCAGCTGGGTCCTCTCTGCTTCCAAGTGTCAGTTATTGAAGTAAAACCCCATGTAAGAGGGGTACAGGAAATGGGCTTCTAGTCTTTTAAAACATACCACAAGCCTATCAGCTATCTGTAGAGGTACACCTAACAGATCAGGCTTGGTGAAGAGCTAACAATTCCGAAATAACATGATGGAACAGCTGCTCATGTGCATTCATGTCAAAAAAACCAAAACTAGACATTGTCATATTTTCGGTACTCGGAGGACTAAGGTATTAGGATCTTTTTAAAACCTTTTTCAACCATCAAACAGCTTTTTGTTATGTAATCAGGTAGACCCTGTCATGCCAGTGAGGGATGATTCAAGCATTTCTCTTTGTGATGAATGTTGACAACCCGTTTCTCTTCCACAGAAACCTGGAGCACGGTTAATTTGACGTTCCTCTTCTTCGTGTGATTTTTGACCACCGAAGTTCAGCGGGCAACTGCCTCTTTAGGGGTCTGAGATTCAGTTCATCTTTGGGAATGTGGTGTATTGGCACATTTTTTTTGGTCATACATACATCCAAGATATAATGATACTTAATGTGGGCTCATGGAAGAATGTCCAAGGAATGATTAAATGTCTTACTTTTCAAGCTCTGTGGGTTTTTGTTTGTAATTTTTTTTCTTATTTTCATTTAAAGCCTGTTGGAAGAGCAGATGGTTTTGGGGGCCATTTTTTTCCCTTGACTGTTAAGTTGGTCTACAGTTTGTGATGGTACCAGGGCAAGTATGATGATTATGGTACAGCAATGTGACGGTAGGACTGGGGGGTGTGTATCAGAGGGGGGGTTGTTAAGTCCTTGTTTTGGTCCTTGCTTTGTGTGGACCTGGTTGAGTGGTGCTGAATCTGTGATAGAATCTCGCTCCAGTGTGCTGGGGAGAGACGGGACACTTAATGTTGGCACAGCAGGGAGGGCTGCTTCACACGGAACAAACAGCACATGGTCCAGTCTCTTTTCATTTTAACCCTCCAGGATCATGCCGCCTGCCAAAAATGCCCTCCCAGGGGCCTGACAGCAGCGTGTCATATTTGCTTGAGCCGATCCAGCCAGCCTACATAGCCACAGAATGATTGAAAATGAGCTGACTCTGCTGGTTCTGACCCAAAACTGGGCTCATGGAGCTGCTGGGAAGAAAGGCACGCCATGTGGCCGACAGCTTTTTTTCGACAATGGGGAAGCAATTTCAGAATTAGGTAGGCAGGCAAAGCCGCAGCTCGTCCTGGTCAAGGTTTTCATAATTAACCCAAAGTTTCAGCAGAAACTTTCTGTGCTAAAGCTGTGACAGGAATCAGTAGAAATTCTGGATTTTCTCTTCTCTGAGCTGGCAAAAGTTTTGGGCCAACTGGAGTTACGGGTTTTAAAGGTATTTCAGTTTAGTCAGAGCCATTCTTTGGTTTTGTATTATGGTAAAGTATTAGTGGAATCTGACCACATTGCCTTATTCTACCCAGAGGGAAATATTTGGTCACATTTTCCCTTACCTGTGAACTGCTGACGTACACATTGACGTCCCTGCGTCTGTCGATTAATGTTCGTTAGCCGACCACGTTTGTAAGTTTACCCATCATCACATACAGTACAGCTGTAATAGTCAAACAGAGCTAATGCAAAGTGCTGAGTGTGTCAATAGTCATAGCAAAATTAATGCAAAATACTCTCAGGAATTAGCAGGGCAGCAGAATTGTAACAGTTTCATGTGAGCATTAGCAGAATGCTAATATTCTCCATATGGTACATTGCTACAACAGCTTTCGATGGTGGACAACTTCTAACCCTCTACAGCACTTTCAGCTAGCAGAAGTTCATTAAAAAATGTGGAGAACATGGCAGCTGAGGAAGCTTGTGAAGCCAAAAGCGCTGCCAATTGGCCTTGATGGCCTTGTGGTACTGGCAGGTAGGGGAAGTAGCTGAAATATATTGTCCTATGCTCCGGAGAGCTGGTGGTTCCTCTGGAGCTTGTCAAGACCCGATCTGTTGCTTTCAAAGCATCCTCCCACACTTTTTTCATTCCGGGGTTGAGGAGGAAAGGGTGGAGGTCCGTCAACTTCAACCCTGCTGTGAAATATCACCTTATCACAACAAAGAGTTTTCCTTGCCAAGCATGGATCTGGCAGCCAGAGGGAGGACGTCTCTCGAACGGGGCCGGCGGTGTTGCCATGGTGACGCCTGTCAGCCGGGAAGTTGTTCCCAAAGAGAGTGAACTCAGAGAGAGAGAGAGAGAAAGTAGGAGTGGAACGAGGTACTGGCCAGAGGGCACTGGGCTTGCAGACACTGGACTGCAGGAGAGGACTGTTCTCCTGGGATTTCTGCATGTGGTTTGGTGAGTGAAGCTGAACGGGCATCTGCTGGACATGCCACTTGACTGTGCATTGGACACCGAGGGGTAGCTCTGACCATGAGGTGCTGGTTTGAGTTTCAGCAAGGCTTGCCAACAGGCTGTTTTTTTCCCCTAGCCAGGAAAGTAATTCAGCGGTGCCATAAAAGCAGACCCTGTTTGAGAGAGAGCCGTACCATGTTTGTGCGCGGAACTGCTTAGGCAACATTCAGCAGGTGACCCGACCGAAGGCTCACGCCAGCAGAGCTGAGGTAACCTTCTACAGGGTTTTTGTAAGGACGCACAGAAAATGTAGAATTTTAGTTTCTTTTTTAAAACTTCTTTTTTTTTGATTGTGAGGTAACTATTTGGTTCTAGAAGATGGCTTTTGGGCCTGATGCGGGTAGCAGAGTTACAGGGCCGTTGGAGGTGGGGGTCTTCTTATGTGATGCAGATAGGAGCGGACTGCACTGTCAGATTAATTGCTCTGCCTGGTGCTGATGAATGGGTCGCTCGACCACCCTAGGTCTTTTGTACAATATCCCCTTCCCCGGAGATTTCTGTTAAGCTCCTTAAAAATATTTCTTCACCTTTGGTTGACCCTCCGGGTAGCCTTTGTTTTTAGTCTTACCCTCCGGGTCCTTGATTTTGGCCTCTGGATTATTTTTATTTACCGATTCACTAGACGATACTGTGCCGGTCTGCCGTAGCATCACAGGCTGCCTTACAGGATTAATGAAGTAGCTGCCAGCCTACCTATAAAAGAGAACGAAATATTGGTAGACACATGATGCTGATAGATCCATTAAATTTTCACACAACCACCTTCTGCAGGTCAACACTGCTGCCGCTTTTCATATTTGAAAGTGGGGTAAATTTTACCTGCACAGAAGCGAGTTAGCCAGTGAGTGAGCCGCTGGTAAAAGGGCTGACAGTTGAGTCTGTGGTTAGTTTATTTACCGGATGGTACCACTATCATGGTTATGTAGATCGATAACCAAAATCCTCGCTAGGGGAATACAGCTTGTATGGGAAAGATGTGGGTGGAAGAAAAGGAAGACATCTCAGACTTCTGGTGTTTGTAGGAGTATGGATTAGGATAAAGTTTATGCCCGAGGTCTTTCTTACCACTGGTTCCTTTGATTGACAAAAAGATGATAACATAATTAACATCTGAAAGATGATGGTCTCCATTGACATCTGGACCTTCCCAAGCTTCCCAGTAAGCAGATGGAGAGAAGCACTGCCATACAAGGAGATGAGCTGATATCACTGATGATTCATGCATGTATTCCTTGTTAAAAAGATGATATAATGAGCAGAACATCTCCACATCCATGTATGGTCCATACCCTGTTTGGGAGGTAGCTGGCTTTCATTCATGGAAAGGTTCGCTTTATAAGTCCATCTTTAAGAATGATCATGTTTCTTAAGGATAATCCTGCAAAGGCTGATTTAATCTGGACTTTCTGAGTATGTACACCTTTGCTTGATCCAGCTCTTGTTTAAACTTGGAGAAAGTCACACAATAATGCCCTGGTGCTAGTGTTCAGCCTTGTGAATGACACTTAATAAGCACATAATATTCAAAAAGTTAACCTTGAAGTTGCAATGCGGAGGAAGCTCACTGATGAGATGAGCAGAAATGGATTTACATTTTTGCTGTGTGAATCTAAGGCACCTATTTACCCCGTAACACTGGAAAACAGGAAACGGAGTCAGTCTCAGTGAGCACTGGTTTGTAGAAATTTAAACTTTCAAAACAAGAGTTTACATTATGGGCTGAAGTTCAAGGGATAGTTATATGTGCTGTTAAAACTCTACTGGTGGATGTTTTGAAGGTCTTGACAACGAGAGCTGCCTTTCCATCACTGTCCTCCAGCAACTGGGAGACAAACACCAGAGCTCTGCCACTCGAGCCCACTTCACAGCCTGGGAACGGTCCCACCAGCCCCAACGTGCAAACCATTTATGCTTAGGGTGGCATCTTCTGCATGTAGTCACAAGTTTCCCAGCTGTCCCCCAGAGAGAGGGCTGTGGAGGTTAGGAAAATCTGAAGCTGGTCCTTCGGTGGTAAACAGGAACGGTGTTGGAAAGGTCATATGGTGAGAGGTTAGGAGGTCACATGGTGAGAGGTGAAAAGGTCATACGGCCACCCAGTGCTGACACCATGTCTGACCAGGGCCTGCTGCTGGAGCTTACATTTTATTTATTCTTTCTTTCTTTCTAATCTGCAGCTACTTTAAAATATACTGTCATTTGTGGAGGCTTTATACTTTCCAAGGGGACAGGAAGTAGGGTGTAAATCAGGCCAGTTCCTGCGGCATGTGAAGAACGATGTTCCGAGGATTTCAGGTGCAGCCAGACGAACCTTCTCACGACAGACGCAGTATGCTGAGGAATCGTCCCCTTGACATGGCCTACACAAGTGTTCGCTGTAGCGAGTCGGTCTCCAATAAACTTGTCTTTGCCAGGATTTTCTACGTACCAGTGGTTAAATGGGCTGTGTGAGTAACCCTTCAATAATTCTTCTCAAGCCCATTGGGCTCTGCGTGAGAACACTAACCCCATCCATCTGTCCGGCATCAGACAGAGGATTCCTGAAAGGATCTCTCGTGTAGCCGAGCTCCAGACTGTAAAGATGCTGTTCTAGGTTCACGCTGATTTACCTCCACCCTCTTTGTCTTATAGAATGATGCTCTATTTAGAGCCCTATTTCCCAGGAACCTCGGTGAGAGGACTAGTTCGAGCTAGAGAGCACCCGAAAACTAAGACAACAGCATCGTTGTCGTTGTGAGTGTTTAGTGGCCCGCATATTTAGGGATGCTGCAGAGCAGGCCGTGCTTTCATCTGCTCGGTGACAGCTTCCAGCTTACTGGAATCATTTCTAAAGTCACAGCCAAGTTTACACAGCCTGCGACAAGGAATGGAGCTCCCTGGGGCATCTTGTCAAGTCCAGCAGTAATTGAGCAGGCTGTCTCTTTAGCGCTGGGATGTTAAAGCCATATTAGGGAAAATGCATTTGTAAATATGTGGCCAGGGTCTTTTGGCACAGCTTGCAACTCGCTGGGATGAAGTTGTCCCCCATTAATCCTGTGCAGCAAACAAACATTCGGCGAACCCTCGGAGAAATTCCCACCTCGTGGAAGTTAAGGATGGATTCTTGAAATGATTTAGGGACACCTCCAGTGACTGAGTAGCAAAGTAAACGCATCCGACAAGGCGATGGTTTTCCAGGGGAAGATTTTTACTGAACATTAGGTCTGATTTTACCTTATTAGGTCTGAATTTTGTTTTTGGCTTCCTCCACTGTGACATTTGGCAAGTGGGCCAGATGTGTGAGAATCTTGGGGTGGTGCTTAAATCGAACTTAGTTTATTCCAGCTCTCGTTTAGGTAATGTAGGCAGAGGAGGAGGTTGGCTGTGTCTTTGGGCTACACAAACCCTGAAAAAGCAAACGGGAGCTGTCTGTCCCATCTGTGTGGTTTTTTTCCCCTGTTGGGATTTTGTTTTTCTTTCAAATGTTTGGTGCTGGCCCTGGAGAAGGGGCACCCTGAGGTCACGACAGCAAGCCAAACTAACGAGGAGACCTCCAGAAAAATAATACTGTGTGTTGAGGTGTGGCATTAAAGCATGGCGATTTGAGCACAGAGCATTGACTTAATCATAATCAAATACCAAATGAAAAGGGGAATGAGCTACAGAAGAAAGCATACATTTATTCATGCCAACGACGCACGTACACATGAATGGCAGCACTGTAATGCTGAAGAAGGAGGCTAATTGTTACGTCTGTTGCCATATTGAATGAAACAGTCGGTGTAGAAAAGGCCAGTTGTGCAAATGGACATGGAATACAGGTCGTTGTTCTCAGAATGAGCTACTGCCGGTGGCATTATGTGAAATTACAACAGGGGCACTTAGGAATGCAGGAAAGAGTGTATAATGAAGGCTATGGACTGTAGAAAATGACTGTGGCTATAATGACGACTATGAACTGTAGAAAATGTATCATTGACTCCTGGGAACTTGTGTGAATTTGTGCATCTGCATGCTGATATTTGTGGTTTGCATGTTTGAAACTCTGATGTGGGCTACGGTGGATATCGCACTGCCATCAGACACGTGACATATTTCTTGGCCTTGTTATGTAACGTATTCATGTCATGCCAGGAAATCACAAACGATGATGTAATTCATTAGAACAAACAGGGGAGGGTCATTCCCACAGGCATTTGTTACTGACTGGCTCGATTGTAGGTAGCCCATGCTCAGGTATGTTAACATCGGACACAAACCATAAAATGAAAGGTCTTCTGTTACTAATCAGTTTTAAGGTCTCATGTACAATGTCTAGAAGAGAAGGGTTCCTTGGTTGTCTATGGAAATGGTCTCCGAAGCGGGCTGTATCCCCTGACACAACTTCCTCTGTGGTGTTTGATCTGCCTCTCGAGGGCGCTGTTGGGTCTGACTTTGATTTCTCTGACCCAGTCTGCCAGCCGGTCCCCATTGCCTCAGATGGCCCTGCTGTGGTCAGCTGGGAGAAGAATATAAACCGAACTTTCCCCTCTGGAGTCTTGAGCATTGCTGAAGAATGGTTTAGGATATTAGGATATTTTCGCTTTGATTTGAATGCACTATGGACTGTGTGGCGTTCCTCTGCCTGCACCTACTCCCAGCAGTGCAGTGTGACACCAGGAAGCAGGAACCTTCGATGTTCAAAGTATGAAGATTTGCGAACTGATGCAGGTTCATCTGATTTGCTGAAACTGTGCCTGCAGGATGTCACGTCTGCTCGCCTCCGAAACCTGGAGTTGAATTTCTGACCTGAGTACATGACACACAGCCAAAGCCCAACCGTATGCAAGGTTCGCGAGTCCTTTTGCCGAAAGGCGGAACAATTAGTGCATCTTGTAGCTCAGTCGGCATCAAATGACCTCTGACAGGATTTGCTGGTGACTTACGCTAGTGCTTGTCTTCAGGGCGGACGGTAGGGCTGGGACATCACAGTTTTGTATCTCATTTGATTAAATGTGAGAACAATGGGTTTAGGTGTTAGTGAGCAGTTAGAAAAGGGCATGGAGCAGGAAGCTGTAGCATTCATACTGAGATTCTCCTGTATTGCCTTGTGGCACTAATGGTTGGTTCATATACAAAAAAAAAAACCAGATCTGTCAGGAGAAATGGATATTTTTTTTGGTTTCAGATGATTGACAATTGTATTGTCCCTGCTGAGCTTGTAATGTTGTGAAACTGTGAAGGTGTTGTAACCGTGTGTGTTTACCGTCCTGTTGTTGTCACTGTCAGAGAACGCTGCATCAGACACTGCAAGATCTAGGCCGGTGACCAAGGACCAGGATTAAAGACAAGGGATATGCAGCCTCAGGTACAGTAAAATGTCGTTATGTCCTGTTTAGTAAGACACTTATACATGCCTTCACAATTTAAAAAATCTTTACTAAAGCTACTGCGTGAAGTAAAGGGGTTTCTGGGATTGGTACATGTAACCTCTTGGTGATCGAACAAAAGCTACAACCGCTGGCTTAGTGATGTACCAGAACCAGTAAACGGTGTCATTCCTTTGATTACTGCTACAGAGAGCGGGACTGTGTTCAGCACAGAGGCCAATCTGACTAAACACCAAGGCTCCGAAGTGGGTCTACAGGTCTTATCTGATTTTGGCATGAACTCTGTTGCACCGGAACAAAAGTCCCATTTTGATAAAAACTTCAAAACTGTTTTTGTTGCGTATGTCTGCGAGTGCTGCCAGCGTGTATTTGTGTCGAATCGTACCTGGACGGATACCATTTACTCGTGTTTAGCGACGAGGTGACAGCGCAGTCAGGAATCTGTTTGTGGACAGGCTAGAATTTCCATTTAAATGCCTCAGTCTTTAGTGCGACAAAGGGCTGTGCCCCGATTTATCTAGATACGATTTCACAAGCTGTGAGAAGCCCCGGCACTTCCCATGACCCCTGCGTGCTACCAGCGAAACCCTCTCATCCAATAACTAACAGGAGCTGGGGGGTGCGGGGTTGTGTTGGTGGGTGTGATAGGGTAGGGGCGGTTTCCACGGAAACAAATTTGCGGGGTAGGGAAGCAAAAGAGAGCATCGCCGCCACTCGCCTAGCCTGGTTACATCCCTGACCCCCTCCTCTCCAAACCGCCCTAGCAACGCCTCTGCATGTCAGAAGAGAGGGCTTTGCCGAATGGTTGGTTAATGGGCACATAATGGGCCTCTCCTGTTTCACACCACTCAATGGACCCTTTCTCTGGCCAAAGTGAGGGAGTCAATAAAGTAGGTGGAACGGCACTTCCTCAAGGTTTAGCTTTAAATAAATTAGCAGCCACTCACCAGCACCCAGGGAGCAGGGCCTAATTAGCGATCTGAGCCAAGTGGGGAAGCTTCTCCTGACCACCGGGGCTTTGGGAAAGAAGGTACTGGAAAGTGTCAGATGGAGGCCCCGCTTGGGTTGGATACCGGCATGCATGCGCCCTGTGTGTGCGAAGGAGTTGATTTCCAGGCTGCTGCATATCCCTTACCAACAGCGACACGTGGACGTCCTGGACCATCTGAACGGTTCGCGGATCGTCTTTGTGGATGGTGGAAACCCGAGCCCTTCCGATCTGGCCCAGGAGGTTGTGGTGATCTCTCCCGGGCTACCCACCCCGCCTCACGGCCCGTATCATTACCCCAGCAACAAGGTGCCCCCGGGGGAGAAGACGGTAAGCCCGGCCATTGCAGGTTCATTCAGCGTTCATGTTTCTGGATATGCATCTATTATTTGGCAGAGAGTGAGGCCACCGCCCCTTCATGGTGGTTCCTGGCATCATGAAGACTTTGGTAACTGTGCTTTGGTAACTGTGGTGAACACTCGCTAGCTGCATTTAACATGATGTTCCTCCCACCCTCACAGTCTTTACTTTCCAGCTGAGATTCTCTCGTGACCCAGCTCTTCTTCACGTTCAGGTCTTGGAGAATAATGGAGGTTGCCGTCCTGTCCCTAGCTTTGGCTCCTACTATGGCCCCTTACAGTCAGCTGGTAAGGATACAAATGTAATCTTCTTATTGGAAATGTCTTCACAGTAGGGACTCATTAACCATGCTTTAACAATGCTTTAAGCTGTGTGACTTCTGTGTGCTAAATACAACCAACTCCCTTCTTTATAGTTTTGGCAGCTTCAGAGTATCCAGTCACTGTGGTTTAAAAGTAATTTTCACAGTGTCTTAAATGATGGGCTATGCTCCAGGACCTGTTATTGCTTGATAATGAGCATGCTGTAACACTGAATAATTATTATTTTTTTTTTATAGAAAATAATGGTATTTATCCAAAGCTATTTATCCAGAGTTACTGAAAGTCATTATGAATCATTATGAAACATAAGAAAAGTAAACCCTTACGCTTAATGCATCTTTATTACATTATCAATTTCAGCTGTTAAGTGACAGTGTTTTTAATAAGCAGACATGCTGGAGTTTGTAACAATGGCCTGCTGGGCTGTGTTTAAGTTTCTTCTTTTTTTTGTATGTAGGGAAAATGACTAACCAATATTTTCAGTCGAATAATCATTTGACCAATTCAATATCTTATCAGCTTATTAAAAATAAAGCTACTGCTGTGAACTGTTGCCTACTAGTGGCTGCAAGTGGTCATTACAGCAGTTGCATTAAAATTTTAATACTGTGGTAGTAGGTACAGATGTGGATTTTACTTTCTTTCTTTTTGTTATTTGGAAGGTAAAATGCATGAGTAAAGAAGCAAAAATGTGTGCTTTATGATTTTTAACATGTTTTAACGTTACTGTATAATGATATCTCTACACAGTGGACTTTGTGTTTAAGGGTGGGTGTGCTTTTGGGAATCAGTGCCAGGTTTTGTTCTGGCTTGCCCCTTCGGGCTGATTTCTAAAGCACTGATTAAACCTAATCTTCTACTAAATCACCTTTTTAAAGGGAAAGTCTGGTGAAAATGAAATTTAAGTAAATTTAACTTTTACCTTTGTTTCTGTAACTGTTGGCCAAAGTAGCCTGTTGCAAACTCAAAAAAGTGGAACATTGGTACATTTCTACACCAAAGCTGCACTGGATGATCAACAGCATGTGTAAATTTCATATTTCACCAAACTTTCCTTTTAAGAGGGTGATTTAGTCTAAGATTATTTTTAATCAGTATTTTAGAAACTGGCCGTTAATGTCTTGCAGCTGGTGTAAAACATTTGTTAATCTTTCGAATTCAAATGGATTAGAGTTCCACGCCCCTTGGGAAACGGTTATAAAAAATTTTTAAAACCTAAATTTTTCCAATCCGTGCAAAGCAAACTATGATCTTTTTGTTTAATACATTTTTATTACTCAGTAATAAAATATTTATTGACATTTTAATGTAATATATTATTATCAAGAACTGATGTACATAGACTTTGGTCATTTACATTTTTAGAAAATTGAGATTTGTAAAAAATTAAATGAGGTAATATTTTACTGAGTAGGTGACACTGTGAAGTAGAGTCCATGGTAGAGTCCATGGTAGGGTGTTTGCCACATGTTTACGGTAGAGTCTATCAATTTTCATGACATTTGAACCTCGCAGTGTTTAACACGTGCCAGATAGCATCTAGCAGTGTCCATTACCTATCCACGGTAGAGTGTAGCTACGCTGGTCAGACAGTACACCATAAAGCCTGACTGCTACCTGTCCTGTTTAATATGAAAACATCTTCTTCTCTTCATCCTCCCCTTACACAGGTGCCTCGGCTAATGGGACCTGGAGTGGGACAGCCACCACGCTCCCGCGGGTTGAGGAGAGGCTGGTCAAGTTCTCTGGCATTGGCCCTGTGGATGAGACTGGAATGCCCATTGCCTCCCGATCGGTCAGCAGTGCTTATACTAATGATGGCGGTAGGCGTAGATTGGGTGGTGCAGGGTATGAATCACTTCTGTGAGAGAGACTGCGTCTGTTCATCATCACGGTCTAATGACCTTCAGGTTGAAAGGCAGTGTCACAAAGTTCTGGTATCCCAACAGACAATCTGAATTCCGTAAAGTATTAGGAGAATTCTGATAATCTTATTTCTTTTAGCCCGCCATGCTAATTGTTGCAGTCTTATGTTATACATGTTTATTCTGTATACTGAAGTACCCATTACATCTCAGTTTAGCTGTGGGCCGTGTTGACGTCTGACTTCTGCATGCCTTCGCTCAACAGAGTGTGAACAAGCCCAAGGACTGGTACAGGAGCATGTTCAGACAGATCCACAGGAAGCCTCCAGGCAAGGCCCCCTCCCCCTGCCTTACAGTTGGTAGCCCCTCCACCCTACACAGAAACTGCATTCATTTTACATGCTGTGACTGAGTTACAGTCAGAAGCTGGTTGAGCGTGGCTGGACATGGAGGACAGGTCCATGTTTGCATGCCGTCTCGGTCTGTTGTCATCCTCTTATGGCCAAGCTGGTTTGATGTGTGCAGACCCCTCCCTTACTGGTCATGCATGCCATCTTGTTTTTTACACATGTAGGAACCTGGTTATGCTGTCAAAGGTGGGATGTAGTGAAGTGATGAGAATGTTTGACTGCAAGGCTACAATACAAGATTGTTCTGCAGTGAATGCAGGAAATGCTAAGGGCATTCTATTCAGTATTTCCGTGAAGACGAGGGGTGGCATGGTGCCTTAGTGGGTATTACTGCTGCCTCTCACCTCTAGGGTGGTGGGGTCAGTTGTGTCCCCTGTTCTCCATAAGTTTGGAATCTCCCATGTTTGTGGGAGTTTCCTTCCAAAATCAAAAGCCATAGTTGGGGGAATTGGCATTTATGAGTTGCACGTGCCCTGTGATGGATTGGTATACTGTCCAGGATGACCCCTACCTCGTTTCCTGCCATTTGAGGAATATTGAAGCTGGATTAGTAACGTACTATAGAAGGGTGGACGGTAAATATCTTTGCCATCAGTAATGTTCTATAGAAGGGTGGATGGCAAAGATGCACAATACTGCATAGGTGGAGGACATTCTGAGGTTGCTGCAGAAGATTAACAGGCTCAGACATTTAGCAAAGCTACACCCATGTTTGGATCCCATTGCTCCTCCCCCGATAACAGACATCACTTAGCCGACCTGCTCCTGCTCCATCTCTCATTATCGCTCCTACGTCGCCACGTTAGTCGATCCTGCCAGTTCATCTCCTCTGCTCTCTCTTTCTATCTTGCTGTGGGATTTCTGTGTGTTTGTATCTCAGTCCCTCATGGGGGGGGGTTTGTATTGTTGCAGAACCTGATCTGATGACCTGTGCACCACAGACAGCAGATGGTAAGTGCAGCAGAGGTGACCCACCACACGTATCTGAAGCCCTGATGATTCCCATGTAGCTTCTAGCAGAAGCATGCAGACTCTTGTTCTTCCTCTATGACACCCAGGTGACGCAGCCCCACCCACACGCCCACCTGTTGTTGACATGCCGCGGGGACAGCTGCCCGAACGGGACCCATTCACCCCGACTGTGCATGGAGCCCTTCCTGATTGGTGAGTCAGGACCGTCAGCTGTTCAGCTAGAGAGTCCGGCTTCGGGTTCACTGATGGTTGCGGCCAAGCCAAAAATATTATGATAATCATAGTCAGTAATCTCCAAGTTGAGAGTCAGTGTGTAGGGTCAGCCAGTGTCCGGCGCCCCTGGAGCAATTCAGGTTAAGGGCCCAAAGGTGATATGAACACTTACTGGCTGCAGGACTTGAACCTGCGACCTTTTGGTCACAGGTACCTAACCCACAGAGCTACACCGCCACCCAAAAATAGCAATGACACAGAATATATAACACAGTCAGAGACATGTAGATTTCATGGCTTCTGATTTTATGGGCCAAATCCATACAAGTTGACAGACCCAAACTTGAAGTGCCACCTACTGAAGGAAGTTTAATTAATATCCTCGTAGAATAGGGGGGGTGTACGGGGGGCCAGTTTGGGACGTGTTGCTGCAGGTGGTAGCAGAGACAGTATGATGAAATGCGTGACTGTGTGTTCCAGGAGCCAACTAGGGGACGTTGATAAGGTGTCTGACCGACAAAGGGAACGGCCGGAGCCCAGGAGCATATATGACTACGAGCCAGAGCAGGACTCCTCCAAGGTAAGAGGGGCTCTTGCTTTCCTCTGCTCGTTTGGCCACTCACGACAAATGGGCTAGTGTAGAAGCCTGGCAACCTCTAGCTGTCTAGCTTGTTTTGTTTTGTTATTATTGATCTGTAAAAGGTTTGTAAGTGACTGTAATGAATCATATGGGCCTGTCTCTTAACAGACTGTTGCTGTATTTGTGGTCTGTGGAGGGGAAAAAAAATTCAAGTTTTTAAATTTGAAAATGATTACCAAGTATCTCAGTGTATGTCCATAGCAGCATTATTTTGCATTGAAACAAAATTAAATTGAATTCCCAAATCCTGCTTACAAACACCCTTAGATCCTACAGACAATCCATGCAGAGGTTGAAGCTACAGTTTGCTATGGTTTTAATACCCTGGGAAAACTGTGGACCGTTTAGGCTATACGCTTAGAATCGGCACCTTTAAGCCATGGAAGGCATACGTCTAATTCCCTGGGCTGACAGCACGCTTTTGTTGTTTGCCGGCGAGGTGGTGGGAGGGTCCGTGGGTGGCTGATGCCAGTGTGGACTGCAGGCGAGTCGGCTCTCGGGCCTGTCCGGGCGTGTGCAGCACACAGATAGAGGCCGCGGAATTATCCCAGGCCAGGCAGCATGGCTTCCCCGAGGCCCGCTTTCTTGCGTCAGGAAGAGGTGGCACTCGAGTCTGTGGCTCCAGCTGAAGCATTGATCTGCTGAACTCGTCCCTTTTTGGGGACCCATCCATACCAGTGTGATTGGTTGGATTGAAATGGCATCTTTATGCTCAAGAATCTCTGATACAGACCGTCTTCTGTCTACAATAATCGCTCAGCTTATTGTCTTTGCCATTCTGTAGGACTCAGCGAGTAGCTGGTTTGTGGTTGGTGCGATTTTTTTCTAGAAGAGTTCCATCCGGTGTAAGACAAAGCCAGCCGGCATTTCGAATGACAGGGGAAAGCAGGACCACCTGAGTAGTCTCCCTCTACAATCCCCCAGGGAGCGGATGATTGAACTATGGTCAAGTAGCCAGTGAATGGTCACTCTTTGTAGCGGTCGCAGACCAAAGGCCTCCTTGTGAGGCAACATGCGTAGTCTCAGTTCGCGGTAGTGTGCAGGAATGCACTGTGGTCCTTCAGTACAGCTCATAATAGGGTTTATTATGAAGTTGGCATTGTACCTGGACCGTGAGCAGAGAGGGCAGACCTGCTGTTTGCCGGCGAGGTGATGGTTGAGTCTACACGCTGGTGTTGGGAAGGTAGGAAAAAATGAGATATTGTTACGAACCCCCCCCCCCCCCCCAACATAGGCGTACTGTGACATTGTTTATGTTGTTAAGCGCTAGCTGGATTGGGACCTTCGCAACGTGAAATGTGCTGCAGTTGATTTCTGGGGTGCGTCTCCCCCCAGCTACGTCATAATGCTTCACAGCCCTCCTCTTTGTGGAAACACTGCTACCATATTGGCTGCCACTCTTCACTTGATCATCCACATTGTTTATATCGTAGGGATAGACGCTCAGTTTTGGCATGTTGGGTTGCCAGGGCATTTCAAGGAATGCATAAAGGACCAGGAGACAGAATGTGTCCGAGCCTCACCCTTGGAAAGCCGTGTACCTACCTCTTTATTCAATGTCAGCTGAGTAATCTATCAACTCATCAATGCTTAACATTAAACCTTCCCTGTCTGCAAGTTACCAGTCATATTATAATCACCATATGTGCAGATTTTTCTCTGTGATGGTGTCCAGGCATACCGGGACAAAGACATTGCTTGTGTCCTTCTCAGGGTCAGCAGTTTCTCTACAGACCTCCTGCGAGGCCCCATTCTCCATCCATCGAGGTGAGTGACAAGACAGGACGAGACCCGAGGCCAGAGGCAATCAAACTGGGGTTTGTGCCTCTAGTTTGACTTGGAGTGGTCAACGAGTACCTAGTTTTAGCTAATGCTTTTTCGCTCAATGTGAGGAGGGTACGTTTTATACGGTGACGCTACTTACACTAAACAGTGTGTGTATGATGTTTTATCCCGGGAATTGTGTTTCAGTTGGTTTAAATGTCGCAACTGTAAGTGCTTGGTCTTTAGAAAGTGTTCTCTTTATAACACAAAGGGGAACAGCGTTATTTTGTGCTCGTCATCTCTGGAGGGCATTGCATAACCCATGTAAACCCCTCCCCCGACTCGCTTGGGCCAGGCGATGCTAGTCACAGAGCTGAGTCGCTTTGAGGCCGAGCTGGACTCTGACATCCAGGGCCTGGAGCGGAGGCTGTCTCAGAAACAGCAGCGGAGAGCCCGGGGTGAGGTACTGAGCCTCCATGACTCTGCTGATGAAGCCCCACCTTCCAAACCTCTGCCAACCACATGCCTGATCTCTGTCACGCTTCCCACCAATGAGAGAGACAGAGAGAGATCTCAGATTTGCTTTACTTAGTTGATTTGGTTTCAAATGAACATAATGGAAAACAAGATTAACTGGTCTTTAAGCTGTTGTTTTATTATTATATTTATTATTTATATATAATAAATAATTTATATTGTTTTTATTACTGTCATTAGCGAATGATTGTATCCATAGTAATGTAATAGTGATTTAGAGCGATTCGGCTTAAGTACCAGGGTAAGTTAAGGGTACAACAGGAGGGGCGACTCTGTCCCATCCTACCATTTGACCTGCTCTTGTCCTCTCGATGTGCCACTCTCTCATTCTGCCTCTCCTTTGGGTGGGATGGTGCAGACTTTGCCTACTGGACAGTGTCTAATTGCCTTCAGGTTGGTTGTGAAATAAGTTGACCCTGCATGCCAGTATTACTTCAGCTTGCGTGACCCCCTCTCCCTGTGTCCCCTACGAATGACCTGTGACCTTTGCACAGCTGTGCCCTGCAATGACCAATTAGTCATGGTTGTGTCTGATATGCTTCTCCTTCAATTCCGGCTCGAGCACAATCAGTGCCGGTCCGAAATCACAAATGCGGCTGCTTCGGCGTAGCATCTGCCGCATTGCATGCAGATTCTTTGTGCATTAGCGCTGGGTTTGCACGGCGCACGCTCGCTAACGCAGTTCCCACCTGGAATGGCATCCATTGGGACACGGTATCATAATGTACATTCCTACTGTCTTCATTTCCACTTGGAAAGGTATGGCTTCCTTTAACCATTGACAAGACAACATACTGTAATGATACCCAGAGGAGTGTAAGACCCAGGAGAGTTGGACTAGGCCCTGACTGGGAGTGGCCACCACCTCCGCTCTCTGAGTGCCTGTAGCATTTCCTCCGTAATTCAGCGAGAGTGGTAGGCTGAGCCACGCAGCCGAGACAGCCTTCAATGCGACCTGTGTATTCCAGGCAAACCGAGGCTCCCTTCCTGGAACTGTCCACGGGACGAGAACAGGACGAGACAGCAGGTGAAACTCCTATGACTTACGTTCAGTCTGTGTGTGAGTGTATGTGGCATTGCGTAACAGCCAGGTCTGAGTGAGGAATCCTTTGCTGCTGGGGCTTTGTGTATTGTGCTAAGGCTCACGCCCCCATCTCATAATGTAGACTCATCATTTTAGCTGCAATGGGCAGTGAAATGTGATCGAGTCTTCTCCCCATACTTCTCTGAATGAACCATAATAACTAATCCACTTGTTTGTTTGTTTTGCCTACACTTTTCTCCATAGTGATGTCTAACTGTACCGTACATGATAACTAATCCACTTGTTTGTTTGTTTTGCCTACACTTTTCTCCATAGTGATGTCTAACTGTACCGTACATGATAACTAATCCACTTGTTTCTTGTCCACAATTTCTCTATACTTATGTCTTATTATACTGTACATAATAACTAATTGACTTGTTTGTTTCTTTTGTCCACACTTTTCTCCATATTGATGTCTTACTGTACAGTATGTAATAGCTAATCCACTTCTTTGTTTTGTCTGTGCTTTTCCATCAGTACCACAAACTTCCCGTTTTTCTAGTTGCCTCTTTTTCATACCTTTTCATATTGCAACAAAACATCTGCAGGGTTTACTCTTCCAGTGCTCTGTTCTTCCAGAGCAGGTATTCCTGCTCCTGAGCTGCTTAAAATATGCTCATGTCATTCCTAATTGTGTCACCACATTCTTGCTGTTACCCTGTGATCCTGGTAAAAGGTGCCGATCGAGTCACTTCTCTGGTCCTTGGTATGTTAGTAGACTTGTAATCCAGTGGGAGGCCATATCAATCAACAACGAAAAGTGTTTGTTTTCCTCCTTATTGCATTCTTGGCATTATATTACATCTGCTTGACCTTGATTTTTTTTCAGTTAATAAAAAATAACAATTGTTTCCTGTGGTGGTTGTGTTTTGATTTAAAGTAGTTTGCAAAGATATAGACGCTTAAGGATGCCAAGTCTACAACTCAGAGTATTTTCTTCTGTGAATAAAAATTCATATCTAGCACAACCTAAAAAGGTAATATTGTAGTGACCTGACCAGTTCTGCAGGCCTCATTTTAAAGGCTTCTTTCCCCTGAGCTCTAATCGCACATTTTCCATTTCGGCGCTTTCATTAACAGTATTGTTCACCTTCTCCTTTAGCATGTTAAACAGTGCCAGCTTTTAAGGCTGTTTGGGCAAGTTAATGGTTGAGTCTTTGGCTGGCAGCCCGCATACCTGGCCTGCTTTAGCCTACCCACAATTCCCTTAATCCTTCTGGCATCCACTCCAACTTTGCCACTCCTGTCAGCTGGATAGGCAACATGCTTTTATTTGCGCCCTGGGCACGCCCTTGCACCTTACGAGGTGATGGCAACCCTGGAGACAACCAAAACCGGCTATTTCAATAGAGCGGCCAATCCTTTTTTTTTAGTCCTGTGCTGCTCGGGCAGTTGGACCCAGTTGAAACCAGATTTTGAGTTAGCCAGCAGGAGGATGTCTCTCAGGACCCTTTCAGGGTTCCAGACAACAAACCAGAACTGGTTTGCTTCATTTGGGCAGTGGTGAGGGCCCTCTTACCACCTAAGTGTGATTACAGCAGACGCACACGTGCCAACCCAGGGTATGACTCTCCCTCCGTTGCCGCCGGCGATTTCTTTGACCTTCATTCACAGACGTGATCCATTGTGCGCAACATTAAAGCCAACAATAACGCCCATAGTGATGGGTGTGATTAATGCGTATTGTCCCAGGGTTAAAGTGGTGAGCATCCCACCCTTGAGGAATGTCATTTGGATGACTCGTCTGCTCAGGCCCCCCCATTTGTCCAGAACGTTTCTGCATTTACTCCCTCACCGCCGACTCCCTGTTAGATTATATGCTCTAACGAGCAGTCACAGCAGCTGTTGAACCTTGCCCATGACACCCTGGTGGTCTTCGGCTGCCGAGGGGATGTCCGCACCAGTCGACCGTTGTCTCCGCCTTTTTCCTAGGACCCTGAGCGGAAGGAGACTCCCGCAGACAACTGAACCCTCTTTCTCTCACGTGTCCTTCCAGCATATCAGTTGGAGCGAAGCAGCCAGGGACGAAGGCCAGAACCAACCACCCAGTCTCCACCAGCCCTGCTGGAGCTTTGAGGACGAACTCCAGTCCCTCATATAGTCGAGGTGGGTCTCCCACAAGACCAGTTGATCACCGGCGGTTTGGAGAAAGGCAGCAGAAAGAGGAATACCATTCAGACATGCAATACTAGGTTGTCACAGATCACCATGTGACCTGAACAGTGGAAAATAGTGGGACCACGCCCTCCCAGGCTTTGGAAGATCTGCCCCGCTCTGTATGCCTTACAACTAACCAGATCTAAAACCGAACTGGAGATGACTATCCTGAAGTCAAAATAAGGAGAAAAATGACAGAAATGGGTATTTGGAAACCAGGAAGTCTCCATTCGCTTCCTGGAATGTATTTCCCTGGTTAATAAATCATGAAGTTAGCCTTTAGAGACTGAGAAGGGGCGTTTTATTGCTTGAGGAAAAGGTTTATAGGAGAGAAGACGGTGAAAGTTAATGGCCATGATTTGCAGCCGTCTTCTCTAATTTATCTGGCTATTTTGCTTGTGGATTAGTCCAGCAGAGCTGGCCAGGTTTGTCTATTTTGTACCAAATTCGTTGTGCCTGAGAAGTTCCCACCCAGGACGACAAGATATATATATTTTTTTTCCAAAAGACACAGAAGGTTTTTCTTAAAGTGACAGTGCCCTCCCTCTGAGGGAGCAGTTTTTCCACAGCACATTCCAGAGCTTGACTTATACCAGAAGGAATCTGGGATGTTTATGGCACATTTCGGCCCATGGCTGACAAACAGGAACGTTGGGACGTCAGAGGGCAGGACTAGTGCTCTTGGTAAGTCACTGCTCCACGAGGTGACCAGCTTGTTCTCCCTCAACCTACAGGGAAGCTCCCCGGAACAACAGAGGCCATGGAGTTCCCACCCAAGAGAGAGGAGCGGAAGGTAGGCACGCCTGCTGGGTTCTCCAGAGAGCCAGCTAACGATGGGTCCCCAATGGAGATGAGTTTGTCTTCTGACTGCTGCTGTAACATCAATTAAAAGTTGTATGTTAAGCCTAACAAAGAATGTGTCATTTGTCCTTTGTTATCACTTTTTGTGTTTATTTATTTCTTAATCGTATGTCTGTGTTAACCATAGCCTCTGCAATCAAATAACGCATGAGTAAAAAGCATGGTTTGTCTGCTAGAACATCTGCAAAACAAATAAACATCAACCTATAAAGCTGTTATTTTTCCAAAATGGACGGCTGATAGACTCTCCCTGTATTTGTATCATGCAGATGAAAGCTGCAAGAGCTAAGTTTAACTTCCAAGCACAGTCACCAAAGTGAGTGTGATGCCTTCTGATACCTTGAGGTTGAATTACTCTCCAGATTAGTCTTTCTCAGTTTCCTGCAGTGCCTGAATTCTCTTTCTGTCTGCAGAGAGCTGACTTTACAGAAGGGAGATGTGGTGTACATCCACAGGCAGATAGATGCCAACTGGTTTGAAGGAGAGCATCATGGGAGAGCAGGCATTTTTCCAACCACCTATGTTGAGGTGAGTGGTCCCCCCCCCCCCCCAGGAAGGGGTTGACTAGCCAGCCCTCTCTGAGCTTCACCTCACTCTCTTTATCCTTCTCTTACAAGATGATACCCCCCACGGAAAAGCCGACGCCCATCAAATCGCCCACCATCCAGGTGCTAGAGTACGGCGACGCAGTTGCTCTCTTCAACTTCTCAGCCGATGTTCCCGTAGAGCTGTCCTTCCGCAAGGTCTGCAGGGCAGTGAGGGCACTGTGTGTTTGTGTGTGTCAGTGTGTGAGTGTTGGAAAAATAGTAAGCAACCCTTTCACCCTCTGTCTGAATTTACATAGCACTGTATTAGGTTAACTTGTACTACCTGGTGTCACCCAGGGGAGGATGGGCTTAACCATCATGGCTGGTTCCTCCCAAGGTTTGTTCTTCTTTCTGAAAGAGTTTTTCCTTGCTGGTATCGCCCTTGTCTTGCTCCCTGAGGACCTCGGGCCTGGGATTCTGTAAAGTGTTTTGTGATGATGCTCCTTGGTAAAAGTGCTACGTAAATAAAATAGAATTAGGGTAACAGTTAATTAAGATTCAGTTTAGTCATGCATGGCAGAGGATGTGTGAGTGATGTGTCCCCTGAGAGCAGTGGACGGTCTCTCCCCAGGGTGAGCAGATCTGTGTGACGCGCCGCGTGGACGACAGCTGGCTGGAGGGCAGGATCCCAGGAACATCACGCAGTGGCATCTTCCCTGCCAGCTACGTCCAGGTCAACAAGATGCCCCGTACCAAGTCCAGTGATGATCAACTCTCCAGCCCCACCTCGCCCCTGAGTCCCGGCCGTCCCCTGCACTCACCCCGCCTCTCCGGCTCCCTCAGCCCAGACCCGCGGTCATCTCCTCCCCAAGCCAGCCAGCCATTGTCCTCCCAGGCTTCTTCTCCAAGTACTGTCTTCCAATCCCGGTCCTCCCAGTCTCCCAATCAGCCCAGCCTCTCCAAACAGGCTTTTAACCACTGGCCTGAGCCTGATCCACCGCAGACCAACCACTGGAGTGCAACTCACCCTGCAGTACATAGGGAGGCAGGTCCAGCCATAGCATCATCAAATCAGACACTGCAGACAGCGCCCCCTGCAGGTCCACAGAGATTTGTCCGCTCCACTCAAGTGAGATTTTTTTTCTTTTTTTTTCTCTCTCCTTAGATGATTTTCTTAAACTGACACACACATTTATAAACACATGCTCTCTTTCATGGATGTGTAAAGGCCAACAAAAGAGCAGCACATATTTAAGATTTATATACATTTATATTTTGTCATATAAATTAAATTATCGTGTCAGTGAATCATCGTGTACTGTGCCAGCACTAGCATATAATTTGTGACGTTTATATCCCTAAACTGACTTATTTTCCCAATTTCTCATTTTCTTTAAGGATGGTATTTCTACAAGCTCTGTCCAGCCCAGCCACCAGATCCAAGCCTCTCTCATTTCACAGACACCCACCAGTAACAGCTCTGTACTAGTCCAACGACAACCGTGAGTTCAAGGCTGCTGGATGGCATTTCTGGGACAATCAAGCTGGGACAACAGTTGTGACCTTGGTAACCAAGCCTGCTGTTTCACTGCAGCTCCTTTGCCCTATGCTCAGGTATAAAGCCATCTATAACTATAAGCCGCAGAACGGTGACGAGCTGGAGTTGCGGGAAGGAGACATCGTACATGTGATGGAAATGTGTGACGACGGCTGGTTTGTTGGTAATGTACCTTTCCAGGCTGTGAGAGAAGAGCGAAATCTCTGCACGTATTATGACGTTGACTGCCCTCTGCTGGACATTTTTGGATTTATTTTTTCTTGTTCGGCTAGGTCCCTTTTTACTGTGTCACACTTAAACAGTCTTCAACTGCTGTGCCCTCTTCAGGTACGTCTGAAAGAACTCAAGCATTTGGGACGTTTCCTGGCAACTACGTGACACCGGTCTAAGTATCTCCGCCCGTCCGGTCGTTCTACTCCGGCCTGGACTAAGCTGCTCGACTGTCACGCGAATTGGCTTTGAGCGACACGCAGAGGAGTACTGGTGACTACGCCGCACTCAACTGTCATGCCCACTTAGCCACCCTGCACGCTTACGCCACCAGCTGACCCAAAGTGGTCCCTGCCTCGGCTTTGGAAAACCTGGAGTCAAACGACCTCTCTGCCCCCTGCCCGTTGCAGGGTCTGGAGCAGAAGAAGTGGCCCTGTAACTACTTGTTTCACTTGGATTAAAGACCACCAATCGCTATATTATTGGGGTTATGGACTGAACCAATTCGGGGGGAGAACCCACTCACCCTTCACACACCTACCACGATGAGCAAATGCTGTGGATGTCAGATAAAGAGCCTTCGGTGCTGGTTTTGGTCCTTCGTAGCAAATAAAGTTTGCCGCCGTTGTCTGTCCCAAAGCACACGTCCTTTCAGCACACCTACAGCCTGTCACCTGATGTTCTGTTTTGATGGGTTTTTTTCCACCTCTCTTCACCCTGACACCAAATACCGTCGTAACACGAAAAGCCAGGGCCGCCCATACATTCACACGGACTGGGTGCTTTCTGCTCCCTACAGTCATGTTCAGGACAAGTGGAGAAGTGCCTTATTAATTATTTGTGCAAGCTCTCTAGGTCCACTTCAATTTCACATCTCTGACAAGCTCCAGGCTGAAGTAAAGGTAAAAAAGCACAACAAGGAGAAAACGAACATGAGAGCTGTATTGGATTTCATTACATTTTACGTGTTACGTATTGGTATGCATTAGATCTGTAGCCTTGGGGCTGTCAAACAGATTTCACAAGCTCGTGTTTCAACATGTTTCTTTATCTATTACTTTTAACAGCTCGTTTGCTATATGAGCTAAAAGCCGGCTAAAATCAATAACCCCCGCTCTGTAAGATAGGGTGATGCTGATTGAACTGGGCAAAGTGACGACTGGGACCGTGCAAGTTGATGAACTCAAAGTGTCTGTGGCACCTCACAACCCCTCCCGGTCGAAGCGGAGTGGAAAAGAACACGTGGTGAACAGATGTCTGGTCAAGAATGGAGTTAAGAAAGTCGGCTTGGAAAATGACCTCAGGAATCGAGCAGCTTGACAGAGTGGAGAAATTTCAATTGTATCAATTTAGTGGACTCTGCTTTATCCTTGTTCTTGCGATGGGGTATCTGTTGTCCTGCGCTTATAAACGTATGTCAGATAATTTGGAGCGCATTTCTAAGTGACGTGGAATAGTATTTGGTACACATACAATAATGCTTTTCCCTTAGGTTTACGGCCTTCTTCCTGTAAGAACAGGAAGAAGCAAACTTGTAACAATGGGCCTGGATCATTTGCTTCACTAAGCACATTTGATTCAACTCAAGCATGTCTTTTCTATCTCCTTACACGTGTTTCTTCACAGTGTATTAAAAATAAACTAATCCGCTTTGTCTGGCACATGTGTAGTCTAAAATTACTGGTTACGTAAAGGCCTGCAAACCATTAACTAAAGCGCTACTGACCAAAGAATTAAGCGGACGCATGCATAGCAGCAAACTTTGGCTGTCCTAACTTGTCACAATAGAGGCTTATATAAAAGTCGAATGACCCATTCTTCAGCTGTAATACTCAGCCTTTAGTAATGGAAAAGACCGTCTCCCTGTGTTTTGTTAGATTGTTTATGACTACCTCGGAAAGGATGAATGAAATGGAATGGCACGAATGTCCAAAATAAGACTAAAATTAGGACAGATCATTCCCAGTAAAACCAGAATGACAAGTAAATATGTAAACTTTTGTTATTTTTTCAGATTTTGGTGATAAACATGGCAGGCAGTCCACACTTTTAGCTGTACCAGACAATGCTATTGTAATTTGGTTACTAAATTGCATAAATGACTAATATATTTTATTACCTTTAAAATGTATTTCATTAGCTAAGGTACTCTCACATGGATGATAATAAATGTTTTCAGTTATTGAAACTATCCAGTTATTTGTGGTTTCTTATTATGCACCTACTTTCCAAACTGACTGTAAAACTGTTATGTGAACGCTGTAATTTTTTTTGGAAAATGTGACTTGGGTACAAACTCAATTCACCACGATAACATCTTTTACAAGTTTTGCACCACATTTCCGTTGTAGCTACTCAAAGATAAGCAGCTTCCTAGAAAACTTTTACAACATAAGCCTTTGACATCCCGTCCAGGGTGTAGCCCAGCCTTGTACCCTATACTGCCTGGGATAGGCTTCAGGGCCCAGAGCAGGATAGGAGGTTAGCAGTGGAACGTTTCGAACGGGTAAGAGCAAACTGAAGCGGTGCTGCTCTCTACCTGCAGATGGCGCATTTTATTAAGTATTTACGGGCGCCTCCAAACTTAGAGCTCATTTATTTAAAAACACATGTAAATGGACGCAATTTTTTTTTTTTTTTTTTGCTGGGTTCATGGGTGGAACAGGGGTGGATCTAGAGCGTTTCGAGCTTGACATTAATCAACAAGCTAGACAAGACGCCTTCTTGACATTAAAGCTGGAGGCGACCGTCTTTTGAAGGGTTTCAGGGCTGCGCGGTCAGGGTTCGGTCACATGAACGGTATATAACACGCCGCACACGCCTCCAGTAAGCTAGCATCCCGTGTGGCTCTTTAAGGTTTTAGGAAGGAGCGACGGCTGCATTCCGGCCCCGCATATCGGGACGCTGACTGCCTTGTGGGTCTTTTTCGATTTCGGTTGCGATCGACGTGTGCAGGTGTTCTGTGTAACAGCTGGTTTTGGTCAACGCTGCAAATTGCCAGCCGCTTCCTCAAACAGCACCGCCGGTGAGTTTTTCCTTTCGTATTTCGTGTTGCGTTAACTCAATAGGGAGTGAAATATCGAACGTGCTTCTCAGTTTGACGAAGTTTTGACGTTTTTGTCACTGTTGGTGCTAAAAAAGGATATATACGAATACGGCACGTACTTCAGCCATTGATGCCGAATTTAGGTCAGGTCCGATTTGTTGGTTACATGTGTGACTGTCGTAACTCATAATCATGATGATCATGCAGTCTGCTGTCACTCTTCATCTAATCTCATTGGCGTGCCAGGTGTCTGATGCCTAATGATTTAAGCTTTCGCGGGATCGGGGTTATCTTTGTAGCAATTAAGGGTGACAGTCAGCTCAGCTCGGAGTAGTTTATTGATCTTAATGTGGATGTCGATTGTATAAGGCGTGCAGGCACGTGAGCTCTGATACAGACAGACAGACAGACAGACAGTGTAGCCCCGGAGTTACACTTTGCTGGGGCTCAAGGGACGAAGTGTTACTGTTGCCTCTCGGGCTGACTTCATTATTCTACTTCATATGCTACAAAGAGTCTAATTCAGCTTAAAGTGTAGCCGCTGTGTCGCGTAGGTGTGAAGCCTGCAGCGTGGCGGGGGAATTAAAACGCCAGTATCGTCGGCTAGGAAATGTCACCTTTCTATGTGGAAAATGTTTTAACACTCGCTAAATTAATGCATGCGCTGTTGGAACACTTAAGATTTCTGTGAAAACGTTTTAAGATTGTCTCGTTTCCGTTGCTTGTTTATTATAAGCCCACCTGTGAATGCGCACCGTAATAATTTCTCCATTTTTCTCTGAGAGGCTGTGATTATTCACCATGTAATTAGAATGAGGTGAACGGAAACGCGGCCGTTCTGAGGACGGCTGTCAGGTACTTCAGACGATCGGAATGCTGTATTGACCTACCCACTCACTAAATTGACCATCATTTTAAAAGATGAGTGACAATTAAGCTGTTCTCGTCCTACTTGTTTGCTTGTCAGATATGTTTACGCAGCCTTCTAGGAGCGGACTACTGCATATTCTCTGGTAACTTGCATGCAATTTAGTTTTGAAACTTAGTGGGGAGAGGAAAAAAAAAAAAAAAGCTTGAGGGGACTTGTCTGTTAGACGTAATGCTTCCGTAATTAACATGCAGTAAACACCGCTTTTTGAGCAAGAAATAGGGTGCAGCTGACGTGTCCGGTCGAGTGGAAGCTATTTGAGTCATTATTCGGAATTTCAACCGAGGCTAAACCGTACCTGGCCGAGCTCCCCCTTGTATTATAAGGGAACATGTAGACTTGTATAATAGGCCGACAGGGGAACGCTACAGTCGGCATTTTGTCATGTTAACATTGCCAGGTCATACGGAGAGCCACTAATAATATTCGCGGGGTGAATTCACTAATCTCAAAGGGCAATGATATGACTAGGGCGCCGAAGGTTAACAGGGAAACTGCCTGTTTCCCGTTGCGTTTTTCTACGTGTTGTCCATTCAGACGACGTTCACCGCACTGATGAGTCCTCATTTACGCTTTATTACTATTATTATTATTATTATTATTATTATTATATAAGGGCCTGCCGCGACGATCCTGTGTCGCCGCGGTGCCACCTCAGGGGAGCGGAGGAACCGGGCTCATCAGCGGTCCTGCGTTTTTTTTTTTTTTTTTTTTTTTTTTTTTTAAATCTTTAAACATCTTTCTTCTAAAAGAACCTGAAGACAAACCGCAAACCTTGACGGTTGCAGTGCTTTCGTCGTGAACTTCAGAAATAAAATCAGTGGCGTTCTTTTGTCTTATTGACGGATGGGATTCGGTAGTTCAGTACTGTGCCCATATCCTCCTGTTATTCATTGAAGGGATGTCCTCATCCAGAGAGATGCCAGGTTGAAGTGGACAGTGACTAGTGTCTTCTGTGCCTCCAGGATCTATGGTGCACCATCAGTATGGTCACATGTTAGGTGACACATCCTTTTAAGTGGCAGAACTGCCACTTGAACAATCAGACTATGCTCTGCTGTAAGCGACGTTTGTCGTCTTCGATGATGACCTCGTGGTGCTGGTTGCGGCACATTTTCTTTGCTCCTCTTTGCAAAAACAAACAAAACCTATATGGGCTAACAGAAGTAGATACAGCTGTCTAGACCACAGACAATCAAGTAGGGCTCCAGAGGCGAGCAGAGACACACGACAGGAAGCTCATCGCTGCAGGGGTGGAAGTGGCACGCCACCCTGGTGATGACAGTCCAATGGCACACGGCAGATGTGCGTGTGGAGAGGGGGCCGTTTTGTGAGGTTTGCTTGCGGTGGAACTTGATGGTGGAACTTCCTGGCCACCGATGACAGAACCATGAGGCGAAGGGTCTTAACCAGCGAGTCACTATGTTGGCACAGTTGTGCAAAGTCAGACAGGTCTGCAGTCAGCTTGAGGAGGGCTACAATGCATCTATTCCAAATTTTAAACCCAGCTGACAGACCTTGATGCGAGGCTGGTCATATATTATCTTGCCTTGTATGCTCAACTCTCCTTTGACGAGCTGCCAAGAAAGATGGGCTCCTGTTTCCTGCCTGAATTCCCATTCTGTTTTGAGTCTCCATCACCTTCGCAGAACTTTTTTTTTTTTTTTTTTTTTTTTTTTTTTTGTTGAACCCCACCTCCAGAGTGTGGTTTGCAGATGGAATGCTACCCTGAGCCTCTTGGCTGGGAGGGAGAGGCAAGTCCTTGCGATTCTCCGGTCATGTTTGGTGAGTGGGCAGTTGTTCAGGCAGGCAGGCAGCATAGCTTTTTCCTGTAGGGGACACTCACTTAAATGTGGAGGGGGAATCCATGACTCTCGGAGTGGTGTGAGGAAAGTAGCTGTTCTTTGACACTTTAAATGCAGGTCATTATGATAGTGGTGACCTGTTTGGTAAGATTTGTGTCTTGCACTTTCTCTCGGTAAATCTTGTGTTCCCACCCAGCAAATTCCATGTTGCGGTTTCATGAAGAACGCCATCATACAGAGGGTGTAGTTGGGTTGCTCTGGAGTATGGGGTGAAGGTATTTCCTTAAATTTCGAAATATTTTTTTTGTGGGTGCCCTCTGATGTGCAATGAGTGTTGCAAGAAAATGCTGGCATATAGTGGGTGGCTGTCTGATATCACCTTGATGCCTCTGGGTTCACTACCAAAAAATATCATCGGCATGATGCTGAAATTTCTTCAAGAAATGACCGAAAGACATCCACGTTCAGAATCAGAATATCTTTATTGTCATTGTAACAAGTACAACGAAATTAAGTTCAAGTAGTTTTGAAGAGTGTGCTAGCTTGCGTACAGACAGAACCAAGTGGGATTCTTGAGTGTAGCTGAGAGATCCAGCTCAGGTGGGCTCCACTATGGCACATTCTGTACTTATAATTCACATGCTGTGAACGTTGGCCCCAATGCCTTGCCAACACCTGCATTCTCAAGTGTGGAGATAATGAGCAATGCTTGTGCACCACACCCAAAGAAATGGTGATGGGTAACCCTGGTATCCATCTATAGCCAATCAACTGGGAATGTGGCTGTCATCTTTTGAGTCAGACCAGCCAGGAGTTTCAGTATGCTATAGGGAGGATGCTTACTAGGAACTGAATAGAACCTTCAAGTATTCATCTAGGTGATGTCAGAAGTTCCGCTTTCCACCGTGGTCCAACGATGTCTTTTTTTTTTTTTTCATACTTCCAGGTGCATTCCACAGCTCAATTTGAATACCTTCAGCCTGTCCCTTATGTTTCTTTTGATAGCCCCACCCCTTATGTCAGATCATCACAATCTGATTCATAGCCAGCATGCTCTGTTTCATCCTGATTGCTTACATCTAAAACTTTCCTCCCTCCAAGCCTCTCTGATGAGGAGGTGAAAAGCTCACAGTAGAGGAGCGGCTAGCACTGGGAGGCATGGTGGCCTCAGTGCCGTGTACGCTGGTGATGTGGCTTCTCACCTGATGATGGCCACTCCTCGCATGTCTGTGTGGCGAGGCGTCATGATCGCTGCTAGGCAACATCAACAAAACACCGGCTTCAATGAAATGCATGTTGAAAGAATGAGCTGTTTGTGTACGTCGCATTCCTGAAATGTTTGGCTTGACGATAAGAACAATATTAGTGTTCTGAAGATCGTCACGGCATCCATGGTGATCAAAGCGTTATGTGTCAGCGCTGCCTTTTTTTTGAACAATGACATTTGACCTTGTGTTATGTGTTTGGTAATTTTTCTAAACAGTAGCTCACCCTTGGAATTAAAATTAGCTCTCATGCTAATCCTTAAGTATGAGCATGTGTGAAACAACTTAGTGGAACCGTATCTGTAAATGCATTGTGTAATTCTATTTTTGTTTTTAATTGTAATCCGAGAGAAAGGCCTCTGTAATGAGCCTAACTCATTGACAGAGTGATGCTGGACTTAATAGATTGCCATAAATGTGTGCGTTTCTGTGTTGTCGTTTTTCCGTGTTGAATCTGTACCCTGCACTTAATGGGGCGCATGTTTTGTGCTGCTTGGGGGGGGGTTGTGTGTGCGAAAACACTGAAATGGCATTTGGGACAATGTCATTTGATTTTTAATTACGTTGATAATTTTGAAGTGTATCTGTGGAAGAAGTTGTCTTTTTATTAGCATTTGACTGTTGAGTAGACTAGAGCTGACTAATCTCTCGGATATAGGAATGTAACTCAGTGCCCTGCCTCGTTTGAGCTTTCACCAACTGTGTGATTGTTCCTTTCAAAAGTACATGTGAAAAATGAGACTCTTGTGGTACAGTGCTATGATGTTGCATGGCGCTTCGGCCATTTGTTTTATGATTATATGAGCCTTGGCACTCAAATCTCTCTTAAGCCTGTAGCAATTAAGGCCTGCTAATGACCGTGATCCCTGTAACCGTGCCAGCAGCCTGAGTCTGCCAACGACTGGGTGTGTTTGTGCTTTTTGCCCCAGACCCATAAGGAATGTGTGGACAAGGGCCCTTCCGGTGACATCACCGCGCCATACTGATTACCTGTATGTTTATGAAATCGGCTGATCTTGTAGCTTATTAAAGTCAAGGTCAAACTGATAGAAGTTTGACTTTGTAAGTTTATGGCGCTGCCTGCAGCTGGATTTCTGGTGATAGCTGGGCTTCGATCTTGTGTGTTCCGAACTTTCACACCAGGCATTGAGAGAGTGTCGTATAGGTGAGCTATTTTGTCAGTCTTTCTGATGATCATGCAGAATGTGTGAGCTGATTCCTCGAAATGGCTGCAACTGGTGTTACAACTGTGACTCGGCAAAGGCAATAACATGTTTATGATCCAAGAATTTTACTTGGCAAGCTGTCCTCAGCGCCAGTGTGTGCCGCTTGCTGAATGTCCCCCATGCTTTATTTTCAGCCTCTTTTTGGTTCCTGAACTCCTGCTAAAATTTCTAAATTGCTGCCTTCGTAACGGACGGCGTCATTGCCGATCGGTTTTGGTCAAACGTTCACAGTGATGCTGTCTTTTGCTCGGCAGTTTCTCCTAGTCCATGCTGTGTCCAGGGCTGGCCACTGCTCATTTAAATGAGTCTGGATGATTTTGCCACCTTGGCTAAGTTGTTTCTACGAGTATGATCGAACAGCTGTGGTGTGCAGGGTTTTTAAACCCGATGGTTGAGACGGAAACCTTTGAGACCTGTTTCTGTTCTTCCATTTTTTTTTTTTTTTTTACTGTTTGTTGCATAAACTGGGCAATCCCATTATGACTAGTGATATTGCATAGTCACTCTGATGCGTTTTTAATTACTTGCATAGCTTACAAATTAAGTTTTAGTTCTGAGCTTTTTTTTTTTATAGCTGGGATTTGCTGAAGCAGCAGGAGTACTTTGCTCGACCAGAATGATGGCAGGATCTTGTCTTAGCTACCATGCCAGTTAGACTCCCTGATTCCTTTTTCAGTTAACTAGAAGAAGCAATTTGTCAATGTCAGGCGATCTGCGTTTGCATGCTTCTGATCGGATAACAGATAGCAGGCCTTCTTAACCCTTGAAGTGACAAAACTGCATTCCTCGTGAGTCATGGCGTGCTCATATTAATACCAGAATTTAATTATCGATAAACACTTTGTTCTAAATTGATTACTGGGTTGGTCTAGTCTCAGCATGTCACATTAATCTAACCTCCATTGAGAGCTGTATAGATCCCAAGTGGGAAGTTTGGTGGTTACATCTGAAACATTTGAACAGGGTTTGAGTATTTTCAGTATGCATCTTGCCAGCTGACTTGTGTTTTTTATTTTTGTTTGGTCTTGTTTATTCCTTTTAACAGTAATTTTTGTTCAGCTTTTCAAGAGCAAAATGGAATGTTTAACGGCTAAAGAACTTTGATTCAAACGTTGTTGCCTGTGTGATCCTTGTCAATTTGCAAGTGAAGCAGTGTTTACAAAAATGTCGTCTTTCAGGCAGTTCAAGGCAAAGTCCACATCCTCTGCTAGCACGATGCTTTTGGGTCTATGCAGTAATGACCTCAATCCTCACCTTTTTTGAGTTCTGCAGCATTTAAAGCGTGAAAGCTGGCTACCAGGTTAGCTTGCATCTGTATCTCTGTGGAAGTGGCTATGGTGTGCCTAAACTATGGAGGGGAGGAAGTTGAGCAGCAGGTGGCGTAAGTGAGAGAATTGGACTGCTGGCCAGATGTTTATGGGTCCTGGGTTTCAGAGAGCTGATCATCCTCTTGGGGGGGGTGTCAACTATTGGATGTCCAGTAGTGCGAAATGGGTTGACTGTGAAACTACTCACGCCCTTTGGGTGAAGTACGCCTGCTATGAGGCGTAAATCTAATGTGAATGTTTTTAGAATTAGTGATCTGTAATTCTACCTTCCAGATTTTTTTTCCTCTTAAAGATTTGAAACACGTGTGGGAGCCACAGCTGATGTGATGCGATGCCTTTGGATTGTAAAGTTCTGGTCCTTACAGCTGGTATAATGTAAGCTGGAAGTGGTCAAGAATCAACTGGTGATAAAGTTTTCTACTGCAAGTAGGCCTCATAAACCTTGTTTATGCTCTGCTAATGTGAAGCTCCATTGCTGGGTTGTTGTTCTTGTTAGATGTTATCATGAGCCACAGTACGTTTGGATTGGCACAGCCCTAGTTACAATCGGTGTTCAGTATTGGTTCAAAACTGATCCAGTGTTGGTCAGTAATCAGGCAAGTAAGGTTAAACTAATGCAATAAATTTATGGGTAAGCCTTGCTTCGTGTTGTCAAACCAGGATTTCATTTCATGAGTACTCCTTTTGGGGATTGGGGTACTTCTTTCACGGTTGTATGCGTTGGTATTGTAAGGTGGGAATTTTCTCATGTTCGGCATTAGATGCCTTTCCTTCTCCCACAGGTAGAAGAATTTGGCCACGCTATGGCGTTAACGGTGACCCTCACTGGCCCTTCCCCTTGGGGCTTCCGGATATCTGGAGGGCGGGACTTCAAGAGGGCGATAACAGTCTCCAAGGTAAGAGCGTTGTCCGCCGTACGCTCGGCCTCGGCTCTGTAAGAACTCCTCCTCGAAGCTGCCTGAGGTTTTCCGTTCCGTGACTTGCCTCGTGTGGCGCAAATGAAAGTCATGCCTTAATCAGGGGCGTGTCTGCCGCCGTTTCCCCTCGTCCTTGTTTTCGTTCCATAGCTGCCACCTTATTGGCAGACCCTCGAAGTGCCGTTTAGTGGAAGGCTCCCCAGTCACAAGGGAGTCGCTAAATACAGCAGCCGGGGGGTGTGGAAGTTTTCTCCTCTTTCCTCTCTGCCAAGCTTTATTGCAGATGAAACGGGAAGATTGAAATTGTAATGCTGATGTGGGAAAGCATCAGTAAACAAATTCAGTGCCCCCCCCCCCCCAAGCAGCTGTTCCGGATACGACTTAACCCGCGGCTGTCGGCGTTTTGCCGCACTTTGCTGGCCTTTTAGTCAAAAAAGGAGGTGCTGGATTTGGATGTGGGTTTATTTTAGGACATTGGGCATTCTTAACGTTCAAGTCATGAGAGGTGGGCAGAATCCCTCGCCGTCACGGGAGCAGATGTTTTCCTTTCTTGTATGGTAGAAACTTCCAGATCATCAGTCCAGTGCATCACTGGGATTCACTGTTGGTTAGTGCCATTTTTATTGAGATGGTACCAGAATGTTCCTGTCTTTGTCTTCAAATTTGAGATTTGAACTTTCCAAACTAAATCAGAGTGGCTTTCTCAGGCCAAGCAGCAGATGCCTGGTAATTTTAAGCAGTTGGGCTCATTCTGACTGCGAGTCAGTCTGTTTGCGCATGTTTCTCATCGGCGCCCACTGATTCCTTTCGGGTTTTGCACAGTTTGAGGTGGTGCCTGGCCAAGAGACAGTAGCGACGTCCTCCTGTCGCTGCCTTTTTTTGGGGTGGTGGGACCCTTTTTAGTTTGACAAGTGTGGCATGCCCTGATCTGAAAAGGCATGTGGTGTTAGTTGCCATGGCAACACCTAATTGCCACTCGAACAGACTGACCGACATGGCACCTTTTTGCTCACTTTGCATTTTGGTGGAAGAGGAATTGGAAGGGGGCTTCATTTAGCCAAACTGCTCTTTGCGATGCTGCGTTTGTGGGGCTGCTTCTACTCTGCCTTGTTGGTTTGGTCGTCGTTCCATTTATTCTTCAGTGGCTTGGTGTTTCGTACCCTGCTAACTGGAGATGGTTTTCAGGGACTCTATGGCATCGAACCCCCATTCCCGCTGCTTGAGTGCAGTCATTGCTCAGTTTGTATCCTTTGGTGCACAGCATCTACTAAGGACAGCGCTTGGTTCCTTGTGTGTTTCACCCGTTGTGATTGTGGCCCTTTAATGCCCAGGGCTCTGGGGTAACAGCAGGTGTGTCCCAGTCCGTTGGTCTTCCCTTGATTTCGGGTATTCGAGTGAATTCCCAGAGCAGCTGCTGTGTGCACGTGACTGTAAACATGAGACGTTCCTAGTCACCGTCATTATCAAGCCTCAGGAAATAGGATTCTGATGTAGAATGTGCGGTAATTGATCAAAGCCATAAATGGGCTGTTGGCTTTTGAGCTTCTCGTGGTGCAGTCAGGTGGGTTTTGAGTAGAGTCATTAAAGGCTGTCATGTGGTGCAGTGGGAACCCCAGCTGCCAGTAAATTTACCAGCTCTCTGAGACCTCAGGAGGAGGGCAGGAATAAATTGGAGGGATGGAACTTGTTAGGGGCTGGTGCCCACCAGGACAGAAGTGGAAGAGCATGGTCATGACTGTGTGTGTGTGTGTGTGTGGGTGTGGCCTGTTAGGTCAATGTGGGAAGCAAAGCTGAGGTGGCCAGCCTGCTCCTGGGGGACATCATTTTGGAGATTAATGGGGAGAGCACGGCGGCGATGCTCAACGCAGAGGCGCAGAACAAGATCAAGAACTCGAAGGCGACTCTGCAGCTCCTGGTCAAAAGGTGAGCTCCGCCTGCTTCACATTTGAGAGGTTGGGGCATTCTGGGATGGCAAGCAATCTGCCTGCGGAAGATGCTGAGAGTGCATTGTCAACCTGCTTCTCCCATTGAGGGTAATCCCCTTGCTCTTCCTGCGTTCCTCTGGCATTCCTGCCCACTGCCCCTCCTTGATTTGTGTCCTGACTGGTATCTGGGCCCCCCGCCAGCAAGGGCCCCCGCCCGCCCCCCCCCCCCCCCCCCCGCCCCCTCCCGCCCCCTCCCCCCCCCCTGCCCCCCCCCCCGCCCCCCCCCCCCCCCCTGCCGCCCC
>JAACJT020000034.1:8458759-8494129 GCA_009936485.2 Gymnarchus niloticus
GAGTGGTAGGAGTGCTCACATTGTAATGGAGTTCTAGTCAGAGTGGTAGGAGTGCTCACATTGTAATGGAGTTCTAGGCAGAGTGGTAGGAGTGCTCACATTGTAATGGGAATTCTAGACCCAAATAACTTCCAAAGTTTCAGCCTGGCTGGCTGCGGATGTGCAATTTCACAAGTTATATTAGAGCCGAAGCAATATTTGCTTCATTGATATACGCTGAGGTTCCATTATACTGATATTTTACTGTTATTCTCTTGTAATATAAAAAATATGTCTGATACTTATTATTTATTTATTGTCTGGCATGAGGCATCTGAAAAATGACAAGAACAGCATTGTAAAACATCAAAAAATGACGGATAACCACCACAATGACATCCGACACGGAGAAACACAACATCTGACTGAAGCGCCATCACATTGCAGGAAGAAGCCCTCAGTGAAATCAACACCAGCGAAGCCACTTTATTCCCTGATCAGCACCGTAAACTTCATGGCACCTGAAGAACATTGGCTCGACGCAGAGGCTTTCCTGCTCTCCGGGATGTGTTTCACCTCTGTGGCATTGTGGGTATAAATCCTCACATCAAATGAAGTCTGTCTGCAAGTGACTTCAACAGCTATCATAAAAGTGAAACAGACAGTCTTAATTGGAGTTCCAGACTCAAGGAAACTCAACTAAAATATTAGCATAATTTCGTGGAGGACAGAGGAAATTGCTAAAACATGTGAGCAGTGAAGGGCATACCATTTGGCATGCAAGTTATTTGGCTCTTGGGTGCCCCCCAGTGGCGGTTTATCCAGGATGAGTACCTCCAGTCCACAAATGTGAGTAGGTGTCATGAGTGAAATATTCAGTCTCTCAAGCAATACAGTAAAAAAGAGTCAAATAAAGTCAGAGCCAAATTATCCAGGCTTTTATGGGGTCTATAAATGTTACTTTCTGGTTTGTTTAGTGGGAAATCCTAATTAAATACTCATTATACCTGTAGATCCTGATGTTTTAGACGAGTGTCTTTGAAAAAACAAAAACAAATATACTTCAACATGTGGATTTCCATCCCAGATTTTCAGTGCTTAAAATTTCCTATTTTCCCCTCTTTGTCCTTATAATGTGGATGAAGAATGGACAGAGAGTAGCTTTAAGCGGCAGCACCAGGCAGAGCCACTCTCAACGTCAACACATACATTCCCCGCGTGGGTTTAACCAGTAAACAGGCTGGACGTGGACTGTTTTTAAAAATATATATGCTGCTTCTGTAAGGTGGAAAAATATCAAGCATCACTCATGGCCAGAATAAGAGCACAGCCATGCATCGCCTGGTCACTGAACGGTGTGGACGATGTGTCTGTCAGAAGCGCTTGCCGTTTGCATTTCGGCTCTTGGCGTTGGACGAACTCGGAGCCGTCAAGAAGATGCCTGGCCTTTCCCACATGATGGCGAAAAGGCACGGGATGGAGGCGCAGCTGAGGTGCATAATTAAATTGCAGCGGGACATGTGGAAAATGCATACAGCACTTTAAAGCTCTCGGTGGAGATCATATGGAGACTGAGTACGGATCACGGGGGAGGCGCAATTTACAGTCGCCGTCAGCTGTGGAGAGACATCAGACCAGCTCTGTCACCCTGGAAAGTGAAACGAATGGAAAGCAAACATAGGACAGGAGAAAAGAAAAACCATCCTGCTGCCACTGAAAGAATATAAGGTGATATGTGGGGATGCAGGCCTCTGAAGAACCACAGCTGCCAGGTAATTTATTATAAGACTAATTCTGAGACACGATAAAGCATGTCCTTTATGATATGCTAAAAAATGTACATGATTATGTTGTTGGCATACTGTACAACCATATATGGAAATATGGATAGAAAGAACATTATTCATCTACATGAGTGTGTGTGTGTGTGTGTGTGTATAAACGGTGACTTCCGCCGTCACCAAAGGACAGAGCATGAAAGCAGCATTTCCTGTGAAAAACTGAAGTTCACAGAATGTCCCCAGGTCCACATCTTTTAAATAAATGTTTTCTCAGACCGTCAGCCCCTCTTCTCGGGGGACCCAATAATGAGAGTCTACGAGAGTCTGCCATCAGAGTCTTCTTTTACTCCTCACGGCGGGTCTTGGATAAACTGCCATCTATTTTGTTTTTAGCGCAGTGTTGCTTTTTTAAAATAGTTGAAAATATATTTTAGGCAGATAAAAAGTATATCTTTTTAACTGGCCGATGTCATCATTTACGATCTATTATTCGATTTCCCTAAAACAATTTCATATGCGTACAAATCTGAATGAATTATTAAATAAAACACTCTCAGTTCGGCTCACCTGCTGCTTCCTACAGCAAACAGCTTGGTGCCCCAAAAAACCCAATCATGTGACTACGACTAAATAGAAACAGCATGTGGACAGGAGAGTAAAATTCGTTTAGAATAGCTGAGATGCCCAATCGAAGCCATTTTCAGGGTCACCTGACTTGGGGCCAGCAGCACCTCAGAAACAGTCAAATGCTGGAGGGTCTTGACAGAGAATGGTGTCACGATCTGGACAATGGCATATCTGTCGCCAAACCCTTTGTTAATGAGATGCGGGAGGAGAACTTATTAACCATAACTGGAAGGCCACAACTACAAAAATTGCAGCTCAGTAAAAGAGGTGTGCAGAATGGCTTCTGCAAACGCAAAACTCGTCTACCATTAAAACGGTTCCTGGTCCAACCTGGTAATAGCTGGGAGTACCTAATAAAGTGGTTCCTGAGTGTATGTAAACAAGCTATTCTGCATGTAAAATCGTACCAGTCAAAATGAAAAGAACTGGTTTAATCTTGAACTTTTCATTTCAGGTATGAATGACTAACCTGTGGAGAAAAGGCACACAGACGTACAGAGAGAATGACGCGTGGCTCAGAATTACGATATTTATGATAGCGCTTCATAAAGACACCCAGGAGTGTGCAGGACCAGGTGTTCGAGTAGTCAACGAAGGAGCGCCAACGGAAAGACGAATGAGCTTCTACGATGAAAGGCTAGCGGATGTCTCTGTCCGGCATACCCCCCCAAACAATCAGAAGGGCTTGAAATCCATCATCGGTGACCTGCCCACGCTCTGTTGCTTGTACCCTGACTGCAGGCGCTGTACGCCATTTTGGGGGCTGGGTGGGAGGACAGCACGGCGTTCCTCATTTGTCTGAGGGTGCCGCTTTGATCTGTGGGGTCTTAGCCGGGGTCAGAGGCCTCCGTCTAGCCTGCTCATACATTACTGGCCCCTTCTCAGCCATCTTGCGCCCCCCAGGGCCTGTGTGCACATCCCTTATTGGTCATTTCCAAGTCACTGCTATGTCATGGCTACACTCTATTGTCTCCAAGGGAAACAATTTATTCTGGAACCTTGTAAAACGGCGATGTAAGGCTGTGCGACACTCACGGCTAAGCTGAGTACCTCATATGGGACACTCTTTAGCTCCAAACTGTTCACGTAAATGGGGCCGCCTTGACCTCAACGCATGCCCCACTTTTCACTCATTGCGGAGGGGGTGCACCCCTGGGCATGCACCCAGCCTCGTCTTCAGCTCGGGTTACTGCCCAACTATCATGGTAGAGCCGTCCTGGGCCTGCAGGCTTATTAAAAGGTAATCAGGTTAATCCCCAGCGCTTCCACGTGGGTCTCTGGCCTCCATGGTTCTTACTGACAGGTTGTCCCACGGTCCAGGGCTCCGAGGACCACCGTGAAGACGTCAGTGCCTCCTTACCTTTGAAGTCAGGATAATTAACAGGCCATTTGATATGCTATCAGCTGAAGTGGTTCTCCAAGGCAAGGGTCGGTCTACCTCAGGGTGCTAACTGGGAGCACTGTCAGCCGTCACTATTTCTTTGTATGTCAAGACCATCCTCCATTATCTGGGGTTCCATGAAAGGCACCAGAAAAGACCCAAATTAGATTTTCGGTCTCCTACCTTTCTTATCATTTCCTACTTCAGGGCACAAGCCCGGCAATGTTTACTTATTCATGGACACAGGTAAATAAAAGCCGACACGTCCACTAGATTGCATGCAAATTGATCGCCGTTTGAAGAGGACCCGTGACATGTCTGCATGGGCTGATCCATCGATGGACTTTGTGAACCGCTAGGTTACAGTCCAAGTTTCAAAGGTGCATGACAAAACGATTCTTGTGCCATAAGTGAAAAAAACAATTTAACACCTCGCATCAACTCTGAAAGGGTGTCAGCCATGATGCCAAATTCCAGAAAGCTCCAGGGTTGCCATTACACAAACAAACAAACAAAAAAACACACTAAATTTTAGCTGCCAACGTTGGTTTGGCAAAAAGAGACAGCTGGTGGCTCAGAAGAAGAATGTCGGGAAACAGAATCAGCATGAAAGTTAACTCTTGGACTTGCGTGATGCTAAACTTACATGATCTGAAGTGAAAGAGGACCCCAGCCATTTCTTGGCCTTCCCAGTCACCATCCAAGAACTCCTGGGGTCTTAAGGCTGCAAATATTGCAATTTCCTTCAGGACGACAAACAGAGTGAAACAGGACACCTTCCACAGTGACATCTGATTAATCAAATCCTCCTTACAACAGACGATTTTTCACAGATGTCATTTTTTGATTGATATCTGTGAAATCGCCAGACGACTGATTTCTCCTTTTTTTGTCTCCAGTTGCCATGAAATTACCCAGAATTCCTCCTCACTTAAAGCCATCCATTTTTTTATGTTCACTCCAGGTCAAAGTAGGGCCAATTTTCCTAAATGTTAGACTAATGATTGACACTACTCAGAAATAACCTATTTTTTCACATGACAACAAACTGTTTGAGTCTGAGGTTTCATAATGAAATGCATACATGCAGTGTGGTAATCTGCAAAAAATAATGAGATGACAGATTTGGAAGCAAACAGTGTTCTTCCTAAAACACAACAATGCACATTTAAGCCTACGCTCTAGGAACACACTGCATTTATTTTGGCATCAGACAAAACCGAGAAACCTCACATTGCAGTATGAGGAGGCTGACTGTACACTTTCAACGGAGAGATTTGTCAGATATGCAGGATCTCTCAGAAGACACTGAACACTAAGAACATCATATGTACAAACCCACCTGGCATGAGTAATGAGACTTTGTGGCTCTTTGATCGAAAATCTGCTGTGTCATACTGCTGGTCAACCCACAATGCAACTTGAGTAGCAATCGTGCAAACATGCAGAAGTCTAAACTTGTCTGAGTAGAAGGAGGGGAAATCGCAGTCAATGAGGTTTAAATCAATGAATTCTAAAAGCAAGTCAAAATCATAGAAGAGTAAATCAGAGAAATTTCAGCTGAAGATGGCAAAATCAAAGATCAAATCGGAGTCTAAATTGAGGAAGTTTAAATCAAAGAAGTCTGACTAAAGTTTAAACCAAATACAAAGACTAAATTAACTGTAAAACTGTAAAAAAAAAAAAAAATTAAAGCTGGATCGAATGTAACCAACTTCATATTTATATTTCCATTTCAGGAAATTGTTCAATTTGAATAGGAAAATAAATAAATTTACCACAAATGAAATACAAATTTAGATATAAAGCAGATAGGAAGTGTAAGCCTTCACAGGAAGGAATGCAGAGTAACGCATATTCAGTGTGGAACAGTAATGTGTGAGGGATATAGTAACTACACACTGGGATGTAGCCGCGGGGGCCGTTTTCAGCACAGACTTCGTTTGATGTGTCAGATGAGTGGTTAGCGTGTGCATCGCACCTTTGTAGCTGTACCCAGGTTCACCCCAGGCTCGGTGACAAAAGGACATCTCCACGCCACGGTTCCTTTGTAGCCGTGGAGACAATAGAGCCGCTGAGGGCACTTGGATACCTTTGGACCGCTGACAGGTTGTGCCTCGGGCAAGAAAGATCGCTTGGTTCCCTCCGAAGAGGAATCCGTATCTCATGGCGACAGCAAGGGGAAAAAAAAAAAATCAGACAAAGGACAAGATATTTACAGCCATAGAACATTAGAGCGTAGCCTGAAAAGCGAGAACGGCCCACGAAAATATGACTTCCGTTGTCTTTAGCTGTCAAAATGGGGGTAGAAATACTAAAAAAGGAGACTATGAGTACTTTAATGTGGGTCGGAAAATGCTTTCGGTTTTACAATGTGCTTTTAGAGGTGTAGAGACGAGATGTGGGAAAAACAACTACATAAGACCAGGTCTGTGAAAGTCCTCACAGCATCTGGATGCTTTGGGGGAAACTGACTGTTCTCACAATTTTTTTCGTTTTATTCTCAAACTACACTGGACACACCTACAAATTTAACGATGCTGTATTTAAATGCCAGTTACTTCGTTAACACTATGCAGATAAAAACTGTGCTAAACGTCAGCCAGCAAAGAATACATTAGATAGTTACGTTTGTCTAATTATAAAATGCTAAACAAATGAGCTGCTTCCTTACTCAAAGCTGACCCCTAGCTTTACTATTTTAGACCCCTGAGAACGTTGACTCCTGAGGTCAGTAACGTGATACACAACAAATACGTCTGTAATTATATTTGATCAGCATTTGCTTAATAGACCCTGCAAGGAAAGATGATGCGTATATTTGAACGTAAGCTGATATTTAAATACATGGTTATTTTGAATTCTGAGGGACACCTGAGGGTGACATGCATTAAGCTGTTTAGCTCCACTGGTGGACTAAATTAACTAAATTAACTAGTACTCAAAATTTTTTTATTATGCTGCATCCAGCTGACAGGTGACACATCCTGACACATGTGACCAGTCAGGATGAGTGCAGTCACACCAGTGAGGCAGCGGGATTCTGCATGAAACACGTATGTTGATTACACACATGACATGTGACACATGTATGGTGACTACACACATGACATGTGACATACGTATGGTGACTACACACGACATATGACAGACGTATGGTGACTACACACAACATATGACAGACGTATGGTGACTACACACGACACATGAAAGACATATGACAAACGCATGGTGACTACACACATTACATATGACATACGTATAGTGACTACACACATTACATATGACATACGTATGGTGACTACACACATGACATATGACATACATATGGTGACTACACATGGCATATGACATACGTATGGTGACTACACACGGCATATGACAGACGCATGGTGACTACACATGACATGTGACACGTATGGTGACTACATACATGACATATGACATACGTATAGTGACTACACACATTGCATATGACATACGTATGGTGACTACACACATGACATATGACAGACGCATTGTGACTACACATGACACATGACATACGTGTGGTGACTACACACGACATATGACAGACGTATGGTGACTACACACGACACATGAAAGACATATGACAGACGTATGGTGACTACACACATGACATGTGACAGACATATGGTGACTACACACGATATATGACAGTTACAGATGTATGGTGACTACACCCACACCACACATCGCACTATAATGGAATCGGCTCTATTTGTCCCCACGCCGAGGACAATGTAACCCTCTCTCAACACTGACCTCTGCAGTCACTCCCTAATGCGACGGTCACGACAGAGTGAATGTCAGCGTTAAGACCTCCACTCCGACCTTCATCAAGGTCATATGTAATCTGTAAGCTATATCCGAGCTATACATGGTTTGTGTGATCAGGGTGGTGAGCTCATTGGTCGGAGCCACTGACAGTCATCAGAGGCTCCGCCTTAAGGGCAAGCTGTAGCTCTGGGTTTTGAGTGGGGGCCCATTAGGTGAGCTACCATGTCCGTTTGCACCCCCTCAGGCCTTCGCCGTCCTCAGAGATCCTCCGTCTTCCCCGCCCACAGGCCTGAAACACGATCGTCCGCCTGAGTGAAACCCATGTCACCTCCCCGACACAGCAGGAAGTCCCCCCAGAGGCCAGAATGGGTGCTGCATGCTCTTCTCCGTGACCTTCAGCAGCAAGCTGGTCCTTGCTGCAGCCTTTTGTGTTGACGTGGTGGCTGATCTCTCCTCCAGTTAGGAGTTTAATCAAAACAAACTGGTTGACACACCGTGCAGAGCCAAGTCCTGGTTATCGGAGAATCACTAAGCACCAAGTCAGACCCCACGAACAAAACTGGCCCTGTGGGTTCTCTTCAACTGCCTTAAACGTTCGCCTCAGTCGATTGCTGCTGAGGGCTTTTTTTGTTGGTCCTTCTGATTTTCAAATAATTTTATTTTAACTAGTGGATTTTTTCTTTGTACCGCTGTTCCGTTTGAATGGTCGCACTGTCATTGAGCCCCCTAGACATGTAAACACGCCAGAGAGCCGCTAACCATTCCTGTAGCCGTTGTTGCTCACCGTCCGTGTTTTTCTTCGGAATACATCATCTGCGTGCTGCGCTGCCCACCGAGAGCGATCTCATTAGTCGCTGACCATTTTCATAACCCCGCCTGATCACTCCAGGGGCCAAGCTGGAATCTGAGTCACGGCAGCGGCCCGCCGCGAAAACGCAGCCCAGTGCTGCGCTGATGAAATATGCAGGATGTAAAAAGTGGGAAGAGGAATGGAAAAAAAGCAGGAAAAAATGAAAGGGTCTGTGTTACTGGGACTATTTTAAAAAATGGGTTACGTCCCAACTTAAGAATCTATGAGGAATAGTACTATTATTAATTAAACTGGTAATGGGGGAGCGTACTAACAAATGTAACATATTTAAGTAGTTTCACTAAGACCTTTAAATCAGGTCATTGTTATGGTACAATGTAATTCGTGTGTGTGTGGAAACTGGCATTCCTGAAGGGTAAACCACACCAGCTCCAACCGTTAAACAGGCAGCTGAAGACAGATACAGCTGACTGCAGGATGCAACTATATGGTACTTATTGAATTGCGCGTTAAACAAAAAACAAAAGAGAAGAAACACTTGTTATTAATTTCTCGATACATGAAAACATGCAGCATAACAGATGCTGAAAATATCAACAATGCAGACACAACATGTGCAAATACACATTTCAAAATGATACTTTCCATGTTAATCCAATAAAAAATGTAAACAATTTTTTCTTCAAACTCAGTGTACCACGAAAAAGTGCAACACACAGGCTAACACGTAACAGTAGCTCGGTACCGATTGGCTCCCTCATGTAAATGTGAGGGTATACTGCCCTCTGCTGGCCAAAGACTAAATGACCCACACAAAGTTCCCTCTTTCCTAATCGCTTTAAACGCAGAGGAACAAATGACAAAGCCAAACTGTTGTTTTATCGTTTCAGACTTAACCATCCAAGGTAAAATTAGCTTTCTTCTTGTGAGTTGTGCCGTTGTTATGGGATTCCAGTGATAAAGTGCACGCACACACACCACAGAAAATTCAACAGAGCAGCATGTCTTTGGACGGCGGAAGGACGCTGAGGTGTACGAAACCTGCACAAAACACGGTTAAGCAACCCCATACTCACACAGAGCATGTGCAGCATTCAAAGGCACAGCTCTGCACCTGCTTTTGACAGTGCGAGGATATTAAATGTTTGGCTGAGTGCACAGTTATGAACAACATGGCCTCCTCGTGGTGCGGTAACCTTACCCAACATGTTCCCACTGTACAACTTCAGGATATGACCTCCTATACCTGCTGCTGTATGCCATGAGTGTTTCTGAGCTGAGCTTCGCATCTCCTGACAGATAACCTCAACTCGCCCCAGTGCCCATCACGTCTTCACGTCTCAGTTGAATTCTCCAAGTTCGAGAAGATCAGCATTGGTTATTGGATGAGGTCTATATCGGCTTCAAAATCCTGCTTCTGGCAGTTAGAGCTGCCAAAGGGAGCAGCAGTATGTTGGTTACAGTACCAAAGATACTATCCAGGTTTCTGTCATGTACTTTAGTACAGATCTGACTGCCACGTCTTGAAGGTTGGTCTCGGACTGTCAGAGGACATGGAATGTTGGTCTCCGTTTGGCAGCAGATCTAGAAGAGCTGTTTGACCTTGAGAAGGTGATCTTGCTGTCCAGTTGGTTTTTTGCCGGGGTCTCGATCTCTATACTGAACAGTCAGCACTGCCCTTTTTTACAAAATTACCCCTTCAAAGTATAGCCCGGAGATAAAAGTACACATTCTGCATTTTACTGCTTAAGAATTTAGTTGGTCTTAGTCCTTAATTATCACTCTTTTGGTTTAAGCATTTTTAACACATTTTTCAGCAGATCTTACTGCACATACTAATTCTCTGATTTTGACTTTATAGTTTTCACCTGTCCATCATCCAACCACTAACCCAAAAGGGCAATGGGGTGGGCTGATGTATGGTACAAGGCAGGAGTGTATCCTGGATGGGGCTGCAGTGCACATACAGTAACGGGTCATGGGGAGGTTAGAAACACCAGATCACCTAATTGCTAAGATAACACACACAGCGAGTCTAGGATTGGAACCCACTACCCTGGAGATGTGAAACTACATTGCCACACAATGAGGTGCCATGCTATCCTATAGTGTAACTATATGCAAATTATACTCTCACTGGCCGCTTTCTTATGTAAACTTACCTAGTACCGGGTAGGACCCACTTTTGCCTCCACTGTTGCACTAAACTGTTATTTTTACACGTGGCCCGGCTTTAACAAGTCTGGCCATGCTCCTTTGACCTTTGACATCATCATGGCGTTTTTGGGCACAGAAATTTTCATTATCACACCATTCTCCGTAAACTCTGGACACTGTAGTGAGTGAAGATTCCAGGAGAGTGATTTTCTGAGATGATGGAACCGCCAAGTATGATACCAACAATCACGCCACGTTCAAAATCGCTTCGATCAAGTGTCTTAGTCATTGTATAGATTAGAGCTATAACTGAACGCCTTGAATCTGTGAAGCTGTTTCTATTTGGTTGCGGCCACATGATTTGTGTTAGGAGGAGCCGCCCATTTGCATTAACAAACAAGCGTACCTAATGAGGTGGCCACTGGTTGCATCTCAATTCTCTATTTCGTCTCCTCCACTCAGATCCTCCCCTTGTCAACTAGTTCAAAGTTCACGGAGGAGACTAGGAAAGCAGAAATTAGTGGATGCACTGGGACATCCTACAGTAAAGGGCATGTTCCTCATGCGGAAACTGTGTGACGGTCCACATGATCTCTTATTCTTGCTGATTCGTGAGTGTCATGCACAGGTGCAGTTCTCTTCTGTGAAGGAGCCATGAAGGAGACACACCCCCACCGAAGGAGACAGCTGAAGGAGAGTTTGGCTTCCTACTCTCGCCTCCTACAGTATCGGGACACCCTTCAACATCTAGAATTTGGAAGTATTTCTGGTGCGGGAGGATAGGAAACAAGCAGAGGAGACGAGATAAGAGAATTAAGATGCAGCCTGAGTATAAGTGTGAAGTTTGCATGCGCTATCTGCCTTGTGGGGGTCTCCTCACAGAGCTGAACAGGCTCCATGTCATTGTCTGTGGAGCATTCGTGTGCTTTTGTACCCTGAGACACACTGGCACGTCTTTCGAATGTCTCTAACCTTGTACTCTGTACTTCCTGAATACACTCCAGGCCCCCACCTGTGCTGAATAAGTGGTTGCACGATGGATGCATATTTCTAAAAAGGTTGATCTCTAGATTGCATTCAAGCACAATATATATGGATCCCATTTTCCCCACATTTGGGTTTGACGTGCTGGCTGTCTGACTTTGACTGTGCAGTGTTATTCCTGAACGATCACTGCAAATTTAAAATAGTTCAACCATTAAGACTCGATTATAATAAAATTGATTTATAGACCGATTTAAAGTAACATAAACCCTGATGCTCAAAGCTTTGATCCGACCTGGGTCTTGAACGAACATGTCACCGGGGGGTGTTTCAGAATGGGGGGGGGGGGGGGGGGGGGGTTTTTTTTATCCCCCTTACAACCCCCCCCCCCCCCCCCCCAATCACCACATGCTCTCATGAATTACAGCAACCATTTCACTTGCGCCCCTGCAGTTGTGATGTTTGCATAAACATTCTGATGTGTCTAATGCCTACGGATCACTGTTGTAATTAACCGTGATGAACATACTGATGGCTTTCATACGAAATGTAAACACCATGCTGGCCCTTTAAGCCGAAAATGTGAGCAATGCACTACAAGCTTCAGTACGACATTTAACTGTCATTCCTTTCAAACGCTGCCTCCCAGCTTTTCATTGCCCTGTCAGATCATCCTTCAGCTCTGGCTGGTCCCACCCATGCCCGTGTGGGTCGTGGCTCTTGGGCAGGGTGTGCCCAGCCCGTTGCATCCTTGTGCTGCAGGTCACACACAGCTGTGTAGGTGAGGCCTTAGGAAAAGACTGGGCAGGTACCCAGCAGGTCAGCCGTGGGAATGTTCATGTTGGGAGGGACGCTTACGACACATTGATTCCTTGACGCCACACCCTACCACAATTGACATTCAAATGTAGTCTCTGTCCTGATAATGTAGAGATACCTTTGGCTTTTAACTTGTCCTGATGTTTTTGGGGTATGGCACTTTGCTGTCAGACTGGGTAGGAACACAGTTTTGGTTGTGTGTAACGAATCCTGAGCATCCATGGCTTGTCACTTGGACTTTTGGGGGGGGTTCAGGCAGGTTTTTCAGATGAGCTCCTTGTCCTGAATTCGTCTGGATGCCCCTAAGGACAGGGCACCTTTCTTGTGGAGAGCTACGTGCTGCGACGCTCCATGTTTTAACTGCCGTCCCTCATCTCTGCAGCTCGGACTTCGCTATGCAGCGATTCGACCGTGACTCCGAAGTGTACAAGATGATCCAGGAGAACAGGGAGGCCCGCACACCACCCCGGCAGTCGAACACCTTCCGCATGCTACAGGAGGTGCTGGAGGCTGACGAGAGCGGTGAGCCCCAGTGACCAGTGGGTTTTCTGTGTGGAGTGCCCCATGTTGACCTGCAGTGGCCATTAGCATCGTTTCATTGCTTTTTTTTTTTTTTTTTTTTTTTTTTTAAGCCTAAATGTAACACATCGTGCACCCAGAAACATTTTTCTATTAAAAACCTGAGTCTGACGGTTGCCTTTACTTTTCAAACAAGGTGTTGATAGTAGCTCTGTGGTCAAGTAATAAGGCACAGTGAAAAGGGGATGGGGGGTGGGGCTGGATGCCTGTCTCAGACATCGGTCCACTCCTGTCCTCACAGAGGCCGCCCGGCGATTTCCCGGCAAGATGTCGCCCAGCTCCTCCAAGGCAGTTTCTGTGGCTGGTGTGCAGAAGTTCCACATCTGCGAAAAGTGCAAAGGCAACATTGTGTAAGAGGGCTCACCTGTCGTGGGGGGGGGTGGAATGGCCAGGACAGTATTGTCCAATGGCATGTGTTTTGGAGGGGCATTCATTTTCACCCAATGTATTGGTGGTTTATAGTTTGTGTTAATGGGTACAACAGAAACGCCCTCTGCTGGCACTTGAATGCCACTGTGATCACCGTAACCCCGCCATCTCTCCCCTTCCCAGCACCCAGGCTGTGCGCATTGCGGACGAGCGCTACCGCCACCCCGAGTGCTATACCTGCTCTGAGTGTAACCTCAACCTGAAGATGCGAGGCCACTTCTGGGTAGGAGAGGAGATGTTCTGTGAGAAGCACGCCCGCCAGAGGTATCAGGGGCCTGGCTGCAATTACCGGGCCCCCATCTCCCCCCACCACTGAAGCAGTTGGACCCTGCAGGACAGGCATCCCACCTCCAGAGACTCGAAATGATTGGGAGTGGGTCTGATCCATGAGGCTTTAGCCATTTCTGTGCTGCCCCCCCCCCCCCAATACATTACTGATTAGACATCAAGTGCTGTATGACGTCTTTGACCTTCCTTTGAATGGCGACAGTTAATGTCCCGCTGTACTGCTTGTCTGTCAACTTCTTCCTTGAAGCCCTAAGACTTTAAGGTTTTGGTGTGTTTTTTCTTCCAACACAAGGGGGGGGGGGGGGAGTATGGTAATGTATGTCATGTATTAAATCCAGAATTTTCACAGGGAGCCTTTATTTCAGCAGCATAATTGCATTTATTCGAATTGCCTTAATAGCTTTTATTCAATGAGGGACTTTATAAAAGCAGCAATAAGGTGTGTATGTAAATAACGTGTATGTCTGTGGAGGTTGACTAGTGGAGTGTTGCTTGCTGCACCCTTTCTGGTCTGAGTGTGCCATTCTGTTCTCTGGTAATACCAGCATTACTCGGTGCAGGAACACTTTAGGATTCATGGTATATTTGTATATTGCACAGTGAACTCAAATGAAGGGTGTTCATTTAGCAAATGTTAATAAAAACTGAATGTACCTGTTCTGTGCGGTGTTTTAAAATGAAAACAATTTAATCTTCCTCTTTCAGATGTATGAATTTTCACAATGTCTGGCTGATTCTGATGCCGTATAGCTAAGTCTCCAAGGTTCAACCAGCTACTCTTAGTGCTTCAATATTGTAATGTAGAAACAGGATTATGACAATCCTCTTTGAATTTGCTAACAACCTCGACCCGGAATGGCCACCAGGGGGTGCTGTAATGACTCTGCCTGGCTGGTCCTACTTTAGGATTTTTGCTCTTGCCCATGAGCACAGTCTTCCAAACTCCTCTCTTGACTGTAATCGGCAGTGGCAGCCTTTCTCCAGGCTGTTGTGTGCGGTCATTCAAGTCAACGAAAGTTCTGCAGAATCCTCCGTGCCTCCCAGCAACACCCTGTCATATGATTTACGAGCAAATTCGCTGTACGCAAATAGCTGTCGTTTTTAAAATGCAGTGCCCTTTTGTACATAGTCACCGCAAAGTACGCCGTAGTTTAGTGATGGGAGGAGCAAGGTAGTAAATCACTGGTGGTAGAAGAGACGGTCAGGAAAAAAGTGGGCTGGAAACAATTGAGCAAAAGAACTTGGAGGTCCAAGGTCAACTGGGTTCCCCTGGGCATAATAACACTGTACAAGCCAGAAACAGGTGAGAATAATTTGGCCCTGGGGTGGCTTCTTGTTATGGCTCTGGTAGCAAACCAATGATGATCTGGCAGCCTGTGGCAAGTCAAGCTGCAGGTCATGCAGCTTGACCTCTTAACATGTAGGCTGGGCTTAGAGTCGCTAGGTTTTGGGGGCATCAACTCAATGTACTGTACACACTACCCAGGTATGTGTGCGGTCAAGGATGCATGTACAGTGATGCCAGCAATGTCTGTCAGCCTCCAGTGTACAATATGGAGGCTGAAGCTTTCCTCATATGGGCTGGCAGACCCCTCTAAGGTAGGTGTCCTAGAGCTGAGTGGTCAACCAGTAGTGTTTGGTGGAATTGTGGAAGACTTGCTGTGTGGTCTTCAGCCTAGATGTAAATTGATCCCATTTATGCTGGGAACTCTGCTTTCAAGTGAGGTGAAGTCTGTCTTGAACATAAAGAACTTTTAAAGAAACCTGAGGAGATTTGTGCTCCTGTTGGCTTCTCCTTGGTTCTTGCTACAGCATTTTGATATTTCTCACCTTTACTAACTACATATCTGTAATTTACTGTAATCTGCTGCCAGCATGTCTCTCTCTCTTAGAAAAACCCAAAGACTAGTCCTTAGTCTTCAGTGTCCAAGGTGTGGAATGAGCGCACTTTCATTGAGGAGTTAATGTGTCTGTTAAAAGACAAGCCTGTTTTGAAAAATACCTACATTTAGGATTGACGGGGCGGAACGCCTTTAATCTCTCAGCATAAAGACCTAAAGCTGTTCTTACTCATTAGCCCCAAGCAGCATAAGTAAACCTAGAAGCAGCTTAAGAGACTCGTTATTTTCAGGTAAGGTACATTTGTCTGACACTGATGTACAAAAGTTTCATTTATATATGCATTACACCATTTGGGACAGTTGCGAGAGAACTTGATTTAATACCTGAACTCTGCTGCACAGGTGAAGATGGTGCTTTGGTACAATTTATTGCGTATTACTGATGCAGCTAATAGTATCAGAGAAGATTCATACTCTGATGGGTCTAAAAATGTGTGCATATGTGGATTAGCTTGACTTCATAAGCATCTGGAGGCCATTCTTTTATGGGTCTGGACTAAGACCTGGTGATAAGGACCCTTAATTTTAATGAATATACATCCTGCCGAACAATCATTAGTATGCATAGAGGGGGAAAAAAAAAAAAACTTGGAGATTAGTTAATTAGATAAAAGTTGATAAATATTAAGGAAATGACACCAGATATTTTTCAAAACAGGGAAAGTTCACTAATAAATGGTTTCATCTCTCCCGATCAGGGGTTAGTCTTAAAATGTAATCCATGTACCACCCTAAACACTCGTTGACCTCGCTGTGCCTTAATGCCAATAAACCAAAATGGCCTCTATGTATCTTTGTAATTTACTTCTATTGCTTTCAAAATTCAATCAACTCATTCTGTAACTGAATATCCTCTATGCCAAAACATCGGCTAGTATAATCCTTCAGCAACTTTTTTTTTTTTTGCTGTACAGCGACGCAATTTGCATCATTCCATGTATTTAGCAAAAATTTAGTTTATTAGCAGAACATGGTACAACAGATTGAATTTTCTGCAAATACAAGGCCAGTGGATCAGTTGAAGAAAAATACTATTACCAATATTTAACAATCTATCTGCAAATCTGCTAACTACTAGATACAAATCTACTAATGCTGGATCATAAAGAGAAATTAAGGTAGTAGACGTCTGTACAACATTTCTGTGTCCCCATGTCTGGTGCATTTTTCCATGCAGAATTTTATGGGATGCAGGCAAAGTGTGTTGCACTGCACTACCTCCATCTTCTAACAGGTTAGAGTGGCTCCTGACATCACCAAGTCCCTGTGGACACTGGCCAGGTCCTCTGGGTGCTGTAACCGGCCAGAGGATTGAGTTCTTCAGGGTGCCTCAGTATAACATACCTGCTGAGGATCGTGGGTACAGATGACACGTAAAAATGTTTTTGTGCCACGATACTGAGGGCAATAGCAGCTGTAAAAATGTTCCATCACCTGGTACTGTGAGGGGCATGCTGATTGTTGAGAATGTATGGGGCTGTTGTAGCTATGTCACCCCCTGCTGGTATGGAGGCCTGAGTGATACTGGCTGTAGTAATGTGGCTCCTGCACTCATTGCACAAGTCAAGCTGTCCTGTCCCTTTACATGTCCTTCTGCTGTTCTCGTTGGCGCCCACACTGCACTCTGAACTCTTGACACTTCTGTGCAGCTGTGTCACGGTTTTTGAGTCTGTGGTTCCTTCATACCATTGCTGATTACCACCACATGTCAAATGTGTTGGGCTGTATACTTTCATACATGGGAAAAGGCTGCTTTCTCTACGTTTTCATGCATTTGTCACTGGGGTTCTCATCTAGTTTTGTTTCCTTTTTAATGCATTTTATATCAGTTTTAAGTGCATTTAAGTTGCATAAAACTTGAAACTTGAACTAGTTGCATTTAATTTGTCTGAAAATCTCTCTAGATCATGTCATTAAACAGCCTTTTGGACAACTTTTCATGCCAACTTTTGCAAAACGGGAGAGGAAGATTGTACTGGCAGAATGTAGCTTGGCAAATTGGGCAGTATTTACCTTGAAGGACTGCTGTACAAAGGTAGTTACAATTGAGCTGGATGAGTTCAGAAAAAAACGTGGTTTTGACTGACTGATGTATTCAGTCTGCCCCTTTGAATCTGTCCACTAGATGTCACTGTGGCTACAAGGGAAAAATGGCTTAGATTTTGTTTCATATTTACAGTTGCTTGCTCTACCGTCTCCATTTTCCTCATTTTGTCACATTTAGAAAAGTGAGAGCTGGGCTCTGAGCTGACTTGTCCCATGCAGGTGACAGTAAATTATGACTGACCAGAGAGTGGCAGTGAAAAACAGTGGTGTGGGACTCCAGCTGCAGCACAAGCGATGAACCAATATTGTCTGGTGACCTCCACTACCTGTCCATCTCCTCGCCATCTCTAATTGTGCGATCACGCAAAGACCGATGTTCCATCTAGTGCAACGCTGATATTTGTGGGGATGTAGCTGGCAATGTAATCACACCACAGAGGAAACTGTACTTAACTCTCTCTCACACAAATCACCCTTCATATCCTAGAGATGTTCCCTCCAAATACCCTCCACCTTTTTCTGCTAGCCATCTCCACGTTTTTGCTTTCCACCTGGAATGGAGTCCAGATGTGCAGCAAAACGATGTAGCGAGATCCCTAGCTAGGCTAGGGAAGGCGTGGAAGAGAGAAAGCAAAAGCTGGGGGGGGGAAATGTTGGACCGACATAAAAGTTTGTCTGGATGCCATTAAGTACAATTTGATGTAATGTGCAGTTTGGGACATGCCATTGAAAATGGAAACTGCACACCAGATGAGAGAGATTTGGGGGGCTGGTTTTCTGAAGTGGGGTGTTGTATTTGAGGCCTTCCTCAATGGGGCTGTATAAACATCTCTCTGTTTTGCCACTAAGCAGGCGCCCGTCCTCTCCTTCTGGTTTCGTTAAGTAGTCGGGAAGGCTTTCCTCGCCCACTCCGGTGAACAGTATCACATGCAGGGAAAATATATGGGGAGGGGGCATGAGCTTGGGGGTCTGTGCACACTGAGCCTTTTGTGAGCGGTCTGTACGGTGGGCCTGGCAGCGAGACCCAAGTGGCTGTGATCAAATGTGGCAGCTCGCGATGCCCCGTCCCAGTCCACCAATTCACTCTGCCCATACTAATCCCAAATAATGGTCGACCTGCCGGGCTAACTGGTTTGGTAAAGGACCGAAAATGGAACTCTACTCTTCAGTGCCGTTGGCCTGCAGGGCACCGGCGTGTGTTTGTCAGTTTTCTCCGTGTTTACATGGGCTTACTCTGCTTTCAAAAAACACATAGTTAGGTAAATTGGGTTCTCCAAGCTGCTCTAAACATGCGATTCTGTGCCCAAGTATGTACCCTGTAATTAACTCCTCATCCAGGGTACCCCCCTGCTTCATTTTTGTGCCTCCCGGGAGATGCTTTAAGCTCACTCTGCACTAGATAAGCAATTATGGTGAGTGACTGGATGGGTAGCTGCAGTGTTCCATTAAAACCAATATCCTTAATAATGAAAGATAATTTTACCTTTTGTGTGCCAGAGTAGAGAGGACTGCTGCCTCAACGTCCAGGATTGAGGGTTCTAATCCCTCCTTTGCTCTGTGTGTGGGTGGAGTTGGTATGTTGTTTGTGTCGCTTGGGTGTCTGCCAGATCCTTCAGGTTCTTTCAACAATATAAAGGTGTAGAGTTAGTCTAAATTACCCATAGACTGTGTGTTTTGTGTGTACGTGTATATTCTCCGCAATGGACTGCTATGCAATACATGGTATACCCCTGCCTTGAACCCTTTACTGCCTGGAATAGGCTCCACCCCCCCCCCCAGGACAAACAGTAAGAAGATGGATGGTATTACGTTTTGCACATCCCTGCGTATTTCACAGAGCTTTTACAATACCTGGCCACAAATGTATCCACAGCAAGGCTCTTTGTGGCGAAAAGGGGTGGGGTGAGAGGTGTGAAAACAAATTGCTCCAATTACTCTGTTCAACTTTGCTGTGACATAATTTCATATGCTGAACACGAGAACTCCTGAGTGAGGGCTGCGTGGCGAGCGTGTGAACGGAGCAGACGTACTTCCTTAAAAAAAGTCTGTCTAAGTACATGCTAAACAGTGATTTTTAGCCAGAACTATAACAAACTGGGCAAAACTGGTGGAGGAATAGCCCGTTTTAAAATGACTCTTGTGAATAAGCCTTAAGAATGCATAAATATATGAGGTTTAAAAGAAAGAATGGACTCACTTTTGCTGAAATTTCTATTTGCTGATCCGCACAGTTTGGCTGTGGCGTTCTTTCTGCTGAAATGGTAAAAGTATGGGTCAAACTTAGTGTAGTATAAAAATAATACTAATATTACAAGCAGGAATGCCTCACTGAGACTTTGAGCAAAATGTGTATGAACATATCTTTAAGTTTATGGTTTAGTCAGGTTTCCTGAACAGTAATGCAGCCCATTTAATGGTATTGTTACATTAATGTCTTTTGTATAATCCTTTCTCACCACGCCCTGTGTGTCCTCAGCCTTAGTTACCTTAGTTACCAGGGATAGGCTTCAGGTACCCTGCGACCATGCACAGAATAAGCAGTTTGGAATGTGGATGGATATAATGCTTTCTATCGAAGCTCTCCGAATATCTGACACAGATGTACCCTATGTGATGTCTGCCCATTTAGCTAGCGCTAATGTGGAGGACCACACATATTTAAGTACATATGTTTTTTTTTTTTTTTTTTAAACTCGTTTGACCTTGCATTTGGACTTGAATTGAATTGCATTGATGTGAACGACGGGCTGGCTTGTCTACGTTACACTTGGTTCATCCGAAAGGACAGAAACACTGCACAGTGCTTGTCCCTTATATATAGGACAGAGAGCTCCTGAGAAGGAGGTTTGCACCATGAACCTAGTATGTGTTGCTGTCCTTAGGGTCAGGTGTACTTCCAGGGGTTACTACAACTCGGCAGGCAGCTTTCACGGTGTTCATTCTTTAGGTTGTTGAAAATCTCAGGCAGGCTTGCTGCTAGCAGCAATACTAGAGAAAACTTTGGCTGTGGACAACGAGAAAGCACTTTTCTAATTCGTGTCTACATCTTTCAGAACTCCTGAAGGTACTGTATTATTCAACAACATGCTGCCCAGTATATACACTACCCATCAAAAGTTTTTGCACACGCTAATATTTTCTACATTATCAATGCTACTCACATAATTTTGACAAATTCTAGACACTTAATAGTGTACATGTAAATGTTGTGATTTCTTTGCAAACCATAAAGTTCAACTCCAGCCCAAAGGAGATTTATGAATACTATAAGATAATAAACCGTAGTAATCATAAACCATGCTCCAGGAGTGTTGGAATGAACTTAGAGTAATATTTAATGTCCTTTGAAAGAATGCCTCAAATTTGCTCTGCTGTTGTAGCTGCTAGAGGAGGCTACTTTGATGAACCAAAGGTATGACCAATTTTCTTTCTAATAAAGGTATTCGAAAGAAGCTGAACTTATTATTTTTTAGCCATGAATGTTGATTGTCTGGAATTTTTTGTGAAAGGTATGTGAGTAACATTCATAATGTAGAAAATCTTAGTGTGTGCAAAAACTTTTGACTGGTAGTATATTCATGTCAACCTTAAAAAAAAAAAAACTTGTCAGTATTTGAACTTCACAGAATTGTACAGTCTGAGTTACGAGTTAGTTCTTATCTCTGAAAGCCTTGATGGCCAAGTCTGCCGCGCAAAAGAGATTCTCTGATCTCAGTGGGATTTTCAAGATAAAATAAAGATAAAAAAGATCTTCGAGGACAATAAATCGTAATTTTAACAGGGAAAACCATACACGAACGGACGCCTTGAAAGTCTGAGAATTGCGCCAGTTGCCAATCAGTCTTCCGGCGCGTGCCCATGAACTGCACGCGCCGAATCTCGCCATCCGATCCAATTGCCAAGGTTAATTCGCTGTCGCGCGCTTGCTATCAAAACGGGCCGACCCAGATGTGGATGCCAGGTATTCTCCATAACTGGATACGATGACATAATATCAGGCCTGAAATAGATCCCATATACAAATTTAGGCATTTTTTGTGGCAGACAGAAAGATGTGGTATTACATGAGGCACCGCACAATATACGGTGGTGTTTATGTATTTATTTTGACTGCATAAACATTTTGGAATAGCCTGGTGAAAGATGTTTATTCTCTGTGCGACATGTAAATTTTTTAGTTCATCTTGAGTTCCTCATTTCCTCTACGCTCCCTATCCCTGTGCATGCACTCCACTCAGCGAAGCCAAGAAGTTTTTTCCAGTTTTTCGATAGCCTGGTCGCACGCGAAGACCTTGGCTGCATGGAAATGAACTCGACAAGACGAGTGGGTCCTAGCGCCGGTAACATTTCATGTGAGAAGAAAATCCTCACGCCTTAAGCAGTGTAGAGAGTAATAAAAAATCAGTGTCCACTGGTTTTGCAAACGTCTTCGTTTGACTTGAGCTGTATGTCTTTTTCTTAGTTGTAACATCTGTCATCAAGTAGCGCAACAGTCACATCTGAGGCATCTATTGTGCATTAATTACCACTTAGAGAGAGTAATATTGTCCATAATGCTTCGCCCTCTTGATACGTGTAAATAATGGTGTATTGTAATGCAATTACGGCTTTTTGTTTCCAGTTATCGCAAAAGGTGTTCTTACCGAAGTGGCCTCAGTGCTCGGTTCGGTTACAATTCAGTGTTTATTTATCCAGTCTCCTTGACAAGTTATCACGGTGACGGCCGTGTGGGAGCAGGAGCTGGAGCTGATAATGTGACATTTACTAACAATTCATAATAAATATTCATCCTAGCTAAACATTACCGCCCCGGACCTCACAAAGATAAAGCGCCCCACGCATATAGCGCGGTACTTTCTATGATACGCCGCAGTTTGTCCACGCCTGCTAGTTTATTTAATATTTTTGGACTGGACTACTCGTACGTAACCATATGGCACGATTTCTCTCAAGAGCTCCAAGAGCTCCATTCATGTTTGTGCTGCATACCCAATACTGACAAAATACACCTAGAGCAACAAATAATGAGTCTGGCCAATGATTTCAGTTAAATATAATAGCAAATTGTGTAAATATCAATGTGTTAAATGGATCAGTTGTCATATGTGTTAAAGGTGTATTGCGAAAGTGGAAGGCGGATCATTAACGCCAATGGGCCATACTTTAATCTGCGTGTTTTTTTTCCAGTTAGATTTCCATGATTTTTTTTTTCTTAGATGTTATTGCAGAATTCACTTGCGCGACTCTCCTTCCGAAGATCCGAAAGCGACACCGGGGTCCAGTAGGTCGTTTCTCTTTAGTCGTCGTTCAGTAACTCGTTCTGGAACCAAGCCGATGAAAAGCCATCTCTCTCTCTCTCTCTCTCTCTCTCTTTTGTAAGATTATGATAAGGTTTCATTTTATTTATGTTTTTTTTTTGAAGTCAGAAGGCTCTTGTTGCGCTCCCCCGTGGCTCTCCTGCGCTAGGACCCTGTGAGTACAGGGCTCGGTGTGACAGAAACCGCTAGATGTTAGGAATGGCAGCACTACCGTTATTCACACACGCATTCACTCTCAGGATTTATTATAAATGAACACCGGGACAGCGCTACTGGCACCGCCGAGCCGGACAGCGCCGGCTTGTTGCATCCCCATGAGGAAAAGCAGCGTCTTGTCAAATCCCGCTTTTGGAAAATGAACGTATACATTTTGTAGGCTCTTTCAGTTCATTTTTTTTTTTTTTTTCTTTTCTTTTTTTGGGCTCCGGTGAAAAGGCAACAAATTGCAACAAAGAAGAAAACACATGTTTCAGAGAATTACCTGGTTATGCTGTGTTTTGTTTTGTTTTTTGTTTTGTTTTGTTTTGTTTTTTTCCCCCTGTTTTGTGGTACCGGTGTCGATTTGCTCCTCAGTGAAGACAAAAATGTGTCCACGTTTAGAAAAGACATGAGATGCCTTCATTTAAAGGAAGCGTTTTTCCATCCAGTTTTTATATAACACGGTTACGTTGCTTCAACAGATACAAACGGACCGCATTCTTTTAACATGACTTAAGTGGTTTCAAGAAATTCGGGGACTCTTTAGGACGAGTCATTCAATCGGAATATTCTTGGCGAACATTACAGACGTTGCACTTTGACGCCTATCCGACCTTTCAAACACATGGAATAAACAGCTTCGCAGGACGCGCCGCTTTTCCTTTTTATTTTATCATTTTATTTTATTTTATTGGTTTCGCCACTGCTGTTACAATCCCGCTAAGGATTTTAAAACCCAGCCTTCGTCTTAGCAGACCTTCGTACACCTTCACGTTGCCGCTTCTTTGCGCCCGGGAGAGCCTGACGGCCGCGAAATGGGCTGACTGGCGGACAGCTGAGGTGACATTAACGGGGACGATGCGGTTGCCCGGCGCCGGCGTCCCGTTCTGGGGTCGCGTCTTGCTGCTGCTGATCTGTTGGACCGCCTTCGAGGCAAGGCTCGTCCGTGCCTGCCCCCGGCTCTTCATCAGTGGATGCAGCTGTACGGACGAGCGCTCCAAGGCTCACGGCGCACCGGCTGTGCGGAAACGGGTGAGCTGCAGCGGCGAGGAGCTCTCCGAAACTCCGCAAGTCAGCCTCCTCCCCAACCGGACCGTTACTTTGTAAGTGGGGTCGCTTTCCTTTCAAAACTCACTATCAGCTTTTTTAATGTCAACCTTATTTATTAACGTCGCGTTTGAAATGTGAGACGTTTTTAGGACGCTTAGTTACTTTTACGCATCCATACTTATAATGCTTCGTAATTTAGCACCTGGCATTATGATTATTATTTTGTATTATTATTGTATTGTGTTGTTTCTACGGGATAGATTCGGAGGACTTGAAAATTAATTAAATTATCAGTACTCAACACTTAAGAGCTCTGCGGTATGTTGTCAAGTTAAAACGCATGACTTACACTACTTTACAGTGATAAATACTGTCAGCCCCCCCAGGTCAGGCCAAAGGGATGATCCCATGTTTCTTTTCACCCTTTCATCAAACAGAGAGGAAGGGGGGGGGGGGGCAGTCATTGTAAATGTGGTGACCTAGATGAACGCGTGTAACAGATTGAAAGCATACTGATATGAGAGAGATTTTGCGGGGGAGGTAACGAGGAGACCATATTAGGAGTGAATGTTGGCGTCCTTCAGAAGGTAACTGTACACAGATGTGTTGATCTTTGTACAATATAGGCATGCTGTAAAAGTGTACCGCAGTTCGCTCTGTAATTTTCCTAAATCACCACTTATACAGGTTAAAAAACAAAGACTTACTCTGAATGCAACCCAGACCTGTGTTGAGAAACATAAGAAACAAGATTGATTTTGCTGTCTTATTCGTGGCTTCATTGGTTCTGCTGCACTGACTTTTAAAATATGATAATCCTAATTAAATTCACATGAAAAAGTTATCATGGCAATGATAACTGAACGCTTTGTAAGCCTTTTGAGAATTATGTGAAATGGGGCAAGTGATACGGTCAATGTCGCTCAACAAGCAGCTTTGACCCTTTGCAACGATCAAGGCCCTCGACTGGTGTGGGTTTCTGTACCACAAAGAGCATCTTCTCAGCCTGGTTCTTTATGTTAGATGACCCAACCCTCACCTCACCAGTTCTGAAAGTAAACGTTAGTGTCCTTGTATTGCAACACAATGATTTTCAGGTTGATCAAAATATATCTCTTATTTAACCCTTCTGTTAATGATTAGACTGGCTTTCGTACACTTTAGTGAGCTGTAAGTGAATGATCTGGCACGTCCTGGGGATGAAGCCTCAAAGATTAGTCTTCTTGAATGTCAGAACAGCTGAGACAGCACAGGCCTTCCTTTCAAGATGTTGCTGCCTCCTGATGTTGAAAGAAGCTGGTGAGGTGAGCCCCTCACCAACTGTCGCATCACTGCCACTTTAAATCCGTATCTGACTTGAGGATAGAGGCAGGCTCTGCTCCCACCCCCCCAGCCATAACTCCGCCCCCCAGCCATGACCACGCCCCCCCACCCCCTCATCTCCAGCTGACTTGGCCCAGCTAAACCAGGATAAACAGAAACACATTTCCCCGTCTTTTTCGTGCTCTGTCTCTTGATTTAATGGCGGCTTGGCTCCCGCCCTTTTTAATGCCCTAATGTCCCAGCAATCTCGACAATTGCCTTCTGTTCCCCGAGGCCGACTTCTCGCCGGTCCGACATGGAGGCGAGTAATGTCATCGAAAATGCCTCCTCCTACAGGGCTTTTCACGTTTTTTCTCCGCTGATGCTTGCACTAGGCAAACCAAGCTGTTCTGATGTTTGGCGGGCACTCTATAGCTCCCCTCAGTGTCTTTTTTGGCTGATCCATTTACTTCATAGTTTTAAGATATTTTACTTAAAATATATAAAATGGAAGATGAGAGACAACTGGTGGATATTGACTTAGTGCTTAGCCCTGAATTATTGAGCATTGTTTAATAATTTCAAAAGTAAACATGGGAAACAAACAAGTCTGCCCTGCCAAATAGTTACTGTAATCCATTGCGAGTTTAAAGGTTTACTTTTTAACTCATTTGTATAACACTTTTCTGGAAAACTATAACCTTAGCTCTTCATCGAATTGCGCTTAATGGTTGTCTTTTTCCATTCTCCCACAATGCACCTCTTCGAGTTGCATGGAGTAGCACAAGACTCCATGTGGGTGCACTAATGTCCAGTAATGGCCCAAGAGTGCATGAAAAGGATGGACAGATAGTGGACTGATGGCTGTAGGAGACCCAGTCAGCCAGTCGCCTGTTGGCAGAATTCTCTTCACCCCTTATTAAAGGACAGATAAACATGTGTGGAGCACATTTCTGAAAACCAGAGAAAAAGAGCAAAGAAAAAAACACGGGTTAGGATGCTTGAGATACAAGTGTTTGCAGTTAATCCCACAGCCCTGCACCTATTAATCCAGTTTAATTGCTTGCCTATGTATATTTAAAATGCTGTGAGGTTCATTCGAGACACACCATACCAGAAGTAGGGAAAGCTTCTGAATCTCCTCCTTTGCATATGGAGGCAGCACCAAAAGGGGGAGATGAAGAGTTCTTGGTGTACATCACAGGATGCATTTGTGCCAGAAGCCACACCCCTACCCCTATAGCTCATGCCCCTCCTCCACCCTTTACACAGCACCTCCTCACCTGCTCTCTTGTCTCTGTCTAGGTTCATAGAAGGTAACCTTGATGTACTGTTAGTCTTAGCCAGAGGTGAGAAGCCTAATAGGTTAGGGTCTGTGGGCCTTGGTACTTGGGGTCAACAGTGTTTGAGCGTGGTGGGTTAGGGGGCTAGGAGGATTGGTTCCAAAGGCCTAGCTGCTTAATGGTTTAGGGGGCTAGGAGGATTGGTTCCAAAGGCCTAGCTGCTTAATGGTTTAGGGGGCTAGGAGGATTGGTTCCAAAGGCCTAGCTGCTTAATGGTTTAGCGAGCTAGGTCCATGGTTCCAGAGGCTTAGAGCAATGAGGGCTAAGGTCCATGAGTAAAAAGGTTTAGGGGTCTAAGGGTGTAGGGTCTATGGGCCTGGGGGCCTGGAAGCCAGAGGTTTACGGTCTATATACTATGAGCGTTGGAGGCCACACTCCATTGGCCTATAGATTTAGGGGATGGAGACCTTGGGTCCATGAGCCTCGAAGCCTAGGGGGCTGTCCACCCAGTGTAATGCACAACAGCTGGCGGCCATAACATTCCAGCTGAGGCCCTTTAGCCCTTGGGAAATACCGATGGGGGTTTGCCCATTAAAATCTGTAGTTGGCTGTTTGTTGTTTCAATAGAATATGGAGGGATGATCCCGAATCCTTGCACCTCCATGGTGAACCCGCCTCAGACAAAGACTCTTGTTCCTGCATCAAGTTACATAGCATGGGTGTTTTTGGTGCCACCGGGGTCAGTCTTTCGCCGTGCACGACAGGGCAGTGAAAATGAATCTCCACGATTTTTTTTTCAAAAATCATTTTAATTGAGGGCTTTTTGTATGCAATTCTTCACATCCACTGTCTTTAGTACGCTTAATGCCCAGCTTAGTGTTGGGACAGCAGGCCTTACCTTCTAGTCTGTCCCCCCGTCTTCACCCAGTCACAGTTATGGTATTTACCCTCGCCCCTGCCTCACTTTCCCCTTTCTCAGTGCCCCCCCCCCCCCATCATGAGTTCATCCACGCGCAGTAACTCTCAACCTAAATATTTAGCTGTCTTGGTAGGAAACTGCGATATCTTAACTTCTTCCAGATGTCGGCCTCTGCCGGTCTGTATTTAAGGCTAATTACATGGGGCTGTGAAGGCCCAGGATCCTTCCGAGAGGGAGAGGCGGTGACTGCTGGCTTGGCAGGGTGTCCGCAGGCTCTGGTCTAGCAGAGGGTCCCCACAGGGCCTTACCGCTGGGGTCTCGAGTTCCAGTGGGGGGTCTACAGGCACGCCTTTTAATTGGTGACTCCAGTTCTGCTTTGGTGCAGCGTCTCAGAATCCAATTCATCACATGGCCCTTTTCAGCTTTCTTCAGATTCTGGAAAATTGATGTAGGATGCCTGTTGATTATTATTATTGTTATTATTTTGACTATGTGTGGCTGTGTTTGTGTGCTTGCTTTATAAGTGTCAGCGTTTGTGTCTCTGCATGCGTGAGTGCGCATATCACTGCAATTGTGTTTATGTATGTGTGTGTATTTACCTTTTTGTGGTGCTCTGTTACTCAAAGTGTGTTAGTCTGATTTGGGGTCTGTGAGACTCTGGGAGGTCTTGGCAAGGAGGGGCTTCCCCCAGTAATCCAGAGTTCAGCCCACCCCCTCCATGGATAGCCACACCCACCTCCAGGTCACCCTTGCAATCTGAAAACAGGAAGCCAAACGCTGCTGATCAGTCTTCCTTCTTAGAAAAAAAAAAGTCCAACTTCCCCAGTAATGTTCAGGTTTTTTTTTCCTGTTCCAAACATTAATTTGCTCACCCATTTTTTTCAGTTAATTCATCCTAATTCTGCTTTTTTATCACCTTAAAAAATTGTTGGTTCATTACAGTGGTTGCCAACATAATATCCCAGAAACCACTTAATCCCAAATTGGAAAGACTGACTCTATTTTTATAAGAAAGTATAATGTACATTTTTGAAAACTTACTCATATATTTCACACTTTTTGTCTATGTTTTTGTGCTGTCTAGAAGAGAAGGCACTTGATGAGGTGAAAACCTTGCAGGGAGCAGAGATGAGTGAATTTATGTAGCGACATGGAGTTATGGTTGGTGTTAGTTTTCCATTAAAAACATCGGGACACACATGAAGTCTGTCTTAGCACCATGTGGCGGCGGATCTTGATCCGGTGCTTGTCCCAGGTGTGCCAGAGTCATGCCGGTGGCTGACGCCCATCCCTGTACCGGCAGGAATGGCACCACTTGTTTAATTACGTTTGATTGGATTTATCCTTCACATCAGCCGCTGTATTATGATACTGAAGTGTTGCACTGATCAGGTGGACTGTGTGTGTTAGCATTCATAATGTCATTGTGTTTAATGGTTATGTCGTGTATCTGAGGGCTCACCCATATGTCTGTGTATAGCAGGAAACCACAGCCTGGTTGGAAGGCCCTGCTTGGTCTGCCGCGCGTGTGCCGGTTCCCAGGCTTCGGGTTGGATTATGTGGAAGGATGTGATCCAGCACACTGCGGTACTCTGCGTGGACAGCCCCCCACCTCTCGCACCGGGAGACTTTCATGTTGGATCGAACCGTGGCGTGATCCGTGAAACGTTCCGTTGCCGGACTTGTATGCGGTGGCCACGGGGCTGGGAATGTCGGGAGAATTCCTGAGATGGGCCGCCAACAGCCGAGGAACTGTATTTTTTTAATTTGGGAGAAAACCAAGGAGATGGGAGGAAGGGCCTATCTGTGTGTGTGTATGTGTGTGTGTGTTGGCCTGGAGTCTGACCGGCAGGAAAAAAAAACGATAAATAAATCCAGATCTGACGCTGTGAGCCCAGGCTGGAGTTACAGCACCTGCCAGTGCCACACGACCCCTGACCCCCGTACGCTAGCTGAGGGACAAGGACAGGCTCCAGCCCTCGGATACATTACATGGTAACACTCGGCCACCACCCATGGCTTCATGTTTGTCTTTGCGATTTTCCCTTATCCATGTCACTTCTGATTCTCTATGTGCTCACTGTTCTCAGATATTATTGTTTTAAATGGTTTGGGGAATTCTCCATAGCAACGTTACGCTCGTGTGTGTTATTTTGTTGTTGTAGTCATTCCTTTCAACTCTGTTCTTCTTATCCAGCTCCAAAACCGTATAACCCTCTCTCTACCTCATCCATTCTGAGCGGTACCTAACCCTCCCTCCTTCCCTTCCCATACTTTGCCCCCCCAGAGCTTGACCGCATAAATGTTTTCCAGAGTTCCTGCTTGGGGACAGACTTGAGCACAAGAGCACAGATAAAGGGGCCAGTTTTTGTGGCTCGAATGCCTGTGGTTAAGGCCGTGTGACTGTGCGGGTAACGCTGTGTGCGAGTGTGAGAGCAGGGGAGACACTGTGGGTGGGAGTGTGAGGGGGCTGCTGAGTGTCACTGTGGCAGAGAGGGAATCTGTGTGTGACTGCATCAGAGAGGGATGCTGTGTGAGACTGTGTCAGAGAAGGATGCTGTGCACAGCTGAGTCAGAGGTACTGTGTGTGACTGTGTCAATGAGGGTTGCTGTGTGTCACTGTGTCAGAGATTGAAAACTGGAATTTCTGTTATTAGATTAAAGGCTGAGGCTTTATAGAAGGCGATAATGTTCCATACAACATATCATTCTGTCCCATTGTCATGGATAAATACGTTCAATTTTTAAATGAATGTACATTAATCTTAGTAAATTTAGACTGCAATTCACTTTGTCATATTTTCATTGTGAGAAACATCAGTAAACCTTCTCACTGAAATTCTTTTTGTAAAAGATTGCAGAAATTCAAGTTAATTTGGAACAGAATAGCCTTTTGTTCAGAGCTTGGCTTGCACTGCCCACGAAGCATCAAGACGCGTAGATGTTGCCCTTCTTCCAGGATGCACTCGGTGTACAGAGGTGGCTCCTCACTGCTCAGACGCCCGGTAAAACGGGGTCCAGTTATTTGGATCAGCGTACGTTTGGCCTTCTCACCGCAAAAGCAAACCAAACAAGCTCCTACAATCTTTTGCAGAGCATCAGAAACACTCAGATGGCTTATAAAGTGGAACAATGGGACTATGTTATTCTGGCTAGTCTTGGATTATAACTGTTTGAAAGGCCTGATTGGCCCAAATTGCCTCATTAAAACCCTCAGAAGAGCGCTGAGTGATTTTAATGGGCTGTTCTCCTTGGCAAAGGCGACTTCATCTATGTGTTTTTGTGATGCCCAGCCTGGCTGAAGAGGGCCTTTGGCAGGAGTGTTATTCACCTGTGCTAAGCACTCTCCTTCTCACAGAGAAGGGTGGTAGGTCCCTCAGTGTCAGGAATGGATTGTGTATGTAGTAGTTCAGCAGTAGTTCAGCACTGGCAAGCTCCTACAGGGTCGGCCCGGAGACGGATTTACTTTGCCCTATTTGGAGTTCTGAGCCCTCGGGGGTGGTGAGACGAAAGGTCGGGGTCTTGTACTCTGAGGGCAGACTGGTGAGCCCTGCACCCAGAAATGAGAGGGAGAGAAGTGTGTGTTGGTTGCATGCGTGCTTGCGTGTGCTCGTACTGTTAGGGTGTGCATGGCCACCGCTCCCAAAATAACTCCTTGGCCTCCTGCCTCTAATTAGAGGCTCTTTATAAAACCAATATTTTAATTTTAGATCTGGGAGGAGCTGAGGGAGCCTTGCTTACTGTTATATTTTTCTTGGCTTTGGAGGACCTGCCAGTGCGTGCCAACACACACGCACACATGTCATCTCACACACGTGTGCATGTACACACATGTAGAAGGATGCGGGCAAACATGCACATACACGTGCTCAGGCATGTCCACATACACACACACACACACACACACACACACACACACACACACACACACACACACACACGCTGAAGCACTTACATGTACATGCGCAGTTACAGTTATACACACAGACCCAAACACACACACTCACATATATACAAATGCCTGCCCTCTCTAGCTTGGTTACCCACCACAATGCACCAGTGCTCAACATAATAAACACCACATCCTCCAGCCAGCAGCATTCTGTCATGCTGTTCCAGCGTCTCCTCTGCCCTACTGGTAACAGTCAGACGAAGTCATTTGTCCCTTCTGAAAAAGGCCCCAGCCACTAGAGTGCTAAATATGCCATTAAGGAGCCACACAGCTGGCTACAGGGATCATTTTGAGGGGCAGAGATTGTTGCCGCGGACACAGTTGGTCCTCGAGATTGCAGTGTAGCATTTCACCGCAGCGCTGTGTGTGCGGCAGAACGGTATCGATGGGGGAAGCACGGTGGCCAAGAAACACAAAGCTCTCCATCCGTGACCCCCACCACTCCCAAATACAAACGATTTACATGCATGCATGCATTTACATGATTCCTCTATGGCGTGACAGGAAATGAAAAAGAAATCCAGAATGGGCAGTGTTGTGAATCTCAGGCAGGTCGGCCGGCTGGCCATGCGGACCATCTTTGGTTAAATCCGTTCCCTGATTCTGGGCTGCTGTGTAGTTCAGCCTTCTGTTCAGTGCCCAGGGGCTTTGGACGAGGACGGCACCTGGTCAACGGGGACTTTGTCTCAGCCCCATCCAGAGCCTATGGTATTGGGAAGTCGATAGTTAGAGCTTACCCAGTGTGCCATCGGCTCTTAGCGGAGCCTTGCTCGGGGCTGTTTTGCTGAAAGTATCCCAAGGCTAGTGGAGGTCGTCTCCTGACTGGGCAGTAAGGTGGGAAGGGCCTTCTCAGACACACACACACACACACACACACACACACACACTCCCACTGAGAGAGGGCTCCTGCAGCAGACAGCCTCTGGCAGTAATTGGGGGCTCTGGCTTCATTAGCAGCCTGGCTGAGCCATGTTACAATGAAGGGCTGTGTACAGGGACCTGGCACTTCAGTCCCGACTGAGTCCAGCGCCCCCCCCACCAGGCCTGCTAACAAACTGCCAGCCTCTTAACGAGCTCCATGTGTCCCGGAAGTGGAGCTGCTGCCGTCACCCGCAGAATTTGCTGACACGACATTCCTCTGATCAGACCCCCCCCACAGGAAGTGGACCCCACCTTGGAGAGACCCGACACGGCATGGAGGTGACTCCCCCCCCATGCCTGTCGTGTTAAAAGTATGCCTGCTATTGTCTTCTGAGATCAACAAATAGCTCTGCCGGAGAGTTTTATTTGTTATTTTACTTGAAGCCCTGCCATCTTGTTTTGCCGCCGGAGCAGCGTAACAAGTGGAAGTGGTATTGACAGGGGGTGCAAGTCTGAGACCGACTTTTTTGGAGGGATGTCAGTGGCAAGGACCTCCTCCCTGTCAGCTCGGTGATGGATGTGAAGGGCCAAGGAGAACTGGGAGGGTCTGTGCCCGCAGGCACACGCAGGCCAGGTTGGGGGGGGTCTCAGCTGGGGGTGGCGGGGGTCCTCACCAGGGGGGCTGACTGAAGCTGGTCCCACCGCCTTGATGGCTGAACCAGGACAAAAACGAGGCGTATCAGGATTCCGAAACGGCTCCAGAGTTACGAAACACAGCAGTTGTGAAAATATATCAGTGGCCAAGTTTTTGTCGATGGCTGATTAAACCGCATAGAGTGTGTGTGTGTGTGTGTGTGTGTGTGTGTGTGTGTGTGTGTGTGTGTGTGTGTGTATATGCTCAGTCCCAGTCGCCCCTTTGAGACCAGATCTGGCATGTGGCCTGTCTCATAATCACAGTCAGATCAGCCTGTCACTTTAGCTTCTTCCTGCATGCGGGATCATACTCTGAAGTGCTTAATATGATGTATTATATGCCAACTTACTGAAGTACACCCACACATCTGTATATAGACTTTCACTAATACCAACTCTAAGAATCTGTTCCTCATTTCACGGTGTAGGAAAGCCGTTCATGGTTATCCAAGAATGCCCTCACATCCAGGGTGAAACATCTCATCATGTTGAGGATGCTGGCAATGGGCACCACCTTGGTTCAGTTTAGCCTCCTTTTTCTCTTCAGCTCTTCATTGGCTTCATCCATCCTTTTTCCAGGTGCTTCTTGAGTCGTGGTAGGGGGCCTGGAGGACACTTCAGGCACACGGCAAGAGATACTCTGGACGGGATGCCAGTCCATTGGGTAAATGAGAAACCTTTACTTGAATGAGGACATTAGGGGTTCTCATATCAAAGTATAGGCATTATTTCTGCCCAAGAGCGAATATAGAGCAGCACGATGTTTACTGAAGAGGCCGATGCTCTTAACCTGAGACCTGTGGAATGTCTGACTTGGGTCTCAATACAATGTTGCTCAACCAAACTGTAAACCTCTCGAATGTACATTACAGTGACTGTTGCTTAGTCAAATACCCCTAGTGCTCTGTCTGAAATCATTATAGCCGATTTCAAAATGTCTTCATTACCAGACATTTTTTGGACTGGCCGATAGCTTTATTTTCTTAATTATTTGTGGGGAAGGTATTTTTACATCCCTGACTTCACATCCAGGCTTAAAACAGGGACTCTTTCTGTTTTCCTGGTGAATCAAAGCCTTGCTTTGCGTCACAGGACAAATGGGCCATCGTGCATTACGTGGTAAAATGGAAACGCAAGGGACATTGGCCTGGGCGATATCAAAGGCTCGTTCAGATAGCTACAGTGATGATGTCTCAATAGTCAGGGTTCATTCGCGGTGATCCCCGAGCATCTCTGGACACAGGCAGCCAGGAACACAGCGTTCTGACGCATCCGCTAGCAGGGAGAGCAGCCGTAGTTGACTTGGAATGCGGTGGAGTTTACTGACCTCCTACTGGACAGAATGGCTTCCTCCAGCTTCCGTCTTTCGTCTGCCGGCATCTCCTATCTGCATTTATAACCTCGGTGTGGTCCTGAGGCAGTGTGGTTATTCTTAAGTCACACCGTGTTTATATAAGGGTGCATCGGATTGTTTTGACTCATTTTATTCCATTTAACCCAGACCCCCAAAACGTGTTTGCTTTTGAAACGTGTTTGCTTTTGGAATAGTGGCTTCAGGAACAGCCTGGCCGTAATCCTACCTCGTTTCCGGTGGCTGTTTCGTTTTATAGCGTCCCCACATTGAACGCCACGGGTTCCCCTCATCTTGGACTGACCACTGCGAGGTGTTGGTGGAGCCCGGTAGGGATGGGGGTGGGAATGACTCCCATGTGCAATTAGTGCTGTTATGATTTTCAGCGTGCTTGCTTTTCTTATTGTTACTGCGATAATTAGGCAGGCGGGAGGGTGGCTGTCTGCCCTGAGGTCGGTTAGAAGAGTATGGGGGTAGGGGTGTTAGAGGAGGGCTTAGCTTGCTGAACAGTTCTTATTAAATTTAAATCTCTGTCTTAAGTCTGAGATTCTTTCTGTGGTTTTTAAGGACGACCCCCCCCCAACAAGTGCTTTGACTGTCTTGGTGGCAGAGGCAAGTTTTGAGTGAAGTGGAAAACAGTAAGATAGGCAATCTAGGTACAGACACAAGTAAAGAAAAGAAATAGGCTTTGAGACAGGCCTTGTAGACACAGATACCGGTGAAGCACAGAGACAGGCTTTGAGACAGGCCTTGTAGACACAGATACCGGTGAAGCACAGAGACAGGCTTTGAGACAGGCCTTGTAGACACAGATACCGGTGAAGCACAGAGACAGGCTTTGAGACAGGCCTTGTAGACAC
>JAACJT020000034.1:8504996-8515164 GCA_009936485.2 Gymnarchus niloticus
AGGCAGGTGATTGGTTGTCAAGGCCTCTCTCTAGGCAGGTGATTGGTTGTCAAGGCCTCTCTCTAGGCAGGTGATTGGTTGTCAAGGCCTCTCTCTAGGCAGGTGATTGATTGTCAAGGCCTCTCTCTAGGCAGGTGATTGATTGTCAAGGCCTCTCTCTAGGCAGGTGATTGGTTGTCAAGGCCTCTCTCTAGGCAGGTGATTGGTTGTCGAGGCCTGTCTATTGACATGTGATTACTTTTTGAGGCCTGTCTATAAGCAGGTTATAGGTTGTTGAGACCTGTAATGGGTAGTTTGTCATGGAGGTCAGAAAAGGCTTTCCCACAGTCCATTTCAGTCAGAAATGCTTGTTTGGAAGCTTCTGCAGGTTTGATTATTCTCCTGGGCAGCAGAGGCGGGTGGCATCTAGGGAAGGACTTAATTACTCCTCATCTGTTAATGGCAGGATTGTAAGGAGGCCACTAAGACCGTTATTTCCACTGAGCTGGCTACCTTGACTGGGAGGAGTAGCTCCTTAGCTAAGAGTGGTGCTTTGCGGGGGTCTTGGCAGGAGCCGGGGGGGGTGGGGGTTAAGGTAGGGAGCGCAGCCTCAGCCAGGCTGCCAGGGGCCCTCCAAGGGGAAGGTGGTGGCTGTCCAATTTCACTAAATATCCGGAAAAATACCCCCCTCCCCCCCCCAGAAAAACAGCTGAGTGGGCAGGAACCCGGCAGGCCCGTTCTTCTCAGACCCAATGAGGAGCTGTTTGTTTGTTTGTGCACACCGGCGGATACCAGGGCCTGGTAGTGACCTAACACACTGTGCATGTTGCTGACCGCTGCCCCAGGGTGAGGAGGGGTTCAGGGAGGAAGGGGTTAAGTGCACAAGTGTGTGGAAACAGAAAGGGGGAGGGCGGGGGGTTGATAGACTCCAGATGTGTCTGCACGATAAACTGAAGGAAAGGGGAGTGTTCGCATCTCAGGCTCAGCTCGGTGGCACAGCGGGGTCAGCGTAATGACAGTCCCACCCGCTCAAGAAACAGGGGCATTAGAGACGCGTCTGTAAGTTGGCCTCAGTGCCAACCTCCCTATTCTTCCTGCTCTCTCTTTTTCATCCCCCTCCGCTTTGCTCACTCTCCGGAGGAACGTAACGGTGACTCACTCGGCCTGCCACTCCGAGCCGGGGGGGGAGGGGGGGTCAGTGAGCGTCCTCACATCACCAATAATGGTATTCCCACTTGCTGATATTTTGCACCACAACTTTGTTTGCCAGCCTGTTTCCTGGCAGCCCCAAGCTCTCTCTCCAGACTCTGCCCGACGTTTCCAAACTGTGTGCCGGCTTTCTGAGCCAGCCTCTTCAGCAGACGACGAACAACCTCTAATTTTCTTTCATATACATGCGGACCATGTATTCCCTCCTATGCACTCACCCCCTGAAATCGCTGGCATCAAGCGGGACCTCCAGAAAATGATACCTTTATAAAGCACAGTTATGGCTATAGAACTGCGTGTATTCTGTACGTTAAAATATAGATGTGATTATTTATAGACAGTCTATTTCCCTGGGGTCCGTCTCTGCATCAGGGAATCTGTGTTCCTCTGCTCTCGTCTGAGTCCTGCTGAAAGGTTCACATTCGCCGTTTGATGGCAGGGTGTGTGCGAGGGCATCTGCATGGAGTTATTGTGTAAGTGTAGACACTCTAATACACAGCCACCCGTAATTACACGCCCCTCATTACGGTCTCCTGCTCCCAGTAGACTCTGTGTATTAGACTATTGGCCAAATATACTTTGCTGTAGATTACCCCGCCCCCCCCTTCTTCAGCACAAACACAGCCATCCAATAAAAAGACCAGAATGATGTATACAGGGTAGGCTGCCTCACTCCTGCTTTGGTCTCCTCATGTTAGCATTAATGTACTTGTTGATTTGACGCTTCCTGGGGGCGTCAAAGCCGCATTTAAAGTCGACGCCGTGGCTGGCGCTCACCTTGCTTTTAACCTGCCACTCTCGCGTCTCGCAGTTAGCAAGCACACATAGCAAACCGAGCGCCTCTGTTTTCTACAGCTCCCTCCTACTGGAGATGTCCTCTGAGGCTCCATCTCGATAGATGTACCATTTACAGCAAGACTGCAGGTCTCTCTTTCGGTTTCCCTCCTTTTTCCAGTAAGTGCGTAGTTGGTACCGCAAGCCAAATTGCAGCCAGCTGAGCCCAGAGGTGTGGACTCTGAGACGAAGGGAGGAGAGCGCATTCTTTTTTCAGCCGTGGCCCTCGTTCGGCAGGTCTGCCTGGCAATCTTGAAAGCGGTCAGTATCAGAGGGGTGGGGGTGCAGGTTTTGGAATAAAGTCCCCAGACTGTTAACACAAAGCTGGACCAGGAAGGTCTCTGGCTTCCTTGAAAGCAAATAGAAAACTTCTGGCCAGTTCACAGTGGTCTTCGGCAGGATGAAGTCTGATGACCTCTCCATGACATCTCCGCGGTCTATTGCCGAGCTATCGATCATCTGTCCGCTGGACGTTGGTTGTATGGGAGAGTGTGCTGTTGGTGTCGGAGTGCGTTGGGGGGGTTGGGGGTGGTGGTGGTGGTGGTGGTGGGGGGTTGCCCTAGAAATTCAATAGCGGTCTCTCAACGGCAGGCATCTTCCTCGATTAGTTAATCTAGGGGGGCACAAAGAACAAAAATAAAGAATATAATCTGTGGTTGGAGGCAGGAAAGGAGGAAATGAGTGGAAAAACAAGCGCTAAGCGGATCCTGGTTTCCTGTTTTGTGGGGGAAGGCTGGAGTGTGGTTGCCTCTGTATTACAGAGCTCCCATTGTGAGTAAGTGTGTGCGTGTGCGAGTGTGGGGGGGGCAATTACATAGAGCCGATTCTGTTCATAACTGACACTCCTCTCGCCCCTCAGTCCGGGTTTCCCGAGAAAAAAACAGTTTGGGGGGAAAAAAAACAAGAAGAAGAAAGGGGAAACGTTAAAAATAAACAAAACTGGACTTTTGCATCAGCTCTAATGAGACAGGAAATGACACACAGCACAAAATATGGCCTTTGTCGGCTTCCAGAGAGGATCAGATGCCGACTATCGGTTCCAAGTCTTGTCCACGCATTCGTATGGGCATGTTTCACGTGAAACGTGCATACAGAGCCACGGTTAGGCCTGGGTGCAGGGCAGGGAAGAAGGGTGGAAAGCTGGAACGGAACGCCGTTCATCACTGATTTTAATAGCCCCCTTTTGACGGAGTGAAACAGGAAATTCTTAATTCCAGACTGGCGATAATGAGGGCCTGTGCCTCTGCTTCAGTAATTCTTTCGCCGCTCCCCAGGGCTGCAGCCCGAACAATGTCCCCGACGCGGCCCGTCCACTGTGCCGCCGACCTGATAATAGGCCACTCCACACTGAGGCCCTTAATTATGACCCTCCCCTTTCATAGCGATCCTCCTTTCGCCGGCCCTTCCCACATTTTGCCTAGGCCCAGAGTGCTGGTGCCCCGTCACAGACAAAACGGGCCCTCCGGATCAGCGCCATTCATCGGGTTTGGACTTCGCGGGGCCGAGGTGGGGGGGGGGGGGGGTTCGTGATGGCAGGGCACGATTGGTCTTTGTAGCTGGCGGGTGCTGCTAGCGGGTCGTTCGGTCAGTGCTGAACTGGATGGTGGATGAACAAACAAGGAGGCCGCGTTTCACGGGTAGATTGCTGGGTTTGGAGGTGAAGGGGTCGTGTTCCCAGTGGGGGAGCCAATTTGCTGATTACTCTCAACAGGACAGACTTTTTCATGGAATGATGGATGAGGTTTAGATTCTGGGTAATTGTTGCACAGGACATAAATGATTTATATATACAAGTGTGTGTGTGTCTACATTAAAAGGGTCATGGACTTGGTAAATAAGTAGACAAACAAAGATTAAGAGTGTGTGACAGTCCCATTAGTTACAGTTATGAAGCCTAGGCGTGGCTCATTTTGATTTTCTCTTAAACAGCTGTCATTTTTTCAAAGCCTGCTGTTTTTCTCAGAGGTTCGGTGAAGACGAGGAAGAGAACAAAATCTCAATCGCAGATCTCAGCACTAAATTTTCTGAATTTTTTAAAACAGAATTAGAGCTTTCTTCGTCTTTGATCTGGTAAGCGGTTATGACCGTCAGCATCATCATCATGCCCCTGCGTCGATCCAGAGAGAGACGGTGACTGATAAAGAATGCCTTATCCGATATTCCAGGCCATCTGCATGTTGCTCCTTGTCACATTCCCCAGCCCTGTGATAAGAGTGTATATTTATTCTGCTGATAATCGCAAGGCCAAATCACTCCTGGCCTCGGCCCACAAGGCTGCCTCTCCACGTGGAGCTGAGGCATAGTGATGGGACAAATGAGACCTCAAGACCTGGATGAGATTGGGTGGGAGTATCCCGAACTAACCAATCAATGCTGGTGCTAAGAGAGGCTTCACCAGCATTGATTGGTACTTCTGGATACTCCCATCCAGTACAGGCTTTGAAGCCTCATTTGTTCCATCACTACCGAGGAAAGCTCAGGTTCAGCAGATGACAGTATTTTCACACACATTTTGTGAACGTGTGACCCACCATTCTTGCTACAAAGCTGAATGACAGCAATATTCCAAACACCGGCATCATGGCTACATCACTCACCTGGGACGCACACCGGCCGTTTAATGGCTTCCCCTGGTCGATGCCCACTGCCTGCAGCCTGTGTGCCCGTGTGGCAGTGGCATCAGAAGGAGGAGGCAGCGGGTAAAGGGGGGGTGGGGACCACCTCTCACTGCATCTCTAATGGGTCCCTGAATGCCACTGGAGGGAAGCTGAGTATTGTTTTTCACTGCCTGGTCAACACTGTGGCTGCAGCTACTAAGAAGCAGATGACACGCACACACACACACACACACACACACACACACGGTCGTGTATTTATAACATTGTTGGGACATTCCATTCATTTCTACGGGCCTAACCCTAATCCTAACTATGACAGCCCAAAGTTTAATCATAAATAACACAACAAAATACAACACTTTCACTGATTTAGGTTTTCTGATTGGATTCACAGTTTTTTATAAAATTGAAAATTAAAATTTTCTCTTGTGGGGAGATGACACGTGTTCCCATGAGGTGAAAGCAAACAGGTTTGCGTTCCTTCGGGACACACTGTGTCCCCACAACAACAATTACATGTCCATGCATACAAAAACAGTACAGTAAGACAAATGTTCCGGAAAGTATGTAGACTCATAAACCAGAAACCTGCATTGTCAAAAACAGTGTAACACATACACACACATACGCACACACGCACCAATCCTTCTACACCCACGGACACACATATCCACAAGTGCGTACAGTTCTAACATGTATTTATAAATTGAGATAAACACACAGGCACGCACAGACAACAGCCTCCAGCAGTTATCCCAAGCTGCTGTTTCTCTGGCTAACGCTGACAGAGACGGCCACTAAGCCGTCAGAAATGTGAACGCATGTGGTTTTTTGGTTCTAGAAATAATGCTACCCAGCGCCAAGCAGATCAGCCCAAAACGATGGGACCGTCCCGTATATGAGCGCACGCTGACTGCTTCGGCATTCGGCCCCAATTTGAATAATAAGCCTGATTATAGCCCCAGTGTGCTGTGGTGCAGAGAGGAAAGAGAGAGAGAAAAGAGACGCTAACTCTGCACACCGCACACTGATATTTAGTCTATTTTCAGATATATTTTCCATCAGAATTATTTTAGAATAACCCTTGGAGAACTAGTTCTGGCTTCTCATGGCCAAGGACGGGGACTTGCACAGGATAATGATTCCCACCCCTGCTGGAGTGACGTGGGGTGCTTTATGACACATGTGGGCTTCCGTCCATCAGCAGAATCAGTGACACTCCAGGAGACCTCCAGCATGTGCACCAACACTATTAGCGTATGCCTCGATCCAAAGAGACGGAAGAGAACGCTAACATGCCGCACATAGCATAACAGAGACCCAGACAGCTTTGCTGAGCTCCGAATGTGTGGAGCTACATAGCACACTCAGAATGTGTGAGGAACGTCCACAGAAGCAGACGAGGTGCACATTGAAGAGGTAGAAGGCCTCCGTTGTTTAGTTTAACTGCAGTTTGGAGCTTTTCTAGAGAAAAGAGTGCCATTCCCACGTCGGCTCTGGAGTGCTAGCTAGTGGAGGAAGACCAGGAAGGGTGAACTTAATGCGGAAGTTGTGGATGAGTGAAAAGCCTCTTTTTTTGAACTGGGATCCAACTTTGTACCACAGCTTCTGGCAGGAAAGGCATGTGGAAGCCCCCAAGCTATCGGTCTCTTCAAAACCCGCTTATGTAATGACCTCTCCCAGCCTTGCTATTCCCATCTGACCAATAAAAGCTTTCTTGGAGTATCAGAGGTTAATTTTCAGACTGGGGAGGTGGGGGGGGGGGTTGTTGTGAGGAGGTTCAGGGGTGCTGCTGAGTGGTTTAACACATGGGTGTGGGCAAGCAGAAGGAAGAGGGTGGAGTAGCAGTTGGTTTGGGGGGGTGAGGCAGTATCGAATCAGATCTTCAAAGGCGGTTTGGGAAATTAATATTTATGGCATGGCTTGTATTTGTGTAACTTTATCGTGGGAAGAGTCATTTGGAAACAGAGCCTTGAAATCAGCCTTCCTCTGGCAGTCTCTGATTCCTTTAGCATTTTATTCGACCTCATGTTTGTGTGCTTGCTTGGCCTAACCAGGTGGCTCTTGCCATTACCTCTGTCCAGTGGTCAACTGTAGTGTGCTGCTTTCCCCACTAGGGGGCAGTGTTAGGGACAGACAATTCCTCCATAAACCTACAGTGCAAACCATGTTAAAATGTAAAAATGATGCAACTCCAGATATATTTCACTCCATACCCAGCACTCAGGTTCAGACAATCCACATAAAATGCCTGTAAAGCAGAGGAGTCTCATCTTCATTATATAAGAGGGGGTTGTCTTTAGGATGTCTGTCTAGCCCTTGGAACTATGTTGGCTGTTACAGGGAGTTCTCACCAATGTGTTTCTCGCCCCATGGCCTGGTTGTCGATCTGACTCCATTTTTGCCCCGTAGGGATCTGAGGAACAACCTGATCAGCACCATCACCCCTGGAGCCTTTCGGAGTCTGGCAGGCCTCCGAAAATTGTGAGTAGCTTCTTCACTCGGGAAGCGGTGGGTTTTTGGTCTCGGCCAAATATTCAGGGAGACGGTGGATGTCCATCTTTCCCAGGCACGGTGCACAATGGCAGGACTGTTGGAGACAAAACAATGCGCAGGGTGCTATTTATGCATAACCTAGAAAGGAAAGATGGGGAGAAAACGTCACAGTGCAAAAATAGATATAACGGGATAAGATGGATACAGGGAGATCTCACAGCAGTGATGATAACAGGGAGGATCTTGCGGAGTTTCTGGACAGGGTTGAAACGGAAAGACTGCACACTTATGGAAGCTCTCGAATTTTTGGGGAAGCCGTGTGGACAATGAGAGGAGGGACTGAGCATCAATACTATTTAAAGCGTCCCGTCAGGTCACATACCGGGGGAAAAAAAATCCAAACTACCAGCCATCGAAACAATCACTTTAGAGACAATAACACGATTTCTGTGTGCAGCGTCCTGCTTTAATAGATGTGAGATCCGCTAATGGGCACTTTAATAATACAAAAAAATGATATAATGGGGACAAGAGAGAAGAAAGTATAGAGGAAGAAATATAAAAATAAAATGTTTATTTTGTTGCATGTGTCATCTGGCTCTTCTCAGGGACCTTTCTGACAACCGGATTGGTTGTCTGACGTCCAGTGTCTTCCAAGGACTTACAAACCTCACCAAGCTGTAAGGCCTCATGTGTTACACGCACATTTTATATTCATGGCCCGTTCTACAGGAAAATACAGTGCTCTGTTTTTGTGCTCTACAGGAACCTCTCTGGAAACATCTTCTCGTCCCTTGAGCCCGGGCTATTCCGAGAGCTGCCCTCCCTGAAGCTTGTGTAAGTTACTGGTCCTGTTTGTAAAAACCGTCAAAGTTACAGTGTGCCTGGCTTACCCATATGACCATCTGCTGCCTGAATCCTTCCATACTACTTCTAGGTGTTTATTTTAATTGTTCTAATGTCCTAACCTTCAAAAGACAGTAGGCCGTGGCCCCAGACCACGAGTGGCCTTGTCAGAGAGCTGTGGGCTCTGACTATTTTAATGTTGTTCGGCACTTTTGTCAACTTCTGATGTGTTAAATGTGCTAATGAATAAATTCGACTTGATTAAAAGGCTCTGGGAATTCGTGCTGCTTCTTCAGGAATTTCAACTCGGAGTTCCTTTCATGCGACTGCGCCTTGCGCTGGGTACCTGGCTACTTCCGCTCCAATTCCGCTCGCCTGGGTGATGAGACTTTCTGCGCCTATCCCAGAAGCCTCCAGGGCAAGCCGCTGCGCGGCCTGAGGGAGAGTCAGCTGACCTGTGGTGAGTTGACGCAGAGGAGGTCGCGATGCCAAAAAATGGAGCTCATCTATGTGATGTGATCATATTTCATTTACAAATTCAACTGCTTTCAATGGCCTCATTTATCAGCCTCCATTCATCTTTATGCCTGCTTCTCCGGTATGGAGAATCCTGGGGCCAATCCCAAGAAACCTTGGGTACAAAACAGATAATCCCAGGCACTTTGGATGACAACTGAAAAAATAAAACTGGAAATACGGAAACCTGTAACTGGGGGCAGCATGGTGGCATGTCGGTTAGCTTTGTTGCCTCACACCTGCAGTGTTGGGGCTTCGAATGCCACCTCCACTCTGTGTGTGAAGTTTACATGTTTGATGAGTTTAGTGGGTTTCCTTTGCCTACTCCAGTTTTCTCTTGCAGTCCAAAGATATGCAGTTAGGCTAATTGGTATCTCTAAACAGCCTGTGTGTGCCCTGTGATGGGCTGGCATCCCATCCAGGGGTGTATCCCAGCCTTGTACCCTATGCTGCCTGGGAGAGGCTCTAGCCTGTTTGAGGAAAATTTTGCCCTATGCTCCAGATTCCAGGCCACCCCAGCAGCGCTGGACCGGATAAGTGGCTGGAAGTTGAATAAAATGTAAACCAAAACGTGTGTTAAAGTGTTCACACACTGCGCACAAACTCATGCCAGTTGAGTATTTCAGAAGAGTCCCGGTGTTTTTCACACATTTTCATTCCACTGGCCGGCTCGCGATCAACTACAGCAGGGACCTATTTTTGACTCCTCCGTTACCAGCTCCACAGCAGTCCGTTGTGTTGCTGCCAACTGATACCGTCTGCAACCAATTTTCTAACCATAAAGAGAGGGCTGATTCAGTACGAGCCTTCAGAAAAAAAAAAAAAAACGGGATAAATTGATGGGGTTGGAGGATGACAAGGCAGCAGCAACAAGCAGTGGGATTATTTTCCGTCTCCTGTTGACTGTCTGCTGCTATTAACTGTAAGCCTCTTCCTCTGCGTGTCTGTCAGATGGACCCCTGGAGCTGCACACTCTCTCCCTCCTGCCTTCGTTACGCCAAGTAGTGTTTAAAGGGGACCGGCTTCCCTTCCACTGCACCGCCGCCCTTGTGGACAAAACCACCACGCTGCACTGGAGGCACGACGGCCAGGCTGTGGCCTCAGACGCTGAGCTGGGTATCCACCTTGAGGACAGCATGTTGCACGACTGCACCTTCATCACCAGGTACCAGATCATGCTTCCTCTTCCACTTCCTTGTCACTTTTGATTCCTGGTCCTTTCAATCACATGACTTGATCCAGCAAATGAAGTCCATGTGGAAGGAATGATAATGACCGCCCGCGGTGCTAGTGGCTAACGTAGCTGCTCCCCTCCTCAGCGAGCTGATCCTGTCCAACGTGCACGTGGAGGCGAGCGGAGAGTGGGAGTGCGTGGTGTCAACAGGCCGCGGCAATGCCTCGCGTGCAGTGGAGATTGTGGTCCTGGAGAACAGCGCCTCCTTCTGTCCGGAGGAGAGAGTGACAAACAACCGGGGAGAGTTCAGGTAAAAAAAATACACCTGGCAGAGGGGGAATAGAGTATCTAACATTTGAAGTATGTGTGACATCTGCCCCCCCCCCCCCCCCCCCCCCCCCCCGCCCGCGGCCCGCCGCCCCCCCCCCCGCCCCCCCCCCCCCCCCCCCCCCCCCCCGGCCCCCCCCCCCCCCCCCCCCCCCCCCCGCGCCCCCCG
>JAACJT020000034.1:8521137-8532882 GCA_009936485.2 Gymnarchus niloticus
GGATGGAAACACTAAAAACGACACACGGGGGTCGCGCCGCCGCCGCCCCCCCCCCCCCCCCCACAGGGGGAACAAAGAAGATCTTGGGGGGGGTGGGGGGGGGGGGGGGGGGGGGGGGGTAGGCATTATTCTAGGCAGGAACAGAATCACATTTTCTTTTTTAGTTAAAATGATTTAGACAGATGTGAATGGCTCTGGTTCAGAATCCCCTCTCATTTCGGCTCCCGGTCCTCTTGCCTCTCCCAGGTTCTATCTGGTTGCCGGCGGGGTCCCGCTCATCATCTGTGGGATCACCGCAGCCGTGAACATCAACAACTACGGGGATGGCGTTCCTTAGTGAGTACAGCCTGCACTTCCTGCCTCTGCCTATGTTCCTTTGACGGAGCCACTGTGGCGTCGCCACCTTACTGACCTCTTCCTTTTCGCGAACCTGACAGCTGCTGGCTGGGGTGTCGGCCCAGCCTGGGTGCCTTCTTCGTCCCGGCTGGTCTTGCAGCGCTGGTGACGTGGATCTACTTTCTGTGCGCTGTGTCCTGCTTGCGGCAAAGGGCGTCGCAGCTCTCCAAGGAGCCCCCCGCCACGGCCCCATTGCCCCCCGTGACCGAGGACCCAACCGGACTAGGTGGGAGCGCCAGCCTCCTGTCCGTGGACTCCACAACAGCAAGTGGCCAGGCAGCACCGCCGGAGGACCAGCACTCGCTGAAGGCGCAGCTCCTAGCCCTGGTGGCCACACACTTCCTGTATGTGGCACTCTGGAGCTGTGGGGCCCTGGCAATCTGGCAGACAGGCCATAGCGGGTTACTGTTCAGCTTCCTGTACGGGGCTGTCGCTGTGGCCCTGGGCAGCTTCCTGCTGGTGCACCACTGCTTCCTGCGCCTGGATGTCCAGGCAGCCTGGCTGGGCTGCTGCCCACGTTACCGCCGCTCGCAGCCCGTGCCGACCTTTGCGCCCCCCTGTGACCCCGGCTCACCTGTGCAGGTCACCTCCTCGGATCGGGGCTCTCAAATCCTCCCCTGTCTCCCCCCCGGAGAATCTCATGGCTCCGCCTCTGCCCACTCCTCCTCCACTCCCAGTGGCTCGAGTGGTATTGGCCCTGCCCCCTGCAAGCTCACCAACCTCCTGCAGGTAGCACAGGACATCACCGGCAGCGCCGCCCGGGCCCACAGTGCCAATGGCAGCACCAGCACCGACAACATTGCCAAGCAGGCCAACAGCAACCCATTATGTGCCGTGTCAGCGGCTCAGCCCCAGAGAAGGAAGGCTGGTGGCCGGACTAAGCAGGGCGGTGGTGGGCAGTACCACCACCGAGCCGAAGGCAGGGGCCACTATCGTCTCCGGGCCCTGAGGGGAGGCGGGGGAGGGGGCAGTGTGGGAGTGTTAGGACCTCCGGGCCTAGAACAGTGCATCTCGCAGCTGCCCCCTAGACATGCCTCCAGTGGGAATGGTAGCCTGCACCACAGCAACTCGGAGAGTCAGACTAGCCCCATCACCAACGGGAGAGGGCTGGGCGAGGGGCCCGTCACCAGTCCTTCAGAAGGCAGTGACGGTGGCAGCAGTGGTAGCCGGAGACCCTTCCCGCTGCTCCCGTCGGTGGCCAGCCGGGCAGCTCAGAGCACGCAGAGGCGCAGTGCCAGTCGGGACAACCTGAAGCTGGCTGCTGCGTCAGAGAGGGAAGCCAAGCGCAGCTCCTACCCACTCAATGGCACCCCAGTGGCTCCCAACGGTACCCTGAAGGGCTCTGGGATGGAGCAAGACACAAGCGGCACGGAGCGGTCACAGGGTTCGGTGGGCATGAAGGGTGGCATCTGGAAAAGTGAGACCACCGTCTGACAGGCATATTTACCAAAGGTTCTGACCCATCGCAAAGTCCTCGACGGGGCGTTTACAGTGTTTGACCCATTGTCCTTGACTGATATGGTCAAAAAATTCTTGGGTTGATGATTCAGGAATCAGGAGAGTGACAGCGAGCTGCCCCGCCTGATTTCTTCCACCCCGGTTTCCTGTTTGAGGGTCTAGGGTCATGTTTGTACAAAGATGTGTATCTCTGATGAGAATCCAGAACTGAGCTCCACATACCGGGTTACAAAACTGCTACATATCTGATTATGAAATATTAAAGATAAACACAGCTATAACTTTATCCTTTTTCGCATTTCTCACGTTAACCTGTCTATTATATCACACGGGCATTTAGAAAACTATGAGTAGTAAGTTTTTCTGATGAGTTGAAAAAACCACAGGGAATATTCAAGCTTTGTTTTGTTCTGTTTTGTTTTCCTCTCTTACGTCTATGCACGTCAACTTTGACAGGGAAAGCGAAGCCAAATACTAGCGATGGGACAAATGAGGTCTCAAAATCCATGGTGGGTGGGAGTATCCTGAACTAACCAGTCAATGCTATTACCAGTATTGATTAGTTCAGGATATTCCCAACCACCAGGAATTTTGAAGCCTCATTTAGTACCAGTATTGATTGATTAATTCAGGATGCTCCCACCCACCATGGATTTTGAAGCCTCATTTGTCCCATCACTACCAAATATGCCTGTTTTCAGCAAAAACCATGATCATTTCTTCTGTCGAAGACAGATATGTTCTTGCGCTTATCTCTCACTGGATATCTATGTGTTTGCGTGCTTACCTGTGCGCTTGTGTGAATTTGACTGGCTTTTTACTTTGTTCACTCTAAAGTTAGCTGAGAAACTGCCCATGCTTCACGGACAGAGGTTAGTGCAAGACCATTCAGTCGGGCCGTTCTCAATTTAAGACCTGCAGGTTGGTTTAGTCTGCAATTTGGCTTCATGGTGAAAGCAATATGGAGCTAGACTGCCCTCTGCTGGTTCACTAATGTCATTGTACAATGAAATCCAAGGGAGCTAAATCATGAATCAATATAAGTCGGAAAAGTGGTTGGGTTTTACAACGTTGTGCCATCCAAAAACAGTGAACATGTAGGGAATGGAAAGCCTCCGCCTACTCCTGATTACCAGTATCACTAAATCAGTGCATTTAGTCAAGAAACAGTGCACTGAATCTCTCATACATCTTTGATTCACTCCCAATATATATTTCGATCCACAGCAGTGCATCCAAGGTCTTGATGTGGCCTGCATACATAGAATATCAATGACAAAACAATTGCAAAACATTCAACAGTATAATTTGTGCGTCAGATTTGTCAGCTTCCAAATTAATGATGATCTATTCCATAGAGTCCTGTTGTTTACATAATAATATGCAAGTATAGTTTAGCTTCATGTACTACCAGTAATAACATTGCATTGTAGAACATGCATAGAATGCTGTAGGCCACAAGGAATATTCTGCACATCCACTGTAAATTGCCACAGGATGTTGCTGTAAGTGTATTCAGGGAAATACTTGCTGCCAAAGAATGATCAGTGTTAAACACACTCACAGTGTTACTCATTACCAAGTGAATATGTTGTTAAGATATTTCTAACAGATGTTGTCTAATTGGAATTGAAATCTCCTTCAGGAAGTCTTACATGGATACAGTAACACAGAAGCTCTCTTCAGCCACATACATGACAGGGCATCCTGAGCTTTGACAAAACTTTGCAGCCTATTTTTATGCATACTTTGATGCTGGTATAATTCATCCTTTTCTCTACAAAGAGGAGCTTGTGCTGTGTAACTTCATGGATGCAGACTGATCCACAGAATAGCCTGTAAAGCATTTTCTTGGCAATTTTGCCCCGAAAAAATTCCAGTCTGTTAAGAGAACCATCAGAATTTCACTCCATTTTATGAAGCTGGAGTTTACTAGTGTTATTTTCAGCTAGGATGAATTGGCTTTGGGTTTTTTTTTTTTTCTTCTTCATAATCACAGTAATACTATGGAAATTACACTGTGAATTCAGTGTTGTGAACCTGGGAAGTGGAAAAAAAAAGTGAAACCAGAAAATTGGTAACAAAAAACAGAATAGGGCCTCATCTTTAGGAGGGCTTCCTCATCAGGACTAAAACATTTAGTAAAGTATTCAGGTTTTATTATAAAACGGCTGGTTCTCTGCATACGCCATGCAAAGTGTCTTTGCCCTTTCTGGGGCACGCCTGTCTATGTTGGACTGAGGAACAATTGGTGTCATTCTTAATTGGTGACAGTTTTCATCTCAGATAAAGAGAGATTTCATGATTTCAAAGATATTTATATTTTTTACTGTCACAATGTCATCAAAAATTATCATTAAAATAATGAAATTGTTGTTTGCCAATAATATATTTGTTTTACAATTCCAGACTGTGCCTTATAAAATGTTTTTGATGCAAAATAAAGATTTTTAAGAAACTAATTTCAGTGTGAGTTAAAACAATATTATCGGTAGGCCAAAAGCTGGTGTATTTCTTTGTGAAATATGGTTGTTGTTATTATTTTTTTTAATAAATAAGAACTAATTATTTTTCTTGTGTTGTAATTTAGGGTACACTTATTGTGTGGAAGATATCACTTTACACCTGTCTTCTGTCATATAGCCACAGCTTTTATATGACTAGCTTAATCCACCATAACAGCAACAGTCCACGGACCATTGTCCTGTTGTGAAATAGTGAATTTGGTGAATGAATGAGTCTATATCAGATATAAATACAGCAAAAACAACTGGATAATTGAAAGGAGGTTTGCATGGATGTATGGATGAATACATCACTTGTACTTTGACTGTCCATAAAAATGCATTAAAATATATTGTAATCTTCCTATATGAATACAATATAGACTGTCAATGTATAAACATACAACATTCAGACTACTGTGTCTGCATATTTGTATTTGTTTAATATTTTTCATTTATTAGACTATTAAATCCAAGACATTCAGTGAAAAAAATCAGCTTATGCATGTATTGTAATGAGCAGCGCAATGACCTAAGGTCTCATGATGTTTGGGAAATTGGAGCGCTTTGTCGTTAAGGTGGTCACCGGGTGAATTGTTACGCAGGAAATTAACACGTTTGATGCTACTATGGTGATAGAGTCCTAAGGGTATTAGTTTACCAGCGGACAGGACGGTAGGGCTTCTGAATTGGAATACCCGTAACAGCACACGGATTTGGTCTTTTCCATTCCGGTAAGTTACCTCAAACATCATGTTAATACTGCGCAAACATTAAAGTTACGAATCTTTTGGACACAGGGGTTTTAAGTATTATTTATAACGTGTCTGTGGAAATGTCCCGAAATTTCTAATCATCGCCGGCATACGCTTGCCAGTGCTAGAAAAGGGCCGGCACGTGCAGTACGGAGCGTTCCTAATATTTACGTAATGGTGTGACTTTACCTGCCTCTGCGAAAAGAAAAAAAAGAAAAAAAAAAAACCGCACTCGCCTCGATCCAATTACGGAAGGGATGGAATTGATTGTCTGGGACTCAGCCAATGAAACGCCAAGGATTGTATAAATGGGTGGGATCAACGGACCGTCCGCTTAAGAAAGGAGGAAGTTTGCCCAGCAGACGTTTAGATGTCAGAATCAGCGCCTAGCAACAAAACGCCATACGTGTATACTTAGAGTTTATAGAAGTTCTATTTTGAAGTTGCCGTGTTTTTCCTTCGAGATTTTAACCTTGGCGGTACATCCTGCCAGCTAACCAACTGGCATTAGGATCCTGGTTCCCAGACCGGACCCTCTACGGTGAGCTGTCCGATAAAAGGTCCGTTCTCGTAGCGAGGCTCCCGGGAGTGACCTTATCTCCGTTAGGAGTCACTGGAACCCTGGAACCTGGAACACAGAAGGTCGGTTGAAGGGGCAGAACGGAAGAACGCGTGTGCTGGTCGATTCTGTTTCTCTATGTGTTCGTCCCTCAAAGAACGTGTAGGTGAATGGGTGGGATGGTCCGATGGAAGTGTGAGCTTGTCGTGGGAAAATCAAGGCTTCATAAAGACATGAGTAACTTTCAAACGCGGGACTGGCTTTGACTGGGCTAATATTTAATGTTGATCGATCCGTGTGTGCTTGACTGTAGAAATGAACTTCGGAGCGGGAGGTGCGCTTTGTTGACTCGAGTTGTTCTTCTGTTCTGTTGTTTCTCCTACTTATTTTTTCTTTTTTTTTTTATACAGGAATCACGGACACGCATTTATCCAAACGAGAGACTTGTGATTTAAGAAAGCCTTCTTTTGTTTCAAGATAACTGGTGGGTTTTACAATAGAAACGAGCTTGGCCGAGTGTCCAGCGTTGTGAAACACCCAACCCAAGAAGATAACTCAGGACTTCGGGGTAGCAGAGCTCTTCTCGTCCGCGAAGTGCCTTACCTGAAGTTATTGGAGAGCACTGCAACTAAATCTAAACCTGTTGGCAAGGCAACAGCCGGCGGACTTTAATTTATCTGTCCCACGACACATTGGCAATGTCTCTAGCCAGTCAGCAGTGGTACCCCACAAGTGTACAGGTGACTGTTTTCCAGGCAAAGAACCTTAGGATCAAGGGAAAGAATGGCACCAACGACGCATACGCCATCATGCAAGTGGGCAAGGACAAGTTCAGCACTTCTGTGGCTGAGAAATGCGTGTTGCCGGTGTGGAAGGAGGAGGCCACCTTCGACCTGCCATTCTTCGAAAAGCGTAACGTCGACAGGTGCACCCTCTACATTATCGTCATGCACAGATCTCTGGTGGGACTGGACAAGTTCCTGGGCCAAGCCGTAGTGAACCTTCTGGAGCTTCACGCTGACGAGTCCCGCAACAAGAGCCAGTAAGTGTCTTCACCGTCATCCTTATTGCCAATGAGTACCAAAATCCTATAAAACTGCAGAAGACCTATCTTGTAAACCCATCTGACTTATCTTATAAATTATTGAAGAGAGCTGATGTGTAGACTGTTAAGGTTTGGCTTCTGGTCTCAGCTGGTGGAAGCTTCATGTACAAGGTCTGTACTAATATTTTTCTTGTGTAATTGCTACGCCGTATGTTGCTATGTGTTCCCTGACCAGCTTGATATATGGAGGAGCAACATTATTGATGTAGTACTACAGCGGCGACACTCGTATTACATGGGAGACCATATTGAGCTGCCTTCTCATTTTTTTGACCCATTCTATTGGGGGAGCTGCTATCTTTCCATTTAGATTACTGTTGTCATAATGGCAGCCCCCACCTCATCCTCTGTTGACGCATCCCGACTCCTCCAGCCACTTTAGGCAAATTGGCCTCACCAGCTGTGTGACTGGCTGTACTGGTGCTTTGGGGTCATGAGTATGACTGATCTCTCAACCTTCAGCCATCTTCCTGGTATGAAGGATTGGGTCACCAGAACTCTCCTAAAGATTGATAAGACCCTATATTGCATATTCAGTTTTCACCAAAACTTCGCTTAAGTTCACACTCATTCATGAACATTAAAAAGCTCGGAGATGATATCCAGGCCTTTGTGGGATTTGAACTGACAAGCATCAGTTTCTTAATTTACTTTTTAAACCACGTAGGCCTGCTACCTGCTTTAAGACTGGATATGTGATGGTCTTTAATTTATTATGGAGTTTCTTCAGAGGATATGAAAATCAGGGCTTATTCAAATTTAGTCAATTGCACTTTTCCCCTTACTATCTATAACTCGTGGTGTGCACAACTTGGAGTTCAGGCTGACCATTTATGGTTCAAAATTCATTAACCCAATTTTTGGGATATTTGTTTAATTAAATGGTGCCAAAACCTTATTTCCAGAAGCATCTTTTTTGGATTGCGTGTACTTTTAGTTCCAGTTGGTATGTCAGCTGAAGAGCTTGGAGTGTCCACTGACATGCAGTAAATGATGACGTATCCATCTGGAATGTCTTGGTGCGCAGTAGCGTCCCTTTTGAAGTTGATATACTCGAAGACGGAGGTGGATGCTGTCGCTTGGTGTCCATGGTGACTAACGAAAGCATTAAGTCACTCCTTTCTGGTGTCCATGTGCTGGAATGCTGGAACTGCTGTGAAAGTTCTAGCCGCTTTTAGTAATTTTTCATCAGGATCATCTGTTTTGTTTGCTTTGGCTGAAACCGGGGTCTTTCAACACTAGTTTCGATTGAGAGTGTTGAATGGAGGCAGTATTATACAGATGCCACCTGTAGACTACGGTTACTTTCCTTGTCTACCCCCATGAAAAGGAAACTGGTTTCTGTTTGCATTGGTTTGGTTTACTTTCCTCTCTGGCAGAACAGTGTTCATGTTTGTGGTGATAAGTTGTCTGGGCAGTGAACTCCTCATAGCAAACACCTACATGCAGGCTACATATTTCCATAATTTTTAACGTGTAGTACCTATAGGTGCAGGTTCTACCTATAAGCAACTTGCATTCTAAGAATAGTCAACTGCTCTGTGGTCAACGTTTCATATGGGGAATGAACTCTTGCGTTAAAAGAGCCTTAGATAATAGACCTCATCATTCCTCACACTGGGGGAAAGGCTTAATTAAGTAGCTATTTTAATGCCATTTTAATGAGGTTGAAAGCTAAATGTGGGTCGATGACTGACTACTGTATGTTTCCTAGCCTTCTTGGGCTTTTGTAGGCCTGAATCCTCACCTCATTCTCCTTTCCTACCAGTTGACTGACACCCCTGCTCTTAACTACACCTGAAATTTCTGTTTTTTTATTATTTTAAATTCAGAGCTGTTTTTTTTTATATTGTGCCCTTCCTCACATGGTTGCTTCAGAGCACTTGGCAGCAATTGAACAACAAATGAGACAACAGAGGATCATCTCTCACAGCCTTGGGTGTGACCCATACTGGCCACGTCCTCTCCGTTTACAGTTCTTTTCTGTGTTGTCATTGGAAACAGTAGATGGTTTGATTGTTTAAAAATGGGGCCACCCCCTCCAGCGTTGCTGTGTCCTTTGCCTTGGAATCCATGTCAACCCTGGAACTCATGCGCCATGTTTTGAGGACATACCTCCACAACATTAATGTTCCTTGTCTCACCATTGTGGTCTTGTTCTCTAGTACATTTTGTATATTCTGGCTGAAGCCAGGTGTGCTAAGCAGGTGAAGACCGGAAGTTCCCTGAAAACTGTCTACTTGTATTTTCTCATCTTATTGTGGCTGTAAAGTTAAAATCCTGCAGCCCCCTCCAATTCAAATACACTATAGTATATGATATATTGAAAGGAAATGTTTTACTTTTTACCTTTATTTGCTTTGCATTGTAGCAGTATTGCTTTTCTTGTCATTTGAGTGTAATTCTAGGCTTGAATAATCCCCTAAAGTAAACCCAGCTCAAACTATGAATTTGTCTTTGAAGATGAACAGGCAAAAATATGCTTGGGTACCTGTTTCTCACTGGCTGGTCAGCTTCTGCTGATCCGCATAAGGCTAGTTAGGGGACCAATGAGGGTTCAAAACCTGTGGTGGGTGGGAGTATCCTGAATGACCAATCAATGCTGGCTGCTGCAGGTTTTGAAGCCTCATTTGTCTCATTACTACTTTAAGATTGATGCTCAGTTGGGTGAGGGATGTTTGATTCATATTTGTGGGAACCAGAAGTTTCAATGTATCAAAAATGTGTAACTTTTACATATGGGCTGAATGTTTTTGCTAAGAACATGGATTACTTGTGTTACCATCGGTTGTCATTGGAATGTTAATTTGCTGCAGCCAGAAAATGTTTTTGCAGAATTGTGCCCGGGGTGCACACTGTTCTTGAGGCCAAAATGCAGACCTGACTTTCCTACGCAACTTTTTGAATTATTTAGTTGTACTTTGGAAAATTTTACCGGTGTAGTTTTTCAGTGCTGCAACATAGTCTCTTTTAGGGCTTAAACCAACAATCTTGGCATTATGAGTCCCTGTTCTCAACTACTATGTTATCTGTCAGTTGGAAAAGGGATGCTGGTTAATAGTGTGTGTGTTTTTTTTTTTTTTTTTTTTTTTTTTTTTTTTGTCGTCCTTGGCGGTCAAATGCTGCACCGGGCAGTTGGTAGCCACCTTCTGGTGTCTTGTAGCTTGATCAGTGCCAGACTTAAATTTGGATGGTATTTGGTTTTCCTTTAGCCTATGGAAGGCTACGGCAAAAATTTAGATAAGGCAGTTTGCCCAGAAGTTTGACCCTTTGGCTGGAAACTGCATTGTAGGGTCTGCTCATGAGTGATGCTAATGGATTTAAAATTCCAACGTTTGTAGGTAAGTGTTCTCTTTCCTGCTCTGGTGTTTGTAGACATGACAGTCTGGAGGATTTTCCTTTTGCACGCAGACACTTTGAGGAACCTGGAGGCTGTGCTTGACTTGCCATCACATGCTTCGTCTATTTGTGTCACATGCTCTTTGCTGGTGTCTTCAATTTTTTTTTTTTTCCGACATCGGTGAAATTTAATATCCCCTGAGAGTGATGTCATCAAGGTTTTACCCCCAAACTCCAGGACCCTACCAGGATATGTGGTTAGAAAATGGAATAAAGTAATCTTGAATGACAGAATTGCTTTCACAAATAAGTGTCTGAACAGTATTTTATATTTTTCATAGCTTGTTGGCTCTCTGTCCCACATGTTTTAAAAGGAAGTGACCCTCATTGCCCTTTATCAGTGTTCCAGGGTTGGGCCAGGATGCCAGAGCAGAAGTGTTCATTTTTAAGACTAAATACGTCATGAAAATACCCCCTCACTTCCATTAGCCCGTCAGAGAAAAGATTATGATATGTCATTTGGCTGGGTTTTAACTTCAACTGTTTTTGTATGCTTCACAGATAGGAGCTTTGTGAAAGAGGGATGTGTTCGCCTGCTGCCCTCCTTTTTGCATTTTCCAGGAAGTTGCTGAAGGCTGCCCTTTTAGAAAGAATGACACCTAAATGCTTTGCATATCTGTGGCTTTCTTAAGAGGTCTGTTTAAAGCACGTCATATGGTTATATGGTTCGTTGACGCATGAAATGACTTGGGTTGGACTGTGTTTAACCTGTATTAATGTAACTGGGTGTATGGCACCTAAGTGACATTTCAGAAACAAAAGTCAAACATAGAGGCTTTTAAAACCATGCTTCTCGTGTTTGGCTGGAATGCAAATGGAAGGTGATGTCCTGAGCTGTAATGTGATGCCTCTCTGCCACATGGCACGAAACACTCAGCCCTTGCATCTGCAGCCTCTCATCTGTGTAGAAGCGGGCGGACGATTCGCTTGCAGCTGGAGGCCTGGCTATGTTATGGCTTCAGGGAGGAGTCTGCCAGGGGCACCCCAAGCTCATTAGATGGGGTTCCAGTAGGTGCCCGTGTCCCTTGACTTTTAAAATCATGTGCCTGGGTTACCCAATGTCCTTTCTTTGTGACCTAGATCTCTATATCCTGTAGCTAGTATAGACTTTATTGCTGTGTTTAAAACCTAAAAATTCATTGGCAATAAAATACCCCCTCAAGTAACACTCTTATTCTGTATGTATATATGCAGTACATCCATCCATCCATCGTCTATACCACTTATCTGTCAGGGTCACGGGGCAGTACATACATACATACATACATACATACATACATGCTGTATATTTGAAGTGGTTTTAGGCTTTAAGTTAAGCCTGTCTAGTTCTGGAATGGCTGAGGATACCAAGTGTGAGGTTTGGGAACTTTTCAGGTTTATGTCACACTTTCTCATTGTCACTAGAACAACGCCCTGACTCATCTCAGTGCCTGCTCAGCTTCACGTGGGTGTTATGTTAATGGGCGTGTTCAACATCTTAATGATGCAGTGGAAACTGATGTGTGTGGGTTGGTTTTTTTTTTTTTTTTTTTTTTTTTTTTTTTTCTTTTGTTCTTCTTTTTCTTTTTT
>JAACJT020000034.1:8538580-8562771 GCA_009936485.2 Gymnarchus niloticus
GGATGCATGACTGTGGCAGAGGATGCAGGTCCGTTTTCTGATGGCATTTTTGTGAAGACCGGCAATGTACCAAAGCCGGGTGTTTTTGAAGAGGGAACCTACGCAAAGGCTCTAGAGAAGCTGCCTGGCAATGAAGAGGTTAAGGAAGCACGCATGACTGTGTCAAAGGATGCAGGTCCATTTTCTGATGGCATTTTTGTGAAAACCGGCAATGTACCAAAGCCAGGTGTTTTTGAAGAGGGAAGCTACGCAAAGGCTCTAGAGAAGGTGCCTGGGAATGAAGAGGTTAAGGAAGCACGCATGACTGTGTCAAAGGATGCAGGTCCATTTTCTGATGGCATTTTTGTGAAAACCGGCAATGTACCAAAGCCAGGTGTTTTTGAAGAGGGAAGCTACGCAAAGGCTCTAGAGAAGGTGCCTGGGAATGAAGAGGTTAAGGAAGCACGCATGACTGTGTCAAAGGATGCAGGTCCATTTTCTGATGGCATTTTTGTGAAGACCGGCAATGAACCAAAGCCAGGTGTTTTTGAAGAAAAAACCGAGGCGTCACACATTCAACAGCAGGTGGTTGAAGCCGACCCATTCCCCAGCGATGAATTTCTCTCAAAGGATCCCTGGGCTTTACCACTAGAGTCAAAGAATGGTTCATATGCAGGGTTAAAATCTTCCTTTGATAATTTCTCTGCTTTTGATGAGATCTTTTCTGGTGCCGTGATTGATCCATTTGCTGATTTTGATCGTACAGCTTCTGCCAAATTCCCAGAGCCAAAGGGTGAAGTAACGGTGAAATGTTCCACTAAGCTAACTGCAGGTGTCCAAAATGATCTGCTTGCAAAAAAGAAAAAGGCTCTATCACCACCTATAAACACAAACGCTTCAAACAAAATTGGCAAAAGCCACCTGGTTTCTCCAGACCTGTTGACGGAAGAACCTTGGGTTCCTCTTCAGACAGGTTCAGGGGAACTGAAGATGGAATTTGAATTTCCAAATTCACACAAAGAATGTCCTGTTTTCAGGAGCAGGAAGGATCAGTTGGCCACATACACTGTTCCTTCGCTTTCCCCCTCTGTATCCTACCCTTTGACCTCCCCTGAGCCCCATAATTCTGCACCAGAAGAGGGCACTGCCCAGCTTGGCCTGCTCTCTGGAGGGAAAACCCAGCTGCAGGCCTGGGTAACACCCTCTGAGGCACAGTCAGTCTCTGCCCAGAGTAGCAGCGGAAGTGGAGCAATAGGCAAAGCGGGCAAGCTGGCCTCGAGACTACGCAGGTGAGACTGCATCTTTGACTCTTGTCTTGAGTCTAGTTCTGCCTGTGGAATAGCTTGTGTTGAGAGTGATCTGGAGGGCTGGCTGGTATTATGTCTGTATATTGTATGTTTGCAGTGCGTACGGATTCTTTAAAGTGTGTTTGTGGTCTTAATGGACAGAGTTGATGTTTTTATTTTCAGTCTTCCCTGATCCCAATTTGTTGGTCTAAATTAACATTTGAAGCCAAATGCCTGCAAATTTGTAATGTGAAGCTTCAGGTTGCCTTAATCTGGATTTCAAGAGCTGCCAGTCTTCAGCATTAAATTCTGTGCAATAGTCAGAAAACTTGGTTTTAGCACACTGATTCCAACCTGCTCCTCTGCCTTATGTGCAGTATTCTGGCTCTGGTGTTTCTTCAGTATGGTCACTGTTTGCATGTGTAACCACAAAGTATGTGAAACTCCTCCAGCAGCTCTTTGTCTGAAAGGAATAGTATGAAGTCGGTCAAGATTACGAAATCTGCTTTAACAGTGAAAGTGCTTGTTGAGCTGTGGGTTAGTAGCCCTTAACAGTCCTTGAGTTCTACCCTTTTGCACTCTTATTTGGGAACCTTGACACTAACTTGAGTCAGAATTCTATCCAAAGGTTACTCCTCCAAACATGGCCTAGTAACTTGGACTAGTAACTTGCTAGTAGCTAATGTGCTCCTGTAAATCTGGTTTAAAAGGCAGAAATTTGGTTTTTGGGTATTTTACAGGAGGGAAATTAAGTTTTCTAGCTGAATTTACAGGTTTTCATGTTATGTCAGCTTTGGTTTTGAAAATGGGTCTGCTGTTGCACGTGCAAAATAAGGTTTTGTGATATGGGCTTATTTAAAATAACATGGAAGGTTTTTCTTTGCAATAATTTCCCACAAGCCTCAGGAGTTCCAAACAAAAGATGAACTGAGTTTATAGTAAATTTGTGTTGGCGACAGTCTTCTGTAATCCATATGAGATTTATCCATCGCTGAATGTGTAAAACACGGTTACCAGCCTGTAGTTTAAAGGAACTGGGAGAACAAACTCCTGTGTTTGTGCTTGTAGTAATTTTGTTGTGGTTTGGTTAAATGGGCTATGGTGAATCACCTCTGGGAGGGGGATAAAGGTGATTTCCTGTGCCTCATCGTCCTTGTTTTAGTTTATTATGACTTTGAACCCACCAATCCAGTTTCTCTTTGCAGGCCACACCCAGTGAAACCCTTGAGCTCCGAAAGCCAAATCTCCCCAAGTTCTCAGCTGGGGCAAGACGACAAACTGAGCAAAATCCAACAGCATGTTCCTGAGAAGGCAAAGGTACTTGATCAGGCATCTGCCTTGATGTCTATTTCAGGATGAGCATAAGTGGGTTAAGCTAGGTTTCTACTGGCTTGCTCTGAGTTTAGTAGAGTCCAGATGTTTGGCGTAATCAACATCAGCATGTGAATTCTGTCGTGTATATAGATATTGACCTTTTTGAGTAAGGGGTAAGTAGTCATGTATGTTTAGCCGGCTAATGTTCCCTTGGGGTGGTTTTAGGGGCAGCTTTTGAAATTGGAGTAATGATCTTCCCCACTGGTACCTCATGAGTTGGTTCAATGTTGTGTTGCCCAGTTGCAGTGAAATGGTCCATTTTTCAGGTGATGAAAGCCTCTGACAGTGGGCCCTACACCCAACTTACCCAGGAGGAGCTGATCATGGTGGTGGTGAAGCAGCAGGTTGAGCTCAACAAGAAGGATGAGAGGATCCTGGAGCTGGAGGAGTACATTGACAACCTCCTTGTCCGAGTCATCGACGAGAAGCCCAGCATCTTGATGGCCATGGCAGCCACCAAGAAGGCCATCTAGTGGCAGTACAGCATCAACTGGGACAAAAAGGAGGACTTCCACTAGATTCTTCACTACTCTGCATCAGGGTGTCTGGTCGTTCCCTTGACATGCCTAACGGTCTCATTTCCTATTGCAAGTCTGTCCCAGAGCATGTGCACTTTATCACAGGGAGAATTGTTTCCACGGATTTGAAGCGGTGTTAAATGAAGGATGACGTGAGGCACTGCACACTGGTTTAGAAGTACATGTTGGTAGCAATCGTACAGAATTGCTGAAGGAGCGGTGCAGAGCCGCCTGTGAGTGGTGTACCTCTGCACATTTGTGCCACGCTTCAGCCAGCTCCTGAGAAGAGGCGTTCCTGTACTGTGATGCCACGTCGACATGTGGAAAGCAAAGGTGTAGGAGCCATCTCCTCTATCACTGGGCTACCTTATCAGGCTGACAGCTCCAGCACAGGGCACATTCCAGCCTAACTCCCAAAGGACTTGACACGGTATGCTCTTCAAATCGTGTTCTGTATTGAAGTCACTAAGCTGCTGTGCATCTTGAATCACTACTTAAAGTACGAAGTCTATTCAATCACTTTACAAATTAGCTGCGTAAATGAGGTATTGATTTACGGGCCTGTCCTGTTTTCTGACGTTTATCTTGTGTTAGGAAGGAAGAATGGTAAACAGAAGTAAATGACTTCTGCCTTGTGTAGTAACGTGTGGCTGTGTCAGACCAAATGATTTTGTGTTCATCTGTCACAATCATCAGGCTGCGGTGTTTCTTAGAAACTCACTATGTTCCACAGTGTATGCGGTGGTTATTAGGTTGGATGTATGTAACACTAGTTCGCAGCCTGTACCTATCGTAGTGTGTAATTGTAGTTGTCAGGCAGTATAACGCCGTACTTAGCTGTAGGTTCACACATGCATGTTTGTTGTTCTGTTACCATTGGCTGCTAAGTCCTGTGTCTGACACCTACTCTCTTAATAAGCCCCTGTTCCAGTGTTTTTATTAGCTGAAAACTACATGAAGAGATCGGGAGAGGTTTTTGGGTTGCAGTAAAACTTCGTAAGGTTTTACTTGTCACTTTTGGGGAGCAGTTTTGATAAGGATTTGCTAATTTCCCCCCCATTTTTTGGTTCTTCATTTGTATAAACGTTGTACGTCTGAAGGCCTACCTTTCTTATAGTGAGTTGGCTGTGGTTGAATTCCGGTAATACAGATATGGAATCGGGAGTTGCTATGTGGGCCACATCACATGGTGTCATATCACACTACTCTCTTCCAAATTCATACACTCAAATGCCTGTTTATAAATGTCATTTCTTTTGCCTGAATTAGTGCGCAATCATTTGTTGCTAAAGTGGGTTGAACATTTTTATATCAAAGACAATCTTGCCTACGGCATGTTTTCAGGTTTGAAATCACACTCTGTATTACACTGTTGGTGTCTGTAATGGTGTGCCTTATGGAGGCTTGTCATAGCAATAAGGACATCAAATCGCTCAAGTCTTAAGCAGCTGTGCCTTGGTGTTAGCTACTGCCATTGTCTCCGTGGCTGTCCAGGTTTTTAACGAGTTCCTCCTCCTGTGTCCACAGGCTAATGAGGCTGCTTGTCTTCCGAGATGAAGTTTTAAAAATCCATTTCCCTTTTTTCCCCATTTAAGTAACTTAGATGTTTCCCTCTTTTTTTGGAAAATTTGTTTTAATGGTTTGTTGCCCTTCCATGAAGTATTCTCTCTGCTGGGATTGCTGTAATGCTTGCTGTCTTGATTTACAGCAGTAAGATATTTTAAACCACATTAAAACTGGCTCTTCCATTTAAAACTAATAAAATTATATCTTTAAAAGGTGTTTACAGTGTTTAACTATTTCCATCCAACCTCCTTCTGAAGGTGCTGCAGCATCAGGCCTGAGACGGCTGTCTCCTTGACTGCGATGCTGTGTCATCAGTTACTGTGCAGAGTTCTTTGCCTAATTTTTGTTGCTTTTATATCCAGTAAGATTGTCTAGTCTGTCATTTTAGCATGATTATCCTACTATCTTTACCTCCCACTCCCTGAAATTCCGACGTAGGAAAAGTCTGTCTTTAGTCCTAATTCACCAGCTTCATGCATGTATCACAGTACATCCTGCTGTTTCACACACCAGCTTTTACAAGAAGCCCCTGAAGTAGATGGTGGTAAACGTCAGGTGTATGTGGGATTGATTTTTGCTTAACTATTACCCTGATTGTTCTCTGGTGTCGTTCCCCAATTCCTGCTAACAGGTCTTAGAGCTTCGTTCTGCCAGCTCCTCTTGGTGGTTCTCTCTCCCACCCCCAAGTCAGGGGTTTCTTAATCCTGCTGTTTAAAGTTATGGCCAGGCCTTCATTGGTGCCATATGCAGTGTTCCTCTGGATGAGGTAGCCGTTTACACAGCATCAGATCACAGGCCATCTAGAAGTGTTGTAGTAGCGTTTTAGTTCTCTAAAGCTGTGCTGATTGAAGTCATTGAGTGGATAGGGCTGGTTTGTTCTCCCCTCCCTGTCAAATAGACTGAAGTTTTATAGGTTGTGTACTGTAGCCTGAAAAAGTACCTTGAGACCATTGCTCATGGTTGGGGGGCTGTGATATGTTGTTCCAAGGCATAAGTATCTACAGGATCTTCTGGAACCACTGGCCACCAGGGGCCACAGACTCGTACCTCCCACCATGTGTATGGCGCTGGCATTGTGGTGTTTCGAATGGTCTCATCTATCAGTACCTGAAGGTCCTGCTGTCCTTGTGGAAGTGCAGAACTATATAGAAGAGCACTGAGCTGTTTGACTATGCAGTTTAGACATGCTGAGCAGTAATATGAAACAGTCTTAAGATTGCAAATAATACACGTTGCATAATTTGATCTAAGAGGCATGCTGAGGATTCCAATTATCTGTGGTCGCCAAAGCTTCCATTCTTATTCACACCTCTTGGCTGTAACCCATCCTGCTTCTAAGTTAACAAACTTGTTTCTTTGAACTAAAGCCTCCTGTTTCTTCTAATCACCCCACTGCTGCACACAGGCACCCGTCTCATTTCTCACACATCTTGCTCTTCACGGCCTAACTACACAGCTTGACATCTATCCCATCATGCACCTGTGTGCCTACGAAGCTTTAAGCAATGCAAGTCGTTAAAGTTAATTTTTCACCCACATTGACCTTTTCAGAGGTGCCATCCTACAGCTTACTAGGTCAAATAGAATACCTCAAAAATGAAATGGAGCACAGCTTGAGGTTGCATCTTCATGAAGTCTACTTTAATATCTCAGTGGTGCTGAGACACTTTAAACTGAAATGTGCAGTGACTAAAGTCTTCATTGCTGAGGGCAGCGGGGGCAACGTGTAAAAAGCTTGACAATAATGGCAGTCCACTAGCTGACCAAAGTAAAATCCATTTTCTTTTTCTTCCCCTCGCTTGACTTCGCTGGACAAGTTGCACGCCCTCCGTGTAAAAAAAGATCAGACAGAACAGGACTCTTTACGAGTGTGAGACTATGATAAGCATGAGCCTTTTACATTTTGGAGAAAAACAGCATAGGCAGAATCAAGCCAGTTCCTATTTTGTGTCAACTTGTGTTAAACACCTTGTACTGTTTATATGTTTCATTTACAGTTGCTGGGCACCGAACATCACAGCATATCGAGTTCTTGTGGTATATTCAAGACACCGAAACAAAAAGGTCTCTGTCATTAGGGTTTGCAGAAAGGTAGAAAGTCCATTAGTATCTGTGACCATGGCAACATTCATTCCTTTGCCCGTGTTGTGCTTTCTGCATCTATGAGCACTACAAAGCACTACCTTATGAAACTCTGCAAGTGCCTCAGTTTAATCAAATCTCCTGGTCATGGGGGGATTCAAATCTTGACAGAGCTTGTAATGTAGAAGGGCCATAATCGGTTTACTGATGTGCGTTTACCGCCTACCCAAAGCATTTTCTATTTCACATCACATTCAGCTTGAACTTAGTAAAAGTTTTAATGTAGCGATTTAGGTCACATATCCATCCTTTAAATAGTTATTCTCCCCTATTGTTTTTTTGTGTGTTTGTCTGCGTACAACCCGGAGCGATGGGGAAGAAATCGACAAACACAGCAAAAGAACTTCCATCCGTTTGTCTTATTTGCCAAAAGTGTGCCTTACAAAATTAATTTGGTATTTAAAAAAAGTGTACAATGCAGTTCTACAAAGAATGTTTGTGAGGCAGAGAACAGCAAATGACAAAACAAAAATGTAACATTTAAATGCAAATCAGACTCCAATCAGAATTTTATGAAGGAACAAAAGCTTTCATTCAAACGATGCAGTTGCTAAAAGCGTCAGCTCTTTTAAAGTACAGCTCTGTTTGCTATATGAGTGCAGCATATATTGATTCCATATCAAAGCTTGCTGATCTAAGCTCTCAAGCAGTAGGTATGCATTACTTTAAAATTATCTGCGTGTTGAAGACCAAATATTAAGTTCTAGCAGGCTGTTCTTTTGCGTGGTCACATTTATAATTAGCCATAGCCTATGCTGCACATCAGCTGTCCCCGAGTCATTCCGTAATTGTCTGCATTCAGATACTCAGTTGATGCTATTGTCCAAGTCAACGTTCAACCATTAACACAAGTGAATAAAGATGGATAAGTCCTTAACCAACATGCCACTTGCTATTCTGTATTCCATGTCTTGTCCTGTCATTCTGTGTTCCATTCTCCTTTCCAAGTTCTCTTGGCTAATTTTTCTGCGATTCATTCTCCATCCCTGTTGTCATTCTGCGATCCAATTCTCCATTCCAAATCTCTTGGCTTGTTTTTGTTCTGTGATCCATTGTCCTTTCTGAGTTCTCTTGGCCTGTTGTCATTCTGCGATCCAATTCTCCATTCCAAATCTCTTGGCTTGTTTTTGTTCTGTGATCCATTGTCCTTTCTGAGTTCTCTTGGCCTGTTGTCATTTTGCGATCCATTCTCCATTTCAAGTTCTCTTGGCCTGTTGTCGTTCTGCATTCCATTTTCCATTCCAATCTCGTTTGGCCTGTTGTTGTTCTGTGTTCCATTTTCCATTCCAAGGTTTCGTGGCCTTTTTCATTCTGTGCTCTTTTCTCCACTTCAAGATCTTGGCCTGTTGTCATTCCTGTGCTCCATTCTGCAATCCATGTTCCCCTGCAGTCCCTTGGATTTGGATGGTCTTCTGACTGACAGCCTTCCCTCCTCACCTACACCATGTTTTGGAGTGGGGGTAGCCACATTCAGTGTGTGTGGCACCAACTGACCAACATTGTAGGGTGATAAGTGCATGGTGCCATCAGCCTTTTGATGCCTGTTTTGTTGGTCTGATAGAATGTAACATCAATCATGTGATTTCAGTTTCACATTGAGGTCCAGTTAGGGTAGGTTTCTCTCCTAAGAACCCAGAGATGAGCTTATCTCCATGGATATGTCTAGGTCTTTGTTTTTTGGCCACATGCTGTTGTCTCCTGGTACACCCTCACAACACCATGCTGGCTGCAGTACAGTTGGCAGCTGGGACGCCCACACGCCGGTGGCAGGTGAACATCCTGTGCAGCTCGGCACGGAAGCGGTCATGCAGCCAGGCATACAGGAATGGGTTGCAGCAAGATGAGCTCATGGCGCACAGGTGGCACAACAGCTGGATAAGGAGGAAGTAGCGCTTGTGGATCAAGTCAATGTCAATGTCGCGCAGCACGTTGAAGACGTGGATGGGCAGCCAGCACACAGCAAACGCTACCACTACCGCCGACACCAGGCGGAAGGTCTTGCGCTTGCGGGCCCGCTGTGCTTTCACCTGGCTCTGGGTCTGGTGACCTGGTGCCACGCAGTTGCGCAGTTTGACGGAGATGAACAGGTAGGATATGCAGAGGGCCGACAGAGGCAGCACGTAGGTGATGAGCAGCGTGCTGTATGCGTAGGCCAGCCGCTCGCGTTCCTGGCCCATCCAGAACTCTTCGCAGATTGTGAAGCCCTCCTCCCGGAACTCCACGTGATATGTGTGGGCCACGGCGGGTGCCACCAGACCGCACGACAGCAGCCAGATGCCCAGAAGAACGTGGACACATGCTGGCACGGAGATGCGCTTCTTCAGCGGATGTACTGTAGCGTAGTATCTGGACAAAGGAGGAGAGGATCAGGTGGAACACGGGTATACAGTAACTCTGTTTCCTTGGCTCCTTCACATGCCCACTAATGTCCCATAGGCTACATTCACATTACTAGGCTGAAGTGACTCAAATCTGATTTTTTGCCTTAATGTGACAAATCTGATTTTTTTTTTTTTTTTTTCCCCAGGGCTGTGTGAACACAGAAATCCAATCTTTTCAAATCCGATTTGAGTCACTTTCATATCTAGTCCTAGATCAGATACGTATCCGATTTGTGACCATGTGACATGAATGAAAACGGTCAGATCAGAACTCGTGTTTTTTTGGTTTTTTTTTTTTTTTTTTTGCCTAAACGCATGCGCTGATCGCTGCTAGCACCGGTGGTGTGAAAAAACAACAATGGAGGAGATCTATAGCTCTGACAGAAGTGAATGGAAGAATGGGGAAGGTGCCGATTTACTGCATATTTGGGGAAATTAATCAGTTCAGGCCAAACTGGAAGGAACCTACCGAAATCGAGTAGTGTTTGAAACAACTGACAAAGAAATGGCAAACCAAGGCCACAAACAAAAGTGGCACTGGAAGGACTCTACCGAAATCGAGTGGTGTTCGAAACAACTGCCAAAGAAATGGAAAAAGCGAGGCCACAAACCAAAGCGGCTGTGGCGTTACCTGTTGTTGGTGACGCAGATGACTCATGCAAAAATGTATCAATGTGCACATGTGCCGTTTCCGAGGATGATCCGTTCACATTACAGTTAGATCATATTTTTATTTAAGCCATTCCTCCTGGAGCACAGGCCATTGACGACGGCTCTCCAACGCCTTCTGTCCTGTGCCGATGTCACCAGCTGCCCCCACCCGACTCTGGTAAGCCTGACATCTGTATCAAGGTCCCGTCTCCAGGTGTTCCTCGGTCATCCCCTCTTCCTCTTGCCTTGGGGGTTCCATGTCAATGCTTGTCATGTGACATTGGTTGCCGCCTTCCTTAAGGTGTGACCCAGCCATCCCTATCATCACCGCAGGATTTCTTCATCCATGCGTTTCTGGAGCGTTCTCAGCCACAAGTCTTCATTGCTTATCTTTTCTAGCCAGTGTATTTGGAGGATCTGTTGCAGGCACTGGTTTATAAAAGTCTGGATTTTCTTCAAAGTGGCCTTGGTCATCCTCCACATCTCTGCCCCATTAGACCATGTCATTTGTAATTATGAATGTGAACCGTCAAGACAGGCAAATCTGATCTGAGTAAAAAATCTGAATTGAACAATGAGGCTTGAGTAAGCAAAAGTAAGCTGTTTGGATGCCTTCACAGATATTTTTGCCCTGTGTGTGTGTGGAGGAGAGCTTTTGAAAGTAAGAGGATTTCAAATTGAAATGGGCATTCATTTTGACAGTCTTTTCAGAATATAACTGGTACTCTCAGCAGTGCATCTTCGGAATTAAATGCCTTTGAGTAATAGTCCTACTCCTGCTAATGAATAGGCCTCTGAAATATTTTGAGAGCACAATTGTCCTCTGCTTCAACCTTGATGTCATTTTAAAATGATTTAGTTGAGTTTCTGTCTTGGGTGTCATTGTGGGAGAGCAGCTGGTGTTGGTGTGTCACTGAATGCGTTCTAGGTTTACTCCCGTATTTTTTTTTTTAGCAGCTAATAATGAGAATAGGCCGTTCAGCTCAGAGGGGCATGCGACTTCATGACAAGTTTTTGATTTAGACACACGCCAGCAAGAATGCTGTGGTACGTCATCTCTTTTCATCCTCGGTGTTTGATTTTATAAAAGACAGAGCTTGAGGCTTTGAAATTTAAGCATCTCACACTCCAATTACCTCGAAACGTTCTGTGTCTTTCTCATTTCTGAGCGGGATTTACACCTGACTTTTTTCTCAATGGGTGCAGCTCAATAATACACCATCAGTCACTACTGCCCGTCCAGCACTTTAGACAGCGCACGATCGTTGCATTCAGAATAGTCCTGCGCTAAGCTTCTACCATGCCCCACATACCTGTCGACGGCGATGGCAGTAAGTGTGAAGACCGACACGTAGACAGTGACTGGCTGGATGAGGAACACCAAGTAGCACATGAAACGACCGAAGATCCAGCCACGTGGATTGAAGGCGTAGGCCAGCGTGAACGGCACACATGTGGCACACATGAGCATATCGGAGAAGGCCAAGTTGCCGATGAAGAAATTGGTGGCGTTGTGCATCTTGCGCGCGCGGCAGATGACGTACAGCAGCAGGTAATTCCCGAAGATGCCGACCAGCACCACTAGCACGTAGCACGGTATGATGACCCCCTTGAAGGACTGCAAGAGCTCCACGCCGGCAAATTGGGAACCGCGGCTGGTGGAACCGTTCTGCACTGCCACCTGGAAGACCCGCCCGGTGCCGTTCTCCTGGTCGCCTGCACCACGGGAGGAAGCTAACAAGGTCGGACAGCTGGTGCCACTGCCCTCCATCTCGGCTGGCGGGGGACGACTCGATTCTCCCCAGGTACGTTGTGCTGTGCCACTGTGGGATACAGCTGGAAATGAAGCAGTCAGTATTGACATCCTCATATGTAAGCAGCATCTCTGTTTTCGACTGTTTGAGCTCCCAATCAATTGTCTAACATCAAGCAGCTGTGTGTCAGGTAAAAATAGTCAAGGATGTATCTTGCATGAAACAATATATCAAAACAATTGTGCACTGACGTACAGTCATTCAAGACAGGCACCGAATTGGCCACCTCATACATTAATGGGGCTAAATATGCACTCCAGTTTATCTTTGTTATGAAGGGGAACATGGAGGATTAAGGCTAAAAGCTGGTCCATAAAGACAACCAGTCACTATGTGCCTGACTCTGAGTCACACTTGTGTCTATGTCAGTGCCATGACAACAGCCATGTCTATTCTGGCCTGTGTTAAACACTCAAAGGTCTTTTTGCCATTAGCTGACAGAGGCTCCTTCATCCATGTGACGGACGCGGCGTTCTCTCCCGTGTTTTCCTGTCATTACTCAGCAGACGGGTCCTTTTTCTCTAAACAGTTTGTCAACTCGGTGTATTTGGCTATATAACAGCTATCTGTACCACCAGCCGCATGTCAATGTTCGTTGTTTAAACAGCACTCCGTTTCCCACAGTGGGAGCAATTGCTCTCATCTCAGAATTTTTTTTTTGTAAAACCTTATCTGATTCATCCAGCCCCGTTGAAATTTCTTTGTTTGCGGGACTGTTACTCAAAAAACAAAAAACAAAGCACACTCACACTCAGGCTATATAACATGGTACAAAGCAGAAATGACAGATATATTGTACACTACGCGTTAGTTATTTGAAGAATTCGTCGTCTTGAAGTTACCGAAACGTTTGTTTTTCCTATATTATAGAGTAACTACGGAATAATATATGTAATTGCTCACAGAAACCGGATTTTAGCAATAATACACAAAGCGCTTCTGTTCAGATTCCTTCCATGGTACTTTAAATACTCAGATATGAACATGGACGGTTATGCATTTCTGAATAGATCATGTTCGGAGAGTCTTTAAAGTTTTTGATTAAAATGACGGTCATAAAATGTAAAGGGTAACGTGAGTCGGAAATACCACCTTAGAAACGGAATTGAGTTCAAGTGCTGGGGTTGTGCACTTAGATGGAGTTTGAATCACATCCACTGAGACATGCAACATCTATAGCCGTATAACCCGGTTTTACAGAATCAAACTTTACACACAGCACAGGATTCTAGACTTAGGGTTATTTGACATGAGCACAAATATAAATAAAGCATTAAAAATTGTTTTCAGATCTGAACCTACTTTTACATCATTTGTTCGCCTTGGGTAGAGCTCATATATTGAATAACTATGGTACATCATCTCTGGTAGGTAAAATAACAGTGAAAACTAGCAGACATTTATTTAACATCACTTATGAGCACGCCGCTCCTGATGCTGCTCATCAAATACGCTTCCTTCTTCCCAACACCCACCATCAATTATAACGCGTCGCTTTATGTGCGCTCTCTGCAAAGGACGGCATTCACATCATCTTAAACAAGAAGCCTCCCACCTTACATTAGCAGGGAGAATAGTCCATGTCAAAAACACAATCATGCTTATTTGCCCTAAGTATTTTAGCATTTAATAGCCTATAATACAACATATGCTGCCTAATAATAATAACAGTGATTATTCTTCTTATTATTACTGACTAATATCACAAAGGCCGTTACCTTGTAATGTGAGTGCAACACAGATGTCCTCCTTTTTCCAGGCAGCGCCAAAGCAGTTAGTGCAGCAGTTCAGCTCTGCGTTAAACTTCCAGCCCAGCGACACCGGGATGGTCCAGACGGGCTATATTGCCGCTAGGCGGAGCTGCACGGACGTATGGAAGGTGGAGTCGAACCGAGCCGATGAACGGCACGCCTGCCCTGGTCTTAGTGATCTTACCGATCCGTCAGCGGTACCGGCGTGATGAAAAAGCCTAATTGCTTTTCTTTTTAATTATTTTTAAAGAATGAAATGCCTTTTAGTCAAAATACCGTGGATAATGATAGATATTTAAATGAGCTGAACAGTACTTAGCATTCCGCCGGTAGAAATGACAGTTATTATACCCTACACTAACATTCTTTTAATAATAACACTGATATTATTAAAAGCAGACTGTGATACCATTAAAAGATGATTTAAATATTTTTATTCGCCTTCAGCTACAATGTTCGGAGCCTAGCTGTTCATAGGCGATTAACATTTTTTAAAAACCCTGGTCATAAAGGTGTGTAAAGATTTAATGGTCATGCTCAGTTGAAAAGTTGTATACAAGCCTTTTTGAGTCGGTGTGTTTTAGTTTCGGAACAGACTGTGCATATAACTCTTACGTAAACAACGGTGTAAAATATATATGAAAACATGCGATAGAGGAAAGTGAATATGACATTGTTTGTATCATCTCCGTCGTTTTTTACAGTTCCTTAGAGAGACAGGACTTCAAATCGCGATGTGTCTGGTTTGATCAAATACAGAGTGGCTTAATCTGTTATTTCTCCCACCACTGGCCTTCACCTTGAGCACTGCGTGTAATCAAGATCCATCAAAAACTGTGAATTTTTCTTCCGATTCACATGATTCATGATTATCACATGGCAGTTTCGTTTCTCCTGGCAGGGACTAGACTCGGTTGACCCAGGGACAGCTGCTTTGCACCTCTTTTGGAGTGCCAATTTCCTGTCAGTCTCTGTTTGTAGAGCGTATATATGTAGTGTTCGGGGTGCTATGGGTTTTCAGTAATAGCACTGTATCCTCCAGGGTTCAAATCATGCCCCTGGATCTTTGCATGTTCTCCCTTGTGTTTGTCCAGATTTGCTCCAGCCTGTTTCCTCCTGCAGTCTGAAGACATATGAGGTATGTTTAGGTGGATTGGAGTCTGTGCCCCATGATGGGCTGGCATGCTGTCTGAGGTTTACCTCCTGTGTCTTATGTTGCCGGTCACAGGCTTTAGGTACAGATGACAGATGGATAGTTGTATAGTACAGTAACTTCCCCCCCACAGATAAATCAATGTCGTTATTAGCAAACACATCCATTGGCTATGATGCAATACACTATATGGCCAAAAGTATGTGGACACCAATTCATAGGGGCATTCACGTACTTTGGACTTTAATTAAGCCATACTCATTAATGAAACGGGTATATAATCTCCAGTAACAAACACAGGTGGCAGAATGGGTCATACAGATGAGGTTAGTGACTTTCAAAGTCGGGCCATTATAGGATGCTGCCTTTCCGACAAGTCAGTATCAGATTTCTGCCTGGGTTCACTGTAAGCGAAGTGATGTGGGAACTTCTAAAGGTAGCAAAAGTTCACCTGTGAAATGGTAGGCCACACAAACAAAAAGAACCTCATTACCTAATATCAGTACCCTACCGTACTAATGCTGTTATGGCTGAATGGCAGCAAATTCTGCCAACAATGATCCAGCATCTAATGGAAAGTCTTCCCAGAAGAGTAGAGGCTATTACACCAGCAAAGGAAGGACCAACTTCCCATTTGTACCTTTGGATCTGGAATGAGACGTTGAACAGGGAGGAGTCCAAAGTCCATTTGGTCATATAATGTTGCTGCAGCACAAGTGTTTTTAATTTATTTATCCATTCATTTGAATACTTTGGTTTCAACTGTCCCAAACCAATGATGCAAATTATAACGGTAGGCTTCCAGTATAATCATGTTTAGTGCTAATCTTGCTAGTGATCCTTTCTATGAGAATGCAGAGTAATGTCTGGCTATGCAAATTATAGTGAGAGTACGGTCTGCCTGTAATTGAAATTGATATTTTGTTTGTGCAACAAACTGAATTATGAAAATGATAGTAACTACAGGGTTGGCATTAAACAAACCTCTTATTGGTCTGAATGTCCATTAGGATTGGCTTACTGCCACACACACTACTGCTGTATTACAGAAAACATAGTATGATTCTCTCTAAGGGATAAAATAAAAATCACAGAGAAGGGTCATATGATTTCTCTATTGACCTGACTTTCTGCTACTGTTAATTAATTATCAGAAAAGATTTAAAACTATTCACGAATGCAATAGTTCACTTCTAGTGGGAATAGTGATTTAGTGAGTGCTTGCTGCAATTTTTTTCAGAAAAAAAGTTTCATTTCAGAAAGTCTCATCACGAAATCGAAGGAATGCCATTTTGCTGAGCTCCTGAGTGAATGAAGAGAATGGTTAACTGTCAAGGTCAGCATGGCTGTGCATCCAGCAAAGAACGTCAGCTCACAGCGGTTAAAGGGCTGTGAAATGGGTTACAAAAACTGGTTTTGTAGGCAATCAATGCACAATTATGCTTTTACTCAATGGATTTTCATTCATAGATGATAGGCGACAACATCTTGAGGGCATTAGTAGCCTCATCTGGATTTTCATTCAGGGTATCTAAAGATTCACAGTCAGGGTTCTTTGGCACTGCCATTGAACGAGTGAAGACAGCTGAAGTAAGTTGCAGCTGCATATCGATGATCCACTGTAATGCTTTTTCGCATGGTAAGTTTTGCAGAAGTATGCAATACATCAGAGAGAAGAAGCAAAATTACCTTACTATGTCATAAACAACATAGTGGCCCAAACTGATAAAGCAAATTAACTGGAAACTGCATTAGCCTTTGGTTAAAAAAAATAAACACTGGCTAAGGATCTCAGTTCATTAATAACATAGACGGCTGGAGGAGAAAATAATGGTAACAAATTGGTCCTTGAGTCCATGAGTGAAATGTAGGCCCCAGTCACTTCAAGCACCCAGGTCACGCCTGCGTTCCCACATCAGTGAATTAGTATCCCCTCGATAATGCTCCACTCTCTGCTTCATGCGGGACAAAGGAAATGTGGATTGTCAGAGCTTAGTCATGTCTTCTTCATGAACCCCCATGGAGAGTGATAGCAAGCTCTCAGGAGAGCGGGGAAAGAGAGAAACACTCTTGTTGCTCGCCAGACAGACACAGCCCTTGACATTTTAAAAATGTATGACCCTATATTAATTTAAACCTGCATATTAGACATTAGGAGCAAACTTTATGAATCCCATCCAGCTACCAGTTCAGAACTGAGTAGACCAAAGTTTTTATCAGCAGTCAAGTAGTTTGATGAGCTACTTGTCGAAGAATTCACTTATGAGGAGCTGATAGACAGGATAGTTTGAGAGGCTTAGAAGACAAAGTAACAAAGGAAAATAATAATGCTATGAGATTAGGGGTCCAGAGTCCCACAAGGCTAATTAGTATTTCTTCCTCCAATTTTCCTGATACATCATATATTCATATTATTCTGTCAAGCAATTTTGACAATAGATATATAACATTTAACATATATTACTTTGTTCTTTGGTGGTATGTGTGGCTCTGCGAATGAGGATCTGTCGAAGGTTTCTGGTTTGAATCCCTCGCTTAGCAGAGTGATCATGTCAGCGTTTGGCCCTTGAGCAAGGCCCTTAACCCCAATTGCTTGAGAGATGCTCCACACATATGAGATGCTTAGAGATGCAAGTAACCTTATTGATAATTGCAAACTATTGCAGAGTTTTCAGATCTCTTTCTCAGACCTTGTGATTTCACTTGGTCCAAATCATAGCCAAACTCAAGGCTAATTATTATATAGGGTAATTTGTTTATTGAGACGCTTGTGAGGAAACTTCACACAGACCCTTCATACAACTGCGGTTTGTCCTCAAGAAGTATTCCCTAACATACTGGCTAATTAAAATGAGTAATGCTTAATCCCACGGTAGGTCTAGTCAATAATAAATCCCCAAATCACAACTCTGATCCTCAGATTATTGGAATAAAGCTTGTAGATTCTGTACACTAATCCTGTACGACTGATTATATTGTCTCTGAAATTGTCCTGACAATTCAAATAGGAACGTGCTGGTCCATCTCTGTGCTGTCTATGTTTATTTGGAAGCTGTAAGAGTTCTCTGCAGTTCGTTTTATTTTAGGAAAATGTACATGGTTAAAAACAAATATTGATCAGTGTGTCGAGTAGCTCTCCAGAGCTTCACACAAGAGATGGGATCAGGTGAAGTAATTGTGAATACTCTAGCCATATGCTAACCTGATGGACGTGAAGCTTTTAGTTAATCCTGTTATTGAATCCGCCTAATAAAAAATATGCACATAAATGGGCATGAAATGTACACTTGTACAACGTTTTCCAGGAAAAACCAAAACCTTTTGGTCTAATTTCACCCCAGCCATTGTGGTTTTACTCTTTCTGGGTTGTGGGTACGAATCCAGGCCTGCATAATCTCCCCATGTTTGTATGCATTTCCTCCTACAGTATAAAGACACACAGTTCGGTGAGTAGGTATCTCCGTGATGCCATGACATCCTGCCTAAGGTATCCCCAGCCTTGTGCCCTCTGGTATCTGTCAAAGGATTCGGGTCCCTTGTGATCCTGTGCTAGATAAGTGGTTAGAAAATGGATGGATGAAACCATCCAGATTAAACAATAGCTGATGTTCCCAAGCACATTTTGATTCCGGTATTTTTTTAATGTATTGTTTAGGCCAAGATTCCATATTGAAAAAAAATCTAATGGCAGAAGAGTGAAATTGTTCTGCCATTAACACACATAATAATCAAAAATCTAAAAATATCATAATGAGTTGAAAGGAGGACAGGAATATGGACACAGAAAATGAATCATGCACGTGGTGGGAAAAGTGAATAGATAAAGAAGACTGTAATATTGTATGCAGGGTGAACTCTAAGTGTCTGTAAGGTCCTAGGCGGCTTCTCAGCCACTGGTACAACCTTAGACCAGACTGTCATCCATCGCACTTGTGATGCGTTTAAAACTCTGCACATGGAATGAGAACTGTAGTGTCAAACACAGGCAGTCAGAAACACTGGGAGACAGGATGAAGTCTGTGGAACTTCCCATGGTCTGTTAGGAACCTAGTCCTCATGGTATTGACATGTCTTGGAATGTTCTATGTTAGGATCTGCTGTATAGCTCATGCTCCAGTGCCAACTTGTTCCAGGTCCTTACTGAATGCTCAGCCTAGCTGTACTTATACCTAGTGATGGGACAAATAAGACTTTATTTGATTGGTCATTCAGGAAACTTCCACCCATCACTGGTTTTGAAGTCTCATTTAGCGCCAGCATTGATTGGTTAGTTCTAGATATTCCCTCCCACCATCACTACTTACATCTAAGTCGGCTCCTTAACTGCTGTATGGTTGTGTTGTAGATAAATATCTACATAAACTTGAGACAGCGATACTGAAAACCTTCAAATCACTGTGACCGCACAAATTAGGAGAAATGCTGTTATCTTTTCTATAAGTTAGTTCTACATTTGCAGTGCTGGCATATTCTGTCGCACTTGACTGTGTTCCTTCTGGGTACTTTACCCCACCATAGTCCAAAAATGTGCTTCAGGTGAATTTTGAAATTTTCACTTCCTTTTATGTGTATCTGTGTGACTGCTTTGTAATAGACTGGTGTCTTACACAAGGCTAACTCCAACTTAAGCTTTATGTTATCTTAAAAGTAATCTAGACCACTGTCACCCTGACTACACCATGTTTTTTTATTAAAATGGGTGGGATTATTTTTATAGCCAATACTGCAATGTTTAATTTCGCTCAGAATATTTCAAGTGTCATTTTGCCCGAACGGGTTGAAGTGATCCATAACATGACAGGTGTTCAGTAGTGTGAAATTGAAGGCAGAGAGCATTATGGGTAAATGCTGACCGCTTTGTTTTGACACAGTTACTCTGCACACCAGACCTATAGCATCTTGGCTCAGACACATACACACAGTATCTGAACTGTGTTAAAGGCTGTGGAGCTTGTTTTATTAATACACTCGCCATGACTTGGGTATTAATACCTGATTCTACACAGGTCTGCATTCACTTATTATGCCTCCTCAGCTACCCTTTGCACATTTCTACTGTAAGCAGAACAAAAATGCCATTACATACCTGCAGATATCATTTACACGAATACGAGAAACCCCCCATAATAAACTGCACCTGGCTTAGAATGCCCAAGTTATTCCAGATATTTGAAATGCATTTCATCCCAAATGGATACGCATATTACTGAACACTGAGATATGTGGTGCAATATGCTAGAGGACCGATAATAGTCTTCCTCTGAATCCCTGAGGAAGATGCCCTAGCCGTAAATAAAATGGCTGCACTGATCCATAGGGAAGCATTGAGGTGGGTGGGGTCATCATTTCTCTCTATACCTGAATGTATAACGCATGAAGAACTATACCTTCTCGAAACATTTGTCCTATCCAAATTGAAAAACTGCATGAGCACGAGATGTTTTAGGGGTTTTGCTGATGACAGCAAGACTTACAAGAATGTCCATGACATCATGAAGATTGTTCGAACAATAGCCACTATCATCATATGAAACTATAAATTTTCACCTTTAAATAACTTTTCTCCTTTTAATCTCAATAAAACTACAACACATTATTTATTGTTTAGGAGAGCCAAGGCTGTCATTACTATTTTGTAATAATACACAGAAAAATATGAGTTGTGATTTTTATGTATATCTGAATCCTCAAAAGACATTTCAGCTGGAAATGAGAAATGATGCAGAAATTGCTGTGTGTGTCAGGAGGCTGTTGTTTTGCCTTTAAATCGAACCTTTCAAATGGGCGAGACGTTTTTAAAAAGTGGACTGAAGTCTATAATCAGGGTAAATTTAGTACTAATGTGACGACCTTTGTTATTTACCTTCAGTATTCCGGTTTTGTTTTTCGCTTATCTGGTCATGCATGAGCTCATGAACGTTTATGCACCTTCTGTACCCAGCTGAATAAATGAGTAATGATCAAGGGGCTCTTATTTCAGTTTGGGTTGCTTTTTATCTGCCCTTGCTGAAGATCACACATCTGTCTTTGCCTTATCTGAGAGCTGAGCTGCTTTTGTATGGGACAAGGAAGGCAGCTGTTATACACTCTAGTCCATGGTCAAATTCCGGTTGTAGATATGAAGTTAGGATTTACACTGCAGTGTGGGCTGTCGGTTTGCATTGGCTGGGGGTGGTTGTTTGTAACAGTTTGTGTTTTCCCTAAAATGCAGTCAACCTCTCCCTAACATTTGTAATAGTCTGTTTCCCCTGAAATGCAGTCAGTCTCTCCCTAACATTTGTAATAGTGTTTCCCCTGAAATGCAGTCAGTCTCTCCCTAACATTTGTAATAGTCTGTGTCTTCATTCTAACTAGTTAGGTTTTATTGCTTTGGCTTAACTGTTGGTTTAATTCTGACCTACTTCAGCATATTTGGATTTTTTGTACAAACTACAAAAGAACTTGAGATGTATGTATATATTACTGAATACAGATTGCATGTCTAGGATCAGGCAGGTAGAGGGGCAGAAATCCCACGTAGAGGTGAAGCAGGTTACAGTGCAAGGATATCTTTACTGGGATTAGCCTGGATAAGGATCAGGTAGAACAAAACCAGGGAAAAGACTAATGACTGAACAAGGGTCCAGAGGCACAAGCGGGACAATTTAGGGCAGAGGAAACTGGGCACAGGTGAGAAGGGTGCTTGCTGAAAGTCCAACTGGAGAGGGAAGGGCACCCTCTGGTGGCTGTGCAGAGGGGAGACGCTACAATGCAAGATATTTTTTCTTTTATTTTTGCTTATTAATTAGGATAAGTATGCATTTAATGAATAAATGTATTCACTAATCAATACAGTAACAAAACAATGCAATTAAATGATTTGGTGTGGATCTAATTATTCCTAGAAATGAAATAAAATGTAATGGTTGATTAAACTGAATTAATTTATTCACATCATTTACATATGTACTGTGCCTTCAGAATGTATTCCAACCCCTCCAATTTTTATACTGTGTTGCATTATGAACATGAATGAAGATGACACAAGCAGGATCCAAAAATACTTCACTGTTTATTAAAATGCGGCTGAGCTGAAACACTCAATACCTCACAGTGAGGCAAAGGAGACTGAGGTAACTTAAAGGTAGCTTAACTGCACACAGTTGGGTTCAATATTAAGGGGAAGAGGGGCGGGGATTAGATAGACATTACTGTCTGGTTGTGGGTGTGTTTCAAATTGGACTGAAATTATTTTTTTAGCCATTAATCAACACACAATGCCCCACAATGACAAAGTGAAGACAGGGAATTTCCAGAAATGTATTTAAAATGAAAAGCAGAAATCTACCATCAACATAAGTATTCAGATCTTTTACTAAGACACTCTCAGATGCATCCTATTTCTTTTGATCGTCTTTGAGATGTATGGAGAACTTGATTGCTTGATTGGAGATGACTTAGAAAGGCACACGCCCATCTTTGTATGGTCCCACAGGTAAAAACCAAGCTATATTCAAGGAACTCTTTGTAGCATGCTGATGTAGGATTGTAGCCATCTGATATAGGATTGTACCCAGCTGATTTGGGATTGTAGCCTGCTGATATAGGTTTGTGTCAATGCATAGATTGTAAGAGGGGTATGAAAAAGTCACAATACGCTGAGGGTTCTAGCAGAACAGTGGCTGCCATTACTGTCAAATGGAATAATTCTGGAACAACCAAGACTTTCTATAACTGGCAGTCTTGCCAAATTGGGTATTCATGCAAAAGGGGCCTTAGTCAGGGATGTGACCACGACCACAATTGCCACTGTAATAGAGTTCCAGGTTAAAAATGGGAACAGCTGCTGGAAGCACAAGCATCTCTGCAGCACTCCATCAATCAAGACATTATGGTAGAGTGGCTAGATGGAAGCCAGCCCTGGCTATATAAGGCATAGACAGGCCACCTGGAGTTAGCACTTAAAGGACTTGGAGAACATGAGGATAAAGATCCTCGGTGAATAGCAGTTTGACAGCTAAGAAGGATCTGCAAGGAAGACTTGAAGAAAGAGCCCAAATCGAGTAGTGAAAAGCTGGTATAAACATACCCAAGATGACTGACAGCATGACCTGCTGCTAAAGGTAGGCCTATGAAAGAAATGTGTCAATTTTAGAGTTTTATTCAATAATACATGAATGTTTTTTTACTTTGTCGTCATCGAGTGATCTGAATACTTCCTGAAGGGAGTGTGTACATATTCACTCAGTGGTTACCTTATTAAGTATACCTGTTTGTTAATTCGACCTTCCTGAGATATTTATATACTAAAGTGGGTAGAATTTATACTGAATGGTGCATTGAACAAAAGACATCCAGCTGAAGGCATTTTAGTGGCTGAAAACCCTTGTTAATGAGAGGTCGGAGGAGAATGGCCAGACTCGTTAAAAAATGAACAGTTCAGTACAACAGCGGTGTGTGGAAAGGCATCTCAGAAGACAGCTCGTCTGGAGACAAAAGACAATCTAAGCTGGTACGATAAAGGGGTACCTAATAAAGTGGCCTCTGAGTGAGTCCTGCATTTATAACATCTGCCCTACAGTCAGACTACTTTTGCTTTGATTAAAACCAACCACTGCTACACTGAACTTGCAATCCTGAAGTTTGAAAGGTGTGGGAGCTCATAGCACCTGTATGTGACTGTTGCTAATGATCCATTAAATACATACATAATAGCTTTAACAAATACATATCCACCTATCTATCTTGTAAGCCTTTATCCTGAACAGGACCATAGTTGTTCATATTCGTATCACCTGCCTTATGATTAAGGCTTCTTGTTGACGGTTCACCTGGTAAAGCCACAACACCAAAATGTAAAGAGGAGAGTCAGGAAACTTTCTATCACTAATATATTATGGTGTTGTACAGAATTAGAGGGAAGCCAGAATACCACGGGGTGTTCTGGCACAGTACCAAATGTAAATATTGTGTAATTAATGATGAATATGCATTGTAAATAGCATTTTATCTTATGTTGTACTGTTGTGTGCTATGAAAGTGATGTACCTTACTGTGTGTCCATGTGAAGGATGTGGTAAATGTTACCATGATTGTGTGTAAAGGGCTAGCAAGCTAATGCTCTTGTTACACTGTAGAAGGTTGTTGGTATTATTGGCGTGCAGGTAAACACCTCTTTTGTGTTGAACACTGTGTTGAAGCCTCTCTGTTATAAACACTATGGTATGTAGCTTTGCTACAATGTTATACCAAGAGCATATGGTATAGATGCATTTCAGTAGTACTTTGTGTTTTCTCACAGGCAGAAAATAATGTGTCCAACAGGGTAGAAAAAACCCTGAGTGTTTTACAGGCTACCCCTCACCACACATTGGCAGAGATGCGAAAACATACCAGGGACATCTTGTAGTGTGAGTGGCATTACATCAAATAGCCAAATGGAAAATTTACTGGTAGTAGGGGGTGAACAGGGGGTCTTGCTAACTGCAGTAACTGCAGTGCAGGATCAGTGACCTGCTGTTTGGGGTCTTGCTAACTGCAGTAACTGTGGTGCAGGATCAGTGTCCTGCTGCTTGGGGTCTTGCTAACTGCAGTAAC
>JAACJT020000034.1:8570978-8605486 GCA_009936485.2 Gymnarchus niloticus
AACATTAGCGTCTTCTCCAGTGACTCCTGTCTTCTCATTGTGTGCCCAAAATATTTGAGCTTCATCTTCATTATTTGCCCTTCTAATGAACAGTCGGCATTGATTTCTTTTAATATAGATTCAGTACGTACGTGAAGTTTATTTTATAATCCACTAAACAGAAATGAAGTTACCCCAGTTATCGTCATTGTAGCATGCTGGCTTTGTTGTAAGCTTTCGTGCTTGTTATCAAATACTTGTTGTTGAAGTAGCTGTCGTGTTAGCTAATGTTGTAATAAACGGAGGGTAAAAACAACATTAAAAAGTATTGAATATTACCTAAGCAGAGCACATTTTAATACACAGGGAACAGGAGTGGAAACTGTTACACATTGCAAAAGGAAAAAAAAACATGCTGGGATGTTCCACTGAAGAGCTGAAACTTTGTTGCAAAAGAGTGGTTAGATGGAGACCTTTCCAGGAAATGACATGGGCTTCAATCGGCAACCAGAGATTATAAGGAAGTCAAAATGTAACTCTTTAGAAACCCTGGTGTGCTGATTGTCAGTGGTTAAAGGCGCTGTGTTAACTGTGTTAGTCCGTGGGAATTATTGGAGCGGGAGACATTCATCACATGTTTGTGTAGCATTAGCTATACACACATGAGCTTTTGGTTGTCATGTGTCCCCTGGCTATGTCCCCATTGCCCTTAATCCCCCAGTCTTATGTTTTATCACCTGCTATATGTCTTCAGCGCACTGATCTCCCAGTAGCGTATGTTTGTTTGAACATCTCAGAATACAAGGGCCATCCTTTTAAATCCTTCCTCCGAGATTGCCAGGTTAAGTAAGCCTCATCCTGATGCAAATGCAACCGTTTCCATCCAAAGTTAAAAAAAAAAAAAAAACCGTATTCAGCAATCCTCCCTGGCGAACAGGATAGTGGTAAGACCTCTTTTCACCTCCAGCGAATGAATGATTTGCATCAGCTGCTTTTGCGCTGCCTTTGGATCGTCTTTGGAAATATCAGATTTGTTAAACCTGATCTGAAGGTTAATATTGCTTGTATGCAGGCTTATTCACTTCATGATGGCCGAATCATGAATAAGAGGGAGCGTGAATGATGGTACATTTTATAGGCAGTGTGGACTGCTCAAATGACGCTGTCTTTAACGAATGAATGAGCGGAATTTCACATGTTGTAGTGAGTCGGTACCAGTTGGTCCTAGTCTGCCAGTTCTTGGAGAGTCGTAGCTGATGAGTCGGTTCCGACAATCGTGTAGTGTATGATGGGCACAGACTCTGGTCTCTGACCTCCCGACGGAGGTTCCAGCGAGTCATAGTATTTCAAATGTGTTTCAGTTTCATAGCTGGAGTCGGGAGTAAATATGCTGGAGTCGTGTAGTGTGTGATCCACAAGGCATCAACAATCTGCACAGAGCAGTCATTAAATGTAAACCACTCAGTCTTTTCATAATTTTATAAGATCTGAAAAATGTAGTGAAGAGGGACCCTTACCTGTGTTCGAACCGCGGCCTACTCAGGTAGAACGTGTCCCATGAGCGTTGGCTGAATTAAAATTAATCATCACACTTTATGTCAAATTCAAGCATCACATTCAACGTCAAAAAGAGATAAATACCAGTGCCTATAATTCAGGTTTTAGGGTATGAAAAGCATCAAGCCATAGACCTAAATGAAGTTGTTTTTTTAACTTGCATTTTATTCCACACACATTTCTGTACAATGTGTGATACAATCTGTTTCAACAGATGCCAACGTTTGTACTGCACCTGACTAATGGATTTTATGTAATACCTTAATAGTAGGAACCATAGTGTTGTCTTTTTAAATTACTTTCTTATGATTATGTTTCATTGAATGAAATCTACCCTTGAGCGGATCTGAATGGTCTGTGTTTTCACTGTAAATGTACTGCTGTGTTAAGCCTCAGGATGTATCTGTGAGTTGATTATGTAAGGCCTTAATTTTGACAGACCAGGGCAGGGCATCTTTAGCCTTGCTTTTCAGTAGCAGTCGCATTCCTCAGAGCTGTATGCATGTTTCCTGAGGGTGAGTCTCATATCCCGGCAGCGTTATCTGATGGAGGACCCATCGAGTCAGCTCTATGGCATTCGTCCATGAGTGTGTGAGGGCCTCGGTCAGCGGCACTGCTCGTGCACCGCGTGAGAAGAACGTTGGGTCGCCTTTTTGGGAAATCGTGCCACCCAGAGGTGGGAAACCAAGATGGGACCCAAAATGTGGCGCCTGAAAGTCGGCATTAATTTTAACCCGCAGTGTTAAAGGCAGCCTCCTGTTAACTGAAAGCCATTTGTTAGCTAGACTGGCTGCAACATGACTTTCCTGACTTCAGAAAGTCTGGTTTAGCTGTGAGCCAAGAGTGGGTTTCCACAATTAGAAATTAGGTGTTGAATCAGAAATTAGATTTCCTTAAGAAAAAGGAAGGGGGGGGGGGGCTGAAATTAATTGATATGATGCTGTTTCCCATTGCTAATCGCTCACATCCTTGAGATGGTCAAGTTAGGGTATTAGGGTATTAAGTTGTTCTCCACTTTCAATCAATGCTTCTACTTTAATGTGTAAATGTGCTGACTTAATCCCAGTCTGGCTATAAACACTGATTTCTTTAATGGAAATGGCCTATAAATATTCTAACCACTTGTGCTGGACATGGTCACAGGGATCCCTGGAGCCAATGCCGGGTAGCATAGGGCACAAAGCTGGGGTAGAGCCTGTCCATTGCAGGACAGATACATGCACGATCATACTCTTAGAACTGTGCAGACACTTAGCCTGCATTGCATGTCTTCAGACTGTGGGAGGAAGCTCATGCTAGAGGAGGAGGACAGGCAAACTCCGCACACATATGACAGAGGCTGGCTTCAAACCCCCAACCCTGGAGGTATGAGTCAACAGCCGTCTGGAACCAATCTATACATTTTTTTTTTTATTTACTGTTATATGCTTGCTGTCTAGTGCCAAAGAGCACAAACCTTTTATTAGATGACGGGGAATTAAAAGAAATTGTAATTTTTCACTGAGACAAAATGTTACATATGGTAGGGTGTGGCTGTGTCAGAACAACAAACAGAAATCCTTTGGATGAAAGCCCTATGGACTATCCCCGCCTCCGGTGTTTAATGGCCCATTTACGCTGCCTCTGACCTAAAACTCCACGGCACAGCTGTGTGTCGTCCAGGGTGCCGCTGTCTCCTGTACCTGCGTTTACGGCTGCGGGAGGTCAACATTACTCTTAGATGCTTAAGGGTGATAAACCTGGCCTTTCCATTCTCAACACACCGACAGTCACAAAAAAAGTAACGGGATTACCTGATAGCAATCGAGTCAATCTTCCCTAGAGACGGCACTGACTAATTGTTTCCATGTTCGGGAGCGGTGCCGAGAATGCTGGTGCGATGTGACCGGTTGTAACTGCGTGGGCGACCGCTGACAGCCGTCCAGGATTCCGTCAGTGCACGGTCTGTTTCCTCTGACTGTGGTCAAGTTGCACATTCGCACTGCAGCATAACCGTACACGGTGCCACTCTCACAGCGAGTGTAAGTTGGGCTATCTGGCTGTTTACTTTCCATTGTGGCAATTCGATTAATCAAGTCCTTGCAATCCCCCCCCCCCATTTGTGCTATTTCACCATTAAAGTAATAGAACGGGTTTCAAAAACTAGCCTTCAACATAGGGTATTAATTTTTTCCACCATCTGTTTCATTTTAATGTAGCCTGTTAAATACCCTACTTTGGGGGGAAACGTGAAATAAAATTTCAGTTTGAAAGTATTTATCGTGTTATGGTTCTTTGCAAACAAAATAATTGCAAATGTTTGATTTTTTTTTTTTGTAAAGATTAAATATGAATATGTGACTTGAATGTAATTCAGATTTTAGGATTTGAAATTGGACTTGGTGACATTCTCTTGAAAATGCCTTTAAAGCCCTGGCCGTACTGTACAGTGTAAAATACAACCAGTTTTAATATGCCCCAAAGTCTGTGCAACACTTCAGTGATTGATTTTGTATCAGTATTTCCAAAAGAGGCATAATTCATTTTTTATTATATTTTTATGATAGTCTTATGATGTGGTTTTCACCAATATCACCTAAAAGTTTTTTTTTTTTTTTGTTTCTCGATTTAAAGGTACAGTACATTAAATGTGAAAAAGAACACTAACTCCATATTGAAGTTTAGCATGAACGACTTGGTACCTTAATAGTTGACCGCCATGAAAAAACATATTAAGCCATGTAATGTTATAGCATGATAAAAAATAACACACCTTTTTTATTAACTTGAATGCGCAAAGTAATATTGTGCGTAATCCAGTACATTATCTGTACAATATAACGATATATGTCTGTTACACTTTCAGACTTCATATTAGTGATGGGACAAATGAGGCTTCAAAACCTGAGGTTGGTGCGTGAGCGCATCACCAGTATTAATTGGTAGTTCAGCATACTCCCACACACCCACCATGGGTTTTGAAGCCTCATTTGTCCCATCACTACTTCATATGAATCATGGAATTGTTTTTTTTTTCTGAAATTTTTGCAAGCTCTGAGAAACAACTTTATAGCAGCAACATAAGTGACATGAAAGGGATTGAAAGGACAGGAACAAATACATGACTTAATTAGCTCAACTTGCCAGGTCTGTCTAATATTTCAGAAACATTATCATAATATTGCCATATGATGTTTGCAACAGACATTCATAAACTCTATATAGACTATGTTTACAGCTTTTAATATATGTATTTACACATTTCAGTACTCAAACTTAGAGTTTAAAACCACTACTAATACGACATTTGGTCAAAAAATTGTGCTCCGACATCTGACTTTTCTGTGTGCCTCAAACCCTCTAATTCTGCTCTCGTGACTGAAAACAGAGGTTTTAATGGGCTCCGATTTGATATTTGAAAACCTGTCTCATATAGCTGAAGATGCTGTCTGATGTTATGGATGTTTAGGTTAAACCATTTCAAATTTCTTCAGGGTTATCAAACTGGAGACAAAGGTAAAAACCACCTTGTGCATACTCGAAGTCCAGAACGTTAATAAATTTATGTCCTAAAGTGTTGTCACAAAGTACAGCACGAAGATTTACTTTGCATTGTCTAGAACTCAAGATGATGCTGTTTTTTTGTAATGTGCCTGAGACTGGAGCAGAGCAGTTACTTCCAGTCTTGGTTCTAAAACTCAACAAGGGGTTTTCCAGCTTGCTTTAAATCCTAAACATTATACAAATCCTTTGTTTGGGCCTTTAGTGAGTTCCCAGTGAAAGCCTGGGTGGACGGTGTCCTGCCAGGGTCAGGATTCCTTAGTTTGATAAAGCCGTGCCTGAGTAAATGACTCCTCTTTGTTTGACACTAGATGGACAGAGCAGTCTGAGGTTCGGAACAAAACAGCGGCAGGATTTCTTGATGGATTGTGCAGTTCAAACAGACGTACATTCACAGATGTGGAGAGGGAGGGGTTGCAAAAATAAATAAAATAAATACAAAATGGGTTTCAAATACCACACTGTTATACTGGAAGCCACAGTCCACATTGCATTACTGTTAGATATTATAACTATTACTCATTACTCATTCGGTAATGACAGTGCTGAAAGAGGATATTCTATGGTACACGGTGAGCAGTTGGCTGGAAGGGTGATGTTAAGCCAGTACACAGGCTTGCCTTGACCATCCATGCTAAACCGCTGCAGCTCTTCTCTGTGCTTGCCAGGCCCAGGCGGGTCAGGGTATGGCTGGGCTGCCCAAGATCTATCTGTCCCTCACTTCCGACCGAGACCTTGGCCAAATCCGGGGTGTTTTTGCTCCTGTGGTTCCCCCGAAAGCTCCTTCTCTGCTCCCGCCGGGTATCTCCCATTGTTAGCCCAACTTCAACTGCATTCTCGGGAAACGGGGAGGGGGTGGGGGGCTGGGAGCAGGTCTTCACCCTCTACTGTGGGTGCCGGGACGTCCGACGCTGCTCTCTCTTTCTCTCTACACAGTGTCTGTTGTCACTCGCTGTCGCAATGCTGCGCCACCTGGCCTGGCCTACAGTTCACTGTTAAGTCTGTTTCTCTCAGAACTAAGATATTCCAGCTGTGTTCTTTCCCTTTATCAATCTTTTTCCTGTAAAGAGAAACTGGGAAAAAAAAAAGCTGCATAAGTTAGGAAAAGACCTTTATGGAAAATATATATAAATTGTACATCTAAATTCTAAAATTAAATTCATATTGTTACAGTGCACATTTAATTTTAAGAATTAATGTTATTGATATTAGCATAGAATTCTAATAATTCTGTGGATTTTTACAAACACTGAATAAAAAAAACATCAATGGTGTTTTTGACGGACGTGAAGTCACAATAGTGGTTCTAACTGTTGCTGGCTGTGACGTGTTTGGCGTGCAGATGAACTGGAGCAAAGTGTGTTCTCGGTGACCTTTCCAGCAAGCAGATCGATTTCACATCTTGTCATTTGAAAGCTGCTGCCAGTCTCTTTAGTTGCTTTCACTAATTGAGTTTCAATTCGTTTTCGCGTTCGGCTTTGATTGTGTAATTGTCCCTGTCACGTCTCTGTTCTTAGGATTACTGGGATCTTCGACCTTCTAAAAACCCGCCGGCCGAGAAATGTCAGCCTGACTTATCCTGTTTTAATTGAAACGCATCGTAATACTATTATTGTTATCACCAACATTATGCTAAATCTATAATAATAATACAACACTCACCATTTGCGGTGTGTTTACTTGAAACAGAGTTTGATTGCCTTAGGAGTTTCATATTTTTTAGACTTTTAAATTTGTTCTCTCCAGCTCAAATTTCCAGAAGATTCCAGCCAGCCACCCCCTTCCCTTACCTTTCCTTTTCTACAGAATGCCGAAGATTCTGATCCTATCGACCGTGCTGTACACGTCTGCGCTAGAAAATACAAACAATACAGACAATTTTGTTTGCTATCTTTGAGAAAGGAAAAAACAAAACGGTAAAAAAAAAACAGTGTCCCAGCTTGTGGCCCGATTTTTAAGCGCTACCCAACTCCCATCAGCTGCTGTTTGTAATCAGCACATGGAGTCTGTTCTCTATTCAAATGCTATAAAAGAGAGCGGCAAAGCCGAGATATAACCTACTTGTCATCTGAAGTTGATTGCTGGAAAGCCGAATGAGCTCTGCACCGTTTCTGGGGCTGAATTGACCACTCTGTTTTATTGTTTCCCTATTTTTCCTTCTTGAAATGAAACTGGCCTGTATAGGCAGAGCTGCCTGTTTTTACAGACAGGTTTCTGCAGTTGTATAGGAGGACAGCCACATTAAAGGGGCTTGGAGCTTAGTCATTTTCACGTGTTTGATGCTCAGGACACTGGAGGCCAGAGAGGTGGACTGGGTTTCCTGATGAAGAAGCCACCCACTTCCATAATTACATCTGCAGATCTTAGGCTTAATGGCTAAGTCGTACTTTTAACCCATCTTTGATAGTGATAGCACAAATGAGACCTCAAAACCCATAGTTAGTTGGATTATCCTGAACTAACCAATCGATGTTGGTGCTACAGTAAATGAGGCTTCAGAACCCAAGGTGTGTGAGCATATCCCAAACTAAGTCAATGCAGACACTAAATCAGGCTTCAAAGCCCATGGTGGGTGGTAGTATCCCAAATGAACCAGTTAATGCTGGAACTAAATGAGGCTTCAAAACAGGTGTTTGGCAGGAGTATCCTGAACTAGTAACCAATTCTGGAACTAAATGGGGCTTCAAAAAGCCAGAATTGATTGGTAGTTTGGGATACTCCCATGTACCACAGATTTTGAAGCCTCATTTGTCCCATCACTAATCTTTGCTCTCCAGTGGTACATGATAGAGACTTGCACACACAGATTTGTGTGGTGGTATCAGATTCAAGTACATGCAAAGTAATGAAGGCTGTTATGTCTACTTGAGGTGAAAAAAAAAAAGACCTTCTGTAAATTTTGAATGCCTTCCAATCATCCATCCACTTCTTGTTTGCTTACCTGTCTCAAGGTCTTATATTTATGTTAAATCGTATATATATTTGAGTTGGTCCTTTGTTGGACTGGATCATTTGTGTAACTGATAGAGTCCCTACTCGGCACAGTTGCTATTAGCTCCTAGCATGTACCTGGCAGTCTACCCTGAACAGGCAAGATTATGACTTTCAGGAGGCTATGAGTATCTTTCTGGCTGCCTCAGTCCATTGGGCACGAGGCTCTCCTAAGCCAAACAATGATCTGCAAATGGTCTGTCAGGCCAAGTGTGCGGGACGTGGCTGAGGATACTGCGACATGGGGAACTCACCGAGGCATGTATAAACGCCTGGGTGAATTTACCGTGTGTGTCGTTCTGATGTTGTGTGTTTTCTTTGTGAGAGCTCGTTAAGAGATGTTGTGTTAAAACCTGTGGTCAACGAGTGGGGTCTCTCTTGGCAGTTTTTGGGCTTTAGGTTTATTTAGTAATCCCAGCCAGAGGAATGTCAAAGTGGGAAACATTTCGACGTCGATGATTGATGGAGTAAAAATACTTTAATCAAGTCTTCATTTGCAGTTCGGTTTACTAGCCACCTGGAGCATGTCATTTCTGCACGTTAAGAGCCTGTAAACTTTTTTGAATCCTCCTTTTTTATACATCCGGTGGCACAACAGGACCGTTTAAATTTATAGCGTCTGCAGATAGAGAAACGGGGAGCAGCTACTTGATCTCGCTTTAGCTTCATGAGATTCGAAAGTGCCTAATCTGGTCACACGTTGTATATTTTTATTGCAATTACTACCACTCTACAGATCATCGACGCGTTTTTTTTCTCCCGTTAAACGGCCTGCGACTGCAGTAAATCAGCAGCGTTACAAAGATGGAGGTTTAAATCCTAAAACAAACCCTACTGGTTACAGGCTGTCCCCTCATATCCGAAATACTGCGTTATATTTCAGTGAATGCACCTGTTATTTTATCTTCTCTTAAATGAGTAGTCTGGTACTCATATTACTTGAAATTATGCATTCTGAATGACATGTTTATGCCATTTTTTCAGAGTTTGTAATGCTGTTTTCGGTATTTAATTTAACGCTATTTACTCGGCATTTTAATTTCGGTTTTAAAACTGTCAGTTTGTTTATAATTTGCTCTTTTTTTTTAATCATGGAACAAATTACCGGATAGTGTTTTTAAATAATAACTTGTGTTTCGATACAACTTGGATAAAACTGCTGGTACAATTCTGGGACTTCGCAGTTTTATGACCTTAAAGACACTCCGCAGCATCTCCGACATCCATGAGCTAACAGCAAAAGCTATTTTACGCCACGTACACAACAAGCAGAAACGCAGTTTCTTGTCCATTAACCTTGAAGTGTGACTAAGGGTCTTTCATGAGCTCTTTCTGGTATTCCTTTTTTCTTCTGCTGCTTTATTCTGGATTCTTTCGCCCGTCGACGTCTGGCCCCTGCGAGGTTAAGTTCACCATCAGTAATGGTGTTTGCGTGTTATGGAAATATTAACTCAGTCACAGTCGAGTTGACCTGAAAAGGGCACGTTGGCTGTTTTAGAACTCCATAAAAAACACTTTGTGACAGAGAGCTAAAAATAAACGAGGCACACCCCTAAAAGCTTCTCAACAAACCCAAGTAAAATTTGGCCCCTATACTGGGAACATGTATGCGTTTGAATCTCTGACAATCCTGTAATCACCTTTACTTTTCAAATGCTGTGATTTTATATTTGTATAACATTATATACATGGAATAAGCAAAGTGCACGTTGTATAAGAAGCATAAATATGTGATATGTCTTACAGGTACAGTGATATACTGTAGGTCTATACTGATAGTTCTCTGCTCTCCTTTAATACACAGCTTGTTACTCAATAAATCCCAGAGGAAGTATGCCCATTGTGTATTAAGGCTAGTAATGGTTGTAACTTACTGAGGTTTATGTGAGAAAATAGAAAGCTTTAGCCATTCATCTGTCAACGTGTAAATTCCCTGTCGGGTTCTTCATGATAGAAGCCAGCGCTAGGGGTACGTAATCGTTTGCGTTGTTTGTCGTGCGTGGATGTCTGCTACTCGCTTGCCAAACTACGTTATCATGGAAAGTATGCTCCTCTACAGTAATGAAACTCTTGTGCTCACGGGTCTTGTATGAGCAAAAGTAACGGTGACGTTTTCGGAATTGCAGAAATTTGCAGGGTAACCCAGTGACGAATATAGCTCAGAAAAAGCAGTGCGGCCAAATAAGACCGCACAAGCGTTATATTCCAATTAGTAAACATCTGCAATTATGAATTAAGTGTCGGCTAAATGTGTAGTCCAGCTGTGCGTCGACTCCTGCATTAATGCATTTTATCAGAGTGATCAGTGTGTGAGCGCAGTCCACACAGTTTAGATCAGTGTGTTTATACACATACATTTCAACGCTGATCCATCTGCCTAAATGACCAGAAACTGTAGTCTGACTCTTAATTAACCCTAGCTTCATAGACTACTTATAACAAAAGAGGCCAAGCTGAAGGAATAAAAGGCAAGGTGAGAATCTGGAACATACAAGCTTGTGTTCTCCTTGTAGCATTGAAAAATTGTGAGTCAATGCTTATTTACACTACCAGTCAAACGTTTTTGCACACACTAAGATTTTCTACATTTTCAATGTTACTCACATCATTTTCACAAGAAATTCTGGACACTTAATAGTGTACATGTAAATATTGTACAGTAGTTTGTCTTCACAAACCACGAAGTTCAACTCCAGCCCAAAGGAGATTTATGAATACTATAAGATAATAAACCGTAATAACCATAAACCATGCTCCAGGAGTGTTGGAATGAACTTAGAGTAATACTTAATGTCCTTTGAAAGAATGCCTCAAATTTGCTCTGCTGTTGTAGCTGCTAGAGGAGGCTACTTTGATGAATGAACCATACGTATGACCAGTTTTCATGCTAATAAAGGTATTCGAAGGATGCCGAATGTGAATGTATTATTTTTTAGCAATGAATATTGAGTGACTGGAATTTTTTGTGAAAATTATGTGAGTAACATTGAAAATGTAGAAAATCTTAGCGTGTGCAAAAACTTTTGACTGGTAGTGTAATTCAGATCAACTAGCAAGCTACAAAAGCTCTTTGTTAATGGGTGCCCTGTTACCACTATTGTGACCTTGTGTGCTAATTGCTTCAAATCCATTTATCTTCTATAAGCTGAGTATATTTAAAACCATGCCATGGGGGAAATATGTCCACATTGTGTCAGTTTTACGTTGCTTTAACTTTATTTTTGAACAGAGAGGTATTATTATCCCAAGCCTATAGAAAAGAAATCCTGTGAACTATTTTTAGCGATTGATGTCATTTTGGAAAACATTCCGAACAGCCCTGTGTTGATTTGTGGGTTTTGTCCTTCAACATTACGGCTTGCTCTGGTCAAAAGAAATGGATCTGTCACACCTCAGGATCTTTGGAGGGAAGCCAGTATGATACAGATCATAAATAATGGAGTTTTGAACATGAATGTGCTGCCAGCTCAATGGATTAGTTGTGGAGAGAGACATGATAAAGGCTAATATTCACGGGCACTCTATTTTAGCACACGTCTGGGTCTTGGCGACATGCTGGTGGTGTGTGCCCATTTTGCATGATGCCCCTTAAAACCCAAAAATACCTCCTAGAGGTATGGATATGCTCTGTAGCTGCCAGAAAACTGGCATGCCCTCTGATGAAGGCTAAAATGTCAGCCCTTCAGATTGTAGTCACTAGTTAAGCCTTTTGCTCCCAGGCTGACTGGCAAACACAGGTAATGTCTGAGGTATTTGCCATGACTTTCAAAGGCACGGTTTGACTTGTTTTCCGAGCGGCATGATCAGGTGTGTCAGTTGACAGTTTATACTGGAGTGCCTTGCTGCTCCGTCTGTCATGACAGTGGAGGTGCAACCAGCATTTGTGATGTGGGATTTTCTCTGCTGTTTCTACTGGCAGTTAGCCTCTTCCTTTCTCATGACATTCAGTGCTAAATATCAGGGGAACTCCCCTCCCCTCCCCCGCCATGAAAGTATACTAGCTTCGTTTGTACGGGCAAACCTAGCTCTCCCAGGTTTGGAGAGCATCGGTTGCCCGGCTCTGCCACTCCAATACAGGACTGTCTGACTGAGATGTCCAAGGCTTGGCTCCAGCTCCATCTATGTTCTCCTTCCCCATTGCCCCCAGAGTGCCATCAGTGGTATACTCAGGAATTATGTTGTTTCCCCAAGCTGACATTTTTGTGTTCAAAAATTCTGTGCCCAGGGTAAAAACCAGAGAAAATAACTATGCCACTACTCACTGTCATCTTTTTGTGTCCTCGGGGGCCTTGCGTAGCTAGTAAACGACATGCAAAGACACTCAAAAGATATACCCTACTCTCGGACACACGCAGAGGTGAGAGCAGTAAGCATTCATTCTCACCTCTAGAGGTTCTGCGAATTGCCTTTTCTTGTTGAATGTGCCGGACAGCACTTGAGTGGAACCTGTTTAAATGTGGAAACTGGGGGGGCTGTTTAAGGAAATGAGATCAGCGAAGCTGCCTTGGCTGTAAAACCACTTCATAAGACCCATACAATAGGCGTTAATGGGCCTTAAGTCAAAACATTTTCTCCCCCATAAATTACTAGTTATGTGGTCAGTAGGCTGAGGGATTTTTCTGTTTTTTAACTACCCAGAAAGACGATGACATCTACCTCTGACCTGTTAAGAAGACATTAATTCACAAATTGCAAAAGGATTTGCTTTTTTAAAATTTTTCTTTTTTTCCTGTCATGTCATGTTGTTGGATGAGCAAGGACCTGTTCCTCTTCAAACTCTGCAGGTTCTTTGCCCTCAACCCCCCCCCCCTTCCCATTTCTGGCTACCCTTCACAACCATTTCACGCACTTTCCCTTAACCCTAACCTTCCTTGACCTCCCACTGCCGAGGCCTCTCTAACCTTGCTTCTCGATGGTTCTGCAGTCAGATATGTGTGACACAGTTTGACTTTATGGCAGAATTTTTTCTAAGGGACCACAGAAATTAGTACCAAATACACTGGATGCAGCTCAGAACTCATGAGTCGATTGGGTTCATTTTGATTAACTGAGCCGAAAGCAATGGAACAACCTTGCTGTGAAGTGTAGGTTGTTTTTTTTTTTTTAGGGCTCTAGGATGAAAAATCCAGATGTACGAATGGGTCAAATACTCCCCACTTTGGTGTTTTGATAAAAAATGCCTGTCAGATAGTCGTGTAACATAAGACTAGGAATGAGTGGACTGTAGTCCACTGAGGATGTATGAAATTCTAGATGCAGGAATTCACTAGGCTGAACTTTATATCCTTGTTTTAAATCTTTTGCTGCCATTGATTGATCTTTGGTTAGTTTGCTGTCACAAACACAACACAAGAGTCCCCATTCACCTGGGGATTCTTCAAGCATCCTTCAGGTACCCCAATGCAATTGGCATGTTTTATTTATTCATTTTTTTTGTTTTTGTAGCATTATGCAAGGTTTTTCCTTTGCTGCCTTTTTCCTCTACTCCAGCATTAAGATGCTTTTGAATGCCCTAACTGAAAGTTCTGCTGGGTGGCTTCCAAATTCATATTAGCATCCCCATCCAGGGTGGAACAATTTTGATCGAAGGTATGGTGGCAAGGGGGTACGTGACAGAACCGCTACTCCGCTGCACATGTTGATGTGGGTTTTACTCAAACACCCATATTTCTCTTGGCAAGAATAACAAATCCAGGTAGTCGACTCTACACAGAGCAACTATTTTCAGTTTATCAACAGAAAAAAAATTGATACCAAGCCAGTGAGTAATATTGGGTGCCCCTTGTGTTTGTGAAAGGTTAGCACACCTGACACAGTCGTCTTTTTTTCTCGTCAGAACATCTGAGATGCGTAAACATGCTTAGTCACTTTCTCGGTGTAAAGTTTCCCTCACCAGCTGGTCTAAAGGTCTTTCAGTCACAGAGGATGGGAACATAGACAGCCATCCAGTCTGAAAACAGCACTTTGCTCCAAAACAAACGGCCGTCTGACTAGGAGAAGCACTGAACCTCCTTTCCCTGACATGTCCCAGCCCTCTATCTGCCTTACTTCAGCTGTTCATTTGTTTTTCATCGGTAGCATTCCCTCCAATGTTAGCTTTTGATCCTCTGACTTATGACGTCGCCGAGGCCATCCGCTTCTCTCTCGGCCTCTTACGGGGTTCGCCTCGTAACTTCAGCTTTGCTTTATCATGGGCTTTTAATCATCAAATGTTCGTTCTCGTTTCCTCGTCTGTCCATCTGCTGGGATTGTTGTATCTCTTCCCTCCGGGTCATCACAGAACGGCTTGGAAATGCAGGGGCATTTGCTTGCAATGCAGAATTCCTTCCTGACTGCTAATCCCGGCAAAGCGGTCTCCTGGCTCATGCCATTTGAAGGGCGACCACCCGGCCCGGATTCACAGATTGTCTCTGAGGCTAGATGTGCCACTGTTAGCCCCTCCCCTCTCACCCCCACCAACTGCCTCAGCCCTCCATCCTGTCCAGACAGCTCTGCCGGATGGAGCCCCCGCAACTAGGACTGCGTGCTATGTTCTGTGCTCCTCAAGGAACGTAAGGTGGAGCGCCTTTTTTACTTATAAAGGGGGGCTCGCGCCTCATGCGACCTTTATGCCGTTTTTCCAAATCCAGCTTAAATCACAGCACCACGAGAATAAGGTGCAGTCCCTGTGGACTGAGGAATCGCAGACTGCACTGTAGCCCTTTTAAGGAGCCATTTTGGAAGCCCCTGAAAGTCTTGTGCTACAATGGTTTTGATTTACGCCCACGACGAATTGCAGAGTTTGTGGCAGGTAGAGGAAAATTGAATATTGAAACAATATCCAGAATTTTTTTTTTTTTATTATTGCATTGACAAATGCAGTGCTATTTACTGACATGTGTTCTGACCACCCAACGTCACGGTAATTTTCACCTGCAATTTTTTGTAAGGTGAATTAATAAGAAGAGGAGCATTACAAAAAAAAACGAGTTTCCTGTGTTTGGACACTGCCCTAGTAATCTTGACAATAAAATAACTTCAGGGGCCTTTTAGAAGCTGTCTGTTGGGCAATTGATATAAGGATAATTTTAACGATCTGATAAAAAAGCCTACCCCCAGTCTCTGTTTTCCAGCTCCTCCCCCCCATGCCCCATGTCACTTATCTTGAGTTTTACGCCACCAAGTGGTACTCGTGTGCATGTGGTTCTGTTAAACATGGACTGGACTATCCGCTCTTCTTTTCCTGCACTGTTTGATTTTCCATTATTTACATTATATTTACGTAAGTTTTCAGCAACTGAGCCTGGTTATTAAATATGCAGAGCTGCTCGCGCTTGTTTAGGGTTTCAGCGATTTGGAGTTAGGCACTTTGTGCTGCAGCGGTACTTAAACAACGGACCCTTCTGGACCTGAGCAAGCCCAGGTTCATAACCGCAGCTGACTCATTGTGCTGGTGTGTGCTTATGGGCCAGAGATAGCGAGAGGTCATTCTCCAGACGTATCTACTGAATGAAACCCACTAAGTGTCTAGCATGTTTGCTCCAATGAAGCTTTATGGGAGACGCGTTCCGGCCATCCCACACTTGCACTGTCGTCGCTGGAAGCTGACGAGTGTAGATAAGCCTTCAACTCCTCTAGTCCATTGTGCTTCAGCACTGCAACCCGCCCACCGTCAGATAAGCACATCTCGACACCATTCCCAGCGTGATTTCGACTGAAGTCCTGCACTCTACGAGTGCAGCTGAGACAAGGTAACTGGAGCCTCACGCTGCTAGTCCTCGTGTGGCTCAAGATATTGGAGCGTGTTTCTGGTGATGCCAGCCCCTGTTATGAACAGACGATGGGAACTTCTCATTAAGACATGGAACATGGGAGAGATGGTGTGGGACTGAATCTGAATCTTTTTGTATATGAATAATAAATAACATTTCCAGCTGCAGAAAACCATCATGAGTAGCCGCTTTGGTTTTCTGCTTGACCTCAGTATTGTCACTGGCACACCACTGAGCGAGTGGAGGACACCGTCCTCTTCTGAGGTCTTCCACAGACAGACATACTGAATTTGTTCTGATCTCCCATCAGCATGGGAATGCTCGATATGACTTGCTCTACATAGATACTTAAATAACTGGTCATCAGGCTGATTAGCTCAGGTGTTTAGTATATATCTTTATAGCGGGTAATGCTAATTATAGCCAGCCCTACTAACTGGTAATAATGGTGTGCCAAGTGATAAACGGCATCATTACTCAACGGCACCGAGGTGCTTTTTACTGTAAACAGAACCCCTGGTGTCTGTTTGTCATTATCCCGAAGCTGTGAGCATTTCACTTGATCTCAGCCATCTTAAATGCATTTGGCTGCTCCCCGGACTAAGAGTGTTCTGGTCTGGCCTATCAGAAGGCCCGGACCGTGATGAAGGCCCGTCTCGGCCGGTTTTGGGGCCGGGAGCACGGACACGGTGCCGTTCACGAGGCTGGGACCCCGGGGGCTGTGGCCGCTCGTCCCGAAGCTCCCTTTACTGCCCAACGTAAAAACAGAGTTTCCTGGTAAGTGGAAGCATGGTATTCTTGTGATAAACTTTTATCAGCTGCCAGGGAGGAGTGCTGGGGGTGGGCGGGTCCAAGTGGGGCCCCGTTTGATGCATAAACAGAGTCGATTTTCAGACAAGCACATAGGAGCACAAGCACAATGTCAGAGTCCCTCCAGAAGGCAGCAATTTAGAAGGTGGCTTAAACTGACTGGTATATGGAATCTCTCGCACACATTTATCATGTGATGCTATACGTCATTGAATTTATAGTCAATTCCTATAGTTTTTCGGCACCTGAAATAAAATCACAATAAAATATAAAACTCCTGTAATGCTTAGCAATTCATAATATCCTAAAAGCATACTTTAAAATGTAAATATTGCTGCATTTCAGAGCAAAATCATACAACACGTATAAATACATGTGAACTATCCAAACTTCATGACATTTAAATGTTCTTCATTTTCAAAGTGAATCATATTGAACATCACGTTTTTAGTTAGGTCCGCCTTTCAATCCACGTTCTCCTCAAGCAGCTGCAATGTTTTGCCAGATGCGGTGAGCAACAGCCTAAATCAGTTCGTATTCTTTGTAAGATTCTCCTTGCATAATGGTTCTTTGTAAAAATGATCTATTCTAACCTATTTGTCAGAGCACTGGTTTAAAAACATTACCGCATCCAGCAGCTTATGGAATTAATGATCACTTTTAGACAAATGATCAGCTTTAGTTGATGTTTGTGTAATACTCTGAAGTATATCACAAAATTGCATGTGTGGAGTGTAAGATTTCAGAAGGATGCAGAAGAACCTTTAAACTGAAGAAACTTTCCTTTTGTATTGCTTTTTACGTAAGTGCTGCATGTTGCTCAGACTCCTGTATTTAAAGGATATGAAATGGCACTTGAAGATTTGCAAAGAGTGGCATTTTGGGATAAATTTACATTGTGAGTCATGTTTGTGGTCCAGCTTTTGTTGCAGAATGCTTGTCATTCGCTTTGTGTTGTGCAGTAAATTTCTGTTTTGAAAAACAGCGTGCTTAAACTGAAGAAGTGAAGTTCAGTTTTCATTAATAGTTTGCACGTAATTTTAATATCAATGTTAAAATTGTTAAATAATGGAAGTATATTTTTGCAATTTTATGCTCGTGTATTTCATTGTGGAATTAAAATTAGGTGTCCTGAATTTTTTTTATTTTAAAAAGGCATATATCAACACCCCCCCCCGAAAAACTTGCATTATTTAAATATCTTCATCTCAGTTCTTTATATTATGCTGTCAGGTTATGCCATTATGGCATTTTTAGTAGCTTCTGTGTTTTTTTTGAGTATTGTGTACACATTTTCGCAAAAGGTTTTAAAATACTTTTAAACAAATTTAGAGTTAGCCACATCCTCAGCAAAGACTGCATTGATCAGTAAAATGTTGGTTTTCAAACGGTCACCCATGCGTTACTGACGTTGCGCCTGCAACACGTCGCCCATCTCTGGCTGTTTACTCTTCGCACAGAGTGATCACACCAGTCATGCCCCCCCTGTGCTTTCCAGCATATTGTCACCATTTGATTTTCGCCAAGTAACCCTAGTACACCTGCTGGTGGCCAGGCCAAAGAGTTGCAGAGTCGTTAAGTGCATCAGAATAAGGCAGCTGATTGAATGCTTTTGAATCCTTTTGTGCACCTTAGCATTGTTGAACAACCCGGGCTTGAATTATTTCAGATTGCAACTGAACAGCAGTGTCATACTCTGCGTCGGCCACCATGCATACTACAGTTTGCTTGTTATTTTACTCTTTCTGGTATCTGTCTCTGTTATTTTTTTTTAATCTGTGAAAAGAGAAGCCAAAACCTGCCCTATCACAATAACCTTCAAAATAACACGTAAAATGCAGCCAGATAAATAATTTCCCGCCATGGTTATGTTTGCAATCTGACCCCTGCTTCGGCTTAAAGGAGTATTAATTCTAACAGAGTCCTTCATGGAACTGCCTCTAAGCTAAAGTTATTTCATGGTGTTAAAGGGCATCTGCATACTTTGCTTGTAAGCCGTTCGACCTAATGAGATATTCTTTCTTGTAAAGCTGGAGTTGACCAAAGACCTTGTCACTTCAGAAGTGTGTGACATGTACATTCACTGTCGCACTTTTCACATTTAACAAGCAAGTCAAAATGTGGGAGAGTAGGACTGAAAAGCAACACTTACAATTCCGTCTCGGGCTCAGAGAAGTCACTAAACTGTGTGCTGCCATTGGAGTGCGGAGGTCCCGGGGAGGGCTCCTCACTTCTGCAGCTGCTCTGACTGCTGCCCAAACTTTCGTCCTCCTCCGACTTTACAGCCGGAGCTTTCTGGAAGGATGCTCCCATCCCAACCTCCGCAGAGCCCAGGAAACACGGGCATCGGATCCGCAACTCTTTGTAGAGGCTGTTCAGACGTTGAGCGGGTATCCAGGGGCAACCCAGGAGACTCTTGAAGGCTGCGCGAAACTCTGGGCTGCGACAGTAGATGATAGGGTTGAGGCCCGAATTGATGTAGCCCAGCCAGTTAAGCAAACGGAAGATCCAGGGCTGGGACATGAAAATGCTCCTGTCAAAAACGTTAATGATGTTAGCCACAAAGAAAGGCAGCCAGCATAGAGTGAAGATGCCCATGATGATACCGAGGGTCTTGAGCGCCTTGTGTTCCTTAACCACAGTCAGGCGTGAGGGCCTACGCTTGGCGTTCTTCTTGTGTGTTGGACCAGGGCAGACAGGAAGGTTGTTATTTCCGTAATGTTGCTGAGGTGCCGGGGGACACTCACTCTGGAATCGGTGGCGGTCCTTGTCTATAAGCCGTACCTGTCGCGTGGCGATGAGGAAGACGCGGGCATATACGAAGATCATGACGAGAAGGGGGATGTAGAAGGATACCACGGAGGAGACGATGGCGAATGTCATGTTGGTGTGGAAGTCACAGCAGGTAGGTTCCTCGTAGCACTTGATGGCTAATGGATCTTTGGCACGCCAGAACTGGTTCATGATGGGTACGAAGGAGATGAGTGCGGAGACGGCCCACACCACACACACGATGATGCGGGCCCGCCACTTGCTCAGCAACACTTTGTACCTCAGGGGCCGTGTGATGGCAACGTAGCGGTCCACGGCGATCACACACAGCGTCTCGATGCTGGCTGTAACGCAGAGCACGTCCACCGAAGTCCAGAGCTCACATGAAGTGCTACTGAGCTGCCAGTTTCCCGTCACCACGATTGTGGCTCCCAACGGCACGACCAGGATTCCCATGATGAGGTCGGCACAAGCCAGGGACATGATGAAGATATTGGTGGTGGTCTGTAGCTGGGATGTGCGTGTGATGGCAACGATTACCAACAGGTTGCCCACCACAATTGTCAGGATGATAATTACCATCAAGAAAAATGACCCTGACTTAAACGGCGCATCGTTACTTGTGCTGTTCAAAGTGCTGTTAATTATTTTCTCCATTATTGTCAGGAGAGACTTCTGTTTAGTTCAGAAGACAGTTTTATACCGAGGCTGATTTTGAATGTCCCGCACAGTTTTTCATTCAAGTTAAATACCACATGGAGGAAAAAGTTTATTTACATCAACTCATTATTCAATTATCCAGTCTCCAAGTCCGTAGGATTGACACTGGCTAAATTTTATCCTCTCTTCTTTAACTCTGCCCTTCAGCTGAAAGAACTAAATCAACATAAAGTTAGCAACATGTCCATGAATATTTTACTGAGGAAAGCATTTACTGTAAAATAAAAACCATATATTGTGTTAGCTGTGTGTTTAATATAAGAAAAGATCAGCCAATACCTTCCTTAGAATATCAGTTTCAGATATGCAATAGCAACATAGCTGTTCCATCAATGCATTTTGTACATTTAAAAAAAAAAAAAAAAAACACAAAAAACTTTAAATCCTTTTCGATGATTGATGTTCCCACGGGATGAAAGGAAAGATCATGTCTGAGTAGTTCAACCAGAACTCAGAAAATATCCAAAGAGTATTCCAGATCTGAAATAGGAGGAACCTTTTTCGCGGTGAAGTAGCAGAGTGTATGGTTTGGACAGCGAGAATCAGCCCTCAGCTCCGCATGCTGTATGTAACAGCTGTAACACTATCAGGACAAACAGAGTGGTAGCAATGTTGTACAAGCTGGGTCTGCATACTCCTTGGTTCCCCCCCACATCTCGCCCTCTCACTCTCTCTCGCTATCTCTCGCACACTCTCTCTCTCGCCCCGCAAAGGATTGGAGCCCGGAGTGAGCACCAGTCCCATTTAGCTATTGCTGGCGTTAAGCCCTCCCAGCTTGGATGGGCGGAGCTGTGTGAAGTGCGGCTTCTAGGGAGACCTGCGCCAATAAAGAGAAAACGAGGGACAGCCTCTGATGCTAGGGGAGGGGTTGTCCTCCCTACTTCATTGACTGTGTTGTACAAGGAAGTGGCATTATTTTGGAAAACTGCACACAAATCTTCATGATTTTCTATACAAGCAATGGAAAAAATAACGGAAACACCACCTAAAAAAGGACTTTAAATTGTAAATGCAGCCGCAAAGGTGGGTCACCTACGTTGAATGCCTAGCAGTAAGTGTCAGCTACTGTATAAGAGAGATCTGACAATCAGCAGTTCGTAATGAGTTTTTGAGGCAGCAGGAGCGTCCACCAAAGACACAAAATTTAATATGTCAGATGCAAACTCAGGACAGTGTATGCTACACATGGAAAAACGGCACCAGCAAAAAGCAAGGGGGTCACAAGTTCAAACTCCATGAGAGGGAAAGATAACAACAATTAACAGAATAGTTCCAAGATGTCAAAAAAATATAGCCTCAAGAATGACCCTGAAGCAGAAATCCCACCTCTGTCAGCCACGCATTCTTGGCACGACCTCTATGTTGCGAGAGTCACAGAGCTAGAACTTCTGGTACTGCCGCCATTCTTGAGCCACATGTACCTTAGGCAAATCCTCATAAGCAGAGAACATGAACCTCCTAGCACTATGGTGTGAAGATCTTGGTTTTAAGTTCGGTTTGGTTTAAGTTTGGAGAAAGCTGAAGGATGCCAACTATAAAACCTGTGGAGGGGATCTATAATGGTATGGGGAACCATCCTGAATGACTTGTATGACAGCATTCCGGTGAGGATTTAGACTCTTCTGAAGGCAAATTGTGGCGCTACTCCTGATTACTCTTAATTGTTAGGTGTTTCCGTTTTGTGCCCCCCACCCCCCATACACAACAAAAGCAGGGAGAAGACCAGAAGACCTTCAGACACAGGACTTGCTACTTCTACCCTCCCATTGATGGTTCATTGAATCCTGATCCAAGTGTCAGATACGTTATGGTGACCCCAGGTTTCCTTCATTTTTTATTTTATGGTCAAGGAAGCAGTTGAAGTCTGTGTGGGTGTCACTTGATCATATTTTGTTGAGATAACTTGAACGGGCTGTTTACTGCATGTTAAACAGATGGCTATCTGTGTTTTCCTTCGGCAGAAGTTATGTAATAGAACCACAAAAATAATTTGAAGCCACAAGTTCTGTCTTGCGGTGTGCTTGGTGTTGAGCAGCTGTTCATACAGTTTAACTGGGAGCTACTTGCTCCTTTTGAAGGATACACACACAGGCGTAAGGTCGTTTGCCTTTCAGATTATTCCATGCCAGCGTCAGCGTAAAATTTACATCGTGTTTGAGATTTGAGTGCAGCTGTGTGTGTATATTTTGAGGAGACCACATATTGCTCTGTGACATCGCTTTCGGCATCACTTTTGACCAAAAGGCTGGTTTAAGCTCTGAGAGTGCCATTAATGTTATAAATTTCCTCAGTGTTCTCAGTAACGTCTCCAGCTGTACACACCTATCGTTTGAGAAATGCTTGTTGCTTTGAATAAATTGGTTTGTATAAGAACAATGATTGAAATAAAACCAACAAACAAATGGCCTCTTAATAGCGTAAGGCCCTCGGCGCTTTGAAAATGAAAGAAAAATAAGCAGCTGTGGATTAACCACGTTCTCAGATGATTCACTCTGTGAAAACAACATTCCTTGCCTTCAGCCCGCTAGCGAACACAATCAAGTTTCACTTTGTTGTCGTCTACCTGGGCACCAAATGGATTGCTGAGTAGGCTGGGAACGAGCGGTCCACAGCGGTCCACAGCCCATTCCGACAAGTGCTAATACTCCGGACGTCCACCCGCCTACAGTACCATGGTCATCCATTCCTCTCATTTATGATCACGAGCACTGAAGTTTTGTCGATGGCTATCTCCACCAGACTCTCATGAGCCGCACTGAGGATGAACAGTTAAGCGGATACTTGGAATGTGGCTTGATTCGGACTTGTGTATACTGCTGAGCAGCATTTGTGATTCACTTGTCGCCTCGTGGGTCGATTAGTATTGTATGTCCACCTCAGTCTGCCCTCATATAGTTCACACTTAAAATGAATGGAGCTATTTCCTGTTTACTTCCTTGTCCGTTTTGTTTACGTTCAATGGCAGCAGCATGACTTCAGTCGGCACAACAGGGGACAATGGCCAACAGTATCAACACCTTTAGAAGGAGATGAACTTCTACCCTTAATACCAATTTAAACGACAGCTGTTGCAACTGAAAATGTCTTATATGCAGTGTTTGTCAGACTGACAACAATCCTGTGGAGTGCTGAAACTCGCGTTTGGATTTTGTCAAATCTGCCCGTTTTTCATGAGCGTCTCACACTGCAGACCCCCAGAATTGTGACAGATATGAAAAGAATCTGGTTAGGATCTACATATGTGCTGTTAATGACTGCTTATAACAAGTAGTCACTAACATTTAAATCTGAATCCTACTTTGTTTCTGTACATAATGGTACACCATCACGGTGAGTATGTCGTCATTGTCACGTTGCTGGAAATTCTGTACGACCCACACGTCACCACTTGATGTCCTGACGACTGCCATGTCTTAAATCAGACTGGGATTGAGCAATAGCCTTGAATATGCCTGTAAAATCTGATTATTAACCGGCTCTTGGCTTGTTGCCGACTCTGACAGCTGAACCTCTCTCTGAAATGCTTGCATGTCCCAAATGCTCAGTCTTAATACTGAGATCCTTGTTTTTTATTCCTTGCATTATTGTCATAATATTATGTTTCTTCCTATTTTCGTTTTGTGCTGCGAAACAGGTCTGTTTAGTGATATAAGCAGCAGGCTTGTATATCCTCAGGCATTGCCTTCTTTGAGTGTTCGCTAGCTTTCATGGGATTTTAGTGGGACCATGGCCGTGAGAATGTCACCCATCAACGTTGCCAAGATTACTGCCCCTCCCACAGCCCCCCCCCTTTTTTGGTGTTCGATGTTTGTTGCTTGGTCTTGTATTGGTGGGGGTTATAAGTGGGGGAGGGGCAAAGGTCCACTACACTCTGTGGAGGCGTGTTTTTGGTTACCACCCCAAGCTGGCAGTCGTCTTTGGCAGAGGGCAGTTCTGTTTCAGCACGCTCATGTCGAGGCTTCGGCAAAATGCTTCAATGCTGCAGCCTTCTTCTGTGCTGATCCTGGCCCGACAGGATGACAGATCTGGTGACTTTCGACATCTCGTAGCAGGAGAGAGTGAAACCCGCCAGCGGTGCTAGCTTTGCCGGGGCCGAGACACCGACTGTTATTGGCAGTTGTGAACCGTGACACATTTGATTCCCAATGGCCCTACATGAGCTGGACGGCCTGTTGTACGAATCAGTCCTTTTCCCGATGTTTTTTTTTTTTTTGCTTTTGAATAGCCTGCTGTCATACGGCGTTTTGACCATAATCTCTCTGAGGGGGAAAAAAAAAAACACAACAGTAAGATCCCTGTTCAACAGTAAAGCTACAGGGATGGCAAATGGTTCAAAGGTAGCTTGGCAACTGTTTGTTTGTCTGCTTTGTGAGATGGGGAGCTGAGTAATGTCCAGCTTATTGGGTGGTGTTTAGTTGAGTGGGGTGGATGTTGGAGCTGGCACTGACAGAGATGTTGACAGAGAATGGGCCAGTACAGCTGGAGAAAGGGCCTGGCATGGCAGGTGGCGTCAAGGGCTGTGGGCAGAGAGCCAGCCAGCCACATCACTCACTAAGTGAGGCCCCCTGACCCAAGCGGCTCTGCCAGCTCGCCAGCCAGGCGGAGCTGCTGCGGCCATCCCTCTGGCAGCTGTGTCGGAAAGTGCTGCCCCCCCCCCCCCCCCCCCAAGCTTGTGTGAAAGCTTCCAGGATCTCTGCTTTATGAGCTCCTACGGGACTCTTTCACAGCTCTTTCAATTTGTGAGATTTATGTTTGTCCTTATTTAGTGGATGCTTTCTTCCAAGGCGACATACGAGTGAGGAAAGCTGGGTGTCAGAGAACGGGGTCAGCAAGCATCCCTGGAGCAGTTGGGGTTATGGGCTTTGCTCCGGCACCCAATGGTGATATGATTACTCTGTCAGCTAGGAGATTCAAACTCACAACCTTCCAGACACATGCACATATGGCTCAAAGGCAGCTTGGCTGCACTGGCCGCACAGTGTTTATTGTCTCTTGCAGGAAGGATGCAGTCAATGCCATTTAACCCCCAAGGAGCAGGTGAGGTCTGCAGTGTCCCCTGCATCGGCAGTCCGTGGAGTTCCTCGACTTTTCACGCGTGCCTTGTGGGCAGCGGTCGGGTCCCAGCAGCTGTTCTAATCTTCCGCGCGCTCATCCTGGTCAGGGTCACGGACTGGGGCCTATTCCAGGCAACCCAGGGCACAAGGCTGAGGTTCACCGAGGATGGGATGTCAGTGCATCAGCAGGCATACGCCACACTATCATACACTAGAAGCAATGTTAGAGATGCCAATTAGCCTAAATGGATTTCTTTGTGTCATGGGTGGAAAGCAGAGAACCTGGAGGAGAGCCATGAGACACAGAGAGAACATGCAAACTCCACACACGTGCGTGTATAATCCTGGTCAGCGTTGCAGGATATATATATATACACCACCTAGTTCTCAGGCTCCGTTATATAAAGACTCACGCAATTCACCCTGGAATCTGCGGCCCCCCAGAACCCAAAGCTGGGCAGGTGTTCCACAAGTACGTGTCACCCATCTGAATCACGCACCCCTTTATTTTTATTCCTGCTTCTTACTCCAGAAATGTTTCTGCGGGTATGTGGTCCGGCATTCTTAATGAAATCTTGTCCCATGTCTTATTTTCTGCAATAAAATGAAATCGAATTGAATTGCAAATTACAGCTGTTACTGATATTATCCTTTTTACCGTTGTGTTTATGTAGAAAAGGGTTGATATGACCAGAACCCCTTTTCCCAGAAGTTTAACTTGTATTAAATGGGTCTGAGTGCTCAATGAAAGAAAACACATTGAAGGCGTTCAGATCATTTAACTTGAGGTGCCTGTGACACCAATATTTTGTGAGTCCTGTCCAGTCACATTTCACACAAAATCAGGAGTCTTGCCTTCATCATTTCACTTAACTTTACCTCAGTGTAATTTCAATAATTGGGGCAGTGTGCTGTTCAAGGTCCTTTGAGAGCTCTGAGCATATGACTGCCTTTTGGGTGATATTATGATTATTATAATGGCTTAAAGATATACTAAAAATAATTCAGGCTGCTATATTTTTCTGCTGTTTTTATCTTCTTTTCGGTGATTCACTCTCGCTGCGGGTGTTGTCACTCTGGGTAATGTGTTATCTTCCTGTTTCCTTCTTTCTGTGGTCAGCTAATTACACCGAGGTTATGCCAGTTACACCTGTTCCAAACATTAGCCTTTTAACACTTTTCGTTTTTAATCTTCCTATGTTTCATCATTGACTACCTGAATGAAACTTACCCACATTTCATCCCAGGAAGTGTGCCTGTGACACGCATTTTCTTCTCTGTTGGCCAGGAACTTAAGGTACGCAAATATTGTATCACGCGTTTAATTTTAGCAAGTGCAGCTGTGGACTTATTTATTTATTTATTTGTCACGCTTTATATCCTCTTCAGTGGCCATATGGCACTGAGCCACCGTGTAAAATCGAGGTGATTATTCAAAAGGCCAAACTCCGTAGGACAAGTCTTGTTTAATTTTCCTGCCTTAGCCCTTTAAAACATAATACAAAGATTGGCCCCCAGGTTTGTCGAATCACTGCGCTTTTGTAAGAATGAACACGAGCACGGCATCCTCTGACTCCTCTCGTTTTCAATTCCTGTGGAAAAGGCCCTCGTTTCCTTAGGGAAGCCTTTATAATTGGTACCCTTGGGAGATTATCAGCAGGCCCGTTCCCTCCAAGCTGGAAGTCCCGTTTATGAAGTCCAGAGCCTGTCAGGAGCTGTTCAATCATATCTGCGGGCCTGTAAATCATGGGAGCAGTAGCGTGATGTCAGAGGGCCTGTTTATCATGCATTCGTCCACTTCAGCAAGGCAGTGTTTTGTTTAATATCCTTGAAAGTTGTCAGGATGTGAAAAACCCAATTAGCGACTGCCTAACCACTGATGGGTTTATTACTCTGCAGGGGACTAGTGTGTTTGTCATATAAGAGAATGAAAATGAGGGTAATAAGGACACAGCAAAGAAAACTGTAGTGTTTTGTGAAATCGGTCCTGAAGTTTGATTTGAGAAAGGAGCTACGGTGGTCATTCTAGGAGTTTGCATATGTGCAAAATGCTCACCTGCATTCATACACCATTCCTACTTTGGTCCTGTTACCTTGTGTTTTTATGTTGGCAAAGCCTTTTGCAACATGATGCCTTTCTTGAGGGTTCTGCCTATGGGGAGAATATGGTAGAATCAGAATATCTTTATTGTCATTGTAACGAGTACAACGAAATTAAGTGCAGTCCCTGTGTCAGAGAGGTATAGGATAGTTCAGGATATACCCACCCTTTATGAATTTTGAAGCCTCATTTAGCATCAGCATTGATTGGTGAGTTCAGGATACTCCCACCCACCATGGGTTTTGAAGCCTCATTTAGCATCGGCATTGATCGGTGAGTTCAGGATACTCCCACCCACCATGGGTTTTGAAGCCTCATTTAGCATCGGTATTCATCGGTGAGTTCAGGATACTCCCACCCACCATGGGTTTTGAAGTCTCATTTAGCATCAGTATTGATCGGTGAGTTCAGGATACTACCACCCACCATGGGTTTTTAAGCCTCATTTAGCATCAGCATTGATCGGTGAGTTCAGGATACTCCCACCCACCATGGGTTTTTAAGCCTCATTTGTCCCGTCACTAATACATAGATAGAATATACAAGCTGCTTAGGCGTAAAAACATTATCTGTGTAACAGAAAGAAAAAGGCTAGCTCGGTTGACTGCTAGGAAACAATCTGGTCAATTTCCACCCAAAATTGCTATGTGAGGAATTTGTTTAATCGCATGTCACTTGATATATTACTGTGAAACAACCTTTTGTTTAAGATTTAGCCATAATAGAGACATTTCTATTCTGACTGGTATTAAAAGTCTATAGAGAGTTATTTTTATGAGACGAGGGATAAATATAAAACTAATGAAGTTGTGATTTACACTGCAAGAAATGAAGCATGAAAATTAACTTGATGAAAATCATAAATTACTGAATTCCAGTAATTTATAATTCGAAGTACCTATAACTCCTCATAGTAGATGTTTCTCTGAGCCTTCAAACTCTTATTTGTCATTGTTTCTATATTTGTTTTATAACAGTATATGCCAAATTGTTAAAACTATTCGAGAATTATTGGACATGTAGGCTTGAACAGAAATCACACCAAATGAAGATTTAGACTACAGATTATCACAGAAGTGGATTCATCTATTGAATTAAACTTATTCCCGCAAAGGCATGCTATTGCCATGCTGAAATCAGAGGAGTCTGGGAGGCTGCAAAGTGACAAATTCAAAGACAGCCATTTTCAATGAGTCCAGCAGTTGGTATGACCTCATTCTGAATCAGGAGCTCATGTTCCCTTTAGCGTGTGGGAACACTTCAGCCAGCAGAAACACCGGGCATCCATTTCTGCCGCCTTTCAGGGCCATTCCCGGCTGCCGTGACTTCTCTGCTTATCTCCAGTTTGCCAGAGCCCTGTCGCCTTCTATCCTTGGCCGTTTTCTTTGCACAGGAAATTCTCCATTAGCTGCAGAGGCTAATCAAGAGGACAAAAGGGCGGGAGGACCCTAAATGGCAAAAACAGAGGGAATGTGGGCCACTCTGGAGTCTTGAAGGGGCACAGAAATTATCCCAGAACCCTTGGTTACCTGAGTTTTTAACGGAGATGAACTGGAGGTTTATGTTTGATATTAGAACAGACGTTCCATTCTGAGCTGTGGCCCATCATGGGCGATGGTAAATTTATAATTGTTTTCATTCACAATAGTCTGAAATTGCTTGATATTGCTTTATGGTTAATCGCCTTGCAATGGCCGAGTGCAAGGACCAAATTCAGTCATTTGTTTTTGTGGACTGCCTATGACTTCTTGCTTCAGATATTTTTGATGATTATTTGGACACTTTACTGATCACGTTGAAAAGTATGAAAAACTAGAACTAAAATCTCACTTTTAAATCTAGGTCCTACATATTCAGCTGGAGACAAAAAAAACCCTCACCATTGCCAAAACCATTACATATTGCATGTTCTATGTGATAGACTTGATATCAGACCATCAACTAAAAATAAAAAAGCTTTTTATCGTTTGATGAATTTAAATTTTAGTTTTGGAGCAGAGTGCAGTTCCAGTAGAAAAGATGTCAGCCTTTAATTTCCTCGTGAAGTTAAGTCTCTATAAAGGGAAAACAGCTGAAAGAATTTCTCTTCCTCTCACCATAAGAGAAGGGGATCCTTGGAGATGCCTGTTCACTTTCCAGTTTAGCATTTGCTTTAATCTACTGGAAAGGCCGGATCTCAAAAGCCAGCCTCATTGTGATAACGGATGCCATTTGAGATCGTGAAGAAGCCCCCGCAGCTTAGTAAGATGCCCCCAATACTTCAGAATCAGTGCCCTTCCCCCCCTTCATGATCGGTACAGCACAGCCCTCCAAAACTATCAAGTTGGGGGGGGTAAATCACAGTCATTAACATGTGAGTAGAACCACATGGTCTTAAAGTAGCACCAGAAAAGGCTCTGTATTCTGGGCAACTCCACCGGTCTCCATCGGTCTCCATCGGTCTCTCTGGGTCTCTCTGGGTCTCTCTGGGTCTGCCCATGGGCTGTCTGTTCAACCTAAGCAAAACCCTCCTGCTGACAGGGTCTGGGTAAGAATCAATGAACGCTTTATCAGCACTATGTATCTTGTAGCGCCAACTGTTACAAAATTCCTACTAACGAGGTGGCAGTTTGACACCATATGGTTTCTCGGGAAATTTGTAGATATGAGTACAGACTACTGTTACCAGCCATTACTGGCATTCTGGAGGGTAATTGTCATGCATGTCAAAAACCTTGATGGTTATCATGGCGTGATAACTCTGTTTGTACATGTTCTTATCTATAAGTGAAAGCTAACATGGCCAAAAAACACAGACTGAACTTATTACAATAACGGGTATATCTGACTTTGTAAAATAGGGCATGGCTTAGAAGGCATTGGTCTAAGTTACATCATTATTTTACTGATGATGTTTGATTGTGGGTGTCATGGTGGCTTGGCAAGTAGCATTCTTGCCTCACATTGTCAGGGTTACAGTTTCAAATCCCAACTGTGTGTGTGGAGTTTGTGTATTCTCCCCGTGTTTCATTTGGGTAGTATGGTTTCCTCCCACAGTGCAAAAACATGCAGTTTTGTGAATTTGTATCTCTAAATTGACCCCCAGTAACCGTTTACAGAATAAGCAGTTGGGAGATGGATGGATGGCTCTTTGGTGGAGGTGGAAAATAACAGGCCTGTGTTTCCTCAGGGGCTTCTGTGGTTGTGGCGGCAGGTGAGTGGATAAGTTGGCCAATGTTCCTAGCTTCTCCTTATGGAGACCAGTTGGACAGCCTCATCTTGCCAGGCTCCTGCTGGGCTGGCTATGTCACCCTTCAAATGAGCTTCATCGTTGTCCGTCTCACAAGTTTATCATTCACGTTGCCATGTGACTTCGCACTGCTAGCTGACAAATGTGTAAGTCCAAATGGGGTTCATTCCCTACGTCACTGCTTTCTTGCATGGGTGTGTTTCTTATGCATATCATCCTGAATCACCCGTTACGGGAAGAGCGGATTAAACTGTTAGCTATGTTTTTGGTTTTTTTTTATGCTCTACAGGGTGATGTCGGTTGAACTGGACCTGCTCAAGACGGAGTTCACAGATGTTTAGGAGCTGAGAGATCCGGTGCTTGGAGAAAAGATGGATGTGTAGTTTTTCTCAGATGAAATTTGAGAATGATGTATTACAGGTTCTGATGTTTTCTCCGAGTTACCTGAGATTGTTTTGAGCACTCATACTGTTACCAGGATATATTTGGGAAACAAACTGCCTGGGCCAGCAGTACAGTTGATTGCTCTGATTGTCTCTGCCAGTGAATGTGGAATGTTTTGTTTTTATCCCTGCCGATTTATTTACCAAAAAAGAAAAAACTGCTGGAGAAGTTGGTTTGCAGGTTGGGTCCCGGCTGGGTCTTTGTTTGTTAGTTTGTTTTATTCGACTAGCCCTGCTTCAGCGATGTCTGTTTCCGCTGCTCGGCAGCGCCGATCGGCGATGTGGTCCATGAGCTGCCTGTCAGATTCTGTTCGGCGGTGGGGCTTGTGGCCTGGCAGTGCGCTACCTCGAGGGAGCCCACCCCACCCCCCTCCACTTGCTTGGGGTGAGAGAGCATGCCATTGTGGGCAGGATGGGTTCATTTGGTCTGGCGCCAGTACAGTGGCAGCAGAGGAGATGGATAGAGAGATAAAGGCACATTCACGTTCAGGAGTGAAAAAAACGCCGCGGCAGAGTTCAAGTTGCCTCACTTGTGATGTGTGTGTTCGTCACCTTGGCCCACTGGCAGTCTCTCAGCCGGGATCGGTTGGAGCCGAACCAACGGCTCTGCATCAGTAATGGGAGCATAGACTTTAGTCTTTGCTCATGGTGTCCATGATAATCGAGCGATTCACTGCAAATTCAAATCAAGGTTAGGTGAAAATGGAGGTCAGGGTCTCCACAAATCTCCAGGCCTGAAATGTAACTAAAGAGGGCTGAAATTGCCACCTACCCCCCCACCCAACTGGATGCCCCCCTATCAGGAATTCTGAGAACTATAAATGTCTGTTGTACATTTTTACATGTATTGTACATTTTTTTGGTTTCAGACACAAAGTGCCAAACATAACCGGAGACCACATACCTTAAAAATGTATAGAACTTCTGTATATATGCAGGAGATCCGGCCATATGGCAGCTGGTTGAGTTCACTACATCTGTTAGCAGGCCAAAGAGCACATCTCCCTGCTGGATTTCTAATGAGAATTACTGTGGTTGTAAGACCACAGCGAATGAGATATCAGATGTGCTGACAGGCTTAAAGACAGGTTTGCTGGCATGGCTTTATGGAAAAGAGGCAGAATTAAGCCTACACATCTTTAAAGGTTCCCAAAGAAAACAGCTTCTAATTAGTAAAACATTCGTGTTTTTCGTATAATGTGTTCGTAAGAGTTAGAAATCGGCCAAGTCATGGCTGGGTTGTGGCAAGACGAGAAGATGGTACAGCCAACGCGGCTTTTCAACAGATCAGTTTGTGTGCTTGTGTGTGTGTGTGTGTGTGTGTGTGTGTGTATGTCTGTCCATCCATCTTCCACCCACTTATCCAATACACGGTCGCAGAAGATGGGGGAATGGAGGGGAGAGCTGTATCCTGTCCTAGGTATCATCAGGCAGAAGGTGGGGGAACACCAAGGACAGGATGCCAGTCCATAGCAGAGCATGCACGCACACACGCACACACACGCACACACACACACTGTGGGCAAGTAAGAGACATGGTATTAATATTATTTATGCATATTTATATCATACTTGTACTCTTTAAATATTTATAGGGTTTGTGTATTTGCGTGTATGTTTGTGTGTTTGTACTTAAATCCGTTGCCAGATCTGAGGTCTGCGGAGCTCAGGTTTTTAGGCAGGGGATCTGTATGTCAGACCTGAAATGGCACTGTCATCCTGGCTAAAATGCCTACCAGAGATGGGCTGGTACGAGGCGTGCTTTGCTTTCAGGTCCCGGACAGCACCCACTCCTCTCCCCAGGATCCCATGATCAGGCTCTCTCTCTCTCTCTCGATCTTACTGTCCTGTCCCTATATCTCACCAGTGACACTAACTCAGTAGCTCCTCGGAATTCAGACCTGCTATCCAGCAACAATACCCCAGACCCTTTGGTTGGGAGCCCTCCCAACACCAAATTCATTAAGCGTTGAGCACCACCCTTCATGAACCCACAAATGAATTGAGATGCCCTCAGATTTAATGTGTTTATGGGAAGGAGTGCTGTTGCAACATCGACAACAGTCCCTTTTAGGAGCTATACAGAGCCCCCTTTGACTCCGGGGGTCCCGAGCGACTTTGCTCCCGAGCGCAGTGGGTAAATGTTTCCACTGACTGGGCCGGCCTGGAGCTCGTCTGGTGTTGGGCAATGTCGCTTTCTGTTTGGAGCAAGTTGTGGTATGGTGGGGGTGGAGGGGCCTAGTCGTTTCAGCAGCCACTTTGTTTAGGTCCCTGCCACTCTCGCTAAGTGGGCCAGCAATTTACTGGCTAGACTGCTTTCAAAGTATTTATAAAACTACTTTAAATAAAAACAGAAAACAAGCCTTGCCGTCTCCCCCCAGTGATGGCGCTCTGTGACAGCTCAGGTGACTCTTGTGAAAGTAGACTTTTCTTCTTCACTTTTTTTTAAAAGCAGCCATGCTTGTGGTATTTAAATGAATGAACAATCAGTTGCACCTGACCTTAGGAAATGCTTTACCTGATATCAAGGCAAGGGAAACGTCCTTTGCTTATGGCAAAATCTTCTGGCAAAGTCAAGTCACATGTCCCCAAATGCTGCTCTGCTATTGGCTGGTCAGTGTCATCGTGCAGTCTCTCCTGCCCATCTGGAGCTATCTTTGCCCCACCCTTGCTGACACGCACGGCTCATGCCTCTTGAGGAAGTGGCGTTGCCTGATTGTGGAGCCACGACGAGTGTTGGTTTTGTTTATCTGGAGACTAAGATGATAAAAACGGCACATATGTGTGTCTGTCTGTATGTGCGTGACTCCAGTCTTTGTGATCTCACATGTATAAGCGTGTGTGTTCGCATGTTTGCTCGAATGCAGGTACCTAAAAGTGTGCCCGTGGTTCTGATGATGGGATACAAGCGTGAGTGTACGCATGCTGTATTTGTGTGTATATGTGGGTGTGTGTATACATGCAAACTCTGCGTCCAGTTTGACTGTATCCAGTCAAATAGCCATTGAGGTGTAAGGGAGGGGGTGTGTCTGGAAATACTCATCTCCCACAGAGCCCAAATGCCATACTGCATTATTGTTGACTAACTAGATGTTTAAGGTGTTTCCAGGACCCTCAAATAATCAGCGTCCCTAGTTGGTGACAGTTAAAGTACAGATTCATGCTGACATTGAGCGGGGTTTAAAAGTTTGTGTAATGTGGACACAACTGTAAGGACTCCCATCCAATGGATGCCTTCCAACCGCACACTGTCACTGGTCTTTCCTGCCCCTGACCCACTCTATATCAGCTTTCTTAACCAACTTCCCTGATTTGTTTTTAAAGATGCCCATTTGTAGCACTCATTTGATCAGTTTTAATGTTCCCTGGCCTCACCTTGTCATAGCCCCATCAAAACAACACTGCCTCAGTCTAATTGTGCCGCACACCCCGCCCCCCCCATCCATCCATCGCTCTAACACGCAGGAGTTTATGCTTGCTCAGGGTTGTTGTTGTTGTTGTTGTTTAGTCACGCAGTCGTGTCCGACTCTTCGCGACTCCATGGACCACAGCACGCCAGGC
>JAACJT020000034.1:8608043-8618324 GCA_009936485.2 Gymnarchus niloticus
CATTAGAGTGGTATCATCTGCATATCTGAGGTTGTTAATATTTCTCCCAGCAATTTTAATTCCAGCTTTTGATTCGTTGCTCAGGGTTACACAAACCGAAATCCACCTACCCCTCAAGAAAAGTCACCAAACATATTGAAGGGAGCTGACGTGTATTTATGTGGCTACCACTTTTAACAGGAAATGTGAAGCTGAGCACGACGGCCGAACGACAGACCGTTCGAGTCTTGGTATCATGTGACAACTGTAAAAACATACCTTCCTGCTTTTGCTCATCTTATTGATTCTTAAAAACGGAGTCAATCTCATTGTGTTTTCCTTTAAGCACATTCCCATTTTACGTCCACAAATAATCATCATGTGGCATGAAATACCAAGATGACACATGTTTTTTTTCCCATGCCGAATTGTTTCGAGCAATTCCATAATTGAGATCAACCATCAATTCATCTGACCTATGACACGGGTTTTCTGACTCAATATTAATTCCTCGGTGGCGTCTTTGATAAGAGCACTTTTGTGCAGCATTTTTCCAAATAATATGCCATTGGTTGCCTCAGTGATGCTTTGAAAAATGAGCATGTTTGATTGGCCTGGGGTAGAGTTTGTTACCATGTCAAATTTGAAGCTGTATGACTAACCATTCAGGAGAGAGATGTGTTTAAATTTGACCTTTTTCACCAGCAATATGGCATCCACACACTTGTCAGTGATGAACATGCCAAGATCATTTTTGTACTCTGACACTGAATTTGTAGATTAAGTCTTTAAACATTGAAATTAAATTTGAATTCATGTGTAACATTGAATTTGAAATTAAATTCCTCTAATTCTATTCCTCAAGGATGTAATCGAATCTTCATGAAGTACAATACATCCACCCAAATAAACAGTGCGTGTTGCCAATAATTTTGCCAATATTAGAAACTTCAAAAGGACAGTCACAATATATGAAAACAAAGCTCTTGTCTTGCAAACAGGCCATGGGTAAAATCAAGAATTAAAATTAACAATTTTCAATTAGCAGCTTAAAAAGCCTTAAAGAACCATTTTTTTATGAGGATGGCATTTGAAGAAGGAACAGTTGTCATCTGGAGTCTTACTGAATTCAAAATTTTTTTTTTTTTTCCCCTCTGAAATCAAGGGTATACTTTGGTCGATGGGATTTTGACTGATTTGGTAAAATCAGGAGAAAGTATTTTCTTTTTTTTTTTTTTTACAATGAATTTTTAACCCCTTATACAATTTAATGTTACATTAAAGCAATAAAAATACTATATAGTCAAACATCAATCTGACAGACTGAGCTGATCTGTCAAAAATTAAATTATTAAGAATCACCAATTAATTTAAAACAGAGTTCTAATTTCACAATGTTTATCTCAATAGCTTTGAAATTTTTCAGGGTTGAACCCTTGGCCGTTTTTTGTTTCGATTTTATGATTTGGCCTGTATGCTTGCAGTGTTGTGTTTATGAATTGATTCATACATATCTTTACTATGAGTGATTTTTCTATTTTTATTTGTATTTATATTATTAGTGACCTCTGTACTACGTATATAAATGCATCGATTTAACTATTGTCAGGTGGAATTAAAATGTTACAATGTTTTAAAGCAAATAAAAGTGATATAAAGGGAAAAAAGTAGCCGTTTTGGGGCCATCTGTTAGCATGGGCTGGTTTCAGCTGAATTCCCTAAAATGTGGCTGCCGTCATCGCATGGGAGCATTCCTGGATGAGATTTTGTGCATCAATTACAGGAGAACATAAGGTGGAAAATGTAGATTTTCTCTTGGTAGAGTGTGTGCTTTCCTGCAGGGCTTGCACCTCAAAGATTTCCAAAGTGATTTTTCAGAGGCTGCCGAAACGATATCGTGATCGGTGCAGAAACCGGGACGCAGCTCTGTTAGCGTGCTTTAGCGTGTTTACACAGGTCGGTCCCCGGCCGCTTGTGGCCCACACCATGCAGGCTTTGCTTCTGCTCGAGCCAGGCCTGCTGATTGGCTATGTGGGTCTGCCTTTGGCTGTGGCATTTGCCTGACATAATCATTCCGAGGAGACCTGATGGCTGATAAAGTTTGGGAGAGGGAAATGAAAAAAACATCAGGGAAGGGGGTGAGCCCGAGGACAGACAGATGAAATATTTTAAAGTTATAGCATGCTGTCATTAAACGCAACTCCATTTATTGCACAGGTAGTTACGTACGCACTACTTTTTCAGGACTGTTGAGACGTTACTATGGTACACTATTGGCCCGACCCTGAAGAATGAAGAACTAACGTGAATGAAATTGAGAGCACAGGAGATGATGAAGAGGACCTGATCCTACCCACAACTCTGGAACTTCTCATGTCATGCAAAGTGACCAGTTTTCACAGGGAAAGGAACTCAGGAGAGCTCATCGGGGTTGGGGGGAGTGGTGGCGATACCATCTCCGGCCCGCTTCTCTCCGACCCGGTGCATTGCTCGCATTTCTCAACGCGCGTGTAGGCATTCTGCAAGCGCAGACCCGCTTGACGACCTTAAAAATAACACAAAGGCTCCTTTTGCACAGAATACACACCGTGGAGGACACCAGGCCATGGCCTGTCCTCCGAAGGGAAAAAAAAAAAACACAAAGCAGACACATCAAGTTCCAGGGAAGTAGCCAGTCATTCTTAAATATGACAAATTATGTAAATAGTTTTTTGGGTAGAGGCATCAGTCAACCAGCCTATCAGTTAATGAAAAAATGCTTTTTGAAACAGCACCTAAGTCAGTAATGTGTAAATATGGGGAGGCAAGACCGTCCTTATATGAACTTGGAGTCTTGTCTCAGGTTGGTGCTCAACCAGTGCTCTATTGCACAATCTACTGGAGTAGTCCGTCCTGGGCAGACAGCCTGTCAGGGAGCCAGGTCCGATTTGGATCTCATGCATCATAACGAAGCAGAAGAGAGATTGAGAACGGGGACTGACCCAAAGCCGTCTCCGGCCTCAGGGGTTAATGCACCCGCAAATCATTGCTCCAGTTTCACATTTCAGGGCTGGCTGATCTCATAGATTTCCTGATCTCATAGATTGCTCGTTTTTTTTTTTTTTCCCCTACCCCAATAATAACGCAGAGTGTGGATTAAGTGAACAGACGGGACATAATATATTGGGCTAATCGGCGGCTCACGCAATTCATAGGATGGTGTGCAAGTGATGTCATCCGCGGAGCTCGAGAAGTGGCACCAGGGGACGTTGAACTGCGTGCATGCTGGGAGCTAGTGTTACCCAGTGTCTATTTAGGCATGGTGCACACATGGTAGGTACTTGCTGATATGATTATGAGTCACTCAGCCCCCAATAGTTGTATCTAATTGCCGCCTTATCATTGCTAGACCGAAGATGAAGCCAGGTGGGTGTAATTGACTTGGCTGAACTAGATGTCCATGTACTTTTGCTTATGAGCAAACATGCGCTCCACCAGTGAACGGGTCCTCCGCCCAGCAGGTCAGAAGAGGACATGGGCAGGCCTGCTGGCTGCTGTTCTTCCAGATTTGCTCTCTGGCCTTTACCACCAGAGAATATTTGAACATCCAGCCCAGGTCAGGAGATCAGCTGGAGGCTCTGACTGGACGTGGGCAGCAGCTGGGGTTGCCATTCGATCACTTCAACCTCCAGTGTCCTCAACCATCTCAGCATTTCATACTAATGGCCTGGTGCCGTCACCTGATACACAGTGTCTCCTGGTGGGCTTCACCTACATTTGGAGGTGAGGTCTGAGCTGAAAGGGTACACCTGATAATAATGAGCACAGTAGAACATTACCCACTATGGACCAAACCATACTGCTCACTTTTTGGGTAGGGATGAGGGAAGAAGATTCTGACTTTTGTCACAGTTTCGATTTCAGTGTGTAAACACATGTAGAGTCCTAATCGGAGCTGTTATTTTGTGGGGTTCAGGGTTTGGCGAGCTTCGGTTGCTGGTGTCACCAACCGAGACTCTTTGTGCGGCCCCTGTCCATGGTTGCCAATTTTGACTCCAGATCTAGAAGTCTCCAGAAACCATACCATTATAGTACATTAGAAAATAATGCAAGCTAGCGCAATACAATTGAATGGGTTAGTTAGAGCCAAGGTGGGGGAAGTTCTTAATTGAGATATGGGTACAATCACCATTAGCTTAATTGGTTAAGTTGTCTGCTTAAAAACTAAATCAAATATATAACTCATGGAAAGATTATAACTTGTTGGTGGACAAAGTTTGTTTTGTCATTGGTTAAAAAAAATTCAAATTAGGCATCTCAAAGCAATCTGCTTACATAATTTGTAGTTTCCTGTTCCCATTGCACAGCACTTGTGCCGTTGTGGTTCTTAGGGGGCTGTTATTGTTTGCTTTGCATGCTTTTAAAAGGGCTGTTTTGATTCAATGTCGCCCTCTGGAAAGTCACAGGGTGAGCCAATGGAAGCAGTAAATTAGCCCTATTCAAAGGCTTGAAAAGATAACGCAAAAAACAGGGCAATGGATCAGGGTCTTGTTGATGGAAACCCGAGAACCAGTTCAGCACCTTCCTATTTTGGTGCCACCAGTTTACCGTTCATTAGCTGCATGCTGCTCTGTCCCATCAGCTCAGGCAAGCCAAGGAAGAACCTGTCGCACGAAATGTGTCGGCTAACTTATAAGCGATCTTGCGGTCCCAGTCCTCTGTAAACACCCGCCAGCCCTGTCTGCTCACACACAGACTAACCAGACTCCATTGATGCAAACGTGACGGCAGCTCGTTTACATTCAGCCGTCATCCAGCATCCCGCCAAGAGCTGGGGCTCGCAAAGAGTCTGGGGCCCTGGAGCTGCCAGAGCCCAGCTGGTGTACGGCTGTGTTTGCACGTGCAGTGGCTTGGCGTGGATGGAGGTCCCTGGGCTGGTTTAGTCATGAGTGTCACGTGGGGGATTTTACATGTGGATGCCCGAGGAAACGGGGGGAAAACAGACTAAAAACAAATGTATTTCTTAGTTGGATTTCGCTTCTCATGTGTATCTGGGGGAGAAGTTCTCGTTGAATCTGAGACATCTGGAGGGACACATTAGAGTTTGGGGGCTCTGTGTTTTATCTGCCTTTGGTGAAAGCCAGTGCTCAGTTGCACAAGTCTAGGAGTTCGTGTCCACTTGAGGTGTCGGAAGAATGTTGGACGGGTCCTGATCTGATTTATGCTCTTTGCTTGTGAGGTACTAAGCTGAGATGAGAGCGTGAGGGTGAAACATCCAGTCTCTGAAGGCAATGTTAGGCCTATATTGCAATCAGGGTACAATCACGAGAGCTGGTGTTTACATCAAAAACATGTATGCCAAACATACTATTCCCAATTTTCTTTTAAATGTAATTCACAAAGGTACATGTAATGCCCAAACAATGCAATAATTACATTTCAGTTGGTCTGTTTTTTAAAGTAATGGTAACTAAAAATTAAGTAAAATGCATGTGAAGGGCTAAGATAAACGAGCTGTATTCTCTGAGATGAAAAAAAGGAGAAATTGGGTCATTGCTTGTCTTTTCTCTCATTAGACTTCAGGCGATGCAGGGATACAGTACATTATGTCATATAGCTAGCTAATGAACCATGTGCATTTTGAGGTTTTGATATCACATTTTAGCGAATCGTTAGAAGCCATAAAGTCTGAGAAAGCCAGCCAGAAATGTGGTCCATCGGCCTGTTCTTGTGTGCTTCTGTCATTGGGAATGATCTGGCAAAGCTCTGTGCAAATCAGCAAGAATGAAGGTGAGCAATCTGCCGCACATTTTCCACCTTTGTGGTAGTTGCTAGAAACGCTCATGTAACTTGATGAACTGGTGGCAATTTAAATTTTTGGCAAGTTTGACGCTTTTCATTTTTTTTAATAGTGAGGAGATGCCCGGCACCACAGGTGATGTTCAGTAGAATTTCTAGTGTTGGGAATAACCACACTTTTCATATTCCCAAAGTTTGGGCTCACCAGTCAAAGCCTAGGCAACATTCTGCAGGTCATCTATGCAGCTTGTCTGTAGTACACCCCGGTCCACAGTGGTGGAAAGATCTTCCTCAAGAAGACCTGCTGACCCTCTTCTGCTTCTTGAGCAAAGACTGTAACCTTCTGAAATTTGTGTCCAAGTGATCCGTCGATCAGCCGAGCATGATTGTTTTGGCTGTTAAAGATGCTCTTGTTAGTTTGATTGAAATATTGATTAGTTAGCACATTGATTTATAACATTTAGGTTTTTATTAGGCTGTAAACTCTTTAATGCACAATGCTAGTGTTTCCCAATCTTTTTCTGGTAGCCCTGCCTTTTGCAGGTAACAATATTTTAACCCCCCCACCACCCCCATTGACACCTCCAAACATGCATACACATTAGATTAGCACACGCATATGAGACCCCCCCACCGTGAATCTCCACTCGCCTCTAGGAGGCGCAGCCCACAATTTGGGAACCGCTGCACTCTGTGTAGCATGGTTGCACTTAATTGCCTCAGTGTCTGTTTGCATTGTTGTGATCTCTGTTTTCTTAGTCTCGTGTACCTGCACAGTGTGGTAAGAGCAAACGAAAGAGCGTGGTAAATGACTTCATGCACAGATACACTGTGCGCATTGATTTCGGCTGAGAGGTGGAACATGTTACAAGGTTGCAGAGTGATGACTTTGTTTTATTTTGTTAGAGAAAAGCACCGCAGATGTAGACTTGACAGCCAGCTGGGGTACAGAAAGAAGATATTTCTTTTCCGCTCCTGCTTTTCTTCCAACCCAGCTCAATACTTCTGGCATATTTTTAAGGTCAAGATTAGTAAAAACCGCACTTGATCAAAAGGCAGTATGACACCATTATATCTTGTGAAGTCACTGCAATTTCAGGTACTTTTTCTTTGGTCATCGTTTCACTTTGCTATTTCCTGCTTAACGCCTTCTGTTTACCTGCATCTTACAGGTTCCGTATTACAGCACCCATAGGAAAAGTCAGCTTTATTGAGTACTGAGAGCTGATATTGGCCTGATGCAAATGATTCCTTTCTTCAGTCAAGTAGTCACAGGACTCTGTTTTTACGCTGTGAAATGTCTTTTTGTTTCCCCTCTCAGAGCCTTGTGGATGTATTTTGGCTCGGAGTCAGTATTCAGCTCTTAAGCTGAGATTGTTGTGGCTTTCTTTTGGCAGTCATGCTAGCTTTTTACTTATTCTCTGCAAGCTACTGCACTAGATTTGCTGTTTTGCTGCTGTACTTTGCCGTTTGTTATCTGTCTGTAAGCCTCTTTTGAGTTTCCTCTAATTAGTTTCTTTATCATTTGGATCTGTGTGCAGATTCCTCTTTTATCTGAGTAAAGGATCATGCTTCCTGCCCATGACACATGCTGTAGTTACTGTGACCTGGAGTCCTGTCTCTCCACTCTCATATCTGCCAACCAACCTTTCAGTGGCGATGCTTTTCAAACAATATTATTGATCTGGACTTTCCTAAATTTTTCCAGACCGGTTCTGTCACTATCAGGAGCAGGCTTTTGACAGCCTCGTTCGTCATGTGTCTGGTTAGTTAATAGAATAGACATGTATAGGTCTATTATCTTAAACAAAACAGGGCATTTATATTGATGTTACATTAGTCTAGGGTTTCTCAAATGGATCCTTGGTGGTGGAACAGAGCAGAAAATTGGACTGTGACAGGTTGCCTGAGTACCGTGTTGAGAACCACTGGTCCAGCCAGTGGAGAAGAACCAGTGGTTGAGATTTAGATGACGTCAGCCATAAGATTCTTCCCATTATGTGTGGAATCTGGGATGTTGAGTCGAGGCTACTCAGGCAAGTGTTGACATCACCTTGTCTCTGGTGGCCTTGGAGGCATCACTGGCTTTGGTGTGTTTAACATTTTTGATCACACTAAAGCTTGGGGCCAGCTCACAAGTACCTCTCACCTTACGAAGGGGCCGGCGAGTTTACGGCCGTTCTGCCTTTGTACCAAATGTAGCTTTAACTCAGTGTGTACAGTCACCTGCAAGAGAGCCATAGCCAAAGTTCCAAACTTAGTTTGTTTTGGTTTCTTTCTTTGCTTTCAAAATAGCAGGCAAGTTTTCATTCATTTTATGTCTTAATCATTATCTCTTGTTGATCTCGTCCCTATCCAAGCTGTGAAATGCTTGAACAGGAATACTGTTCCCCAAATAAACTCGTTGTTCATTGTCCAGTTCTTAAGTTCACTGTACCGGCTCAACTCCCCTTCAGAGAATTGCTGTCATACTTCTAATTTGGGAATGTTTTGAATTTTCTGTAGAACAGAAAAAATGGATCTAATAGAGAAGAAATGTTTTGCATTCGTCACAAAACACAAAATCAATAGGCATTTGAAGATACAGATGTGATCATGAGGATAGCTGAGGCACCAAAGATTATTTGAAAGTCATTTTAAAGTGCAATAACAAAATAATCTTTAAAATCTTTGGTACCATTTCTTTGTGAACACTGCTTAGCTTCTTCTTTTCAGTTCTGCATATTCTAAGACGAACAGAAATAAAATCCAGTACTACAGAGACATAAAATAGAAAAAAGTATCGTTCAGCCTTGTGGTACCAAAGATTTCCATTTTTAAAGTATTTTTATGTAAATAATATGTTTCACTTTGTATTTCTTTCTGTCTTGATGTCTGTCTGTCTGACCATCCATCCATTTATTTGGGAAGAGTCAGGTTTGTTGTCTGGAGTCTATTCCAGGCAGCACAGGGCCCCAGAATGTCTACGCCTTGGACAGACTGCCAGTCAATTGCAAGGCGTCTTCAGCAATGTTAATATGTTGAGATGTTATGCATTTAGATAACTAGAAAATGACCTTTGCTGTTTTACCAGAATAGGCAAAAACATGTTATCTCATTTCTACCTTGGAAAGTTATCTGTTATTATTTTGTTGCTTATTCAATGCTTTTTTACAGTGTGGATTACAGTTATACTCATTTATATAGCTGAACATGCTATTGGGGCTATTAAGTGTTAGTGTGTTTCTCAAGGGCTCTCCTAGAACTTGAACTAACAAACACCATGTTATATGGTGTTCATTACCTGATTACCTATTATAAAAAACATTAACAATTAGAAGTTTGATTCTTGGCAACAATTAGCCAGGGATCAGCCATATGTATACCTATTTTTTTTGTTTCTGTGAACTGTGAATCTGCAGTGGACTAGTACAGTGATGGCTGAGTTGACATGGTCCAGTAGTCACTCTTCACTACTAGACCATGTGTTTAATTAGCCCTGGGTTCTGCTGATGGACCAACAGGTGAAGAGCACTGAGTAACATGGCAATGTTACAACTAAATCCAACCCAAATCCCATACTTTTTTGACTTCCAAACCATGTCACTCTTCACTACTGGACCACGTCTCTCCACCCCAACCATGCATTTTTCAATGAGACTACATTAGCCCACCCCAAACTCAATGCTATGCTCTACTTTTTCTCCATTGGACCAGTCTTGCAGAGGAAATTTCTAGTCCTCCATGAAGGCTCACTGGGTGTATGCGGTGGCATATGCTCCCCCTGTGTAAACTTGGCTCTCAGAGTTTGGCCGTCTGACCACAGGTAGTGCCCAGATGGCTGCCTTTACAGATGACCAGGCAACCACCTGTCTGTGTGTGCAGGGCGACAGTTTGTGGCAGTAATTAAACCGGTTTTTTCCTCCCTCCAAAATGGGCCTTTTGCAGGAGATGGACTAAGCAGCACAGGAAGTCTCACAGGGGGAGATAGCGGAGCTGCCATGGATGTGCACGCTCCTACTAGCGGGGGCTTCTTTGCACACACCCAAGCCCACCCACCCACTGGCTAAGAGTGGAGTCATCCCCTTCAGGCCTGCCAGCACCTTCTGCAAGCCCCTTCCTTGTTGGGCTGGCCTGACAGACTTTGGCTGCCTATATGCATGTGACAGACACTTTTGCGATCGGTGCACATTAACCCTTCCACCGGTGTCTCCCTGTCATGCCGATATTCGGTATTCCTTGCATGATAAGTCAAGATTTGCAGGTCGCGGGTTCCAATGCATGATGCTGTATTTAACTGGGTGGCAGTCTCTCGCGGGCGGAGTTGGTTGGGGTGGAGGTGAGCTGAGGTGACGGCCCTCTCTCACTTTACCATGCAGCTGCGTGGAGACATGGGGGGCATTTTCCAGGCAGGGACAATGCTCTGCCCAATGCTATCTCCCTGGCACCCTTGGTCACTGCCGTGAAGTTGTTGTTGTTTAGTCACGCGGTCGTGTCCGACTCTTCGCGACTCCATGGACCACAGCACGCCAGGCCACCCTGTCC
>JAACJT020000034.1:8618424-8636996 GCA_009936485.2 Gymnarchus niloticus
TCCATCTCATCTTCTGCCGTCCCCTCTTCCTTTTGCCTTCAACCTTTCCCAACATTAGCGTCTTCTCCAGTGACTCCGTGAAGTGAAGCTATCTGAATTGCATCAGGTGATCTGACCACCCCCCACCCCTCCCCCCTAATCACATGCATCCGCCCATCTACCTTTGCATGTATCCCCTCTGAGGTGGGCTTGTTGTTCAATGGAGATAGCTGGCATGCCTTTGCAGCTCCGGACCAGGGAAAGATTAGAAAGGAATGCTTCAGAGGATAACGAAACCTGGAGAAGAATGCATAATGGGATGGTGTGGTTGCCGGGCAGATGACGGGAAATGTTACGTGCAGTGGTGTGAATAGAAGTTAAGTATCTCACCTCAAAAATGACTACCATTACTGATAGAACAGGATAAGGTGATTCAAGTGTCATGTGAAATAAACTGATGAATGCCTTGAGTATTTGAGTGGTGTCCAGCCCTCCATGCCTGGTGCCCGGGCCAAATATGTCTGGACTCTAGCTTTTATAGTGAAATGATTTCATAATGACTAAACAAATAGCGCTCCTGTTATGTGCCTGGCATTATCTGTAATTTCAGATACATCGCAGGCTGTTTTTGCTGGAGGAAACAATGGGAACGACAGCGAATGGGAGGCAGGGTTCAAGGGTTCAAGGGGCCTCTCTGAACTGGGAATAGTCTGACTTTCGCTATGCTAGCAAGACTAATCTCAGACGGGCCCGGGCGTGGATGTCGCCAATGGCATTCTGTGAGAACCTGCCACTTGCCAATCAGAGCTTGCTATACTGGAGGGTTCCTCAAATAAAAACGATAATCATTTTTAAGCACTGCCTCTTGGGAAAGAAAGCATGTTTTTACACACAGAAACCCGGAGAGCTGTTTTTTTCATCTATATATTTATTTATCGTTCAGTGTAGTTTTATTTTAAGCAGTATGTATTGGTCACTCAGTGCAAATTCCTTTTCATTGTTGCATTCCTGTGCTTTTCTCAGGCTCTGGGCCTGGGTCTCACTCGACGTTCCCTAGGGAGTGGAACACTAAAGGACTGGGAGTGAGCTGGACCCAGTTGTCGTGAATCCTTATTGGGGGGGAGGCTGTGAAATTGAACCAGTGCTGTCAGAATTAAATGCGACACTCCCCAGGTGAGAGCAAAGGGGAGTAATATTAGTTGTTCTGGTGTATGGTCTGATTTTCTTTTTTTTCCTCTCTGGGATTGCCGTTCAAAAGACTTTCCGCCTTTCCAGACTCTTCGGAAGGCATGATGTCAGGCTTAGGTAATGCCATTTCATACCAGTGGTTCTGTTGCATGTGAATTCTTTAGCAGTGTGAATGCCAGCGTTTTATCATCCTTGATTAGCATAAAAGGGACTTGACGGAATTGGACTGAATGTTGCACAGATTCCATAGATAGGTTGGTCAGCAGTCTGTTAGGCTTTTCAGGCCTGGTGTCTCCGTTTTCAGAGGAAAACACATGTCCCGCTTTTCATTTCAACCCATTTCCTTACATTTGAGAAACGGATTTCAATTAGCTTAATCAGTGATAGCTGACTGCAATTTATTTGAATGCGCCCATCTCAAAAGGAATTCTGCAGCCAGATAATTTTTCAGTATCTGCTTAGATTTTGGGACAAGAACCTGCTTGCACAGGCATTTGAGATGTCCCCTGCCGAGAGGAAATAAGGCTTGAAATAGACGCAAGGTCCATTGCAGGGATATGCAGAATTTCCCTCCCTTTACATGTTGAAACCTGCGTCAAGGTATGTGACTTTCAAAAGTAAGCACACCGACTCTTAAAGGTCACCCTGCGTGTTTGTTTAGTCAGTACATCTTCTAACAGGTTTTCTTTACACCAAGAACTCAAATTTGTACCCATTCCGGCCGCCCAACAATCTTGAATCTACAGGGCATTCTAAATGAATGACTTTCGTATGCCGAGTGGATGTAAGGTTCAGGGTTTGTGAATTGCCTCTGCTCAGTGACGTGACAGTATGAGTTTTTTCTGACTTTGAACAGCCGTGAAATATTCTTTCCCCGATTGTAATCCATTGGTATTTTAAGGGCTGATGTCCAAATAGTAATGTCAACACAGACAGTTGCTGTGGGGACCAAAGCCAGCAATGAATAAAATGTAAAAGGTGATTAGGAACACCGAGATAGTCATTTAAATAGCTTGGCCAAATTCATAACCTGCTTCTATAGAGAAAACCTTGTTTTCAAATACCAGTGAAATTAACGATGAATAATCCGATTAATTTGGCTCCCAACAATGCATACAACAGATGACAGAAGCGCCTGTTTAGAAAAATGCTGGAGTTTGGTCTGGTGGATTCATCTTTTTGCTGTGAAAAAATGATGAAAAAAAGTAAATGTAATGCTTTATATACAAATACACGCATAGAACTGTGCAGAAATCTGAGAAAATGTTTAAGGCCATTTACCTGGGCAGTAACTATATGTTTTATATCCCAAAATTCTCCTTGAATGCACCCTGGTTGTTTAATGTACATTTTTATTTTCACCACCAGCTTACTAAACTTGTGAACTTAAGTAGTTATGAGGTATTGATTAACTAAACAAGGTTCACTCCTAGTTGAGCTTCAAAAGTACATGGGTATGTTGGATGGTAACTGTAAATTCTAGGGTGATATGAAGAGATGTTTAGACATACATAACACTTTGGCCAAAATGAAGTCAGTTTTAAACCAACAGAAACATGATTTGAATGCAATCGTCGCTGTTTGCCTAAGACATTTGCTCAGTACTGTATATTCATATGTTTATATGTATTTCATCTTCATGGCTGTCTGTCAATTCGACGATGATGCCGTCCATCCATTTGTCCATCTCTGTCACTCCTCCACCTGTGTGTACACTGGTGGGAGAGCACGCCAATTTGGAAAAGGCAGACCTGGGGGCACGATGGACAAGAGAATTGCCCCTCAGACGCAGTGGGTTGGTTTCGATGTCTTGCCATTCTCTTCTCCTCTTGTTGATGGGTCTATTGCTGTTCAAAGTGTTGAATTCCTTCATTTATTGTCCGTCTCCAAAGTGTGTGATCCCCAGCAAGCGTCTCAAGCTGCATATATGGAATGGAGCAGGCCATGAGAGAATGCTTCAAATAGTCCTTCCAGCATTTCTATGGCCTACCTTGAGGTTGAGATCCTTCAGTGAGTTCACGATACAAGACCATCTGGGCAAGCCGAGACTCATCCATGCGGATAACATGCCCAGTCCAGCAGAGGACACAGCTGAGCAGCATTCCAGGGTTTTAGTGTGTGGAACTCTGTCTTGAGGGTGGCATGTTGGCTAAGTGGTTAGCATGTCTGCCTCGCAGCAAGAAGGTGCCGTGTTTGATCCTCAGGGCCGACAGGGGCTTTTCTGTGTGGGGTTTGCATATTCACCCCATGCCTGTGTGGGTTTCCTCCCACAATCCAAAGACATGCAGAATAGGTCAATTGGCTACTCTAAATTGTCCATGTGTGTGAATGTGAGTGTGTATGGTTGTCTCTGTGTTGGTCCTGCGATGGATTGGCAACCTGCCCAGGGTGTACCCCGCCTTTCGCCCATAGTCAGCTGAGATTGACTCCAGATTTCCCATGACCCTGATGGATAAGTGGCATGGATGGGTGGATGGAACACTGTCCTTCCAAATGATGCCCAGGATCTTCTGAAGACAGCGGATGAGGAACGCTTCTAGTGTGTGGATTTGCTTATGGTCCAGGACTCACATCCATAAAGAAGTGTTGGTATACATGCCATGTGATATACCATAACCTTGTTTGCTATGTGGTGATTTCAGTTACAGAAGACCTGTTTGCATAGGCAGCTGAAGGCAGATGCATTTATACTGCATGTAACATACAGTGAAAAGTGTACTGTGACTGTAATTGTGTCCAATGCAATGGCTAAGCCTCAGCATTGAATGCCTCCAATCAGCAGTCATCCAAAAGGATGTTGCCTCACTAACAAGATATTAAAGCCAAATAAGGACACGTTTATTGACGTAAAATCCCTTCAATCTTGGGACATTACTAGCAGTGGGAAGGGCTTAATCCAACTGCTAAGTAAATAAAAGTAAAATAAACCGTAATAAATGTTTCTAGACCATTTTATTGTTAGCAATGCTTTATTAAAACAGAGTTGCATTTTGATATTAGGTAGGGATTAGCTTAGTTCGCAAAAAAAGAAAACGTTTTTTTACAAATCTGCTGCTGGGCAATGAGAATAACATTAAAATGAGCACTTAGACTTTAAAAAAAAAGTAACTAAATATTCGACTGGCTGAGCTGAATCGCCTCCTTTTTTTTTTGCCTGTAATGCTTTTTATTTTCCAATTTGGCATGTTTTCACTGGTCTCTCGGGCTCTTTTGGGGAACAGATATTGTAATATTTTTCTGCAAGCTTGTGATATGTTTAACACATGCATATAAGAATGACAATTCCTAAAACAGCCATGTGCACTTACATTGCATTCATGTGAAGAGGAAAAGGATATCTAACATGAGAAATTTTCATTCAGTTTTAATGTGAACTATTAAACATATTTAAAAACTTAAAATATGTTTCAGTTCCAGTTCCCAAGCCCAACTACAATTTTAATAACTAGCCGGGATCGTAGACCTAAAACCATTACTGACACGTGTCGATGTGTTTATGGTCTGACACCTGTAGCGAAACGTTGCCAACATTAAGCCAGGGAGCTCGAGCCAAACAGACTTAAAATGACAGCAAAAGCGTTCAGTTTAATGAGTGTGAAAATCACTTATCTCCTCCAATGATCCCTCTCTCTACACATATATGAACACACCTGCTCTTTTTTCCTTCAGTTATTTTTTTTTTCCACCCAGGGACAATTAGCCCTTATTGTGCTTTAATGGTTGTTTCCTAACCACAAAACCACAGGCTCTCCCAAAAGGACTAAAGGTAACAGAGGACAACGGTGCCTGGCTTCTGTCTGATTGGCTTCAGTAATCAAAAGCTCGATTTTGTTTCTTTCATAATCTTTGAAGGCCTTCAGGGTGCTTTGATCATAACTGGTCATCGCACTCTTGTTGAGTTATGACACCACTCTTTGCTTCATCGGTAGATAAGTTGTGAAATTTCTGCTCCTATAATTAACCTTATAAACACGGACAAGCTAGCAGTCCTTCAAACATTGATTTTGTTTATGATTTAAAATGGTCTGACCTTTTTGTAGTCTGTCATGACCATCTGTCTTTATGATGTAGAGATGGTGGTTTTACTTGTTTGAGTGTAGGTGAGTAAGTTTATGTGGATTCAAAGAGAGAGACTTACATTGTACCATTGTGCTTGGCCAACTGAAGGACATGGTATCGTCTAGTGGCTCTGACCTCAAATAGCAGGTACCTCCTACATTGAGGTTGGTTTAGGCCTAGATCATGTATTGCTTTTGAGCTGCTTAAAAATGCACAAAAACGGTTTGAATTCTTAAGGAATCTGGTGCTTTTTTTTTTTTTTTTGAGTATTTGAGAACATGAGAGAGAAATTCTTTGGATTACATAACAACATCATGTTAATCTAGTAGAGCTGCGTTATCAGAGAAAAAATATCTCAGTCACTGGCTACACTGCCTCTGGATTATTCTGTCTCTGAGGAATCATGTCCCTTATGGTAATTTAGGTGATTACCCCGCAATTAGACTTTCAGGGCTGGGAAATGACTTTCTGTTATTTTTGGCATCTCAAAAATGTTCTCTACTTTTATGATGAAGTTGCCACCATCCGGGAGCCATGTGAGTGAAAATACTCTACAGAGGCATATCTGGGACAGTAGTGCAGAATACATAATCTGTGCTCGTTTTCCTCATAAGTGCCGGGATGGATTACCTGATATGAGATGTCCAGTCTCTGTCCCACAGTCAAAGGCCCCATCTTCACTGCAGGTCTCCACGAGTATATTTCTTTAGCACTTGATTGTTCCAGGTTTCTGCCAGTGCAAGAGTTGGGGACAGCTGGGCCTGCAGCCCAACATTATACCTCATTAATCCCTTCCCAGCCTGATGCTGGCTGGATGATAAATTGGGTTGGTAATTTTGAGTGGTCACCACTTCGCAAACTGATCTAAGTGCAGGATTGTGATTAATAAGCCGCTAGAGCAGAGGAAAAACACAGAGAAATTGCTTCCATGTGGCGGAGTTTGGAGAACCTTGTTGACTTGTCATGAAGCAAATAACCCCCCCCCCTTACCACTTATACTTTCCCTTATTTATTCAGCTATGCTGCCAAAAAGGACATCGGCAAAGGTGTTGTCTACTAAAATAGTTACGGTACTGGACACTGGCACACTCTTGGATGATGTCCCAAAATTCCCGACCTTTGTCGCATTTCCAAGCCCTTCCATTCCCGGTCCTCCACGTCTCAGGAGAGAGTACTGGGATTTCATTAATGACTTCTCTGATTCTGTGACCTTTTCCCCCTACTTGGGCAGGATGTTCATCTATCCATCCGCCTCCTAAGGGCTAATCCCGGTCAGGGTGGTGGGTGTGCAGTATATGATGGTCAGAAATGGCCATCTCTCCCTGGCTTCTGTTGATGACCATTTATCATCTGTGATAGGCAGTGTTATCCTAGAGCCTGAGATATAAAACAGGTAACAACTTCTCCAGCACTAACCGCTGTGACTAAAATGAATGTAATGGGGTCATCATTCTTTTCTTCCTCCTCTGTCTCCAGCCAAGACACAGTTACCTAAAACGTGAATAGTGGTTTAGGCACTCAAAGAAAAGTATAACTTTGTCACATGACCGTACAGCCAGATTATGACTGGTAGACGAACACACACAGGATTCATTAACAAGACGGAGAAATAAAAATAAGCTTAACAGGAGTCTAGGTTATCAGGTTTGAAAATTCTTTTTCTTTAATGGTCACTCGTCAAAGCTTTTATCTTGGGAAATGGCAGTAGCCTCCCCCCCCCAACACACACAAAGCAGGAACTTCATTTTGCAGACCCTCTAATTATATACACAACATTGAAGGTGCAATGTGGTATCCCAATTCCATGTCATTCACAGAAATGGGTGAGAAATATCATTCTCCTGCCTGCCTGCCTAATGTGTGAAGAATCACAGGGTACGACTTCAGTACTCAGCTGTCAGCAGGTGTGATGAAGGCATGCAGCTGGGGTTGATTGGCCCTGTGATCACGGCCCAGCCCTAAAGGGAAGCAGAGTCCGAGGTCTCTCACACGGATCCGCTTTGTGTCCGGTGGGCCTTCCGTGGATGTTGAAGTGCTTCTCCGAAGAGTCAGCCTCTCCGGGAAAAGCAGGTGCCACTCAAGCCACGCCAAAGCATGGAAAAAACAGAGCACGAGGGGCCGATATCCACAGACGGGATTCAACCGACCCGAGGTACCAAGATGGGAAGGTAGCCGGATGAGAATGGAGACGCTGGAAGGGCAGAGCTGGCGCATTTCTAAGCAAAGTTCTCATCCTGATCCGTCTCAGAAAATATTTGACCATGAAAACCCGTGTCAAGCTGCAAGCAATTTGTACTGCCCAAGAATATGAAATGCAAACAAATAACGAGAACGGCAATGAAACAGTGCACGTTTGCCTTAAGAAGCGACACACCCAGTGGTACATCAAGCCTGCTGGCCCCGGATAACACGCATGTAATGCAGTCCACAGTGGAGCAACTGATAGCCAACAAGGACGTGATCGGTGGAAGGTACTGGGGGGCACTTTGCGCACATGGAACCCAACGACAGCTCGTGTCATCACCCTACCACCTGCGTGTCAGTATGGGCATGACAGATGGCATGCTAGTTGACTGCCAAGTCAAAGCGTTAAGGGGGGGGGGGGGCATTCTATGGATGGCCACCATCACTCCCTCTACTGTAGCTAACGGTCTCTGCCAGACACCGGGGTCCAACCAGGCAAGCAGTGCTTGGAATGGCTGAAGTGGGCTGGTTGGCAGGCGTGCAAATGGTCAGGATGCCCAGAACAACTTGACAATCTCAAGCTGAATGATACGACTCAAAGGGCAGGAAGGAAAGCGAATGGAGGGCAGATAGGAAAAAGATATGAATGGATCTGCTTCCCCAGACAATAAAAACAATACTCTGCATTCATTTAAAATGTTTCCTCTATGGGTGTCTGTTATAATGAAGCCTTGTACAACACATCAAAATCCCGTATGCCTTTCTCAGTTTCCGACATAGACATATGAACAAAACAACACAATCAAATGAATTCAAACAAATGATTTCTTCTGTCATATAAATTGGACATGTTACCTCATACACAATTTCCACTGTGAACGCAGCAAACTAAAAATGCTACATTACTTTATCTAGCATTTTTGATATCACTACTGATTCCGCGGTCGCTTTCAAAAATGTGATATGGACCTGCTGTCACCAGTTTACGGGAGCGGAGACTGCCCTCCCTGACTGAGGTACTTCAGTTCAGGCCTGCTGTATTGCTGATTTGCCCTCATATGGTGAAGTTGGTCTGAGGTCTGCCGGCTCTTTGTAGCTGAGCACAGCCCTTCCACTTGTACACTGCTTGTGTTCAGTGGTAGGACAGCGGCCGGCTCCTGATGTTGTCATGAAGAGGTTCAAGTCCCAGGAAGGCCCATTTTTGTTTACTGCAGAGAGACTCTTAAACTGATCGGATTTAGTAAAGCATCCAGCTGCAAAACTGTGTTAAAACTGAAAGACAAACTAAGGGAGACTGAATAAAATGTGTAACTGATAAAAATAATTAGTGATGGGACAAATGGGGCTTCAGAATCCGTGGTGGGTGGGAGTATCCCGAACTTACCGATCAATTCTGGCACTAAATGATGCTTCAAAGCTGTGGCGGGTGGGAGTATTCCGCACAACCAATCAATGCTAGCAATAGGCTGGGAGTTTCAAAACCGTTAAGCCACTCTCTTCCTTATTCTCCAATATCTCTCTTTATTGTACCACTGCCTGTGCTGACCCTTGATAGGGAAGTCCATTTTGCCTTGGAGGAAACACAAGTAATTGTGCAAACGTTCTCTTAACACCAAAGCAGGAAAAACACAATTTGTAACACGGTGAATATGGAGCTACCGTGACCACATGCCTTAGTACTTAAAATCGCACACATTGTTCTCATTATTTCCCCCATTACCACTCCAGATCCAATAAGCAGTCAAAATATAGTCCATAGCATGACCGAGATAGTGTTGGCTCGCAGCTTTTCGAGGTTGTGGTGTAATAATCTGGAATAAAATGTAAGCGTCACGCACGCGAGTTCATCCATTGGCCGTACAATCTAAAATAACAGGAAATTAAAATATTGTTGAAGTTTATGTTTTTATGGGAGGGGATCACCCATACAGGCCTCGGTATGTTTCAATGGCACCAGAGTCAGCCCACCAGAGTGAAAATGATGTCGAGGCAGACAGCGGTCTGAAACAATGCCACGTCGTACCGAAGTCTCAGGTGTTCCGAGCCACCGGACGCTGCGCAGCCTGGTGTTGCGCTGTCGCATGCAGTCATGCCTCTTGCACAACCGCGTGCATCACTCGCGCACGGACTTCGCTAGTCTGACAGTGGGCAGTTCGTTAAAGTCCCAGTGCCAGGTGGTCCTCCTTCTATAGTGATGTTAATGCCAAAAATTATTTTCAGATTGTTTGGTATGAGCGCAAACCATCTGACTTGAATTGCCATCGACGTGTGTCTTTTTAGCAGTTTTCTCCATAAATGCAGGCCAGCTGCGAGTGAAAACCCAGCAGTCTCCCTGAAATCCAAGGCAAGTTTTATTCAATTTATTGCTTTCTGGCTGAGCGATACTTTATTCTGACTGATGATTAATATTTTTTAGCATGGTTGTTCATGTTGCTTATTAATAAAAAATCAGTTATTTACGTATTGCATTTTTTTAAATTCACGCTTGAATGTTTTTAATAAGATTCCGCAGCTGAAGATAGTTACTGACATTAGCGCAGATATTGTCTGTCAGCTGAATTAATACCCCCAGACGGACTTGAAAAGAAAGACAGGACCTAATCGTCATTTTATGGTTTTGCTGTCACTGTTTTTTTAAATTTCTGCCTGATGTACACTTGAAACATTAAATGAGATAACATTAACCAATATTAACTTCAAGGGGCATCTTAGGAGCACAACATGCTGCCTTCCATGACAGAATTTTGAAAATCATTCTTAGTCAGTGAAAATTAAGGGACAACATCTGCCTCACCTTGGACGGCCACCAGCAGAGTCTACACCAATTTGGCAGATGGTGGCTGTTCATAACTAAGAGGGGGTGAACTTGCTGTGACAGGAAGTCATTGCTTTTCTTGCCTTTTCAAGCAGAGGTCAAGTGGGTTTGATGTTCTAAGGGGTCCAGTCTCCTGAACTGTGCCAGTTGGGGTCCAGAGAATAATCAAATATGTCAAATGCTTCTAGGAACAATTGGAAGGCACAACGTTCCTGTAAACCCATGGTCTAAATACTGTTTTTTAGTTTTTTGTTTTTTTTTTGCATATGACATCCATCTTTCATATCGCTTATCTTGTTTATGGTTGTGATGAGCCTGGGGTCGACCCCAGGAAGCGCAGAGCATGAAGCTTTGGTTGATTTTATTAAGTTGTGGCTGTTTTGATGATGATTTACAGTAGCTTTGCTGCTGCAAATTTGAGTAAATGGCCAATAGGAGCAATATAAATCCATCTTTTAATCACCTGGGTCAGGAGGGCCTGAGACCTATCCAAAGCAGCACAGGGCACAAGGCTGTGGTACACCCTCGGTAGAACGTCGGTCCATCGCAGGCCACACACTTTTACACATAGCCATACGCTCCAGGCAGTTTAGTGACATCATTTAGTCTTATTCCATGTTTTTGGTTTGTGGGAAGTAACCTACATGACATGAGGAGAGCATTCAAACTCCACACACAAAGAGTGGAGGTGGTTTTCAAACAACCAATCCTTGAGGTATGAGTTAGCTGTGCTAACCACAGAGCCACTGTATTCTAGTAGCTGAAATGGTGGACAACCGTACAAGACGTCCTCATCCACCCTTACTTCCCATTTACAGGATGCTCTCGCAAGACTGGACACGGGTTAATTTTCCTCAGATCATTTCTGCAGAAATTGATACAAATTACAGTCCAGCTTATGAATGCATCATACAGTGGAAAGTTCCCGAATTTAAACTTTTGACTAACGATCTGAAGAAAGACGACCATGCCGCTGATGAAGAAGTTGAAAGAACATCCTTTTACAATTTGTTATTTCAACTTGGAGAGATGTTTTGGCATAGGGTGCCCCGTTATGTTTTTTCTTTGAAAGGTAAGTTCCAGATACTGTGGTTACTCTCTCAATGTGCTTGATACATGTATACTGAATGTGTGCTCCTTGGCGGTCCTGATATAGTGCAGCTCTCTTTGTCTGACGTCTGTCATCAGCTGAGAGCTCCTGAGATGGACTGGCATGTGTGTCGGACGTGGCCTTCTCCCCCCGGGACCCCGGAAGCACGTGGCTGAGCCGTGGCACCGTTCTCCCTCAACCTTCAGATGTTCTCCACGGGTCCGATGGCTCCACCTTCACTTCGGGGGCAATGAGGACATTCTTGGTAAAGCCGCGGCACAACGGAAGAAAAATATAACTGTAGACTGGCAAATAAATATGTGGACAGAGTATGAGAAGTATGAAACACTAGGAAATATTTGCCCTCCTAGCACTTTAGCTGACCACATAAAAACAGAGACTCGTTGAAATTGAGCCGTTGGATGGTGTGAACAGCAGACCACATTTCCCACGTAATGATGCTTTTTTGTCCCAAGGGACCTTTTTCTCAAGTCATACATGGATTCCCCCATGTACTTATTAGTGTGGCGTTACAGTCTTTGCCAGGTCAGATTCACATGTGGTATGTATGGACTGCACCCGGTCTACGGATGGGATGAAAGTGGCAGTATTATATCACTGGCTCTGGGGAATAATCCAATCTATTCCTATTAATGGAACTTCTTGGTAGTAACTTTCTGCTTACAATGAACTGAACTCACCTGCTCATATCCCACATTCCCCTTTGTATCTCATAGAGGCACTATGAAGTTAGAAGCGCATTTCTTTAACCACATGCCGGATTTCAGTTGACAGATTCTTAGATTTACATAAGCACAATGCGGTCTGATTGCAAATATAATGTGCTGTGCAATAGTGTATTTATTTTTAAACTTCAGCTCAAATTATTGCACTGGGAATAGTTTTCCTATCCAGGCGCTTCTGAGACTTTAACCATAATTCAGATTTTTAATTAACACTTTCTTTAATAAAGTTCCTGATATTCTACAGGCATCCAACTATAAGCAGAGTAATGAAATGAAAGACTAAACCGAAAAAAAAAATCAGAAAGTCTTATTTTCCCAAAGACCTTCTGATACAAGGTTAAAATAATGTGAAGACTTATTTTGTACTTGAAACTCACATGAAATCTATTTAGCAATAAAAACAAAACTGATTAAAATCACCAGCAATTGCTTTTCCTAAAATGGATATTTAGCTTTTGTTTTTTATTTTGAGTTATTTATTTTAAATAGTTTTTTTGAGTTCTTTACATTCCCTTCGGTACTTAACCCTTCAGTGCGTGAATTACGATTGGCTGACACTTTTTAACTTTTTTCTCTTCTTTCAGGATTAAAAATGTATTCTGGAGTTATTTTACTCCAGTTGTACCTTTTATGAAGATGCATGTATCGTACTAGATGCATTTGAGTTCTTCACTACAAGGAACACGGATCAAATTACCAATAGGTCTGACAGTGAATTACAATTGAAACCTTTGCTCCTTTTGGGGTAACGTCCGCTAAAGAGGATTCCGTGCAACTTTTAACTTGAAAGCGATCATATATTAGATGATGGGATTTAAATAGTTGTCCACTGAAGTAAACACCATATATGACAAATGCTAACAACCAAGTACAACCCCAAGTCAGAAAAAGTTGGGACGGTATGGAAAATGCAAAAAAAAGAAACCGCAGTGATTCTTAAATTTACTTTGACTTTTATTTCATTGCAGACAGTATGAAACCGAGATATTTCATGTTTTATCTGGTCAACTTCATTTCATTTGTTAGTATGCTGTACATCCATTCCTGCATTCCAGGCCTACAACACATTCCAAAATAAGTTGGGACGGTAAAGCATTTACCACTTTGTAACGTTGCCATTCCTTCTCACAACACTTAAAAGCCGTTTTGGCACTGAGGATACCAAGCGATGAAGCGTTTCCGGTGTTATTTTGTCCCATTCTTCCTGCAAATACGTCTTAAGGTGTGCAACAGTACGGGGTCGCTGTTGTCGCATTTTTTGTTTCAAAATTCTCCACACATACTCTATTGGAGACAGGTCAGGACCGCAGGCAGGCCAGTCCAGTACCCGTACCCTCTTCTTCCGCAGCCATGTCTTTGTAATGTGCGCAGAATGTGTTTTTGCATTGTCTTGTTGAAAAATGCATCGACGTTCCTGGAAAAGACGTCATCTTGAAAGCAGCATATGTTGCCCTAAAATCTCAATGTACTTTCCTGCATTAATGCTGCCATCACAGAAGTATAAATTACCTTTACCAAGGGCACTGACACAACCCCATACCATGACAGACCCTGGTTTTGGACTTGTTGCTGATAACAGTCTAGACGGTCCTTTTTGTCTTTGGTCCAGAGCACACGGCGTCCATTTCTTCCAAAAAAGATCTTTAATCCTGATTCGTCTGACTACAATACACATTTCCACTGTGTGATGGTCCATCCCAGATGCCTCCGAGCCCAGAGAAGTCGACGTCGCTTCTAGACATGGTTAACATAAGGCTTCTTTTTTGCACAGAAAAATTTTAAGTGGCATTTGTGAATGTAACTCTGTATTGTAGTGCTTGACAAAGGTTTGCCAAAGTAATCCCTTGCCCATGTGGTTATATCAGCTATTGATGAATGACGGTTCTTGATGCGGTGCCGTCCGAGGGAATCGGGGATCACGGGTGTTCGGCTTAGGCTTGCACCCTTGCCCTTTATGCACTGAAATTCCTCCAGATTCCTTGAATCATTCCATGAAATGCACTGGAGAGGGAGAAATATGCAAATCCCTTCCAATCTTTCTTTGAGGAACATAATTTTTAAACATTTCAATAATCTTCTCACTCATTTGTTGACAAACGAGATCCTCTGCCCATCTTTGCTCCTCAAAGACTCAGCCTTTCATGGATACTGCTTTTGAACAAAATCGTGAGTACAATCACCTGTTGACATCACCGGTTTGAAATCACATCATTATTTAATTTTTTTTACCTCATTACTAGCCCTAAATTGCCCCGTCCCAACTTTTTTTGGAAATGCAGGAATGGATGTATATTAACAAATGAAATGAGGCTAACCAGACAAAACATGAAATATCTTGGGTTCATGGGTGTCTTCAATGAAGTAAAATTCAAAGTAAACTTAAGAATCACTGCTTTTTTTTTTTTTTTGCATTTTCCATACCATCCCAACTTTTTCTGATTTGGGGCTGTGATTCCGTATTAGAAGTCCATTTCAGGCATCTGCACGTTTGTGCAAATCAGCGTTGGTTGTATTAGGAGTGATTCTGAGGCCTCTTCAGCTCCTTCTCTTACATTAATGACATTTTAGCTTTTCCCGAAGTGCCCGTGGCTTACCATCTGTCTTCCGTGGGCAGTGAGCGATGCCACCCTTTTACCTGATGCTAATGCGAGCTAAAAGTCTAGCCGAGGCGAACCAGGAAAACTGAGTCTTGCCCTAATTGGCTGCTTGTGTGTGCAGCTCACGACCAGAGCGGACGCCCTGTGAAACGACCAGACAGTAAGATTGTGATTTGCTATCGGTCTGGATGTTCCATTTCCTGTGTCTGTTTATTCAAAGCTTTCCTCAGATCATTTTCAGAAAGTGCGCACAAACACACACAACCATCATATGGAAATACGCAGTTCCAAAAAAATAAAATGAATGTATTATTTAGTTTTGTCAAGCCCTACTTCCTGTAGTATTCAGGGACTAATGGGATGTCCACCGATGACATGTGACTAATCCTCAATTGTTGTATGTCAAGAATATCAAAAGGGGTGGTAATAAACACACAGAGAAACAGCAAGCAGAGCTGTAGCACATTCAGGTAAATCATTTACCCAAACTGCCACGTTCCTTTCTACAAATCAGTTTTATTGGGTTGTATTCTTTGTTTTTTTGATGCACTAAAGAATTAGGAAGTATTCGAGAAAAATAAGTGTTCTCGCACACGCAGAACTGTGTTTCACAATAGGAAAACTATTTTAAAGCTGTGGACATTGTGTTGTTAACTAACATTCTGACTTGTCTGACCTCATGAACCACATAAACTAGAAGGCAATAGATAATATGACTTCCATTCAGAACTCAAAGATGCACAATCTTGAGTTATCAATAGACTCTCTTTAGTGATTACAACGCGTATTTCTGATTATAGGGGTGCACGAGTGATGTCATAGTGTGGACTGCTAACAGTGGGAGCCTTAAAATGAGAACCAGTGAGCACTCAAACAATCAGCCTGCTTCCACCATAAACCGGTCTCCAAATAGGTTTTCCTTTTTTCTCCTTTTATAGAAGTTCCCTCTATTTTGAGCCAACAGACGTGATTGGGGCCTTTTAGAGGTCACCTTCATCTGTCTTTATCTGTGCCCTTTTCGTTCCTTTTCATGCTCTTTTCACCAAACTTGGACATTGTCCATAGAGGCCTTAAGAGGTGCTCTTTGCTGGTTTTGTCTAAATCTGAACCTCACAACATGGCCGGCCCTGACTAGAAAAGGATTCTTATCGGTGTTTCTGATTGCAGCCTAACATAGGCCAAAAATGACTTTGTATTCTGAGCCAGGTTTGATATGAATCTGTAAGGTAGGGAGCTCTAATTATACAGAGACGAGCCATGCTGAGCACTCTCTGTGACACCTGGACCTGCCTCTGTGCTGTAAACAAGACTGTTGCTGTGGGGGAGTTTTAAGGAGGGCAAGTGGCAAATGGGGGCTCCTTGGCCCACAGCTTGGTGCAGTTGGACTGGGCTCTGGATTCTGACTCTAAACTGTGGTTTGTCTGTTCCTGTGTGAAGGTTTCAGTCAACAAACACCATTCATCGAAATAAAACCAAGCCCCGTCGTGCCTGTTTTCATGCCAGAGTTGATTCACTACAAACATGGAAGAAACCACATTCGTGGTTAAAAGGTTACGAGGTTAAGAGCTCAAATGAGAATCTCCTACCGCAGAAAGGCCCCGTGCAAGATTGACAAAGCTTTCCTGGCCGAGGAAGGAGGCACATTCCACAGGAAGTTTACTCTCCCTTCTTCCCTCTCACTTCCTGTCCTCTGTGATTCAAGCTAATTGGTGTGGGCTGGGTGGCCTGATAAGACTCTGTGTGGAGGAGACCGGACCACATGCAAACAAACAAACACACACACGCGAGTGCGGGCAGCAGAACTTGGCACGCTATTCCGCAGGCACATGGAAATAACGCAATGCGGCAAGTGTGTCCCGTCTGTTGGGAGTTTCATAGGGGATTAAAGGTTTACGTGTAGCTAACAGCAATCAAGTCACTATGTAAAGCATTTTTGTTTCTCATCATGAGGAGAGCCTCCCCTGCCATAGACTGCAGTAACCATATGGTGCCTTTATCTGAATTTTACAAAGCGTGGCTACACTTTATTTTGGAACCATGCCCTTGTACATGAGGGATCTAAACCGGGTCTGTGAAATGCAGACTCTTTTGGATGCCTCTCGCACTTGTAGCTTAATAGGGGCCTGATTGTGGTACGGTAGGTTTTAATTTCTGCAATGGCACATGTAACTGCATGGGATAATGAGCACACAGCAGAAGGTGATGACACAGATCTTGGAAAATGGGGCCGCCATGAAGCCGTAACGTCATCTTATACAGGGAGACCCATGAGCCAGTGATCATTTTCAGCCGTTCATGATTTATGTGGTGTGGTGGTAAAAGGAGGCAGGTCACATTGTTCATACGTCATCGCAAGGTGACACGGTACCTGCTCAAATTTCAACAGCTTAGGACCAAGAAGAGCAGCATCAAAGCCCTTTGGGTTAAAGGGAGGAAGACGTCCAGCTCTGGCTGTGAATGGTTACTTTAAATAAGCAGGGACCAACTCTCCAACATCCTAGCGCTGGATGAGATGGAGGGAGGAAGTCTGCGTTCAATTTTCTGCTCAGTTGATTTGTGTGTTTAGCTTGAAGCTGCAGTGTGTGTTCATGGGTTTGGAGCTTGAGAAACCACAAATTGTTCGGAGCTGTTGAACCTCGTGCCGTAATAATACATGCCTTTTAAAAGCACACTTCTGCTTCTAAGTATCACTCGGTGGCTCCCTTACGCTCCAGGTCTCTGTGGTGTCTTCAAACAGGACGGCCTCTTGTTTCTGACATAGAGAAATTCCAAAATATAATATGTTGGTTGTTTTAGAGACAACGCGAACAATGACCGTGGAAAGAAAGATCTCAGTCCACTCCCACAGTTGTGCTGAACGATGATTCTGGACTCTATGCTCACGGTATTGATTGCTGTAAAACCACAGTGATTTTTCAGAGGAATGTCAGGTTTGGATTGGGCCTGTGGAAAATTATTAGCTTCCTGACAAACAGCTGAAGCAATCAGAGCCTGGAGCGTGTTGCAGAGGAAGCTTGAGTCAGGAGTGGCTGCTCAGGTATGTGCCGATCGGCTCTCTACAGCCAGAGGATGAGATCCAGATGTGGCTGTGGAGAAAGATGGAGGGGGCTCTGAGTATGGTGGTGATAGAGGAAATTGGGGGGGAGGCACAATATCTTACTAACAGCAACATCATAGGCCAAAACAAGTCTTGGGAAAAGGAGTCTGACAGTGTGTGGTGGCTCTCTATGAAGAAGATGGACAACGGTACAAGATTAGTGTCTCTACAAGAAATTGCAGCCCATTGGCGTCAGTGAAACTAAAGACCAGCAACATCATTTTCCGAATTTCCTTTAATCTACTTCATTTCGTCTTGCAGGCTTCCTGATGCCCTATTATGCTTAATTTGACCGAATTTAACTCCTCAGGTAATGAGTAAATTAGAGTCCTCATAAAAACCCACTTCATATCATTTTGGGAGTCTGCTAATGTGACCCTGTGTTATAGTGATATTGCCAAACTGAGAGTGCTAATTTGCTGCTCACTTAGCAATTAATTAAATGATGTACTGATGTACTGGTAATAATTGTTAAATGATTCATATAAAGGCAGCCCTGAAACCCAGAGTGTCAAAACTGGGCATGGCTACAGGTTTGAGTCTTGCTTGAGTTTTAGCTGTGTAGTTTAAGGGGTCATCCACCACTACACCCAAAACCATACTGATTAGCTGAATGTACCTTTTCTGGTGTGTGAGAGAGCGGAGTTAAGAGGAACAGAGGGTGCGTATGCTTTCTGTACAGACTCTGGATTGCCTTGATGGTTCTAAAAAAAGGGATATGAAAAAAGAACCAGCCTGTGTCAGAATCAGAATATCTTTATTGTCATTGTAATGGGTACAACGAAATTAAGTGCAGTCCCTGTGTCAGAGAGATTTA
>JAACJT020000034.1:8637096-8647576 GCA_009936485.2 Gymnarchus niloticus
AAATGAGGTAGGTAAAATGAGGTAGGTAGACCACAGTCCATCTTCATGAACATATTGCACGACCCTTATTGCACATGATTAGATTGCACAGATTGAATAAGGACTTAGCAGAAGATTTTTCAGAAATGGTCACACGTAACGGTTTCATTCATGCGAGGAATTGTGACGTGACATCCGACTTTTTCCACTTTTGACCCTCTGTGAGGTGTGCAGTGCCGCTTGACGAGCCTCTGAGAGCAGATGGGGGAAGACGGCGGGAAATGGCGGGAACGAGCTTGAAGAACTGCCGCCACGCGGACCCGTAAGTGCGCTCTGTGTCTGATTAGCCCGTGTCGTGTGAAAGCCAGTAAGAAACTCAAAACAAATGTGAACAGCGCCTGACAAATCTCGCTTGGTTTGAGGCCATGCAGAAATGCAGACTGAGGTTGGATGCACAGGCCGTTTTCATGATGGAGCATTGATCAAGTGGCTGTATTGGCATCACTTGAAGTCTCTGCTCCACTAAACTCTTTATGTTTAAACTGCATTGTGATGGATAGAAAAATTCTTGGGCAGAGATTAAAGGGAAAGGAAAATCGTGGGGTGCTTGCTAAAAAAAAACTTAGGCACTGATGAATAAAGTGGCCACTGAATGAACAGCCTGGAATCATCTCGAATTTGCAATAGTTTCTCAAACTTGTGTGTTGTCTCGGCTGTAGTCTGAGATGTCGGTTATAATATTTTCAATAACAGGCTGTCTTTTGTGTCTCTATTTGTTTATTGGCTCATCAAGTGAACTAACATCAGGTTATGCAGTTTTCTGGTAGTTTGCTGAGAATTATGTGACTTCTTATGTGCCCTTATATTTGAAAAGCATCACAGCTGTCTTCCAAATTTAGAAGCCGTTCTTTTAGTGTTTCAGTTCCACTGAAGTAAATCAGATAGTATTGAGTTAACTGTGGTTAGTATGTATGCCCTCGTAACCTAAACATTTTTTCCTTCAGATTTTGTTCAAATGGTATGATTTGCAGTGTGAAATATTTTGCGTTGCCATAGAAATAAGGAACAAAGGTACAAACGAACATTTATCGGTTTCTATCAGCGCTAGTTCAGTAGTGGTCAGGAACTGTTTGTTATGAAAATATTCTCACTTTCTTAATGGCTGAATTAGAGAAAAACAAACAATCATGTAAACATTAAGAATGGTTCATTTTGACATTTTGGCCCAGTGTTATGCCTTGCAAACTTGCAAGCTCCCCCAGGCAAAAGAGGATTAGATTTAGTATCACTGAAAATCCTTTGGGCAGAGACTGAGGCATGATTTCAGTACCATGAATGGTGGGAAATTAACTGGCACTATGAGAAATGTGGACTGGCAATGCCCTCTAGAGACGGGAACAAACAAGTTGAAAAAAAAAGGAAAACCTTTTTACTTTATTTGTATCAGGAAGGGGCAATATCGCCCTCTGGTGTGTAGGATAAAAATTGACCACTAAAAGGAATTTTACATTTTAGATGAGAAGTAACTGTAACCCTCACCTGGAGAAGTAATAGGAATATCATTGAATGGATGAACGAATGAAAATAAGACCTAGCACCAAGTCGTGGAACTTTTGTGAGGGCACAGCAGTTTTTGTGACGCTTTGCAAATAGATTACCAGTCATCAAGTGTTATTAAACCTGGGTTTTATTTAGGCTACCAAGTAGCAGGAAACCACATCATCAACCAAGATACTGGAAAAAGAAAGATGTCGGGGAGCCTTTGAACACAGATAATGACATCAGAGCTGGTCCATGGTCACTTATTTATCTCCTCCGCAGAGTTTCAGCAGAATGGTGCGGTAATCACCCGATGTGTCACCCTGGCAAACACAGAAACGCCGTTAGAACGAGGGTCAGGTCCAGAGTGATCTCCTGCTCTGGAAACTCAGTGACTCAGCTGTCACTCTGCTGCCATTTACTGTGTAAATAGGGCCTTACCTTGATGTAGGAGTACAGGGTCTTGCCATACATCATAGCAAACTCTGGCTTAATGTACATCATGTCCACCTCAGCCCGGGACACCATGATTCTGATCAAGGTGCCATCTGCGGTGCCTGAGCCCTGTGAACACAATCCTGCTTTATAATGAACACACACACACACACACACACACACACACACACACACACACACACACACCCACCCTGATTCTTTATAGCTTCAATAGCCGAAGATCTGAATGAACCAAACCGACAACATAGGGAAGTTACCTTCATGGATTTGAATAACTGCTCTGCGAAGAATGCTGGCTTGTTTCGGATGCAGCTTACTGAAATAATAAAATCTTTTATGAAAATCTTTGACCTCAACTAACAGAATACATTCTTGAAATAATTTTCCAAAGCCAAATTTCAGGAATTTCTGATATACGTACAACAGAAGGTTGAACTGATATTGAAATGGAATCTTTCCAAGTGTAGCATTGACATGTTTTATCACATACAGGTTTCTGTATCCTGAGATAACAACAGAACCTTTAGGTCCTTAATTTAGTAAAGCTGTACAAGAATGTTCAGGTGTATTTATATTTTTTGGTTATTTTACTTATTTCCTTTGTTTCCCTTTTTTCTTTGATTCTTTCCTTTTTTTATCAGTTTTTCTCAAGCAGTTAAAAAAATGTCCCTCCGAAACACTAAAATATTTTGTGACACCCCCCCCCCCCCCCCCCTTTATTCTTGCTTCTTTGAGGAGTTTGATTTTGTGGGATGGATTTGATGGAACTCCCAAGAGCAAAGGCTGTGTTAGGAGGCTTGAGGAGGCGATGAGTCTAGATGTTTTTGGCAACCAATGAAACAAGGTTTTTAAAGCAAATGACCTATAGCCAGGAAGATCCTTTCCAGATTTCCAGACATCTCTCTCTTTATGCTGTCTTCAATGTCCCGGCCAGCAATTCTCCGATACTCTTCAAACACTATACACACAGGGAAAAATTAAGTGGAATTCACCATCACAGACCATTCACAGGCCACGGCCCAACAGCAAAAACATACACCTACTCATTTAATAATGTGGTAATCAGAGTCCAACGGCAAAAACACACACCTACACGTTTATTAAATTGGTCATTAAGGGCGAGGGCCCTTTAGGCTTTAGAATACTACACCTGAAACTCTGGATGCCAGGACTCACTAACGATATATTAACTGCAATTAATTTCCTGAAGGCTGGGATTACCCAAGACTTTCCCAGTGCGGACATGGGAGTCCTGGCAAAGTGAGGCCCTACCCCGGAGAAGGTGGTTCCTGTTTCTGACACACAGCACAGTCAGGAAGGTGGTCTCGTCGGTACCCCAGTGCGCCTCTCCAGCTTCGTAAATGTCCTACAGACGTAGGGGGGCAGTTACAGAGGTGGGTGTATTTTTGCTAGGGATGTGCCTGTCCAATATTCAATATCATCGGATATGATACACGGGCAAGCCTTGCTTCACATTACCAAACCGGCATTTTTTTTTCGTAATTATTCCTTTAGGGGATTACAGTATTTATGTCACAGTTTGAGCATTTTTAGATGGTTATATTACATATGGCATACACATGGCTTAAAAGTTGTTTAAGTGGAAACAAAAAGACTATTGGATTGGCATCCGCTGATATTTATGGTTGTGTTATCGGTATTGGAGATGAAAAAAGTGGTATTGAGTCATCCCAGAGTTTTGCATTGTTGAAAGTGGGGATGAGTATCTCACCTTGGCATCCTTCAATGCCTGTGCTTCGTTGACAAAAGTGCTTTTGTCACGTCCAGCCTGGCGTATCGGTAAAGGAGGAGAAACAGCTATAGGTTAGCCAAACAGCTAAGAGTCAGAAGCGGAAGCAGAAGCTGTCCACATGACTGCATAAAGCCATTGAAAATCATTTGCATTACTGCCTTCTTTGGATTGTGATACAAATTTTTCAAAATCCTACCATTTTATATTGCTGTGTTGGTTGTTATAAGACTAAAGGATGTTGTTTTATATACTGTATATTAATTATAATGCTACCAGAGCTTTGGGTTTAACTGGTGATTTGTGTTCACTCGAGCTAAATTTTGCTATTATAACAATTTGCAGTTATCATATTAACTATGGGGTTTAAGAGTTACAAACCTAATAAATATACATTTTTAAGTATCAGCATAGAAGATTGATTTTAAGTTTGCTGAAATTCTAGCCCAGTGCCTGCACCATTCTTACCGTCAACAGGGACACCAGAACTCTTTGGAACATTCCAGAAATGTCCCCACAGATGTCCTCCTCCAGGCTCCTGCCATAATCTAGGCACAGTATGACAGTGATGTGTACAAACAGGCACTGAGTGATATTCCAGCTCTTTGACTATTGAAATATAATTATATTGCCAAAGTATTTAAAATTATGGGAGAAAACCATTATGCTGACATTATAAGTTCTGTGGTAGCTTGCTGATAGGAAAAGCAAGGCATCTGAAATAATGGGCTTTCCATTTAATCATTATCAGGTTCATTTTCCACTGCAGATTATCACATGTCAAGAAATGTTTACCTTTGTTGTAAGAGGCTTTAATAGCCTCTATTTCTTCTCCACTCCTGGAGGCTAGGATTTCAATGAGGCAAGCTTCATCTGTCCCAGCTCCCTGTCATAAAAATCCCACTTGTGCTCCATGTTCAATGTGACTGGCAGTTTAGATGAGATAATGGCTTTAGAAGAGAAATAACGCAGCACTGCATATGGCATATATGTTATATGAGCGTATCCCTGCATTGTACTGGGTGATCTCTGACCTTAATGGCGTTTCTCAGCTCGTGGGCGTCATACACAGAGGGCGGCATCAGCAGACCCAGCACCACTGTCTCAAAGTTCCCAGACAGCTCTGACTTCAATTCATCCACCAGGTCCTGGGGAAGCAGACGGGGTAGGGTGGGGGCAGAAGTGTGAAATCTAGGCCAACAGACAGTGTTCTCAGAAAGAAGGAAAATATTATAGATAATTCACTGTAAAGTACAAAAGGAGATTTTCAAGTAGCATTGTTTGAATCAGGTAATATTGTGATGAAACAGGAAAACAAGAAGGTTGATCTGAAACAGCCACATAAATTTTGTTGGATGATCTGTGTTGGTTTTTGTTGGTTGATTATTAATGGAGCGAGCAAGCTCAGTACCAGACGAAGCATTCTGCCTACCATCTCACTGTTATTCCCAAGTGGGTCGACGACCCGGAATGTTAAAGAAGGTGGACCTCAGACAAAGTGCAGCATAGCTCAGACTCATGTGCGTTAAGAATGAAATTGGCAACAACCAATTTGTTTATTTACCGGGCATCTCCTGACGGTTTAATGCACGACAGCTGAAGTTCTGCCTAGACCTTAACTGTAGGGTAAGACTCATTTGAGAACAGTTTTTTAGTAGCAAAACTCTTAGAAGCCTTTTTTGTAGTAGAAAGAATTAAATCACATTTGATGTCAAAGAACCCATGCCATCATCCCCATTAATCATTATAAAAGTCTTTGGCTAACTGATAAACATAAGACAGGTCCCATTAAAAAGCACCTGTTGTTTTACAGCCCTGCCCCAACCTTCAAAATGACAGGCTCGGTGTCTGTTTTTTTTTTTTGGATTTTAGATAAGGCTGCTAACCTTAGACCTCTTGATGAATGGTATTTACTTAAACAACACAATCGTGCCAGTCTCTTCCTGTATGGTACGCATCCTCTCATGGTTAGAATTAATCATTAACCCTAACCCAACCTATATAACAGAATGGACTTTCTGCTAACAGTATCCTTCTATCTCCTCAGTAAACAGGAGCACGATTTGAATTTCCCATCCATAAGCCACTGCTTTCATTGGCAGGGAGAGTGTAGTTTCGTTCCACTTCCTGCTGATGTACATACTTCCTTATTTTCACATTTCTACACGATCTAAGAATAAAACACACTTCACTTGTAACAAGGACAACCATAGTATCAGATGCATACTTCGTTCATTTGTTAATAAGATGCCATTTTTAGCAAAGCAGTTCAGGATAAGTGTCAGGCTCAAGGGTGCAACATACCTTCCCAAATGAACGCTTGAAAGCCTCCTTGATAAGCTGCCTTTGCTCATTGGTGCGGTGAGCCAGAACCTCGATAATGGCCCCCTCATTGGTGCCTGGGGGAAGAATACTTTATTATCCTCAATGCAGCATAAGAGCCCCCACTGCAATGGAGTGCTGTTGCTCAGTGGTTGCCTCCATTATCAGCTTTCTAATCCTTGATGCAAAAAGCAGGCCTTGGGAACACACTCTTTGATATATTTGCTTTTTTATTATTATGGGCCTTGAAATAACATTCTGCATTGAGAATGTTTTTTGTGCGATGCGGGATGACTTTTGCAGATTTTCAGAAACCGTATGGTAAACCAATATTAAAACCCGGGAGTTCTGTCTACTGTCTAGTAAACAGTGGAAAAACTGAGAACAATAAAAATTAGGGTGAAGGTTCAGCTTCTTCTTTGTTTATCTGGATGACTTTTACTAAATGACACCCGAATTCTAGCTTGTCTGCATGCAATGAGATTCAATTTAAACCATAAAAGGAACTGTAAGTGAGAATACTGGCTCATTTTAAAATAAAAAACACCAGGATAATTGTACCCCAGTGTAATAACATACATTTACAAAGTAATGTCTGAGCATATGAGAAAATGAGAACGCTGTCCCAGCACAAAAACATGTTTCTTCAGCTGTGTTTCTTCTAGCATTTAAATCAATCCACAATCCGACAGAAAAAGGCATACTCAAAGGTTCAACAGCACCGCTTTCTAGCTGCTTGAATTTAGTTTGGCAATTCTATGTTTCTATGGTAACTCCCCCGTCTTCTTTTTGTGACCCAGCATGAGCAGTCGCCACAATATGACAAGAAAAATAAAACAATATTTCATTTATCTGATTAAATTATAAATTTGATTAAATTGAAATAAATTGAATTATGAATATCATGTATTGTAGTTTAACATGGGTTATGGGGTAAATGAGGTAAACAATAAGTGGATGTTCCAAAAAAACCATCATTTATCCTTGGAGGGGGGTGTTCCTTAATGTCTGTGTTATATAGGTTTTACAGGTGCTACAAGACTTTTGTGTTTCCATTAACATGCACTTACCTATTCCCTTCATAGCAGACCTAAGCTTCTGGGCATCGACGTCAGGGTTGAAGCCATCTGCTACAATTATTGTTCCATGAGTGCCCATCTGCAGGCACACATTCAGTAACATACAAGGTAAGGTAACACCACCTCTATGAAAATCAGCGTGGCTGCAGCAGGATTCCCAGTCATTCAGTCCATCTAGTAATTCATCAAGTAATTATCCACATATCCATCTTCCATAGCAACTAATCCAGTAGAGGGTCTTTGTGAACCTGGGAAATTGTCCCAGGGCAGTTTACTAGTCCATTATAGGGCTGACGCTCACGCAATTGGACACTATGGGCAATTTAGAAAGCCACTTCACCATAACCACATGTTCTGATGGGAGGAAACACACACAGATGAGGGGAGAGTGTGCAAACTCCATCAAGGAATTGTATTGTAATTTAATCCTGTTCATGGTATGAATGACTGTACAACATATGCTTCTCACTTGGGTATAAAACTAAGAATACAGAAGTACAGCAAATAGGAGAAAATGTATGTGAGTGCGGGAAGAACTGATGTGTAGTTTGGAAATGCAAGCAAGGATTTGTGCTAAGAGTACATTTCAGTAATTATTAAGCATATTTACATGGGAAAGTTAATAAATATTACTTTACAAATTATCCAACAATATGTTTCTCTGCAACATACAACATCTGAGCAGAATGGGGGTTTGTCGTTTGAAAGAACCAGTAACTCCTCACTCAAAATATGTAAGGTTAAATGGGAAAGCTCACACATAATCACAGTAACGTACATTTGTAACACTTACCGCTGCCATGGTGAAGAAGATATTTAGTGTCAAAAGTGGAAGGTTCTGGGTTTGCTGGAAGAAGGCAAGGTTACACCATGAGCTATGGGAGCCATACTGTTACGGGGCATCCATGTCATAAGAACACAGTCCGGTCAGAAGATGTACATATACATAGTTTACTTTATCGCTGTATTAATGGCTCAGGACATATAAATGTGCTACCCTGCTGTGTAATATCGGCTTACCCGATTATCCTGGTCTACTTTAGGCTATACATAAATAATATTTACTGATACTGGATTGCTAAAACTAATTATTATCTTTTACAAATATATTTATAGTATTTGGTAAGCTAGAGATGTAATCCACACAGTGTCACCCTTCGAAAACGAGATTCTGCTGTTATTCTCCTGTATCCTCTGTCTGTTAATTGCTGCTTATGCAACTTCTCAACACACTGTGCAATTCAAGCATTTTCTTCAGAAAATCCAGTACATATCAATACAAAAATATATTTGCATATGCGTAAATAACAGAAATATACAGCATCGCTCCATTTTTCATATGTTGAGTCAAGGACTTGACCTATAAGAAGCAGAGGACACAAGACTGGGATGCCAGGCCATCGCAGGGTACACTCCTGCACAAACTATGGCCAATTTAGAGATGTCATCTTTGGACTGAAGGAGGAAACACGCAGCTTTGACGCAAAAAAAGGGTGAGTTGAACCCAAAATCCAAGGTGCCACGGGTGCTACCCGATGAACCACTACCGTCAGATCTGGATGATATTTCGAGACAATTTAAGGGCAGCCCAGTTTTTAATAGCAGTGATTAAAACGCACTCACCCATCGTATAAAGTTACCGTAACAAATGTAATGACTGCTACCTCTTACTCCTTGGGAAAAACGGTTAAGTGTTTTGCCTTTAATTTAATATTAATGGGTGCTTTTAAGTCAATATATCATTTAAATAGGCAAGGAGCTAATTTTCAGTAATGACCTCAGAACACATCACAATGTTATTTTACAAATATATTAAATGGTTAGAAATGCGTGAATCAGCTACGAAGGTTAAAAGGCAATACAGATACGTTTGTTTCAGTACAGCAGCTGAGACGGAGAGCTTAAATGAAAGAACACGGAAAATAGGAATAACTTCACTTAGAGTTTTCAGTTCATATATGTAAATAAGCCAATTCAGATAAAAATAAAGTTGAAATATAGCCTTTCACTATTTATTATTTCTATATAAACTGCCAAAATTGCTTGAAAGCTGCACGCGAGGCAAGATGCAGAACGTGCGAAAAATCAGCGACAAAATAAAATATCTGCTTTTTACTTTACGATGGGAATCGGTTGATATCACTGGTAATAGCAATGCACGCAGATCCGTATTTCCCATAGACGACCTAGTAGCATTCGTTATTCACTATGAAGGAAATGTGATTTAAAGCCAGTTCAAGCACTCCTATTTACGAGCAACGAGGAAACCGACGTTGACGATGATACAATGAAGCTGAACTTGCGCATTTTACGCTAAACTAATAGGTTTGTCAACAACGGTGAGGTCTATTTATGAGTACTCACTTTGTAGTTCTTTAGTCACCGTAAGTTGCGGAGGATTTTGTACTGTAATGAAATGATGAAGGTGTTTTGAAGTTTATATACTGTAGGGCAGCTGCGGGCGTGTATTTACTTAGTGTAACTGCAGCAGGTAATCGTGTTGAGCAACACAACTGGTGCCAGGGCTAGGAGACTCGAGAGGCTGTAAATCAAAACTTAGACGCACTGAACAAAAGGGATATCGATTGCATTTCAGTGAATACGACATGACCTCTCGGTCATGAAACCTGTTCTGGATAGCAATGGTTAATAGATGATCTACTGAGTGTTTAACATATGTCAGAGTTTATTTGGTTTTCATCCAACGAAATCCAGAGTCCACTGTAAGGCTAAATGTACCTTCCTTTTGTACTGTGAACGATACACCTGCCAGTTAAAAACAGGTGCTGTTAAACAACGTACAGTACTGAGACAAACAATGTATTTTGTCTTCTAATTTCAGCAATATATGTATAGATATATTAAATGTTATGAGTAGCCTATGCACTCTATTACTCGCCATTAACTGTGAATAAAATGTCTCAGTACTCTTTTTCTTCATACAATGCCGCTCAATAGATAGGATGCAATCCTCCCCCAGGTACTACATACCCAGCCTTTAACATCACATTTTCTAAAAATGGTTAATTGTAATAATAAGTAATGGTTAGTATTTTTTTTTTTTTTGCTTGTAAGTTATTCTAAAGCTGTAATTTTCTAAACCTCATTGCTTTTGACAAGAGCACAAGTGACTACACAACAATTTGTATTCAGAGTTTTGATCCGCTTTGTGACAGTTTCATCGCTAAATGACGGGGAACCTGTAAGTATTGTGTGTTGACAAGAATTCATATACAGTGGTGCTTGAAAGTTTGTGAACCCTTCAAAATTTTCTATTTTTTTTTTTTTTTTTTATGAATGTGACCTAAAACATGATCTGATTTTCAAACAAGTCCTAAAAGTAGATGAAGAAAAC
>JAACJT020000034.1:8652000-8681050 GCA_009936485.2 Gymnarchus niloticus
AATTCTCTGGTATAGTTCAGAATTCATTGTTCCATCAATGATGGCAAGCCGTCCAGGCCCAGATGCAGCAAAACAGGGCCAACCCAGAACACTCCCACCACCATGTTTCACAGATGGGATAAGGTTCTTGTGCTGGAATGCAGTGTTGTTCTTTCTCCAAATGTACGGTCCTTTGAGCTATCAGCGGTTCCCAAAGAACGGTAACGAAGAGCGGTCTCCGCTACAATATGACATGATGTATTATTTTTAATGTTTCATATTATGCATAATGACTCTTTCAGAGGTCTGTACATCTTTATACCAGTGGGTGGCGACAGAGAGGGTATTCCGGACTGGAGCAGCATGAGCCAGTTAACTTGTGAACAATCTGAACGAAGAATCGCTTGTGGAAGAAGTTAAACGAATCAGTGCAGATATCATTTCGTTCATTTAAAAGAACGAATTCTTCATTAATGGCACAAGCCTACTTACAATCTTAGCTAGTCCTGATGGGTGGTATAAAATATGGACGATATAGTTGCTGATGTCGTTGTTAACTGAGTGATAAGCATCACGTTTAATTTGTTGTCTTGAATATTAATTAATGTCACATATTTTGATGGATTACCAATACAAGCTTAAAATGTCTTGTTTATTGTCTTGTCTAGCATACCATCTAGGGTGTATCCCAATCTTGTGCCCTGTTTTACATGGGATAGGCTTTAGGCATTCTGTGACCTGAACCAGGATATGCTTCTGCTTGGAAGATGGATGGATGTAATTTGACTATTTATTTTGTTGCTCCAAATATACCACATAAATAAAAAAATACAATGGCCATAGGATACTTGATCTGCTGTAATAAGATATAAACATATTACATTTATATTAAAATGTTTTTTGAATAGCACAGTGTATTAGATACCACAGTACATTAGGGCTTTCCCCCAGTACAGCAGTTTAGTGCCCTCCACGGATCATGACCAATAGCAAGGTGGATGGGTTTGCTTCCCTTGGTGAAAAAAGAGCAATTGCTGACAAACTATGATCCAAAAACAACCCCTAAAGAAAGATACCAAAAAGAACCCTGACCAGAATAGAGTTACCTGAGTCCACCCCAGGAGCCAGATCTGAAGGTGATATTTACTGCCAAGGATCTGGTGGCTGGACCACCCACATATCCTAGTAGGAATCAACCCAAAACAGCTATTTGGAGTCGTCTTGTGGCTTCATCATCCACAAAATAGAAGTGAGGTGTAGTGCCATTTAGGTGGGAGACATAGTGGGAAAGACCCAAACAGATTAGAATTTGGCAATTGACACTGGCTTTGGGAATGTGAAACATTATGTCACTAGCGGGAAGGGAGTCTGAGGTAATTCAGGAAAAGCAAAGGTATAGGCTAGACATAATTTGCCAGACCTCCACACAGAAAAACCTCACGATCGGGGATGGAGTCTCATGTATTCTGGAGTTCCCCATGATGAAAGACATCAGGTGGGTGTGGGGATGCTTACGAGTCCCAAGCTGAGGGTTGTGCAACTGGAGTGGACTAGTGAGTTGCCTCTATGTGACTGCAAATTCCTGAGAGGAGAACTCTGTTGTTTAAGTGAACAGTAGTTTGGGGTACCTAGCTTTCTTAGAGAAAGTGGCTGGGGTGCTTGAAAGGGTACTCTGTGGTCCTAGTAGGAGACTAAAATGCTCACGTGGGAAGCACTGACTCTGGAGATGTTGTTGAAAGGATGGAAAGAATACGGAGTAGCTGCAAAATGTGGTGGATATGTCCTCTCACTAGGACTCGGTGCTGGAAACGTCAGTCACTGCAAATAAAATTGCTTTGGTGGTTCATGGATTCTGCAGTGCAAAGGCTGCAGGACAACATGAAATCCATGCAGAGATTTTGAAAGCACTGATTGGTGGGCAATATGTACGGCAGCGAGCTTCAGGGAATGGGGATGTTGTAAATGTCATAAATGGTGGTCTACAAGTTAGTGGACAACTGTTTTGGAATAGTATTAAAATTCAATGCAGAGGTTTTTTCTTTTACCTTAAGCTTTGCCACAATTTTACTGCAAAAATAATGATAATTTCAAAACTGAAACAATCCACATACTAATTTATTTGCCAAACATTTGGTGTTTACAGCATTATGTTTTGCTTTGATTGATTTTTCATTTGTTTCTTTTTTTATCTCCCAGTTTTTTCCTCCTCCACATTTTTCTGTTCCACATTCATTATCCCCCTTTCCTCCACTTCCATTGAAGCTTATATTCTATCTCTACCTGTGCCAGGTTTTCTTTCATGAATACTTGAAAAGCAGCGCAGGCATATTCAATAATAAGATTATTCATGTGAGAATCTACTTTGTCATTTACTGTAGATCTTTGTGTCAGAAGGACAAAATTGTCACTGTCAGTCTGGCGTGTCATTTCTTTTCAGCCTTCCTCTATCTAAGACACTGCCCTTTCCGAGGTGAATTGTGCAATTAATTGCAGATGTTGTACATCACGATTTAAAATAAATAAATAATGACCTTTAGGGCTTCATCACGCTTGATTTTATGCTAGTATACATAATCCGGTATGATTACGAACGTTTGTATATAATATTCCGTAGCAGCGTAAAGAAATGCAATCTCGAAATTGCCTGGTGAATGTGTATATATGTGGCCTGTGATGGACGGGCATACCCTCGACCCTGAGCAGAATAAGCGGTTTAAAAGATGGATGATAATACATTTTCTTGCTGTAGGATGACAGGATCACACCACTAAAAACTCCAAAACCCGGCTGCTTTACGCGTCGTATTGAACTGTGTTCTGTTTGGCTAGTTGGGAATAAACTACATATACCACTAAGCAAATCAAGCGGACCAATGCAGCGCTCCACTGGAATTCACCGTTGTGTTCTACCTTTAGCCTCACACGATCGACACTTTTAAACATGTTATTAATTGCGTACGTGGTACAATGTCATGTTGCCTTTTTTTATTATTATTTTTAACAGAATATGTGGCGGATAAGCACCGTGGAATGATGGGAATTGTAGTTCTTAATTTTTGACATCCGCCAAGCCGGCAGTAGCCCGTGAACCCCATGTTGGAGAGCTGAACGTTAAAGACTACAAGTACCATTCATCGTCGCTCTTAGAGAGGAATTCAGATTATTCAGTTTATCGCACATTTCGGAGCTGTGCCGGTGAACAGGGTTACCCGGTTTCCTGCGTGGATGCATTTTCTGACGGGAGCATGAACCGCTCAGCCGGTCTTTGGAGGCAGCGACGCGGAGCGCGGCGGCTCTCAGCCTGTTAGCCGGGGGGGTGGTGGTGTGGGGGGGAGGAGGAGGAGGAGGAGGAGGACAGCGGCAGGGCTGAAGCTTCGCGGAAGAGGAACGCCTTGCGGAGCACCCGGGAAAGCCCTCATGAGCACCGGAGCCGGCGGCCGACTGAACGGCATGTGTCCGGTCAGAAACCTGGCTGCGAGCTGCTCGCGCTGGAGCGACGTTCTTTAGCCGCTGTAGCCAGCTGGCCGCCGCAGCGCTCTCACTCGATGACATGAATCCGGTGTCGCGTTCGCCGAGGCACCAGGGGAGCAAATGATCGGATGTGTTTTTAACCAGAAAGGAGAATCACATCTGCTGTCGTTTTTTGATAGCCTGGCGTGGCTACTTGGTTAGCCCGATGAATGTTTCAATGATCCGGCTAGCCCGCTAAACGTACGGCTAGCGGATGCTAACTAGCTAATCCTCAAACGGTCAGAGTAGCGACGGCTTTTTTTTTTTTATATAAATTGGTTTGTGCTTATTTTATGTCCACTGTTTTGACTCATACTTTGACTTTCGCCTGACTGGCTAGCCACAGACTTGTTCCATGTAGCCTTGGGTAGTACTCTCTCTCTCTCTCTTTTTTTTTTTTTTTTTGTGACAGTGTCCCTTAAATATGAAAGTGACAGGCACCAGACTGGGTTAACTTGACATCCCTAACTACCCGTCGCTTCACGTGACTCCATTAGATTGTAAGCTAAGTTATCGTGTTTGCACATCAGCTTTTTTCTTTCTTTCTTTATTATAAAAAAAAAAACCTACCTACCTACCTACCCAGCTCCCCATCATTTCGAGCTACTCTGCTAACGTCTGAAGCTGGCGGCACTTCACCATCTCGTTCTCCGGCAGCTGTTGATTTATTAATTTCTTTATTTCCATAACCATCTCTTCCCGTTATCGCGAACGATGAAGAAGTTTTTCGACTCTCGCCGGGAAATGGTCAGTTCTGGAGCCGCCTCTGGCCCGGGCGCTGGCGGCGGTGTGTCTGGGAGCTGTGGCACTTTCATAGGGCGGGTTTTCACCATCGGCCGCTACCAGGTCACCGTGGATGAAACGCTGGCCGAAGGTGAGTCTGTCTCTTATGATAGTCGACGTTTCACTTGGCACCCATGCGGCTTCCCCTCTGGCTGATAACCAACAAATTAGCTTGTGAATCCTGAACGAGAGGTTATTGAAAGAACACCAATTACTTCCAGCAGAAACAAGTTCCTTGAAGGATAATGCGTTTTTAACTGGATTAGCACAATTAAACCCAGATACACTCCTCTTACTGTGCTTTTAATATCACTATTGGTCATTTCACTATCACATTAGGTTGTCTTATTTAGCCATTTGACCCATATGTAAGTAACCCAGAAACCTGCCCATATCTGAATTGTAAATACTCATCTCAGCTGTATATCCCATAACTGCTGCAATTTCGTTCACCAGCAGTATGGATTCCCGATACGTTTGTCTTCTCACATGGGATGTTTCTCCAACACAGAATTTTAAAAACATTTCTTCAGGAATCTGGCACACTTTTGTTCTTTGTCACCTGTGACACTGTGCTGCTTCATGTGGCAAAGCCGGACTAATTTGGCCAGAGTATCTGCTACCTCCTGTAACGACTGTTAATTTTTCTGCAACATTTTTGGTATTTAGACATCCCTGAGCACATGGGAACCCCAAGTCCCCTTATTGCCGGAGAAACCATAGGCCTACATGTTTCTAGGCAGTGTGACTGGTCACACAGCCATTTTGTCGTTTAAGTTTTGAGATGGAATAAATATACTAAGAATCATGTAAGTGAAAATCCCTAGGAATGCTACTTTCTTGAATCTAAAGCATGTTTTTAAAGTGAGTGGCACATAATTCAATCGCCACCATTGTGAACAAACATTCTTTGGAACGCAGACCAGCATAATGGGGTTAGCCCGTGTTTTACAGAGGTGTTTATAGCTGGGTGACCAGTTGACAGGCTACACCATGATGGCTGTGAGTACTGATGAAGTGAGTACTCAGAGGGCACATTCGTGGAGTTGTAGTATGCAGAATTAGCCTTGCAGACTAAGTGCCCTTTGGAAGATGGGAGGGGGTGGGAGGATAGGCTCTTTGCAGCTGAAACCTGGAACACGGTTGCATGTGTGAGGCAGTGCCAAGTGCATCCGCCTGCCTTTACATCCATTTGGAGATAGTGGTCTCTCACTCTCATTTTCTGTCCCATTAAATTGTGTTCAAAGAACCTGGATCATTGGGCTAAGTGAGATTTCATCACTTTAGTTTCAATGCTCAAAGGCGCATTAATATACTGCTTGTTTTTAGGGCTGTGTGTCAAAAAGAAGGTGCCCCCTCCCCCCCTTACAGGTTTTGGAATTTAGGAGTGCTGCACCAGACATTGCAAATTCCACTTGAAAGCACAGGGCTATGCTGTATAGTGGGTCTTCAAGGCTATGCCCTATTTAGCTTGGCTTGTTTTTGTACTATGAAATGTGTAGACATAAAAGCGGCATCTTTGCTAAAACAGCCTCTTTGTGGATGATATGGGGAAAGCTTTGATCAAGCCAGTACTTTGCTGCAGACTGGGTGAATGCTATGCCTCCATCTGATTCTTGTGTGGAGGCTGTCATTGGAAGCAATTGTGTTTCCCTGCCCTGCATCCACTGTGCTGGAACACTTGTAAAAAAAAAAAAAAAAAAAAAAAAAAGGGGGCTCGTTGTGCAGACTGTGTTTGACAAGTGTTGCTGGACTACTGTGCAGTTGCTGATCATCTCTACATCTAGCACTTCCTGGTCCTTGAAATTAAAAGACCAAGAGTTCACAAAACTATAAAACCATTACTTTTACGTTTGCCATTGACTTTGGATGAGGAATGATATTTAGGTTGCACTAGGAAGACAGACAAGGTGTGTTAATTCGGGATGGCTCTATACCACTTTTCATCTCCGATACTGATAACACAATCAAATATTGGCTGATCCGATGGTCGTTTTCTTTCAAATTTGTTGTGTATTGTTCGGTTTGGTCTGTTGTGGGCACCGTATTTCTACCTTTTTTTTATATTGTGGCTGCATGGCTTTACTGTATTGGTAAGTTGTCTGGAGTACTGCAAGTTGATATGGAGGCTAAGAGTTCCTTTTATAAAGTCAGGCATTTACATGATAGCATTCGTTCTTTCTGTTAATCATAGTATATCTCACACAACTTTTAAGCTATTTGCATGCCATATGTAATATAGCCAAGAGCCATAAAAATGCTCAAACTATGAAACATACTCTAATCCCAAAACGGAGTATTTACAAAATGCCAATTTGGCAACACAAAGAGCGGCTTGCCTGTGTGTCGTATCAGTTTATGACTTTATTTTTTTCCGATAACTGATCTAGTGTTTTGTTTTTTGGTCAGTATTGGGGCTGATACTATGTATTGGATTGGCTCATCCCTAGTGTTGACAACCTCCCTCCAGTTACTACATTCTGTGAATTTTCTACATTAAAGGAGTGCTGAGTCATAGATCTCCAAATGGCCAAAGTGCATGCTGGGAGCATATATAGAGTTTTTGTGTGTGTTTGTATTTATTAGTCATCCTGTGTCCTAACCTCAGGCATGCAGAACGTCAGCTTATTCACGGAAATCTTAGCGCGTTGACTCACATGACTGCATTATAGGCCTTAAAATATACATCAGCATATCATCCAAAATTGTTCAGTAATATTTTACAGATCTATTTATGGCCCTTCATGGGATTTGGGGTTGCAGTAATAAAGCATGCATGTTTGTTGGCCCTGGTTCTGTTCTTTAGAATAGGCCTACCCTATCAGTGAGTACGGCTGACTGTCTCTTGTCCCAGGATCAGGAATACCATGTTTGAGACAACATGAAGAAAACTTGACAAGTGGTTGATATGTCTGCCTTTGCAACGATATAGAGCAGCGGGGGATTTTCAGTGCTTTTGGAAAAAGTCTGACAATAAGCTTTCCTAAGTTTGAAGTCCGTTCAGTACGGTTGACTTATCTTCTGACAGCTTAATTTAGCAGTAGTAGATCTATTCCAGTGAAAGCGTTTTTCTTGTGACTTGCTGATTAAATGGTTGGCTGGTGTGGCTTTGGCTGTTCCTGTGTGGTTGTGATGAGGATGTGCCGGGACCTCTTGGCTCGCAAATCTACCTCCATGCAGCTGCAGAGGCTTGATGGCTGTGGAAGTGCTTGAGGTCTCAGCCGGGCTTAAACATGCACCACGGGCAGTGCTGGTGGTAAATGATAAGATCACTTCTGAGAATGCACACCGAATTAGGATACCAGACCTACTTTGAGAGAGCGGTGATGCTTTCATAACGAGACTCTCAGTCTCTCCTGATAGGATCCGTGACAAAGTGACTTAAATGGAATCATGAGTCATGTCAAGTTCTGAAACCCTGCTCTCTTCATTTATGCCAGTGCCCCAGTCATCATGCTGTCTGATGGTCTTGCTCTTCTTTTTACGTCCTGTTCTGTAGCTCTGTCCTATGGGCCTTTGCTGCCCTGTCTTGTCACTCCAGTCAGCCTGGAGCAGACGTACAGCACAGGGATGTGTAGCTAAGGTCGTCACGGCGTTCCCTGTAAGCCGACTCAGTCCCTTGCTGAATAATAGATGGATCGTGGGTGATTTATTCATTGCTGGTATGGATGGGTACCATCTGTCAGCCTTGGTTCTGCCAGCTTTACGCCTGTCGGCGGCCTCTTCGGCTTCGTGGCCTATTCGCCTTTCTCCCCGGGTACAGAATGGGCACTCATCAGCTCCGGCACCATTACGTCTCCCCATGGGGTATACATGAGGAGTTTTAATTCTGTCTGGACGTTGGGAACGACTCGTAAGAGTACCCTACAGTGTGACAGTATCAAAGTTACATCTGTCTATTCTCCATCAGCCATCTCCACTCCCTCTTTTGAAGCATCAGACTAAAAGCTGATATGTAACTGGGCCAGGGCGTTCAATAAATTGATTGAATTGAATAAGAGCATTTCATGAGAGCGTTCAGATAACGTACAAGCGGTGGTTTTGTGCTTTGTCCCATGTAACATTTCCTCTCCTCCTCCTCTTTTCCTGCGATGCTCATACCACAATTGTCATTCTGAGTACATTATGAGGGCACTGTGACCGAATTAACTCCTACTGTGGACTGGCTCAATTTTAAAGGCTCTATCGACAGCACAGTGGCTTTGCGCCTTGGTTTTTGTTCTGCAGCTGCTTAAATTCAAGTGAGAAAATTGGAAATTATTCTTATTTTATGCAGTAGCTCTACTGTGCACATTTTAAAAATCATTACTCAGAGCAAACCTGTAGTTTGCACATGATGTACAGCACTGAAGGGAATCTCAGATCACCTTATCTGGAGTGAAATTTTTATATTTTAAGTATTTTTTATTTTAGAATTTAAAATGTTGTGTTGTCCACGCTTAGTCATACTTGTCACTCACACCAATGGAAACCTAACAAGAAAGTGTGATTAGATCGTTAATGCTATGTATGTTGTATTTGCAGGTTGTCTAAATTTAAAAGCTTGATATATTTCTGGTGTGACTTTGTCACTGCGGGTCCTGTCAGTGACCTTTTGTTAATTAATTTTTAATCTTGCTTGTGCCCACGCGCGAGATGCTGGCGTTTCCATGCACATATGTACATTTTTCCCTTTCCGCGTTATTCTCATATACCTGTCGGAAGGAGCACATTCTCTTCCACAGTTAATTGATCTTTTGTGCTCGGAGCCAAGTGAATTTGAAATGGGAAATATAAATTACAGGCCAATGTTGTTTACCGCCACTTTTGGACTAAGTCGGGCTCCACGCTGCTCTTGAGCCTCGGTTTTAAGACATGGCTGCATTTTTAATGAACACCATGAAACATTCATCACGCTTGACGAGCCTCGGGTGCACGTCATCATTTATTAAGCACGCAACCGCGGAGAAGAGAAATAAGAATATCGGACCGCTATGGCCAGGATATCGTAGAAGCGCTTCGTTTTCCATCACTTACGGCGGTCGGTGCTGCCGTTGGTAATTCTACATGGACCCAGATAGCCGACACCGACGTCCCATGGGGCTGCGTGCCGGCAGGGCGCTCTGTCCCCTTATGAAAGTTATTTTACTTACAGAATCTGCCCTGAAGAAATTGAAAATGTTTTTATTGACATCTCCTGATAACATAGTAGATGTTATATTTTCTACGTGGGAAGCCCTTCCGTTCCAGGTTCTTTAATTCAGACCCTCTGCGTGACCTTATTCTGTCTGCCTTTCATGTTGGCGGGCTCTTTCTTTTTAAAGCAGGTATTAAGTGGGCTTGTACCAAAGGCTTGACTATTAAGCCTGAAAAGCCATCGCCGGCGGTTCCGTTTTGTGATTTGGAGTGCCTCTCGGGTGTTAATGTGAGGTGGAAATGTTCGAAGAGTTAATGGGTGGGTGAAAGCCTGAGTGTGGCTGGCGGACTGGGAGGTACCTGCTGAGCCGGTTTCAGCTGTGAAACCATGAGCGTTATGGGGTTGTGTGTGAGGGAGAATGTGTGGGACCCCGCCAAGGTGAAGGTTGGCCTAAGAACTGTAAGAAACGTTTACTGCGCAGATGTGCTTATTATAACAGCCTCATATCTTATTAACCACAGGGTAACCAGTGTTTCCCTATGTGGGTGATATTTAGTTGTGTAGGCAGAGGAGGAGTTTAAAATAATACCACATACTTCGTGGGTCTGGTAGTTTCTCGGTATTGTTAAACTCATTTGTTACTGTGTGTTGTTGTAATTTTAAGGTTAGTGCAGGGGTCTCAGACTGAAATAACCTAAGGGCTACTCACCGGGAGGTCTTCTCCTCAGGAGGCCATTTGAGCAAATGCAGAACAAAATGCTCAGCTGCTCACTTAGCAGCTAATGCAGAAGTTGTTTGCAGGCTAGCTGCCATATTCATTTTAAAAGGTAGACTCACATGGTTAAAATATAGGGGGAAAAACATTAGTTTGTGGACTGAGCACTACATTATAAACACGTAAACCATCTGCTGTGCTGGATCTGGTCCTCTGGTCAGTAGTTTGACAGTTTAAAGGTGATGTTACAAGCTGTGTAAACCAGAGGAGCCCCCCCCCCCCAAACTGCATCTGTCTGTTTCGTCAGCTACACCGATTGGCTGACCTGCAGATAGCCAGCAACTCAGGGTAACCAGCATTGTCCAGCTTTCTTGCACCCTAGTCGCGGCTCTTAATGATCGCCGCAATGCAAGCAGTATCTCAGCTGACAAAGGGCGGCTGGGTGGGGTCTGCTCTGGCCCTGAGACCTTTGAACGCTTGAAACGGCTGCGCCCTGCTAGTAATTCTGGCTCTGCTCCTTGTCATTATGACAGAGGGTGTGTCGTCTGCAGGAGCATTCATCCCCAGCTTCTTTAAAGCAAGCGTTTGGACACGGACAAAGCCGCACCCTGGTACATGCCATACAGGGAATGCTGTGGGGGCAGAAGAGTACAAAGGAAATCCTGAAATTTCTAAAACAAGAATTGGCCATTCCTCTTGTTTAGAGTGCTCTGTTTCCAGTAGCTAAGTGTAAATGTTTAAGGGGGCAGATTCTAACCAGTGTTTTGCTTGAAAACATAGCAGAGGCCTTGAGAATTGAAGTCACTATCCCTCGTAGCTTGCGCCTCAGTGTGTGTGTGTGTGTGTGTGTGTGTGTGTGTGTGTGTGTGTGTGTGTGTGTGTGTGTGTGAGAGAGTGAGAGTGCGTGAGAGTGAGAGTGCGTGACGGTTTGCGCTCAGTGCATGTGTAGGCCATGCTGGTGACCTCCCACTGCCTCTATATAACATAATGGATTTGGCCACCCGTTTCTCTGCTCACTCTCTCCTTTGGCGCATGACCTGTCGTTCTACCAGCGCCCTCCCCCATTTACACAACACAGGTTCAATCCGGTCTATTTTTGAGGCTGCCTTTATTAGAGCTCTACCCAGCTTATTGCTGGAGCCTGCAGCTCAGTTTGCCCCACCCTTTTTTGCAGCGGTGGTGACACTGGGCAGGGTGTGTTGTGTGGTTTTTTTTTCTTTTTGCCTGGTGAGCAAACCTGCTGCTTGTTTGCTTTGTTGTGAAATGGACCTTGCAGCCTTCTAATGAGCAGCTGAGAATCCTGTACGAGTTTCTATGCTTTTTCGTCAGGTGAAATGGGAGCCTTTCCCATGCAAGGGTGACCTTCCTATATCAATTCTGATACCCTTAATCTGGAGCTTTCTCTTGGGAAAATTGGAGGGAGGTTTATGTGGTCTTCCTGTATTTTTGATTATATTTGCTGAAGTAAAAAATTTTGTGCCCCACCCACCCCATGATTGGGATAGTTATGCTTTTTCAATTATTGGCAGTTTAACCTCTGATCAGTACAATACTTAGGAGCTAGTACAGATACGCAAGTAGAAGTACTTAAAGAATGCTGTTTAAACTGGTTGTCTTATTTTTTTGTCTAAAAACAGTGTGAGTTATGTACTCTTGCCCACACTACAAGATGGGCATAATCACCAGTAATATGGAATAAGCTTCTACAGTATGTTAACTCTTGAAATGTCATAGGCCCAGACATTGTGGCTTGATCTTAACTGCCATTTGCCAAGCCTGCTGTTTCCTTTTCCTTTGTGTCTTGTTTACACTAGAGACAGAACAGCTGTGTTTTGGTTTCCTTAGCCTCATACTCCAGTCCTCCTGTCCCCGCATCTTGCAGCTCCACTTGCTGTCCCAACAGGAGCATGTGCCCTCTGCATGTCTCCTTGTAGGATGGGAGAGGGCGAAGGGCAGGGGATCTTCACCTCCTGCCTTTGTCTTTTTGCTTTCCGTGCAGGGGGGTTTGCCATCGTCTTCCTAGTTCACTCTCACCAGGGCCTCCGCTGTGCCCTCAAACGGATGTACGTCAACAATGAGCATGACCTGGCGGTGTGCCAGCGGGAGATCCAGATCATGGTGAGTGCCTCTCATGAGCGGAAACGCCCGTGTGGCCGGCCTAGCCTGACCAATGGTTCTAGTGGGTGGTGCTTGGTTATCCTGCTGATGCATTGTGGGTGATTGACTCCTGAAAAATGGGCACGAGGTTTTATGCCTGTGGGGGTGACATTAAAACATGCTTTTGTGCCCCCCTCCCCACCCCTTAAGTGGTTCACAGCTTGTTAGCCGCTGTTACGAGCAGTGTGGTTCAATCATTCCATAGGCCCACCTCCCCACTCCAGGCAGTACCTTTGACCTTTCTCAGACTTGACCCCCACATGCGTGGCCCCTCAAAAGATGTGATTTCCTTCCTGTGTGTGAGCAGAGGGACCTAGTGGGCCACAGGAACATCGTGGGATTCCTAGACTCCAGCATTGCTGCGGTGGGAGCGGGAGACGTGTGGGAAGTCCTGATCCTCATGGACTTCTGTCGTGGTGAGTCTGGCTGGCTGGCGCCTTGCATCTCACTGTCATTGAAGACACATTCTGGCCCTGCTGATTGTAATACTCACAATGTCCTGGTTTGTCTATGTTATGTGTGTTAAAATCAGCAGGATTAATTAGGGTTTTCGTATTATTGACTATTGGTATGTGTGTAGAATTCTGTACCCCAAAGACTTAATTGGCACCCAAGCATAGTAGTAATCTTTATTTTAAAAAAAGATTAAATCTATCATGCCCTGTCGTGGATTGGTATTCCATCTGGGGTGTACCACAGCTGTATGCTCTTTGCAGTTTAGGATAGGCTTCAGGCACCCTGCGAGCTGGACCAGGATAAGCAGTTAGACGATGGATGGATTGAATCCATTGTATTTTTTTGTTTGTAGTCTTTAGCCTGCTGTCCCTATTTGGTTGTTTGTTCCCCCTTCTGTCACTCAGCTGGCCTCCCTCTTGTCACAAATGGCCCCAACTTCACTGAATACCCTCTCACTACTATCTGTAGAAGGTAGAGGACAGAGGACCACATGTTTGTGGTGTTTGTATTTTTACCTCTAGTGGACTGTATACTCAACAATTCGCTACAGGTATTTGGATATCCCTGATGTTGGTTCTGAGTAATAATCCCATAAAGAGCTAAATTTCTCCACAGCCTTCTAAAAAATCAGGAAGCAAATAGTCATTTTATTAAAAACAAAACTGAAAAATGCTGAATATAATTGGACTATTCCATTTGCGTTACAACATACGACATACTGTACATGATTATTGTAGCAGGTGACAAATTATTTTAGATACTTTATAAAGTAAGGTTTTGTTGAACACCATATTGTGGATATTAGTGTTGTAAGGCAGAGATCAGTCTGTGCAAGCTTGCGTTAATTTGAACAAGCCTGTCGTACGGTTTGCATCATGGTTTTCGCTCGCTCACAGAAGTGTGCTGTGTGCACCACTGCTTTGAGACCAGATGACTGATTACAAAAAGGTATGTCATATGAGCATTTTAAACATTTTGGAAAAAATATAAAACTAAGTTTCAGAAGTGTTGAAAATAGTTGTTAAATTCAAAGCTTTCTGCGATTTTTCAATGGAAGTTTTGACTAATGTAGCTAGTGGTTGACTTGCAGATTGAGGCTATTTCTGTCTTGTCAATTGAGAATACAGTACGATACTTTTGCGTGTACTCCTGTAGGCCATGATAAGATGCCAAAATACTTCATCATTTATAAATGAATAGTATACTTTTGATTCAAAATAATGTATGCCTTTCAGTTCCAAAGTGGGTTAGTCATGGGCTACTTTGTTACACAAAAAACTTATTGCCACTGTAAGCATTTCTTTGTCTCTCTTCTCACAATAAAAAGAGAAGGAAGGAGGCTATTTTAACTTGCTAGCCGGCTGATAATCGTCCAGCTTAAAGCCAGATACCTAACATTGGATTCAGACAGACTAGCTAGATAGCAAACATTATTGGTAGACTGAATCACATTATGTCAGGAAATGAGAGTAATAAAACTATAATGAGGCTGCATTTATTATTGTCAGTGGCTGGTAAAATCACCTTGAGATCTAGGAATCCACTCTAATCGTTTGTTTAGGGCAGGTCATTTTTATTAATCGGCCACGAGGCCTTGCTGATTGGTGCATGCTGATTGCCATAAAACCATCAGTTATTGGGTGATTAATCTGCCATCGATCACTAATCTATAATTGTTACTCAGATATTTCTGCAAATGGGAGGATTGCAGAACTTTACATTTTTGGTCTGTTTTTGTCACTATTTCCATGCCACATTAATTAGTGTTGTGTTAATTAAGACTGAGAGGGGAAAAAATGGCAGAGGGAAAACAGGAAAACCGAACTAGTAGCTGGAGGTCTTGCAGACAGTTATTTGCAGTGTGAAATGTGCATTGGAATATTACAGCAGCATGATATGCATTTGAAGCAGAAATAAGGTGGGGTGACAGTTTCTCACGGTGACTCGCATTAGCCTGCTACTGTCAAACAAATGTGGGTAATGGTTATATTTAGCACAATAAAAGTAGTCAATTTTCAGTGCTTTTTTTTTTTTTTTCCCAGCCTTCAAAACCTCCACTGGACATCATATATTTACCTTTTTTGAAAAGACAAGGTTTTTTTCCACTAGGAACTATCAGAAAATTCTAATAATGTCAGAATATGGGAGATTTGCAGCCCTAGTAAAAGTTTTCTAACCTGACGGGGCATTGCAGTATTGGAAGAAAATGGTGTTTTAATTGTCACATCATAGCAACATGCTTACCATGAATCCACAGCAGAGCATTCCAGATAACAGCTCTGTGTCCCAGTAAATCAGTCACACTTCTGTTCTGGGTGTTGCCTCCTGTGGCCCCTCTCTTTGCTTGCGAGGTCTTGTGGAAGGAGATAAAATGTGTAGTGTGGGAATTATATTAAAGCTCACTATTGCTGAAAGGGTAGCTCTTAGTATGATGTGTCATACTGCAGTTTCTGCAGGTTTCTGGTTCTGCAGGGGTCCCGGTGCTCCACAGTGTGCTGTCTAAGCTGTTTCCTCGGCATGCACTCGCCTCTCCTGCAGGTGGTCAGGTGGTGAACCTGATGAACCAGCGGCTGCAGACAGGCTTCACCGAGGCTGAAGTCCTGCAGATCTTCTGCGACACCTGTGAGGCAGTGGCCCGGCTGCACCAGTGCAAGACACCCATCATCCACCGCGACCTCAAGGTGCGGCCCTTCTGCACTGCTCACATTCTCTTAAGATGGTTTGTTTTGGGTAGTGCGGTGCTCTGAAATGCTTCTGCTTAAGACTGGTCCTAGACGCCCATTTGTCAGGAACTCGCTTGCAGCTGAGTGACTGCTTGGCTGAGAGGAGTCTGACTGAAAGCTGCCAAGGCCTTGTCCTCTCAGCGACCTCCTGCACTTCCACACGGCGTTGCCTCTGTACCATGCGGTCTATCTAGCTGCTCCCCAGGGACCCCTGAGGGGAATTGTAGAAAGGAGCCATAAACTACTTTTAGCACAGCTCGTCTGCCGGACGTGTGCCAGAGCACGGAGGAGGGGAGGTTGGGAGGTTCAAGGTGACCCATCCCCAGTCCCGCCATCTCTGTCTGCCCAGGTGGAGAACATCTTACTGCATGACCGGGGTTACTACGTGCTGTGTGACTTTGGCAGCGCCACCAACCGCTTCCAGAACCCGCAGGCTGACGGCGTTCCCGTGGTGGAGGAGGAGATAAAAAAGTGAGCGTTACCCATGATCCCCCACCTCAGCCCAGATTGGCAAAAACACATGTATAACCATGAACATGCGTAAACCGTAGGTGACGTGGCCCGTGTCATGTCGTAGGTACACCACGCTGTCGTACCGTGCCCCTGAGATGGTCAACCTCTACAGTGGCAAGGTCATCACCACCAAGGCAGACATCTGGGTGAGCTCACCAGCCAGGTCATGCCTGCCCCTTCTGAACAGCGTGTACTTGTGTTTTTCGATAAGCACTAGCATTGTGTTGAATGCTCCTGTTAGCAGTGCTGTATTGCTTGTGTCCAGAACTACTTCCCCTGATCTTCAGGTTTATAAGCGGGCTGTTAGCTATACATGCTTATACAAGGATGCCCCAAAGCTCTGCTTTTGGCAGCAAAGTGTATCAGCTCAGCAGGATGGTACACACAGAGCATCTCAGGGTTTACCGCTGTGTCCCCTCCCTCTGGGCTTTGTAGGCCATGGGCTGCCTGCTCTACAAGCTCTGCTACTTCACCCTGCCCTTTGGCGAGAGCCAGGTGGCCATCTGCGATGGCAGCTTCACCATCCCAGACAGCTCCCGCTACTCACAGGACATGCACTGCCTCATCCGTGAGTCACCACCTCACGTGCTCATTGATTTGCTTTTAACCCTGTCAGCGTTTGCCCAACCAGCAAGTACAGCATTTTCCAGTGTAGTGATTAGTTTACTTGTTAATGGTTGCATACCTGTACTGTACTTCTGCTTTTAGATGCTGTGACCATTAAAACTGTCATTAAATGGCCTGGTGTGATTCGGTCCTACTTGTTCTGTTACTCTCCATCAAACGTGTTCTTGCTGTAAATACCTTTTGGTAAATATGTGTACTTGTCGCTGTTTTTTTGACTTTCCGATCTGAAGGTCGGCTGATCGAGTGCAACACTTTGACTTAAATTTTCTGTCTTCCTGTTCCCTCACCTTCCCAGGATACATGCTGGAACCAGACCCTGACAAGAGGCCAGACATATACCAGGTGTCCTACTTTGCGTTCAAGTTCTCCCGGAGGGACTGCCCTGTCCTGAACGTACATGTGAGTCCCGGTCAACTGTAAACAGTAGCATGTCTTTGTACTTCTGGAGGATGTAATAGCAGAAGGCCCAGCCTCTCTCTCTTGTTTGGGTTTAGTCCCAAGGAGTCTCTTCTGTCTCTCTTGATGTGCAGGTTTGCTGGCCTTTACTTTTCAGAAGCTCGAGAGTAATGCTTTGAATCAAGAATGTGTTTGTACCATTACTTTAATTGTAACACCCTGGCAAAGACAGAAGTGTGTTGTGGTGTTTTTAGCTGGCTTCCATTCTCTGACCCCCATTGACGTGTGGGTCTCGAACAACAGCTGACACTGCAAAACTGTGCACTATTTGTAGAGCAAACCACATGATGAGAAAGAACCTCCCAGTCTGAAGGTGAAGGGGACCGCTGTGATCATATCGGCAGGCTGATAGTGATTGGCTGAACTTATAGTGCAGCTCTATCTCTTCAGGACCCGGGAGTGTTTAAACAGCTGGCTGAAAGTTTTCTCCACCCTCCTCCCATCTCTTTACTTTCCTTCTCTCAGAATGTTTCCATTCCAGTGAAACTTCCTGAGCCAATCAGAGCCAGCGAAGCTGTAGCAAAGAAGAGCCAGACCAAAGCCCGGTATGGATGAGAGTTTCTGTTTTCCGTGCACTCTGATTTTTTTTTTTTTTACGGCTCATACATCAGAATTAGGCATTCATCAGCACGGCACTGCATTTCCTGGGGTTGACCTGAAATGTGGCCATGAGCCTATGCCAGCTTTTGCCTACATCTGCAGGCTGACGGACCCCATCCCGACCACCGAGACATCCATTGCCCCACGGCAGCGCCCCAAAGGCAGCCAGGCCCAGCCCATCTCTGGGATCCTACCCATTCAGCCAGCCCTCACGCCCCGCAAGAGGGCCACGGTAGCCCCTGGAGCTTCTCCACCCATCGGTACATGTTCATCCACCCCTTTTGTTCTTCTAATGTTTCTTGCCTGAGAATGTTTGGTTTTTATCTAAAGCACATAGATGACCATAACTTGCAGTCTTCAAACTTTTGAGGTGCTTTGGTTAAGGCAGACCCCCCATGGTGCCGGTTCTGGTGCCTAGTCGGTGCTGGAGCCGAGTCTGCTGCTAATTCGGCTTGTGTTTCCACCACCAAATTTGATGTCGCAACTACGTCGCTGACCTGTTCCAGTGGCAACACAAAACAGACACGGTGGACCGCGTTCTCTGCTTTCAAGCAGTACTCCTAGCTTTGACAGTATTTTCATGTTTTATATTAGGGATGTGCTGATCCGTTATTCACTATTTGTATCGGTCTGATACTGACCAAAAACACTGATCCGATGATCGGGGGAAAAAATGTTATAATCCAGTGTGATACACGGGCAAAGCCGATTGCTTCTCATTGCCAAACTTGCATTTAATTCATTAAGTATTTATTTAGGGGATTGGAGTATTTGTTTAACAGTTTGTATGTTTTTTAGATGGCCAAACTATATATGGCATACAAATGGCTTTGAAGTTACTTAAGCGGAAAGAAAAAGGCTATCGGCATCATTACTGTGGCCGATATATTCAATGTTGTGTTATCTGGATTTTCTGCGGCTCGATGCCAATTTTTCTGTCTCCAGCTAACAGAAAGCTGCAAGTGTTTGTGCCATTTGTCCCACTCCTCACCTCACATCACAGGTTTCTGGTTCCAGGCCAGCAAATTTTTGGTGCCGGTTCCCAAACATATTTTTCGGCACAGGCACCAGTTGCTTTTCGGTGGAAAAGTGCAGAACCAGTATCATGTTGGTGGTAAAGGAGAGACGATGACTTGGGCCCTTTCTATAAAATACAGGCAAATAGCTCAAGAACCTAGCTCAGTGATGTGCTCAGCAAATGTAGATGTGTGTTAGGGGGCGAGCTAAACACTTAACACTGTGTATGTTAGGGGTGTAACGGTATTCAGTATATTATCGAACCGTCTGCGTACCGAACGGTTCGATACGTACACATGAACCGCGGTATTACAATATTGTTTTCCTATCCATATTGGCGCGAATATAAGACGGTTATTTTCCCCCCCAAAAAATACGTCTAAAAAAAAGTGGGGTTGTCTTATTTTCGAGGACTAGAATTTAAATGTCATTATACAAGAGCAGATTAAGACTAAATTATCCGCCTCCTGGCAATCAGTGCTTTGTATGCAGATACGAACTAGAGAAGAGAGGCTAAACTAAAACAAATATTCTCTTCACTCCATCATGACAGGGGCGAGTACTAGTAGGGAGACAGAGAAGCTAATCTGAAGAGATCCTGCCGTCTTTCAAATCCGCGGTGTGGGAACATTTTGGATGCAGTGGGCAATACGATGATGAGGGATAAAAAGATGGTAAATAATCTTATTAGGGTGCCAGTTTTGTACTTTGTGATTCATTTAATATTGCCTGTACAAGTATGTAGTCTGTTAAAATAGAGAAGACAAATTAGGCTACTTCCAGGTTGTCAAAGCTTAGACAGAACACAGAATGCTTAGACAGGTAGTTCACTTGATGTTAAACTTTATTTTAAAAAGTATAAAATAGTCAAAATAAAGTTCATTGTTGAATTAAAGGGTGACGTGTTTTTATTTTCTTTTTAATTATACAGATACAGAAACCGTACCGTTACTGTGGTCCAAAAACTGTGACACATACCGAATCGTGGAAAAACTGTACCGTTACACCCCTAGTGTACATCACTCTTGGCCTCCCGTGTCCAAGCTAACAGGCTGGTAAAGTTCTCTAAAGCAGCAGGCCATGCTAATCTGGAAATGGATACTGGGCGATCGGTACATTGAGTCCCTTGATAGAGGCCTGCTTCTGCAGCCACTCCCTCTGAATGTGCAGGTCACGGGTTCCATCTGCTCTCTCTGCCTAGTATACCCTGCAAGCCTATAGCACCTTGGGAGATTGTGTTGATCGAGCGACCTTCGCATGCTGGGCTCTAGGCATGCCGCTTGGTGGTAGAAGACAGATGCCTGAGCCGCACTGTAGCCTTTTCCATGAAATAGTTTTCACCCCCTGTAATTGACCTGTAATGTTCCGTTTTTCTAAAACGGCCCCGCAGCGGTTAATCTTGGCCCTGGTCAGCCAGCCCCAGCTATCCAGCCGCAGAAGGTGACGGTGCCTCCCGCTGGCCAGCAGCAGGCCCTGCCCACGCAGCCCCAAGTCCCTGTGGTCCAGGCACAGGCCACACCCTCTCATCAGCAGCTCCTCATGAAGCAGCAGCAGCAGACGGCTGCTTACTTTGTACCCCAGCAGCAGGCCGTCCAGCAGGTGAGCTCGAACCCATAAACGGTACCCGTGAAGAGGTCTCCACAGCATCTGGGTTTACCCTTCACCACCCAGCCCATGTTTCTACGGGATTCCCTCATGCTCGTAGCAGCTGTGGGTGGAATATCGCAGATAGCAGGTGGCTGACATCATGGGTATGGAAGGGTGTAGTAATTTTCCTCCACCCTGATAGGACATGGCCAGTGTGTGGATGTGGAGACCTAAGGCCAATCATATTGCAGATGGTGTGAATCTCTCCTCTGATTGGAGAGAGAGTTTTCAAAAGAGTGGGACGTCTATACGTTTGAAGTATTACCACCACAGGTTTTGAAGCCTTATTTGTCCCATCACTGTTAAAAGGCATTTAAAAGTACTGTTCCAGAGATTTTGCAATGCAGTGGAATCTGCCAGAAAGTAAATTTGTAATGAGTTTGCATTTAAACTGGACCAGTCATTGAGTTTATTGACTTTGTGTCAAGTCTGTTGAGCTTTTGTGTGTGCTGGGAGGTGATACCTGACACCTCTAGCTACCTCTTCCTAGGAACACATGCTGAGGGTTTGTGTGCCGTTCCTATGACTGTATGCCCCTCCTGTAATGTGTGTGGGGGGCATTACATTTGATAGGTGTTCTCCTTTCATTGTGCCAAATTTTGGGTCTCTCTCTGATTTATCAGTGTATCCTGTGTCAAATATTGCTTGTTCGATAACTGAGGGAACTTTGATTCTTTAAACAGTGAGACAATGTGATGGTATAACCCTATTCACAACAACATGGATCATCTTTCATTTGCTGTCAAATTAAGATGTGTTGGAAGGTTTATCCTCAAATTCATTTATTATAATCAATAGATGCGCAAAGCCAAGAATAATATCCAAGTCTGATGAGTTGGCTGTAAATTAGACTTGCTCCGGTCAGCATGGCAAACGGGTACCATGTGACTTGAGGAAGGAAACAATATTTACTTCATCTGGGGGAGGGAGTGGTGATGGGTTTAACAAACGCCGTCAGTAGGAAAGGAAACTCTGGAAAACAAAGTGTCAGATCATGGAAAAGGCGACGACAGGTTTTGATCCCACCCCAAACCCCTAAGAGAAAACAGAGCTCCATTTTGTGTCATGCGTTGCCACAGGGCCACAGTGAACTGAGTGAATGTGCTCTGCACCTGACTTGCACCCCTGTCTTACACTGTGCAGTAGTATAAAGAAATGTGTGAACCGTTAGCTAACTCATGGACGCTGTCATAAAGTATGCAATTAGCTTGTTTGCTAATTAACTTGCTAATTCTATTGTTTGGTGTAACAGTACGCCTACTGCGATCAATCTGTTCCCCAAATCAGCACTGAAACACACAGTTGCCTGACTTATAATTCATGCTGGCCCCTAATTCTCCGGCTGAGTGCGGTGACTCTTTTCCTGTCAGTGTTGATGATAGTTGCTCGCTCTTCACTGTTTTTCCTTCGGAATGTTTCCCACCTGGTGATTCTGATAAATTGTCATCCTTCAGTTGAGCTCTTTTCTTCCTTTGGTTTATTTTAATGCGTTGACAGTTTATAGACAGCTCACTAACATTTGGTTACGTTTGGCTCCCAGGCGTGGTTTCTGCCCCTGTTCCAGTGGGTTGGTGTTCTGCACAGTCTGCTTTTAGGTGTCCCTGCACTGAAGTGGAAGTTCACTCACCAATGTTGGTCGCTAGCAGTGCTGCCCTGTTTCTGCTGGAGCATGAACGGAAGAGCCTGCGATGGGCTGATTTACCTGGCCAATCAATGTGCCTGGATTGCATTATCTGACCATGATTGGCCTAAATAGTGGGCAAGCAGCCAATGAAATGTGGCAGCAGTCACATACAAGCTCATTTAGCCATTTGTGTGTGTGTGTGTGTGTGTGTGTGTGTGTGTGTGTGTGTGTGTGTGTGTGTGTGTGTGTGTGTGTGTGTGTGTGTGAGAGACTTGTCCCAATAATACAAGCCTCCAGGACCGGACATCAGACCGGTTTGTGTGTCCTCAAACTCTGTGACCCTGGATGCAAACATAAACTGATTGTCATAAGGTGGCCACTCCTGTTAAACCTCCAACAGGTAAAACAAATGTCATTGGCTGAGAAGGCGATGGGGGGTGAGGCTTTGTTGTAGACCTTCCGAGGACTGATACCTGAGAGTTCAGTTGGTGACAGCAAAGTTCTTTTGCCAAGGTTTAGGCATCCTCCACAGAGTGTGCTCCCCTGCCTGTTGGGTCAGAGGCAGTGGGAATGTGCCAGCTGTCTGCCACTTAGGCATCAGAAAGGTGAGCACATCTTTGCACCAGAAGCACCAGGCAACACCTCAGCAGCCAGAGCCTGGTCTCTACAAATCCCAGCTGCCGCTTGCCAGGCAGATGCCTGCGTTGCAGGCACCGTGCCTCACCACTGTTCCTAAAGTTACCCCTGCCCCTCTGGCCAACCCTCCCCTGCAGCAGGTGTTTGTGAGGTGTTTGTGGATGCCGCACCTGAGCAGATGGTAATCTCGGCAGCTCTTCCCCTTCCCCAGTGGCCCTTTGCCCTGTGTAACGATGTCCTGCCTGCACGGGACACACGGGGGTCAAAAAGGGCACCTCTTCTCCTGCTCGCATTCTGTCTGCACTTTCCGATTCTACGCTTGGTGGGGGATGGATGAAGCAACATGGACAGTCGCCTGATGGGTCCTTGTGAAGCTCTGGAAGTATTTCTGGAGTGCAGGTCCCAGGCTAATTCCACCTCCTCAATGAGAGGGTGGTATTTCTCAGTACCAGAAGTGGCATACACAAGGTACATGTTATTACACTTCATAGAGATTGAGGTCTCCTGCCTTTATGTGTAAAGCATGAAGGATACCTAGGATATGGTTGAGAGCTTCTGCTTCTTGAGGTGAAAGCTTGTGGTAATGAAATACTTGGCAGATTAAATTAAAGTCATTGTTCCAGAAACGAGGCAAAGCATTCAAGTACCTGGAAGCCCACAAGGTGACCTGTGATATTTCCGCAGTCTGGAAACCCAACTTTGCTCCTCTTTTCATTCATCAATCCATGCATCTGTTTACCCTGCTTATCCTAACCGGCACTTGCAGGGCTGGCTGATGTTCTTTCCAGGGTCTGTCAGCTTAGTGTATTTTGCAGCTGAAATGGACTGATGCAGCCTCAGTTGAGACTGTGTACGATGCTGGTCAGCCTCTCTGGTCTTTGAACTGGTGATTATGACATTGGTTTTCTGTAATCTCAGTCTTCTAATGCTGATCTTTTCCTTTTGCTTTAGTCTTTCGATTCACATTAATCTTCTAGGTTGAGTCCACAGTTTTCTCCTCTGATGCCGGTCTCATTACCTCTCTCCGATTGGCTAGCCCATCGCTTCCACCCGAGGCATCCTCAAGGTGGGCTCCCTGACGCCACCCTCCTCCCCAAAGGCAGCCCCGCGTGGAGGTCATAGGCGCATCCTGAGTGATGTCACCCACAGCGCCGTCTTCGGTGTGCCGCCCAGCCAATCCACTCAACTGCTGCAGGCCGCTGCTGCTGAGGCCAGCCTCAACAAGTCCAAGTGAGCGGAGGGCCCAGATTGAAAGGGGTTTGATGTTCGCAGACGGAATGGCATGGCCGGTATCAGATACGGCATTCCGAGCATTTTGCGTGTGTGTTTGTCGTTCCCAGGTCCGCCAGCACAACTCCGTCTGGCTCGCCATGTTCTTCTCAGCAAAACGTGTACCAGCCCGCCGAGAGCAGCACCCCAGTGGCCTCCATGGCACCCGCTACCCTGCGCAGCCCCTTGGAGCAGCCTGCATGGAATCCCTTTGGCGACGACAACTTCTCAAAGCTGACCGCCGAGGAGCTGCTCAACAAGGACTTTGCCAAACTTGCAGAGAGTAAGGCTGGGCAGTTTTGGGCTTGGTCACTGCCATTGGGGCAGGAGCCTAAAGGGTCCGCCATGTGTGCAGGTTCTAATCAGGCTGCCCAGGGCCAAGATAAGGGAGTAGCTTTCCAGTGCTGCCTCTGTATCGTTGCTTGGGTCTGTGGTGGGTAGCTGGTGCTTTACTGCCATGTAGATGTAACAGTACAGCAGTAATTTGTCCTGGCTTTTCTGTCTTTGTGACAGGCAAGGCTGCTGAGAGGGGGACCGCCACCACAGTGGACCTCATACCTGGGCTACCGATGACCTCGGCCACTGCAGCCCCTAAGACATTCTCCCAGCCCGCAGGTAAACTGGGGTTTGGCCATCCTGTTAGCATTGTGTGCTATATTCACCCTTTAATTACCGATGGAGTAAATGAGGCTTCCAGACCTGTGGTGGGCGAGAGTATCCTGAATGACCAATCAATGGTGTTGATTGAAGCCTCATTTATCCCGTCGCTACCTTTCATTCCTTCATACCTTACACTTTAGCCCATTTATGAGGCTGCATCTGACTCTGTTTAGTCTGCTGTTTCTGTCTCTGCTGCTCGTTCAGGTCCTCGCTCATTGCCTGCTGCCCAAATTAGCCACTTTTGAATGCAAACATTCCATGCGCAGCAGCTCCAAGGTTTCTTATTCATCTCTGGCCCCACCGTCCTCCACCTTATGTCGAAATCCCATCCCCCAGTTCAGCATGACCCATTTACTGGATCTGTTCCCCTTATATATGCATGGTCAGCCCTTCCAGAGTCTATGATTAGTCCTCCACTGGCTCTCTGTGTTGTTGTTAAACAATTTTAAAAAAGATTTTGAATAATGTATAGCATCAGAGTCTCTTAACATGGAGATTCCAAATCCTGTGGTGGACATTTAGCTTCTGCCAAAAGGTTCGTACAATAGGTTATCTCTAGTCTTCAGTGTCCTGTAATCTCATGTCAGCCTTTGTGTCTGTCATTCAATATTTCAGGCCCCAGTCATTAATTCCACAGTGTTGTGCTGAAACAAAACAAACTTCTGACTCTGCCTACGATTAGCTATTCAGTTGACTTCTTCGAAGCTGAATGATTCTGTTCTCTCTGTCTCTCTCTCTGTCTCTCTCTGTCCATTTTACACACACGTACCTCCATCTATCCTTGCCCCTCTCTTTTTTTCTAAGCTGAGAGACCTGCTGACATTCTATGTCTGGATTCAGGCACATCGCTGTTGGGTGTCCCAGATCCATTCAACCCCCAGTCACTTTCCAACACCCCAGGTAATGGTTGTATCCCCAACACAAACCTCTCCTCAGCTGGTCCATCATTTGCTGCTATAACAGCCTCTTCTGGAAAGGCTTTCCATTAGATGCTGGAGTATTGTGGGTGGGATTTGCTGTCATTCAGTGATTTACAGCACTTGTGAGGTTGGGTATTGATGTAGGGTAATCAGGTCCCTTTCTGTTTGTGTGGCCTGCTATTTCAAACTTAATTATTGCTGCTTTTAGATATTTGCATTTCGAGGTGGCATATCATGATGGTGCCGTGTTGAAAGCCACTAAGCTCTTCAGTATGACCCATTCTGCTGTCATTGTTTGTGGCTGGAAATTGCATGACCGTGCGTTTTAATTATATACCTTTGACAGCAGTAATTACTAATTAATAGGGATGTCCGCATACCTTTGGTCATATTGTGTTTTTGATACCTGGGTGGAGCATGCGCCACTGTCCAACTAGCCTTATTTAAACATTGTGTCAATTTCCCACAGCAAACTGTTTGTAGGAAACAGTTTCGCAAAATCATGGCCCACCCCCCGAATACATGCCATAGTTTTGTAGTTTATTAGTGTCTTTCTAAATTGTATGGCTTCTGTCTTTTGCCCTTTTTTTCTTTAAGTTTGTTTTAACGGGCTGCCGCCCCTTTTAGGAATAAGCTCCCACTATACCTAATGAGGCAAAATAGCACAAGAGTCCTGTTTGGTGTTTTCGTGCTCTCTGCGTTATCTCCACATCATTTCGAAATGTACTGAGAACTTTCTGGAATATATCAAAGCTGGGGGTTCTGTGTGCTTTGGAACTTTTGGCTCCTTGCTTGTACAGTTCTACTTGAGGATGGATCCCAGCATTCAGCAAACAGCAGATAAATGTCTGCACTGGAGTGGAGGAGTCTTCCCTCGCAGCACTGCAGCACAGTGGAGACCCTTCTTGTGTTCCCCAGCTTTTCTAGATGGTTCCAAGCCTTTATGAAGGGATGGCATCCCTGCAAAGAATCTACAGGAAGTGGATGCTCCCGTCAAGTGGACCCTGTGTGATGAATGCGTTGGCAGCGCCCCAGTTGCGTCTGCTGCAGATCCAGAGCACTGGAGGGAGATGTTCTTATTTTAGAGATGGAAATCAGTGCAGGTGCAGCATTGGTTCTGCTTTCTGGGATAAGGGAGTGTTGGAGTTGCACTGACAAACAGCTGGAATATCACATCAAACTAATCCGTGTAGCTGGTATAGGCTGACTGACACATAGGAAAAGAACGTGATGGCCTGTAGAAGGTATCAGAATCAACAACCTGACAAAATTGCAGCTGATTGAGCATCATGGGACAAAACAGCTCCCCTGTCTTTTGGGATCCATGCATAGAGAATGAGCCTGAAGCTATGTGGGGATTTCTCATTAAGGGTCAACCCAATGGACAACAAACAAAACTGCCTATACTGCACAATATTTAAGCTCGAAGCTGGGTGGGGTTTGGAGGGGTCATGTACCTGGGATCATGTTTGCAGTATTCAAAGCATTCATGGAGTGCCTGAACTAAGGGGTTTGCATGTCCCATCTGTCTAGTGGGCTTTTATTGGGTGGTCTGGCATATTCCTGCAGTCTGAAGGCATGCAGATATGTGACCCGATGTCCTGTGATGGACTGACATCTCATCCAGAATAACCCCATCGCTGTGTTATATTGTGCCAGGGATAGGCTCCAGCACCTGTAATCCTGTATTGGATGTCTTTGGGTGATGGATGGGTGTGTCTACACCTCAGTGTTTTTAATGAATGAGCTTTAGCAAGAAATTTCACTATTCCATAAGTTATGAGCTTTAGTCCTTTTTTTCCAATATTGTTTAGCTGAAAAGTGTTCTGTAATTTTTACACTATTCTCAATGGAAACGTCACCTTGTGGTCTGAATGAGGCCACCACCTGTTAGTTGTGACCTTTGACCTCTTTCCCCCAGTGAAAGGGGCAAGAGAGCACCTGTGCTGTGCCACACTCTGAGAACCCTGCCACCTTCCCCTAGCCCTGTGCCCAGTCAGCTGCCTGGACTGTAAGTACAGAAAAGTGAGGTAGCTACGAAGATACTCACACGCATGCCCATTGGCTGGTCCTCGAGACTGATGGGGGCACTAACCAATCTTCTTTGACCAGTCTCTTCCCTTTGGCCCACCTGCTAGACTGTGGGGAGGTGGCGGCTCTCCCTCTGTCCACAAGGACTGGTGGAGTTTACTGGCCCGGCATGTTGGTCTGACTGAACTACTGGTCCCTAAGAGGAACAGAATGTGTGTTTCTAGTCTGCTGCAGGGGGTCTGGAGTTACTGCACCCCTGGTGTTAACCTCTTGGAGGGCTAGCCCAAATGCCCTACTGTCAGCTGATGGTCTTCAGTCCTAAAATGAATGCCCCGTAACCAGAGTTCTCTTGTTGCTGTTACCCACAAGACTAACTCAACAACAGGTGTCCTTTGCAGCATGGTTTGCTGATCTGAAGTAGTAATAATGATATATATAAAAAAAAAAAAAATTCTGATTTTTCCATCAGCTAATGAGATGTTTTGTTTTTCAGTGTTTCGCTGTCATTATTTACTGGTTAGTCACATGACTTGGTTTATTGATCTGGCTGGAATAGTAGCCCGTGGAACATGGCAAAGGTAGCATCTTTTTACAGACATACAGCAGTGAAACTGTAGAGTGATTGAAAGGGTTGGAATTATCAGTGGGCTTGACCTTTGGCTTGTACCTTCCTGTTTCATATGCATGCATTGCTAGTTTGTTACCAGCAGAGGCTGCTCTTGTACATGCGTGCTGTGTATCTCAGCCTGTGGGATTTTAATGGTATTAAATCAGTGTTTTGTATCCTGTACAGACTTTCAAATAATGAACTTTAGCTCTTGACTCTGCCTTGCATATCCTCTCACAATTTGATTATTTTTCTTACTTTTGCCACTTTTGATCAAAGATAAAAATAGGTTTGCAGCTTCTGGTCGAACAGCAGAATAATACCAGGCCAGTGAATCGAATTTGTTTCTTTCTAGTCTCCTTTGAGCCAAACAGGAGGTACTTTTTATGAGTAATGAACGTGAGGCTTTCATTCTGTAATCCTGCAGTCCTGTTCTTGTCACAGTTGACCTTTGTTGGTCTGAATTCTCTTGTTGGTTCCAATACAGATCTCCCTCTCCCACCCTTTTTGTATTGGCTCGTTTCTGATATCCTCAACCCCTCTCAACCATGTTTAACACCATCTGTCCTTCACTTCTTCCCTCCTACGCTGGGTGGCTCGCAGAGAGGTGGATAACGGGGCTGAAGTTCTCTGGTTTGCTGAACTTTTACCCCTGGTTGACCCTTTTGCCAGCTCTGTAGAGGGCAGTAGCCACAGTAATGGGCGTTGCCGGCTATTTTGGCTCCTTGTCACTTGACTATGTAACCAGCAAGGGGCCCTTTATTGTGTGGCCAGTGACGATGTGTGGCTAAGTCCCCATCTAGTGATAGGTGCTCCACTGGTTGTCATCTCGCTCTTACGACTGTTTCCATGACAAGGTGCTTTTTACATAGCCTTGTATTCCCCCCCCCCCCCCCCCCCGCCCCCCCCCCCCCCCCCTTCCCCCCCCCCCCCCCCTTCCCTCCCCTCCCCCCCGCCTCCCCTCCCCCTCTTCCCCCTCCCCCTGCTCCACCCCCGTCCTCCGTC
>JAACJT020000034.1:8681150-8691461 GCA_009936485.2 Gymnarchus niloticus
CACAGGGACTGCACTTAATTTCGTTGTACCCGTTACAATGACAATAAAGATATTCTGATTCTGATTCTGATTCTGAGGTGAGGGAGAGAGTAAGAGAGAGAAAGAGTGAGAGAAAGAAGGGGAATGAGGGATGAAGGGGTGAGGAAGAAAAAATGAATGATGGGGAGGGAGTAAGAGAGAGAGAAAGAGAGAGAGGGATTAAAGGAGAGAGGATTGAGAAAGAGAGAGACAAGGAAGGGGGATGAGGAAGAGGAAATGAAGGAATAAAAGACAGGGAGGGAGTGAGGGTGAGTGAAAGAGAGAGAAATGAAAATGGGAAATGAAGGAGAAAGGGAATAACGGGGGGATGAACTAAAGGAGCAGCGGAGGGGAGGATTAACGTAGAGAATTGAAAGAGAAGGAGGGGGGAATGAAGGTCTGTGAGGGGAGAGAAAGAGGGTGAGGGAATAAGGGAGAGAGAGAAGGAGAGGGGGAATGAGGAAGGGAGAGGATAATGGGGGAGGAAATAAAGGAGCAGAGGAGGGAGAGAGGGAGGGAGGTAATGAGGACAGAGAGAAGTGATAAAGTAGGACAGGAGAACATTTCAAATGCAAATGCAGAAGAGCAGCGAAGTCTCTCAGAGCCCAGAATGTCTAAGCGGGTGCCATTCTGCCGTATGTCCTCATGTCGCATGATGGATGCCGTTTAGCTGAATTTAAACAGCTTCCTTTCCAATTCACCGCTGCCCAAATGAGATGAACTAATTTCACTGGCTTTGGGCCTAATGGAGCAGCAGCAGAGACAGACGGTGCTTAATGTCGTACAATGTAGAGAAGATGGTAGAGAGCGGGCAAACTATTGTCAAATCGTCAGCTGTCTGGCATTAACTGATCCTCAAAGTAACACAAATCAATGAGATGTTTTTGCCTGTCTTCCCTGGCCAGCAGGTGTCACTGTAGCACAAACGCTGCTAGTCAGTTTCAGATATTGAGGACCAAGCGTAGACAATAACCGTCAAAAAATGTCCTCATTCATTAGCAAGCTCCTACCCCAAGGGCGCACTTGAAACACTCTTTGTCATATCTGTAAATCGGTGACAGGATCTCAAAGAACTTGAGTATGCTCTGTTCCTCATTGAAGCTGGCGAACTGCTTGAAGGTCTGCTGGATCGACTTTCGCAGTGTCTTGGGCTACAAAGAAAGGAGAAAGGCCTGATGCATCAGAAAGGCAGCCAGCTGCAGATGTGAAGTAGTACGTAGACAGCACACTGTTCCAGAGACGTTGTTGGTGGCTCAAATCAGCATGCATTGTTCTGAGTAGCTGTACATCAACACGATCGTGTTTAAACAGGATTTTGGGATTTCAAAACGGATCCAGAACAAAAAAAAAATCCCCAGAGGTAAACTTGGAGGGAACAAGAAATGTAGCCAAAGTGTGGCATTATGAAGGGTACGCTCCTCAACACACTCCGAAATGCATCGATTAATGGGACACTAATTAGTAATAACTGTAAAAAACAAGACTTTTACAACGGTCTACAACTGAGTTTAATGAAATGCTCCTTTTTGATTCCTATTTTTAAACAGGATACCTGGCCTGCCCACACAGACAGATAATCAGACACAAAGACAATCCAACACACAGTGACAGAGCGACAAATGGGGGTCTTTCCACCTTTAAAATAAATAACGATTCACACACCCATCCCTGCCAAATCCATGAACAGACTGAAACTGTGGCTGAGAACATCTATGGCTCTGACTTTGTTCAGCAGCAATGGAGCAGATCTTCTAACAGGTACCTCTCACCTTGACTGATTCCAGCAAAGCTTTGGGGAAGAACCGCTTCAAGCCGACATCTTTTCTGCAGAAAGGGCATCAGAGTGGACTTTAGATAGGATGGAATTAAAGCAATGAAACGTCTGTCATCTACCCAAGGTGAGAAGATCACTCTACTAAACAAAAAAAAAACAATGAAACTACCAGGCTATAAGTGACGACGGAGAAAATGATGATTAATTTGGGACTTCAAAAGAACTTTAAAAGGTTTTGTTATAGAAACACATGGAATGCGTTTATGCTTGCATGACCTGGCAAAAAACAGGAAAAAAGTTGATGTAAGAAAAAGTTGATGTTTGACCCAAAAAGCATATGAAGGTTCATAATTGGGTGTTGGAAGGTTTAGTCCTTCAAGGTGTTTGGCTCTGCATGTTGGGTGTTGATGCCCACAGGAGGACGTTCCCACAGCTGGTGAGGTACCTGGGCACCTCTGCCCCTTAACCCCAAAATCAAGTTTGTACAGCTGGATACACACACATCTCCCCTAACCAGTCAACCAGAGCTGTGAAATGCATGTGAAAAACACAATAGAGATCTCCGCTAATCAACCAACACGTGGCACAAGTTTTTCTGCACTCAGCACTCACGTATGCCCACTTTGTCCACATAGTCCTGCACTGCAATCTTCCACCGCTCTTACTGACACTAATGTCTCCATGCGCCTCACCTGAGACCAGCCTCCTGACAGTCATGGATGCTCTACGAGCACCAAGAGACACATTTCAGTCATCTGTCCTTGCCTCTGAGACCTTTTCGCAGCCTTTAAAATGGTAAACCACCGGGTCCCCCTGTCCATCCCACCCAACAATAGCATCACAGAGACTGTGCTGATAATTCTTACCTATCAGGCAGACCATTCCAAGCATCTCTGGCTGTCAAGGAGTCCAAGTCACATCAACTGGCAATTGGTGTGCCTCAGGGCTCAGTCCTTGGTCCCAGTCTCTTCTCTCTGTACACAACCTCTCTAAATATGATAATCCAGTCAGATGGTTTCTCCTAATATTATCAGTCAGCTCTCCCTGGACTTCACTCCAGACAACGCCACAGTCTCTGGTCAGATTTCTGTATGTCTTGCTGACATTGCTGTCTAGATGATGGATCACCATCACCAGCCGAATGTCTGTAAGACTGAGCTCCTGGTCTTCCTGGCTTACCCTGCCATTAACCATGACATCACAGAATAACTTGGGTCATCGTCATTGTCCCTGTCAAAGTTCTGCCTGGAACCTCAATCACCTGACTGCCTTCTCCAATATACTGTTGTCCATCTTATCGTTATACCTCACTGTTGTTCACCATACTGTATTAATGAGCCTGTCCTGCCTGGTGCCAGCCAGAGGAGGATGGGCTTCCCCCTTGAGTCTGGTTTCTCCCAAGGTTTCTTCCTCTTGAGGGAGTTTTTCCTTGCCACTGTCGCTTTTGGCTCACTCTCTGGGGACTTTGGGCCCAGGACTATGTAAGGCGCTTTGTGACAGTGCTTCTTGTTAAAGGCGCAATATAAATAAAATTGAATTGAATAGTAATTTGTGCGTGGACAATAAATGAAAAGAGTCAGTAGTCTTGTTCATTGGATCCCACACCGACTACAGGCTGGAATGAGCCTACAGGAAATCACCGCTGCTTGAGAAAAACAGAGAGTCAGCAGACTTGTGAACTGGATCCCACAGTGGCTACAGGCCAGGATGACCCTACAGGTAATCAATGCTGCTTAAGGAATGAAGGGTTATGTGATGTACAACAAAATTACCCCGAGTCCCTACAAAAACCAGCATTGCTCTAGTGTTCAAGGGAATAATTGTATTTGTTTTGCCAGGTTTTGATTGATGTCTGGAAAATTGTACAAGGTGCTCTGTAACGCTGTAAAAAAGTGTTATGAAATGATGCTGTCAAGGATGAAGTTGTAATCCTAACCAACGAACATATAAACAACAGGGGTGAATTTTTAATCACAGTCAATTTTATTTTGAATCAATGCTTTCAAAAAAGTATACTTTAAAAACCTGAGATAAACAGTAACCCAAATTACTATCCCAGACACAACACTACTCTTTCTGTTTGACTTAGTTATCAAGACTTCTGTGGACCATTCCATGATATTGATAAGAAAAGACATGTTTCAAGCCCAAATGAAAGCATCTACAGTATAAACATCACTGCAAATTCTGACCCATGATAAGCAAATGAGTGCTAAACTAGATCTCAATCTAAATTAAATGTAGACTGAAACCTGTGTTCTGCGGGTTCCATTACTTACTCCAGTAAGTCATAGTTTGACTTTTTATCCAGAGCATTCCCTCGCATCTCTCTGAAGTATCTCCTGCCAAAGAGATGGGAACAGTTAGCAAAGACAGATTCCGCTGTGTCTTAGAGCAGAGACCAGGCAACGAGCCCGTAGAGCTTCAACTGAAGGCCATCTTCTCCCATTCACCAGTCTAAAGGTATTACCGCTGTCTTAGAGGAGAGACCAGGCAACGAGCCCGTAGAGCTTCAACTTAAGGCCATCTTCTCCCATTCAACAGTCTAAAGGTATTATCGCTGTGTCTTAGAGGAGAGACCAGGCAACGAGCCTGTACAGCTTCAACTGAAGGGCATCTTCCCCATTTACCAGTCTAAAGGTTTTAGTTATTATCTTTTGCTCACCTGATTTCAAGGCAGCCTAACTTGAGAGCGATATCTTGGTCAACTTGATCTGACATTTCTAACATGTAGTCATTTTTAACCTAGAAAAAATAAAAAGCAGCACATTAAACAGTGGGCTCCTGGGAGGGTTGGCCAGTGAGAACTAAGGGTGTAATGCTACAGGTTTTCCACGGTTCGGTATGTGTCACGGTTTTGAGCCCACGGTAACGGTACGGTTTCAGAATCTTTATATTTAAGAAGAAAATAAAAACACATCACCTTCTAATTAAACAAACTCTATTTTTATTTTGACAATTTTACACTTAATTTAATTTATTAATTAAATAAAGTTTAACATCAAGCGAACTACCTGTCTAAGCATTCTGTATTCTGTCTAAGCTTTGACAACCTGGAAGTAGCCTAATTTGCCTTCTCTATCTTATTTAAACAGGCTACATACTTGTATAGGCAATATTAAATGTCAAAATAATGAAGGGCAAAATTAAGTACCCTCATTAGGTACCCTAATGAGATTTTACCCTAATGAGTTTGTTTACCATCTTTTTTCCCCTCGTCATCGTATTGCATGCTGAATCCAAAATGTTGAAAGACGACGGGACCTCTTCAGATTAGCGTCTCTCTGTCTCCCTACTAGCACCCGCCATTATCACGTTGGAGCGAAGAGAATATTCATTTTTAGCCTCTCTTCTCTAGCTTGTAGTTGCATACAAAGCACTGATAGCCAGGAGGCGGATAATTTACGGCATCTGCTGTTGTATAATGACATTTAAACTGTAGCCCACGAAAATAAGACAACCCCAGCTTTTTAGATGTATTTTTGGGGGAAAAAACACCGTCTTATATTCGCGCCAATACGTATAGAAAAATGACAAAATGACATCGTAATACCACGGTACACGTGTGCGTACCGAACCATTGGAGGCGTACCGGACAGTTCGATAACACACCGAATACTCTTACACCCCTAGTACGGACCCACCTGAAAACTGTAGTAGGAACATAAAGTACGTCACTGTCAGACTGAGACCTGCTGCAGGACAGCATGATGACAACCCAGGTAGTACATGACATGCGGACTTCAGAAGGCTCTTTATGGGACACGGAAACACAGGTGAAGGGTGAAACCTGTCTCAGACACACCTGCTGATAGAAGAAATTCAGTGTTGGCTTGTCCTCCATGAACTGGCTCAAGAACCCCTTCGGCAAATAGCGAATCCGGAGCTCATACCTGGAGACGAGAAGAGTGGCGACGTAACCAGGTCGGAACTGAAGGAAACCAAACACTGCTGAAACTGATATCGATTCACATGCAGGGGGGGAGGGGGGAGACGACCGGGGGCATCCTACAGCCCGTATAATACTTGCAGGCCTCCATTTGGGGACCCCGGTCCATGGACAAAAATCGTGACCCAGAACTGAGACACACACGCCTGTAATGATTAAAGACACCGCCACCCACATTAATCAGGGGCCGGCCTGGCATGGGAGGGCTGTAAAGGAACACTTACATAGCAAAAGGGAGCGTTCTCCCAAGACATAACACCCTCATGCTAAAAATGCAGACAATGACCGTCAGACGTCTACTGACCAATCCGTGACGCGCATCTGAATCAGACCTGTGCTCAAAGGCTCAGGACCAAAAAATACGATCCAGCACAAGCAGAGCTCTGCGCTCGATTAAGTAAGACTAGCTGCTCACGATGACATGAGAGGTTCAGGCTTCATGCTGTACGCTGCCAAGGAATCACATCATCCAACACTTTTCCCTTAAATTTCACAATCATTCTGGGAAAAACTTCTTCAAAGCAGCAGGAAAACCCCTAAGGATGTAATGAGAATAATAACATACAGATTCAATTATGTAATACACGGCCAGCTACACAAGTTCAAATTAAATCAAAATTAATTAAATGAATGACTTAACGAGGCACGTTTTCTGAAAATACGAGTGCGACTGAGGAATCCCATGAAACACTGCTAGCTAAACACAGAAGATACCCCTCACACTGCATTCAGGAGGTGTAACTGAAAAGGACCATGTTATGGAGATTTGTCGGCATCACGTCTTCTGAACCTCACACCTGTGACAACCTGGAGCACAGGAAGAACTTGCCATACATCTCAAGACATCGTAAGGTCTTCATTTTTGGCAAATGAACAGAAATGGTGTCATCTACCAACCGTATAATCTACTGTACCTTCATCTTAGGTGTACGGTAAGAGGAAAAAAAACACAAATATCTGAAAACTAACCCCTACAGATGCCGGAGAATCCCCCGAATGCTAAAAGCATCTCCACGGTAACAAGATTTTATGCTGCCTGATCAACACCATTGGTCGTTTTTAGGGAGAAGGACGGACTTTCTTTGTAAACAATTCATTTGTGGAAAATATGCCGTTGCTCCTTGGCCGCACCTCCAATGCTCTGTGATCTGGTTCTGTTCGAACCTCTCCCTCACGTGGGTCACGCCGGCATCGGGATGGAGCCAGTGGACGCCCCCCGTCTGCAGGTGAGAGAGGCGTAGGCCAAAGCAGGGCGAGCTCCGCACACCGTGGATATCCACAATCCTCTGGATGACACTCTGTGTGGGGATACATGCGTGCACACGCGCACACACACACGCGCACACACACACGCACACACACACACACACGCACACACAGCATCTCTTAGGCCTGCATTTTAATAATCCTTTGATTCTTTGGTTCCAAAACTTTTTCCATCATTCCCCCTTTATTTTATTTCTCATGACGCCTGCCAGTTTCGTATTTAGATGGGTGAACTGAATATACTCTTCATGTGTTATTCTCTTAAGGAAGGAAGGTGATTACTTCAAGGGGGCGATCAAACAGCAGCTTCGTTGGGTGGTTTCGCTCTACGTGTTTGTCCCCAGTCTACTCAGACAGCCACACCCCCTGGGAACGTGACCCACGGTGACCCCTCACCCAGACATCGGTGGCGTCGCCGTGTCGAACGTTGCTGGCCCACATGTTAGGCTCGTTGCTGTTCTCGAAGTAGTGGAAGACTCTTAGAACGCGGTCAGGGGCCCCCGGCGACCGCTCGGGTCCCATGCTGGTCCGGGCCTTGGTCCTGGGGCCCAGGGTGTGGTTCAGCCCAGGGTCCAGGCAAGCCGCTGCCATGCCTTTGTCGGGGGCTAAGGGTCTGTCATGTTCTGCTTGGCAACAAGTAAAATGCAGAAGGGCTTTAACAAGTCTGTATGGATGGGTGGAGGAGCTCACTAAAGAGGCTGGAAGTCTGATAAACCCCAGTGCAGGCACTTAAAGGTTAACTACACATGGCCATAAAGCATCGTTCAGGTGAAACTTTCTCAAGACGTAAAAGTTAAATTAGGAGCAGCATGACCCAGAGACAGTAGACTGTCTGAACCATAATCGATGTGACGCTGCTTCACTGGGGCCTGCCGTGGTACGGAGTTCCTCCACCTGGCTGTAGGACTTTTAAACCCTAAGCTCAAGATCATCTTTATATGGGAAAAGGACATTTAACGATTAAACAAGGAGTCTCATGATTAAGATTCCCTGCATGTTTTACTTTGATAATACATGTACATGTATAATGTACTGTATTTTACCAAAGATGGGTGATGCCCAACGGAGCGGTTGTACTAGCCGAGTCTGGCTTTTCGCAGGGTAGCCATTAAAACTTTACTGCCACACCTTTAGTCTACTCTGATCTGTACCACAGACACCAGCTTGGTCTCCTCAGTCCATCTGGACTTAAACCTTCATAAAATCACACAGTCAGGCGTTCGAATAATCAGAAGGCAACATCACGTACTCTCAGACGCTTCGCCGTCTGTGGGGGATGCCTGACCCCACCTGACGTCCCCAGGCTGACAAACGATCGCCTCCATTTCTCTGTTTGCTGTAACCCATCATCCAAACTGAGAACTTTCATGACACGAACCAGTTATGTTTATATAAATATGACAACTGCAGCCATCAATCTGAATGCTGGAGAAAGTGAAAGTAACCCCCGTGGCTGTTTACTGGGCACGGGGACCAGCAGCACCGAGCCATAAAGAGCAACGAGGAGACCTGACTTATTGATGAGCCTTTCGCCGTGTCAGGAACCACGACGATTACACGCTGCACATGTTTGGGGACACAGTGAGACACAAAGACAGATGCAGGCCGAGAAAGAGTCACAGACAAGAGAAGCATGGACAGAGAGACAGATACAGAGAGAAACAGACACAGACATGCGTAGAAGCACAGACACAGAGAAACACAGAGACAGACAAACAGGCACAGGCAGAGCGACACAAACTAGAGTCACACAGGCAGACAGACAGAGACAAACAGAAGAGACAGAAAGAGTGAGAGAGACCCACAGAGAGGCAAAGACTCAAACAGGAGAAAGAAAGGCAAACACAGGCAGAGAAACATAAACAGCGAGAGACAGGCACACAGAGGCACATGGTCAGAAATAAACAAGAAAGACAGACATAGTGAAAGACAGACATACACAGAGGCACGGGGACAGAGGGATAAAGACAGGAGACACAGAAAGACAGAAAGGGAGACAAACAGAAGTGAGACAGACAAATGCAAACAGAAACCCAAAGAGAGACAGACAGACAGACAGACAGACAGAATGAGATGTGTAGAGACACACTGACACAGACAGATAGAGAGATGCACAATGAGACACAGACACCCAAAGATCACCAAACAGGAGGAACCCAGCCAGCGGCAGAACGAACACAGTTGGAAAAGGAATGCGTAACAGACACTGACACACAAGCCCGCGGGAAATGGCGGGGCCGAGGCCAACTGACGGGTGGGCGGACCTTTGGCCGAGCCCCTACACTGGAGTACAATGCCATATCTCCCTACCTTTGAGCCGAGACGGCCAGCAGGTACAGAGCGTCCGTGGCCCACGCAGAGACACGCACCCAGATCGCTGGGAAAACATGAACGGTGGGACAGAGTCTTCACAGCGACTTGCACGTTGGCCTCCGAGGCCCTCAGAGGAAGGGCCGCGGCTCTGAGCCCATGTATTGGTAGCATAGTGGACACATCCTTCCGTGGGCAGCGTGCACGCGCGCACGCGCACACACACACACACACACACACACACACACACACACACAGAGCCCCAGCGGTGCGTCACATCCTGTTATCAGAACCCTCCCTGTCGCTCCGACATCCTAGTGAATGAGCCAGACGTCTCCTCCTGAAGCTCACCTTGGGAAGGAGGGAAAATGCAGCCTGAAGCACAGACGGCCGGACCACCGCAAGGTGGGGGGGGGGGGTATCGTGCATACAGCCAGAAAGTTATTAAATGAAAACGCTGCTTAGTGGGAACCGTGCCAGCATGCACACCTTAAAGGCGGAGCTTGGATACGTGTGAGACTGGCCCGTGAGCCGGGAGTTAACCCTTTAATCATCACACTCCAATAACAACACAAGCACCCACCGTACCTGCAGACTCCAGGAGGCTGCTCGAATCTGTAACCTATCTCAGTCATCTTTTTATTTATTTATCATAAAGTTTTTAAATGTTTCCCGTAACTGTGTACTTATTAGTAAGCCTTCAGGCGACTTAACCTACATATGGTTAGTGGCCATGAGGCTCGCTGATCTCCAAGTTCAAGGACGTCCCACTTTCTGAAACAGCTAAAGACCACAATTCTATCTTTTTATTTAAAGGCAAATGATAACAAGAAAGGAAAGTTACTTCTGCAGTAATGCGTTTTTTACCCCTCTAATACAATGTTATACCCCCCCCCCCCCCCCCCCCTTGTGAAAGAGTAGGAGGGAGAGAGTTAATTCCGCCAGGGAGAAGGCGATTTGCGGGGGGAAAAGCGGTGTACTGGGGAGGCAGGAG
>JAACJT020000034.1:8691471-8714927 GCA_009936485.2 Gymnarchus niloticus
TTTATTTTTTATTTTAAAGAAAAAGAAAAACAAAAAAGAAAATTACCTTCTGCAGAATTCGTTTTTTTCCCCCCTAAAAAAATGTTTAACCCCCCCCCCCCCCCCGCCTGTGTAAACGTGAGCAGAATGACAGTTATTTCCGCTGGGAAGATGCAGTCTGACGGGGGAAACACCGGGTGCGTCTGTAGTCTGTAGAGCAGGTAATTTTACATGACGACGGACCAAACAACATGAAGCGGAGCACTCTGAGAGTTGAGGTACACGCCCATTACACGCCCATACTTGACAAGGGTCAAAGTCAACTGGGTGGGGGGGGGGGCAGAGTGGGGGTCTGAGCTGTGTTTACAACAAGCGGGCGTGGCTTGAGACGCATTATTCTCCGAAGGATCTCTTCGCTTAATCCGATCGCTCTCCTTAATGCGACTGACCATCACGCATGTCCCAATGCCTAACAGTCCAGGTACAGAGATCAAATCTTCACAGAGGGACTGAGCTGCCCATCACACGCGTGACCATGTACCCACGACTGACAGACAGTGAAATTGCTCAGCAAAACGCTCTGGGGGATCAATAGAAGGTCAGACATTGATGGCCTGCTGGGAAAAAATACGTAGGAGGAGATAAACTGTGTAGAAGAGCATTAGATTGTTAATGGCTTTCATGTGCCAAGTGTCTTATGTCCACATACCATCAGCAGTCTCTCCTCTGGGTAGGGGCTGGCTGAAAACAGGATGCATTTGTTAAGCGACGTGCTGCTGAAATCGGCCTCAGAGTACAATGGAGAAAGGACTTCCTGTCTTAATTATTTTTCCAGGGATCCAGGGATGCTCTCAAAGTAAACCCCCTGCTGGGAGCATTTCCCTGAAAACCAAGCTGGAGTCCAGGGGAGGGAAGATCTCAGGCTTGAGCAAAATAATTCCTCAACTGGTTAGCGACTGGAAGAACTAACTGGTGCTGCCTAACCCAAGGCAGGCCGAGTCAGAGGACATTGCTGTGTGTATGTTCCACAGAGAGTGAATGAGGGTGGCCCCACCAGCTCCTACTGGGAATTTTGGGACGAAGCAGGGATGTAACTTGGGCCCTTAGAGAAGCTGTTTAAGTCCACATGCTAAAACTCACACTTCTAACTGTCCATGGTCTGTCCAATTGTCTGTCCATCTGTCCTCACACACATCTCTCCTTCTGTCACTTCGTTCCCAAAAGCTCAACTTCTGATGTCACCAAAAGGCATTTAGGGCCTACTGAACAAAATTTTTTTAAGCTTTCGTTAAGTTTCTTCGCTGCTAATTACATAGTTGTCACCTGACTGCTGGTGCGATGTTGGGTTTCCAAGTGACCACTGGCATCCGTTACATATAACCATAAAAACATTTTAGAGTTAACTTTAGTTCACCTTGACCAACAAAGCCAGTAGAACGATCTTAACATGGCCCAGTCTGAGCCACCTGTGCTCTTCTAAAAACCCAACAGCACCGCTTGGCACAAACGAAGCAGATAGCCCATGAAAAAACCACACATCCACTCCACGATTAAATGAAACGTCTGGGCAATTACACAACATTTAAGGAATAAACATTTATGAACAGCTGTGTCATTGACAAGACTGGATTCATCTAAAGTTATGACATGCTATTTCGCTTAGCTCATTGTGAGAGATGGAGGGCTTTCCGTTCATTGCATTATCCACTCACTGTAAGGAGGAAAACAGCCAAGGAAACCAGAGCGTTGAAGTCCCGATTCTTTTCCTAGTTTGCCAAAGCATCCCCCAGCAGACTCTATCATCCATGTGACCATGTCCAGCTGAAGGCTGTTGTTTTACACTACGTTTTTTGCCCAAAACCATACTCAAGGGAACAGACTGACAGCAGGTCTGATGATGGAGACGTAAGACATGGTAAACAGTGAATGTGTCATAAGCTAATGAGTCAAAACCTCATGTTGGCCACTGCGCAGATCCGTCAAGAGTAAATCACCATACCAACAGAAGCTACACGGCAAGATCAGTCTGGTGGGTTTGGGTCTCAGCAACATGTGTGTTAATGACGCCAGTGTGCCTTTATACCATGAGGTGTTTCCAGAATATCACGCCTGTACATAACAGATAAGACATGGTGGCCGGGGGGGGGGGGGGGGGGGGGGGGGGCCACGGCCCCGCCCCCCCCCCTCTCACTTTTTTTTTTTTTTTTCCTTTTTTTCCCCCCCCCCCCCCCCCCCCCCGTCTTTAGCGATCTGTGACCTTCTCTGGTACTGTGCACGGCCCTCACACTTTCCTGTCCCAGTCCACAACCTTTAAGGTCTCATCAGTCTGTATGTGTCCCTCCTCTCTTTGATTCTTGGTGAACTTTTATCTCTGAGCTGGCCCTCCCCCTCTGTCTCAGTGGCCCCCCCCCCCCCCCCCAGCACCCTTACCCTTGACCTCTGTAGACGAACAGATTTTGTTTTCTATTCGAACAGTTCTTTTTCTTTTTTTGCTGTTTTCCTCCCTCTGCCCCCCAATCCCACCCCCCATTCATGCCACACTCGCTCATTTTTTACTGCCTCTGATTTTTGCTTCAGTGCTGAACAGATAAGGTATATTAACAAACTTTGTAGATGTATTAATCAAACATTAAATTGCTATGAAGAATAACAATTATGTAAGTAAAATAGCAAAACCATGTAGTATTGGAGAAAATGGTTTTAAATTTATTAACTGATATCTTCAGGTGACTCAATGAAAAGAGCACCTCACGGTTTACTCCAGTGACACAATGCGGTACTGTGTCTGCACAGAAAACCCATGAAGGAAAATGTCTCATATTCACGGCCACCTTCCTCACTCTTTTTCAGGGAAGACGGATGTGTGTGTGGACTCGCTGATCCCGGGCTTGGAGCCCCCCAAGGCCCAGCATCTCACGTCCCAACCGGAGCCTGCGTCTTCCAGGCTGCCAGGTCGGGACTTTCCCAGTGCTCCTGCAGCCAACATCTTCCTGGCCCGGCTTAGCATTCCTCTGCCGGGTGACTTATGGTCCACATTGTTCTGTATCACCTCAGTTAAGTTGGTCTGGGCTGTTTGCTCGGGTCATGGGGTTCTTGTGAATTTGGAGAGACTGGTTAGGATCAGCTGTCTGGAGTTTGAAGACATTTTGGCTTATGAAACTGGACTAACTAGAGGACCTCCCTGACAGCCTTTATCTGTGGTGGCAGAGCTGGTACGACATTATGGCTTAGTTTTCTTTTTGCTAGATGAGAGATGGTTTTCTTGCTTTATCGATGCCTCCTACAGCTTTAGGCAGCGTACCCTGCACTTGACTGGCACACAGATATAATAAGAATGCTTTCAGAGATAGTAAAATTCAGTCTTTAATATGCCTACAAGCTTAATCTTCTTTTTGGTCAGTCTTTGTTTTCAGTGCATTCTAAGAGCACATACCTACAGTAAAGGTTGTTCACAGATAATTTTCCTGGATGCTGAAGAAGGTCAAACCCAAAAACGTGTGGTACACCTGCTTCAGGCAGACCAGGCTTAGCCCTGAGCTTCTGCAAGGAGCCTTGACTACTTGGCTGTTTCAGGGCTTGATACCTTGGCTAATTTTGTTGCAGGCCTTGTGTTTTTCAGGTTTTGGTTCAGCCTTCACGTACTGACGTGTTCTTATGATAAACTCTTTGGGAGTGTTGTAGGATCTAGCTCTGTGAGAATCCCTCAGGGCTTTTATGAGGGAGGAGAAGAGAGGAGGGGGTATTCTAAGCTGAAGTTTTTGTTTTTAGTGTGGCTTAAAACATGGGTTCTTATGATGTTAAAGTTATGGACTTTCTGACCTGAAGGTTTTGTTGGGTCAAGTCCACAAGCGGTTCACCTCTGTATGCTTGAGTGAAGTTTTTAATCAGAATTGCTCCAGTCAAATGTCTACCTGCACAAATAAGCAAAAAGTCACATTGTGGGGGGCGGGGGGCAGAAATCTAACTAGTGATAATCATCTTATTGCTTGACACTGATGTAATTTCTGTGGTCTATCCATCTTTGTCCCAGACTCTTTGGCTCAAGAAGATGCTCTGTTGGGTTGCAACCTGCTGTCCCACCCTTCCAGCACTGGGCTTCCTCCTGCCTCAACACCCCCTTCTGCCTCTGGCCCTGTTGGTCCTGCCTCCTGTCTGGATGAGTTCGCCCCTGTATGCCTTGGTGTCAGCCAGCCCCATGCAGGTAAAGACCCCCTGTGCTGGGTTTTCCCATCCAGAGCTGTCCTTCCACTCAACCCAATCAAACACAACACTAGTCAACACTTTATCACAATTTGAATGTTGTGTCTTCAGTAAAGCTCCACATGGAGATGATGCCAGCCAGGCCTGTATCATATAACAACTTTCATCTGATGTCTCTAAAGTGAGAAATTAGAACAGTTTACTGCCATTTCCATTTTTGGTTAATATTTGGTAGTTTTTGTGTAGTAATAAAATTGTGTATACAATATATGTTTTATGCACACACCAAAACTCAACAGCTCTGATGCTTTGGTGGTTTCTGTTTCTGGACTGCATTAATCTCCCCGTTCCCCTGCTGAAGATCCTGCCTACCTCATGTCAGGCTTCCAGAGGCCCGAGTGTGTGGAGAAAGCCCCCGAGGACGAGTTTGACCCCATCCCTGTACTCATTTCCAAAAGCTCAAACCAAGGTAAGGTCATTGGTGTGGTGCTGAGGAGGGGCCCCCACGTGGAACCGCGTGGCCCTGACCTTACGCAGCAAGCAGCTCCGCACGTTAGCGGCTTCACCTGCACCCCTCTCGCGTGCCCCTGGCTCGGAGCCATATGGACTCGAGTGGCTTGCACCCCCTGGCTCCCTACAGATGCAGTGTGGGCAGGCACCGTAGTGTTAACTGCGCAGTCGACTGCCCTCTTCATATCCATTCTCATATTCAGCATGTCAGCACACTACAGTACTGTACTTAACTTCCTGTCATCATATTTGGTAATGTCTCAGTTTAAAATATCACTGTAAAGAAATGTGAGTAAGCGCTCAGGACTGATCTCACCTGTCTTCATTTCCCAGAAGCCTTTCCCTTAAATCTTCTGGGGGTTAACCCCTACTTATTTTCTTTCTCCCCTTTTTTTCTCATCCTACCCCTGACCTTTTACTTCCTGCTGTACTTCGTCTCCTCCTCTTGTATCTGTCCTCCTGCCTTCTTTCTTTCTTTCTTTCTTTCTTTCCTTCCCTCCCTCCCTTTTTCTCTGGCACGTTTTCAGGTGGTCATTCACGCAACAACAGTGGCAGCTCAGAGTCCAGCCTGCCCAGCCTGACCCGCTCGCTCCTACTGGTGGATCAGCTCATCGACCTATAGAGGGGGGCGGGGTCCATACCATCTAAGCACGCAGGGAGGGGAAGCGTTGCACAGATTTTGGGGTAGATGCTGATCATGTCAGAATTTTGCTGCAGGCACCCCCCCCCCCAGCCCCAACCTCCCGAACCACTCCCTGTTCCACTTAGCTTTTCTCTTCTTACACTTAACCACAAATCGTTTCTCATCCATAGGGATCATTTCCCCGTGTTTTTCAGTGTATCCCTGTTCACTGCTTCCCTCTATCTCTCACGCCACGCCGAAGAGTCTGGTGTCTTCGAAACCTGATGCGACAGGTTTCTCCCTGTCGGCAGCGTATTTGAATTCCACGTTTACGCCGACTCCTCATTCCTCATGGTGACATTTCTCAGCGTCAAAACTGACGGAATGCCGTCCACTGTAACATAGTCGATGGCAAACGCTCCCAGGCTATAGCCTTTCTCAGTAGAAACATCTCTCCCCTGTCTCTCAACAACAGGCATACACTGCAGCCATGCCTGCCCACGCCTTAATCTCTGTACCTTGATGGTGTTGAAAACACCGCTGCCTGAACAGTCTGGTCCTCAGCTCAGTCTGTTCCGAGATCAGCTCATACCACACCCATTCACTCTCCTAAACATGGCCTCTGAAGCTGCATAACTTCAGTGGTGTGTCTTTCACGTCTCTCTGTATATATTCACGTTAGGACTGCATGAGGTGCTTCTTGCCACTTCTCTGAGGAAGGAAATTTAAGACCGGGAGAAATGGAAGATTTAAAGGACTGGAGGAATGCAAGGCTGCGTCATTAGCCTGTCAGTATGTGGTAGCTGATTATTTGTTGGCAGTGGGGTTATCAGTCACCAGATTAGTGACCACTAATTTGTTAAACAGGGACCATATCTTGAGCTTGTGTGATGAATGTTTACTGAGAGAAACTTTGTTATAGGGTCAGTTCTAAACCGTGACGTTCAGTAGAAATGTGGGTAGATTCATTTATTTCTTCCGGTGATTTCGTTAAAATTGTTTGCATATTTTCTGACTAAACTGGGCAGGCCTGTACATGAAAGGCTTGTCCTGTAAATTTACCCATAAGCACAAGTTGCATGCTGTACAGATAAGGAAACGACAACAGTATTGTCCTGTCCTGCATGAGTAAACATGGCTCCTCCTCATCACCCCCATTATCGCAGACACGTTGTACTTTGCTCGAACAAACTTTCAAGCCCCGCTGTACTTTGCTGCTTTGAGTCTGTACTTATGAAGGATTGTGCTGTTGGCAGAAACTTTCAAGGGGTCTTAAGCTGTGTCCTTTGGGAAGGATAGAGTGGACCAGCTAGTGTTGCATTTTTGGCCAATCTTCTAACTAGTATGGCGATGGAATGACGAGTGAGACCAGAGTGAACGGTCACTGTGATTGGGAGGTTAGTCTCACTCGATGGTATGGACGAGCTTTTCGTGACAGCCAAACACAAAATGTCATGGAGGGTGCGTTACCTTTGAACTGTTTATCACATGGTGGACAAATTCATGCATTGATTCATCCCTTACAGATGAAAATACCACTTCATCCATACTGTCCATTGCTGTCCGCAACCAGTGTACAATACCTGTTTTGTTCATTTGATCTGAACAGTCTGTTAAACTGAGATTTTTCTTACTGTGTGAACACATCCTCTATAAGCCCTGTGTACAAAGCCACTGTTCAAATGTCTTTCCGTTTCCGATAAATAGTATGTTAAATATTACAGTCAAATATCATGTTAGCCTAAATGTGATTATAGAGTGCTATAGAATGAATATAAGACATGAGTATCAATATATAAATTTATAATATTCTTATTTCAAATATATAATAGTTTAAAGCAGAATTCTGTTATTTTCAAAATTGTATTTGCAAGTGTGAAGTCTTAGTGTCCATCTTGTTTCAGTTGTCTATTAGTCTCTTGTTCTTTTATGATAAAGATGACACTTTATTCTTCATTGCTTGAGGAACTTGGAGAAACAAATGAGCCAATAGATTTTTTTTGTTCATGACATTAAAGGTCTGCCCCTTTGTTCCCAGGTGCAACTAAGTATATTTTCATCTGGGATTTATGGGGTGAGTCTGTTTTTCCCCGGTAATTTAATAATATTAAACCTTAACATTTCCAGCTCAGACAAAAGTGCTGACTGTGTCAGTGGTCTGAACTGGCTGCAGGTGGCAGACTCTGGGCACTTCATGTGCATAGCTAACTGCGTAAACTCAGTCATGATTTTTACAGCCTCAGGTTGACCGTGTTTTAGTCTAGGGATGCTGGAGTGGTGTGTCACGTTGAGCCCTGTACAGACCCTGGTGTGGACCTCTGTAGGGGGTCAGTACACTGGGTAGACATGTTGGTTTTTCGAGAGCCTGCTTAGAGTCCTAGCTATAAGTATGCAAATGCACCGTGTTGTAGTTTACTGATGCTTCAAGGTTCAACTTATTTTTTTTTTTTTATTATAACTTTGTTGACCGTACTTGATTGTTCAGGGGTGCAGGCAATTCGGTCTGCAGTATTTAATTGCAATGATGACAGAAACTTAAGTTGTAACCATCGCATTTCAGATAAAACACTGCTTGCATTCCCATATCGACGCCCTTACCTACATGGCATGGAGGGCTGAGGAAAATGGAGGGCACACGCATTTTTACATTTCCACGATGCCCCTCTGCATGCAACATGCCGTGCTTTTGGAGGGAAGTGCCTGGATGGGTGTGGCTAAAGGCAGAAATCCATCGCTCATCTGCTAATGGTTCATTTCCCATTGCCATCAGTGTTGCTCCAAACTTGGTCTCGGCGGTTCCTCAGAGGGGTTTGGTTGTTTCCAAGAGGTGGGGGTTAATGGCAGCTCTTCTGCTCTCTTGGCCATCTCAGGAGGCATAATGTGGATTACATTTGTTTAAATTGTCCACTTAGGAAGTGATGCTCTTCAAAGGGACCAACACAGCCTACAAATGCAGACCTATGCATCAGTCACTGCCGGTTTGTCTAGAACTTCATAACAAGAGTGAACACTTTTTTTCAGGACATATACATTGTTTTAAACTGAGGTGGTGATGGGAAGAGTCGCTGTAGCATGAGTTTTTAATTTTCTATAAGTTTAATAAATGTCATAGTCAACGGGCTTAGAGGGTCTTGTCAGACTTTTGGGGTCCATTCCAGAAAGCGGGTTTAACAAATCCAATAGTTTAAAGCTAAATTCCGACTGGAGAAAACTGCTAGTTAAACCTGCTGTCTGAGATCGAGACCAGGTCTTTCTGTTTTCGGGTTTTTGTTCAGGTTTACCTCAGAGTTGACTCGCCGTTGTTATCTGTGTGTGACATTTTTGGCTTTAGCAGTTCACTCTTAAAAGGATTTTGCAGACCAGTTAGTGAATTTCATACAAGGATACTATAGAGTCGTATTTTTAATTGTATTTTTTCTGTACCGCCACCCTTATCCTTTGTGTGTGGGTTTTTTTTTTTTTTTTTTTTTTTTGTTGCATTAGTGAAACTGCAACTCAAAGAATGTTTTGTGGGCACAAGGATATTCTGGAATTGTTCTGTACAATCAAAAGTTCTGGTGAAATAATATGATGATATAGCACCTGTTGGGTTAGAAGCATTCTCTGAGGTTTATATGACAGCCCCCCCCCCCCCCCGCAGGGCTCATGAAGGAAGGTGATTCCTGATGTCTCATCTATTCTCCTCTTTCTCAGACTTTGCTAATTTTATCATTTCTGTACCTTTTATCCCCCCCTTCCCAGTAAGCACAGACTTTGTGTAGATGAGAGAAAAATGTTTCAGTTCTGTGTATAGTGATTGAGTCGTAGTCTTATCTGTCATAGCAGAAATAACCAACACAGTTGAAGCACTATCTTTAAGTGTATGGCACTACCCAAGCCATTTGGACCTTCTGGACTGTCTGCTGGTTGGTTGAAATGCTTCTGACGTTGCTTCGATTTTAAATTCTCCCAAAATGGGTTGTCTCAGTATACAAGCATATTACTTCACGTTCTGATGAAGTGGGCCCTTCCACATAAAAAAAAAAAGGCCGGTACTTATCATTAAATCAGTAAATATATCAGTAAATATATCATTAAATATCAATAAATATATCAGTAAAACTACATTTGTATTGCTGTGTTTAACTTTGATCAGCTTGCATTTTGAGGGAGAGACATTTCCACCATGAACATGAGCTGTTTTTGCAAGGACAAATGTTCCTGCAAGTAATGGGGAGAAAAGGGTCCCAACATCTGTGGTGTATCTATTCTCTCCATTTACCCTGTCGTACAGTTGGTTTGTTTTTTTTCAGTGTAGCTAACCTATGCAATTTCAGAGCTTAATCCTATTCTTATCCAACACGGTGTCATATCCATCAGAGGTCTAGCCTTGCCAGTAGTGTTTTACTTGTGTTGCTGTGCTGTGTGTTTCGGGGGGAAATCATAATACGTGTAATCGTTATACAAAAATGCAACAATGCCCATTTCTGGGTTGGAGTAGTTCTTCATTGTGCGTTCTATTTTTATTAAATGGAAATGAAAGGGGAGTTCAATAAATATGTGAATGTGGTAAAAATCTGCTGGGTTTTTTCATTGAAGTTTTCCTCTCCCAGATCCGTTATCGTTTGGATCGTAATGCTGCTATTTTGGTGTGTCTGTTAGGCTTTTGTGAAGCAGTTAATGAGTCATGTTCAGTGATGGCAATAGAGGCCAGAAGAATGACTTGTTGACCATGTACACGAAAATGGTTGAAACAAAATCCTGTAAATTCAGCTATTTTTTCAACAGATGTCAGCCAGTTTTTACTTGTTTTTGAGGCGCGTGCTGTTTAACAATGTCCAAGGGAAAAAAAAATCTCGATAGTCTGGACTGACTTTATTAGCTGCTATTTCAAGCATCTGACACTATGCCATATTTTACATTTGACATTGTATCCTTAGCCTAGTGCCTCATGCCCCAGGTGATCAGCTGCTCTTGTTGGTGCTGTAGTTCACTTACAGTCCTGCATTCTGTCCCCTCAGATTGACAATATAATTAGATAATGATCTTCCACAGTTTAATTGGGGCTCCCATAGTGTGACTCTCAAATTGTAGGGACGTCGCACCCACGTGTGTACCTTGAGGCCATGTCTCAGCGGAGAACTCTTGATTGCCACTTTGCATGCTGTTTTGACTTCCTGGTGAAAGCTAATCGTAGTTTGGGCTTTCCTTTCCACAAGAGTTTTACTTGTGCTGCCATGGAAAAAAAACTGGCCTGATCCATTTCAGGAAAGTCATTGTGTTTTCGAAAAACGAGTGCCCGTCTATGGGATGTTTTCTCACATTTGTCCTCATAAACCCAAAGAGAGAGAGAGACGTGCGCACGCACACACTAGCTGACACCCTCGCCACCCCACACCGTGGTTGACTGTGGGCTCTGTCCTAGCGGGCTGCTACTAACCCTGCCTTCCTGGAGCTGCTGGCTAACCTCTGCTCACTTCACTGTCCAGGTAAGGTTGCCTCTGCCTCTCCTATGCTTTGCCCTTTCTTTCCCTCCCTCTCTGTTTGTCTCACAGACTCCTCCCAGTCTTCCTTGTTTCCACGAAGTCACCATTCCTAAATTAAATCCACCTGTATGACTCATACTTCAGTAGACCAAATAGTTTTTCTCTCTCTGGAGGGGAAGGATCGACCGTGAAGATTTTGGAAACTGATGGTCATCAGTTCTGACTGATGATTTTTAGTCAAATTTATGTGAAAAGTAGTAGACTGAGGAATGCTGAGATGCAGTAGGTTACAGGACCACTCGATTGGTATAACTTCATGGGGAGCATACAGTGGACCGACAGCCATGAATGTGTGGAAACAAGGGTACCACTCAGTTGTAGCTGTTTTGAAGTGAGTTGGTAGCTAGTGGTGTTGTACACAGGATGTGATTGAGTGTTGGCAGGTAATTCCTCTGAGTGCTGCTGTGGCACTCGGCGTTTTCATGCGAGCACTTTCACTCCATGTCTTATGAGACCCGCAAGTCTTGCCTTGTGACATGAGCTGAAGCATTGTCAGCGGCTGAGAGAACGTGCTCCAGTGGTTCCACATGCGTGTGCTTTTTCAGGCTTGCTGTGCCATATTTTAAAAAGGTGTGTAGGATGTGTGGGGGTGTTATTTGTGTAATAAACGCTCACTCTGTCTTCCTCTACTCTCCAGAACTCCCGAGGCAGCCCAACGGCTATAATGTGTTATGTGAAGGAGACAGTCAGGTCCCTGGCAATATTGGCAGCATAGACCAGGGCTGTTTGCACTCCAGTGAAGAAGAGGAAGAGCAGCATTTTGATGGAGAAGGTGTAACTCTGGACTCCAGTGGTTCCAGGCCATTGCTCCTGGATTCAGAGGAGGAGGAGGACCAAGATGTCAAGCAGGAGCCACACCATCAGTTTTACGCACCTTCTTCACTTCCCCCGAACCAACAACACCTGTCGTTACCTCCTCAGCTTACTAGGAATCAACACGTTCCACATGATGTCTTCTCAAATGCTCCTTTTAGAACCGGACATGGGGAGGGTAGTGACGTGTTTGCCAACGCACCCTTCCCACGACTCCCTGCTCCAGCACAGGAGCCCGATGTCTTCCTCCAGGCCCCTTTTGGTAGGAGGAAGGTGTCAACCAGAGGCTTGCAGCAGCACTCCCAGCCCTGCATACAGCACCCAGCACGTTCTGCCATGCACCTCCCTGGTCACGAGCAGGCTTACCTTGGCCAGACACCTCCCCACTCCATACGCCCACAGGCCCTGGCCAAGTATTCCCGGCATTTTGAGGCCCCGGTACCCCAATCATTGGTGAATGCTTCACGTTCATCATCTTCTGGCAGCAGAATGGTTGTCATAGGGTCGGCTCCTGCAGGTCCATTGTCCTCCTGGACTTCAGTGGCTGCTGCTGTGGATCCTTTTATCGCTGCACCCTTTCACCATAAAGGTCCACAGGAGAAGCCCTGAAGTCAGGCCTTTGGGCGAGGTCACCGCTGTGAAGGAAAATGGATGCACCAGCTACCAGTATCTGCAGTGGCCCGTTGGATGGCACCGTTCACTTCAACCTGAAATTTCACAAATTCTAACCACAGCAGATGGACAAATAAGCCGAATTCAGCCTTTCATGAAATTGGAACAAGAAGGGGAATGTTTGATTATAGTAATAAGAAAGTTTTAGCCCTTAATGCACAAATGCCTTGTTGTTTCAGTCCATGCCATTCAACTCAGTTCAGTTTAGGGGTGCTGAACCCCATTTGATATTGATGACTCCACCTCCATTCCTTTGATTCGATAAGAGTCCAGTTACTGATTAGGAGCCTTTTTCTAATCTCTTGAACGTTTTGGGTCCTCGGGTGGGATGGTGCTGCTCAGAAGAGAGTATGTTTACCTCTTTTTAATTCCCTCTGCACTCAGTCATGGTGTAATCCCCTGACACCACTCCCCTTTATACAGCAAATTTTGGATTAATTGATATGAGGTCATTTGGAATCAGTTTTTTTTTTTTTTTTTTCTTCTTGGTTCTCATCCAGGTCTACCTGATCCTCTTGAGATCCTCTACTAATATTTTATACTTGGGCTGTGTTTGAGGCAAAGTATTCCTGCTCATGAAAGAATGGTTTAGAAGATTGCTGATTCTCAGCTAGTGCTTTCCTCAATGTGCACATAACACATACCAGACTATTTTCAAGGATTGATTCTTGATGATATGCTTGTGTACAAACAGTTTGTCCTGCATCCTGAAGCAGTGGTGCATATACTTCATCCCAAGCTTTATTGTAATGGGCCTCAAAGAGATCTCATCTTGGACACAACACGTGGTGGTAAACCTGGTGTGTTTTTTGTGAAATATCCCTCAAACTCTTTTTGATTTCTAATGCTACCTCTGTCAGTATAGATTCTGGCATGGCAGCTGAATGTAAGTAGAAGTCTCTTCATCATGGATGTTTTCTCACTGTATTCATGACTTCACCACTGCAAACCCTGGTGTTACTTCACCGAAGATCCATGTCGTCTGCCAAAACTTTGAGTATAAATACCTAAATTAAAACAATCATTTGTGTGTACACTATAAATCAATCGAGGAGTAGGTGACAAGTCACATGAATGTATAGGGGCATGGTTTTCCTAGGTTGAAGCCAAGCCCATTGTGATACCACTGTTGTCCAGATTACTGAAGAGATGTTGCTGGCATTGTCCTCAGTTTTAAATGAGTTGCAGACTGTTTCCATTTATACTGTCAGACAAGGACAGATTGCTGGACTTTCTACACATAACCTTGTGTTGTACTATCAGACAGTGAGGGAAGATGGAAAGGTTTGTTATACTTTTCCCTATTATATTTTTTTGAATGAACACTGAACCCTGATCCATCCTCCCCTCCGCAGTTTTTGTGCATGACTTGAATGAAGAGATCATGATAAACAAAAAATCCAACCTTCACTGGCTTCCCTCACATGACTTTGCTGTGCATTGTTGTTTTCTACATTGTAATTTCTGCATATTTACACAGAAACGGGCTCTGATTTGGGAGGTAGGGATTGTAGACATGGCCTTTGACTGCTGAAAAAAAAAAAAAAACCGAAGGCACTCATCCATTATACTTGAGTAATCCAAAGCACTTTGTGAATTGCTGAACACTGTCACAAAAAGCCTTTGTTGAATTGCTGAATGCTGTCATGAGTTGTATAAAGAAAATAAAAAAATGATTGCATTGATGTTGACTGCCAAATTTTAATCAAATTTGGAAATTTACATAAAATCAACATTCTCCAGCGTGAGGGTAAAACTCCTAGGCATCTATCCATGGAATACCAGGAATCCCGGCATTGCCAAGCCGTCATTGGACACACACGTTCAAATAACTCGAAATGGCAACCATGAGATCAGACATTAACAAAGAGAGAGGAGCCTCCTTTTTTTAAAAAAAAAAAAAATCTATCCTTGCCAGAGTCACAGAAAGCCTGGAGCCTGTTCCAGGTAGTACAGGGGAACACAGTGGACAGAATGCCAGTCCATTGCAGGGCACATATACATACACCATGGCCAACTGACTGATGCCAATTAACCTATCTGGGACTGTGGGAAGAGATCCACAATTTAGAGAGAACTACACACACCAATCAAAGTCAGGATTCAAGGCCCGAGGCCTGGAGGTGTGAGGCAACATTTTCAAAGAGCAGGTCATCTGCCACTTAGCATTGTGCTCATTAGGGTTCAAGCACGTTCCATGCAGAACCGTATTGTTTTGGGGGTTTTTCTTATTATTAGGGTTCAAGCATGTTCCAAGTCACATTCCAGTGTCTCCATAGCAATGTTATTGTGACGTTGTGGGATCTAATGAGTTCTTTTGAGTTCCGAACCAATCAAAACCCTTAAAATCTCTTAATTTGCATACTTTCATGGCCAGCCAATCAGAATTCAGCAGCTCCAGCCCAGTTTTTTTTGGCAGATTTCCAAAATTTGCCCTATGTATCCTTACATATACTACACTAGTTCAAGGATTTTCGTCCAATCTGGACACCTTTGGTATCGTTGTAATGAGCAGACCCAGTGCCAACCCCTGCCTATGGCAGAATTGCATGCTTCAGCCCGTTCTGATCAATCCAGACCAGCCCATAGGTCTCAGCAACACCCAATTCGGCCACAGGTTGCGTATACCCACCTAATACTCATCCGCCAAAATGGGCCCGTTGCCCCCTAAGGGGCCTCTACAGCCCCGTTTAGTGTCTCCATAGCAATAATACTGTGACATCATAGGTTCTAATGAGTTGTATTGAGTTCTGAACCACTCAAACGCTTAAAATCTCTGCTAATTTATAACCGCTTGGCGGTTACGTTACATCTAAATAATTTACATTTTACTGCAGTTTCAAGAATACAACCTATTTACTGAATTGCAAACCTAAATCTTAACAGTCACAGCTTCTACGCGAAAGTTCCCGGGAGACAAAGCGTTAAAGCTCCGCACCTTAACCCCTTAAGTGTCGGAACTGCGTCACGGCACTACTGTAGACTGAAACATGGCCTCCTGCGCGCGCCTGGGGCGGCTGTCGCCTGCCGCTGCGTTCATCTCGCGCCCGTAAGTATTTGTCGCCTACCTACGCGCGTTTAAGCGAAGCGGGCCGCTTAGTTTAGGGGTGTCTGATTAAACATGGGGATGAGTATACGGATGACAGCTCGGTGTGTTGTACGGCGCTGCGGTCTAAAGAAGGTGAAGATGGAGGCTGAGAGAGCTCCCTGTGCGCTCCTCTTCATCATCTTCTTTACCGGCGTCCTGCTCCTAGGGGGTCGGCGTTTCTAAAGCTGCCGTGGTGGGCCCACGTCGGAGCTTTGATCGCCTTCTAACATACTTTAACCTTATCTGTTGTGCTGTGTTTATGCTTGCCTATGTTATACATGTGCTTTTACTGCAGGGCAAGCGCGGGAGCTGCCTCGGTTGTCTGGTGCCCTTTAACTTGTCATCTAATACAATATGGTTATCCGAAGGAATGCTTCACCAAGCTGTTCTTCACCAAATAACGCATCCCGTTCCGTAACACTTAAGCAGCTGTATTTGGTACAGTAGCTAAAACGTTTATGCACGGACATGTAAGCTTACTGTGTGTTTCCTAAGGCAGCCACTATGTGTAGATTAGCCCTAGGACTTTGGCTGGTGTTTCCAGCTCAATCCTTGACCCGACACTCTGTAAAGAAATAACCTTGTCTTGGTGAATTCTCCCCTTGGATGCTCTGTGCTTCTCTTTCGCCACCTCTTTCCATTTTACTTCATAAATATGCGGTAAACACCTCCTTAATTGCACACTTTGCCTATTAATTTTGTATTTAAGATGAAATAGTCATTTCATACTAAGAGCCACCTATTTGCCGTCTGCACAGAGTACTTTGGGTTTCTGACATGCTCGCCATCTCAATTCTGTAAGTGATGAGAGGAGACAAGGAAAGTGACACTCCAGCAGTAGATGAGTTTGCCTTACGAACAAAGTGTTAGAGACTGCTGTAATGTAACAGTATTGACTCTTAATGTAAACAGTAAGAGATGGAAGAAGTAGCTAGTCTTTAGTACCTGTGCAGCGTTTCTGAAAAAGGGTGTAATGGATTGTAGAGATGCATATGGCAGTAGTCATACAGTTTAACTGTTTAAGATCTGTAAGGCCTGAGCGTAGAAACAGTTGTGAAATCTGGTGGCTCGTGTTTTAACATAGTGACATCTCTTCCCACGTGCAAGCTGGGAAAACATTCTGTGTTTTGGATCTTCTGGGTGGTGTAGATCTGATTGGTGGGCGCTTATTTTTTTGTTCTCACAATTCTCTGAATGGCCTTCCTGTCCTTTGATCTGATGCTGCCGTACCAAATCGTCATGCTATCAGTGATGGGACTTTTCTCAGAGCTACAGTCTAAGTCCACTAGTGACTATCTGTTCATGCCACACTTCTTCAGATGATGGATAAATTGCAAGTGGTGTTGTGCCTTTTTCAGAATTTTACCACTTACCAGTGTTTACCAGTGGTCCGTGTGAGGTTGTCTGTTATTTGTAGTCTTAGAAATTTTAAAGCAGTTGACAGTTTCAATTGCCTCGTCTATACTGACTAGATTGTAAGAGCTGTAAGTATCCAGAAGTCCAAAATGAGTTATTTTGTTTTGTTTACATTCAGGTGCAAGTTGTTGTCACAATGCTACTTGAATAGATTTTGTCCTTTATTTTTTCTATATTTGGATTTGTATGCTGTGAAAAAGTTGTACAAAACTTGAATCAGAGGAGTGACTTTGCAGACATATTGGATAGAAAATGTTTTTGTAAAGTCTTGTTGCATCTAAAATACCACCTGTGGCTACCCACAGCAGATATTATGTCTGAATATCTTCATAAAAGCAACATGTATAAAATTGTAAACTTTTAGAGCCAAATGTGCAGTGAGGCCTTGATTGAAAATCAGACTCCCTATTCTGGGAACAATAACGCAAGTGAAAAATAGCTCTCGGCTGTGATGGATAGAGAATTTTCAGAAGGCCTCATTTTCCCTAGAGAATCTGAGCTGTGTGTCTCAGTGGTAAATGTTGTCCTTGCATTCTGTTTCCTTAGGATTGCTCCCATATCTCTCCGTGGTTGTCGGGTGTCCAGGCTGCACTGGTCTACGCAAAAAGTGAGCAAAACAAGATGGCTGCAGCTGCCCCCTATGCATATTCCTGGTAAGCACAATAGGTCATGAATAAAGTGATATTTGTGAGAGCATTTAATAACACTGATTGATTGATTGCCATAAATTAGTGACAATAGCAACACCCCCCCCAAAAGGCCTTGTGGAAATGTAACGGTATAGTATAATGGGGGCGTATAATGTTTGGCTGACTGCTCTGGAGAAACCTGTCTGACAAAATTCTCTCTTCCACCTGTAGTGAGGAGTATGTTCATTCATACCCAAGACACTCCTAATCCCAACAGCCTGAAGTTTCTGCCCGGCTGCATGGTACTCAAAAAGGGAACCCTGGATTTCACCAGTCCTCGTGATGCACACTGCTCACCATTGGCCAGGTGTTTAAACATGTGACTTTATGTGCCTTTCAGAATTTTTTCATTAAGACAGTTTTACTGAGAAACGGCTTAATTTGATCTGATGTACAGACATGTATGATAATTTTCATTGTTCTTTAGGCCATTTAGGCTACATTAGAGCCTCAGTTGAAGTGTATTTTCTTTGTCATTTGTCTATAAAAGATAAATTGGTAGTTAAATGTCAAGTAAGACTGATTTTCATAAAGCATTAATGCATATCCTGATTTGGTGAGGTTATTCCATATAAAATGTGACATTTAGTGTGTGGACCTTTTATTGCTTTGGGGGTCATTTATAAAAGCTAAATAAGATGTTTGAACAATGTACCAACAAGAATTTGCAATATTATTTAATGGGAACTGCATCACTGACATTAGGTACACTACCTGACTAGCAGGAACTTGTTTTACCATGAATTTAGTGGAATATTAAATTATTGAAACTGTATAACTACAGTATGTATGGAGTTCAAGTGATGATACAACCTTGGCTAGCCCATCTTAAAATATGTAAATAGAATCTCATTTGCTCATTTATATTTAAAGGTCTTTGTAGCCAAAATGAAATGCACAGTGCAGCTGATGGGAGAAATGAGGCTTCAAAACCTGTGGTGGGCAAGAGTATTGAAACTCTCTCCCCCCCACAGAATTTGAAGCCTCATTTAGGGCCAGCATTGATTTATTAGTTCAGGATACTCCAGCCTACCAGAGGTATTGAAACCTCGTTTGTTCCATCGCCAGCAACTGCTGTTACCAGATCTTGTGCTTTCTGCACATTCTGTCACTCTGTTTGTGACACTCTGACTGGGTCTCCTTTTCTTCAGACAGCTCTTCAGAATTGACGGTGTAAAGAGTGTTTTCCTGGGCCCAGATTTTATAACTATCACCAAGGTAACATGCTGAGTAGTAGCCTAAATTAGCGATGTAGTTTACAGTCTAAACCAGGCTATTCATGATCGCCGGTGGACTTCTGAAGCTGAAAGGCATTTAAATTAAAGGGAAGCGTTGCCCCTAGGTGTCCCTTTTAAGAGTTAGACTTGTTTTTTCTCCCTCTAACAGGCAGATATAGATATGGAGTGGAAAGTGATTAAGCCAGATGTCTTTGCTGTCATTATGGACTTCTTCACATCAGGATTGCCTGTCGTCAACGCAGATACCCCACGGCCAGATACAGGTGACAGTTCCCGGCTTCAGGCACCATTCTTGGTGGCGTTTTGGGTTTACGTTGTGAAGCTTGTCTGACACGGAAAGGAGGATCTGGTCACCGATGGCATTTCTGTTTCTGCAGCCCCCTCCGAAGATGATGACGAGGTGGTGGCCATGATCAAAGAGCTCCTGGACACCCGAATCAGGTATAGAGCTCTGGATTACCGGTGGAGGCTGGAGGTGATGAAGCAGAGCTCTTCCTGCACTTCTGCGGCTTTCTGTCCATAGGCCAACGGTGCAGGAGGATGGCGGGGACGTGTTGTACCGCGGCTTTGAGGACGGTGTTGTAAAGCTGAAGCTGCAGGGTTCCTGTACCAACTGCCCCAGCGCCATCGTGACGCTAAAGCGTGGCATCCAGAACATGCTGCAGTTCTACGTCCCTGAGGTAGAAGCTGTTGAGCAGGTGAGTATGATGGTGCCTTCCGGAGTCGTACTTGTCACCCTAAAAAACTTACCCTTTTACACATTAGAGGACACAGACTGTTTATGTGAGTCTCAAACCAGTTTTTTGTGTGTGTGTTGCAGGTGAATGATAACAGTGAAGATGAGGAAAAAGGAGCACAGACCTGATCTTGTGGCAGCCAATCCAAATTCTACATCTGGACGTTCCCACCATTGAGACCTCTGCCGGCTGCCATTTTAAAGCCTAAAGCATTGCTTGTATTGAGGGCTGCTGAGAGCAATGTGGTGTATTTCTCTTGGAAGACAACTGATATATTTAACTTGTGCGATCTCTAGGTTCACCAGTTGGTAGTTAGATCGTGTCCTCCCTGAGTTCTGGAGTGACAGGGATGTCACTGGTCACACCTGTGACTTTTTAGCACACTCTCCAAAATAACAGCTGTGCTTAACATCAGTATTGCTCTTAAGATATTTTTAAACATTAAATCTCATCTTGGTACTGGCTGTTGTACTTTTGTTTTCTAAAACCAGCAAGCCATGTGTTCTGTAGTCGTTAGTGTAATATTGATTGGTTTGAGACATACAGCAAGAGAAAGTGTATAGTGCAAATGTAATTCACAACGGCCTTTAAGTATATTGTTTTCTGACAACCATGTTTTAAACATTGTAGCCTTAACATGGTTTGTCCACTGGAAGACATTTGGCAAAATGGGGCACTTATGTAGGAATAGAACCGTACAGTGTATAGTCAAATATACTGTGCTGTGTCATAAGTACCTTTTTGTAAATATTTGCATGAGGTACTCAATGTTAATTGCCTTTTGTATTTACCAAGTGCTACAGTAACTTTTACATGCAAGATATTATAGAAATTTGAGACTGTGTGTGTGTGTGTAATATATATATATATATATATATATATATATATATATATGAAACAAGGGATTTGAATGCTTCTGTGTTTAATCTGATTGTATAATTCACTTTTTACCCCCCCCCCATAAATAAAAGAAATTTGACTGACTTTAGGAACTGCTATTGATTCCAGTAAAATTTAACCAAGTTAAATACAGTAAGTACAATTAAGACAAGCCACTGATTAAGGCAATAGTCATCAAAGAAATTTATAATGGAGACATATGAAGTGCTAGTAAAATGAACCATTATCGAGCGATTATACAGTATTTTGGACTCATTTTTGATTGATACAGCAAAAACGTGCTTAAGACGCGTCGTCAAGGACTCCCTTCGCTCATCCCATTCTAGTAACCTCTTGGTTTTATGACACTAGATTTAGAGGTGGCCCGCTTGGCCAAGTTATTAACGCTACTTCTTGACGAGTTTCACGCGGATATGAGTATCCGGCTGCCACGTCTGAATTGCCATCGTCGACAGGTAGCGACCCGAGTGACAACTTCCGCACCAATTGGAAAATCTCATTTAAGGCGCGTCCTGGCTTCTGTCCAATTGAAGTTAAGTAGGCGGGTCTAGGGTACTATAGCCATTCCGAAGAGGAACTTGGTTTTCAGTTGGAGTCAGGGTCGCAGACATGTGTGGTGAGTTAATCGTATGTCTTCTCAGAGAAACAAAAAATAACGCAGTGTCGCTCTCATCACTTTCGAGATGTGTATATGTGTGTTCTGAACGTGCTGATATCCCCTTCAGTCTTAACCGCTGGACTACACTTAGCTATGAATGAATCCTAAGTCTTTCGCTTAGGTAGCTAGCTAGCATGCTAGCATGTTTGCTATGAATACTGCGTATCGTCGTGTCAGCAGTTAAGCGAATGGGAAAACGTGACGTATGCTCTGATATCACACTGATTAGCTGAATGACTTCTTTTGTCACTCTTCCTGTCCCGCTCCGCTTTTAAACATGCGTTTGCTAGCCGGTGTTAGCCTCCTTGGTGCCGGCTGTACTGCATATGTGACCCGCGGTGGATGGCACGCAGTAGCTACACCTTCGGCTATCCTTTGCATACATCCTGACGCGTCGGCAGTGTTTTGCTGGTCCCGTACGGTTTCATATTCTGGTCTGGTTAACGTGGTGCGTTCGGGTTGTCCGATGATGGATGCTATGATTTAATGACGGGGCGTTTGAGGCTTCAAAACTTGCGGTGGGTGGGAGTATCCTGAACGACCAATCAGTGCTGGCCGTGGCCGGTTTTGATTGGCCGTTTCGGATATTCCCGCCCACCACGGGGTTTGAAGCCTCATTTGTCGCATCACTACAGCGATTACCAGGCGAGATGCGACCAGACGGCGTGAAAGGTTGCTAGACATGAATGGGAAAGCAGCAGTAAAGTATACCGTGAGGCTGTTCGCTCTTGTGCTGTATTTACGAGTTTTTCATACATTACTGCATAGTTTTTAAATATTTCGACATAGAAAAATGTTCTGTAGCTGAGGTGAAAGAATATTGTGTACTCCCTCCAACCAGCTGGTTGTCATCCAGTTATTCGAGTTAATTATCTGTTCGTACGAGAGTCATAAACGTTTCCTTCTTTCATTAGTATAATCTTATGTTTTTGCTTTTTTTCATTATATTACGGGAGAAAAATGCAGGGAAAAAAGACGGTTTCAGTCTTTGCCTCTGCTAATTTTAATGTTTCCATAATGTTCTGTAGTGCACATGATTCTTTAAAACTTTTTAAAGTTGTTCAGACAGTCCTTTTGAGCCAGGCGTTGTCATGAGGCATCGCTTTGATATTTGCTCTATAATTCTGTGGAGGAGGACTAAAGACTGAGAGAAGCATTCATTCTGCATTGATTGGAAGCTTGGAACACCCTTGGGGAGTGTCTGTGTGGGCAGGAGGTAAATGGTCTTTGTTAATTTAGTAGGCTTATGAGACTTTAATAAAACTGATCTAGATGAGATGGTGAGGACTCTGGTTCCAAAGGGAAAGAGCTGTACTGTCTGTACCAAAAAATAACCGTATTGCAGATCTGAATTAATTACAGGGTTTTTGGGCTCTTGCCTTCTATAAACACGTCATCTCCAGGAGAGAAAGCAAGGTCTGTGTTTGGAATTCCACCCGCTTGAATGAGCCTCTGGCCACCGAAACGACAACCCCCCCTCCCCCCCTAAACACACATAAAGAGGATTTTTGTTCATGTCCACCTTGGCTGTTACCCCCATTACTCTTCACTCCGTCACAGCCTCAGCTGAGGCTCTGTGCAGCTGCTCTGCTCAGGAAGGATCCCAAGTGCATTGCTGCCATTCAGACTGACATGCTCCTCTGTTCTCCGTTATTTCTGGGTCCGTAGAGCTGACTCAGAGAACAGAGGTGCCTCATCCTTCTGCACTGACTAGATAAGTTTTTCAGTTGTGATGCTTGCAGTCTTTTATAAATGTACTTCTTGTAAATGGTGTCTGGTTTTCATGCTGTAAGGTTTATCACCATTGACCAGCAGGGGGCAGGGCAGCAAATGGGTTTTGCCGCCACGTTTTTGTTTTATCCTCTGTTACTAAACCAGTAATTCTGTCTTAAAAGCACTTTCAACAGTCTTTTGCAGTTTGGGCACAGCAGGGGTTCTAGGCAGTTTCTTCTGACTATTCTGTTTTCCTGCTAATAAAAAAAATTGTCATGACGTTCCATGAGTCACTATCTGTATAGTACATTCTAAGCCTGTCATCCCAAAGGAACTGGAAGAATGCGACCTTGAAGTCACACCATGCCTCTTTAACCTTTCTGTCCTTTGTTGGTGTTGAATCCGTCAGCAGGACCTGCTGCTGTTAATGCAAATACTGTGAACGTGGCATTGCAGGAAAGAATGGGGCACAACCAGTACCCAGCTCTGTGTGGATGTTTTTCTGACCTTTTACCAGAAAGATAACACTACTCAGATGTGAGCATTGTTTGTGGCAGCTGATTTTGTGTAGGGCATCTTGACAGTAGCGGTGGTCTGAAAAAATTAAACTCCTCAGAAACACACGATTTTCATACGCAAACCCACCCAAAGAGCAGACCCCAGAGATCAGACAGTATGGTTTATTTTTGTTTCGTT
>JAACJT020000034.1:8718763-8782176 GCA_009936485.2 Gymnarchus niloticus
AGCTGGTAAGGACAAAAAAAGCTGCTCCACCTTGCCCAGAATGGACCAGGACACCTGCCTTTTCCCTGTAGAAGAGAAAGCCATGGAGTACTACTTCGCGTCTGACGCCAGGTTTGTCTCCCTGTGTCCTAGTCACCGCCCTCAGCACCCTTGAGGTGCACCCCGTTCAGCAGACTATTTAACATCGCCTAAGAAACCCTTTCTAGTGCATTTATGGGACGTTGACCAGAAAAGCTTCCACCCCATTCCTTTATGAAAACGCTTTAATTTCCTCAGAAAGTTCTGGAAGGCTGTGCAGTTATATTAGGTTTTGTAGTAATGTGAGCGTGCTGTCTCCTGGCAGCGCCGTTATTGAGCACACCAACCGCGTCATCTTCCTGGAGGACGACGACGTGGCCGCGGTGACAGATGGCTGCCTCTCTATCCATCGCATGAAGCGCACCGCAGGGGATCACCCCGCACGTGCAATCCAGACCCTGCAGATGGAGCTGCAGCAGATCATGAAGGGTACTCTTGGGAGTGGGGCTCCTACCAGGAAGCACAGCCTTCTGGGATATGCAGTTCAATTTGTTTTTGTGTAGTCTCTTTCCAACAGCAATGGAGTGCAATCCCCAACGCAATTTTCAAAACAGTAGAAATAGACACAAATGGATTACTTTAAGAAATGACCTGAAGTGTTTGGGGGTGAGTTCGAACAAAGGAACAAAACGCTCCAGGAGAGAAGCTGTGCCATACATCCTAATTCACTCCAGATTGTTCCTGATTTCAATGCCATTCTTAAAATGAATGAAGGCCATTGCACCAGTTGCTTGTGTGGACAACCGTCTGCTTGTCCTCACCCTGTTAACAGGCCTGTGATATCAGGGTCTGGATCCAGAGGGCTTCAGCTATGGCGTGTGCACGCACACACACACACACAGACAGGTTGTTTAATTCTCCAAACTCTTAGCTACAGCCCTTGTGCATTGTAATCAAGGCTTGAAACAAAGAATGTTCATGAATAATATTGCTGTGCCCAGATGGCTCTGCTGCTGTGAAATCCTGGGGAGAAATGGGCAGTTCTGACGTTAAAACAAAGCTCCTTTCATTCTCATTGGTCACTTTGATTGGGGGGGGGGGTGGCAAAAGTAGCATACAGCGGTTGGTATGCAGAGTGAATTTAAAAATGTCTGGAATGGATTAAGCAAAACAGCAATCCAGACTGCACCCACCGTGTTCACACGAGCCTTTTGTGAATTGTTATTGGCGAAGTTCGGCTGAATCGAGATTGATAAATGCCAGATTAGGTGATCATGGCATCTCTGGAGCATTTTAATGGATGATTAAAACAAGCAGCTCTACCCTACAGAGCCATGGTTTTTGTTTAATTTGCGGTTCAACAGGTACTGCAGCTTTTAAGCGGATGCTGTCTTAAATCAGTTACTTCGAAGTATTGTTTATTCATGTCATTATTACAGACCAGCAGCTGCTCAAGTTTGAAAGGATCATGACATGCAGCCAGTTCTGCTAGGCATTTCCAAAATTTGAATTTGCTCACACAGTCACTAAATGGCGGACAGACGTCAGCATAATGCACATTTCTGTTTGGCTTATTATGCAATTTAACCCCCCAGCATGTTTACCCTTAATGTGGCAGGGTAACGTGCTTTGAAACTCAGATCAATTGGCCAACATGCTTTGTTTTGGAAGTTTCATTATGCAAGATTTGTCTGCCAGTTAATGTAAGGAGTTCCGGTAGTTTAGTAGAAACAAATCTGATACCCACAACAGGAAATGCTCATTTTTTGAGGCGTAATGAAAAACCGGTTTAATTTTGGTCCACAGCTACCCACTGAGCCATCGTGGGCCACACAAGCACATGTCTGTTGTATTATAGCAGACATCAACCATACTTGATGACCCTGCATCTGACCTCAGTTCTTTTCTCAACCACCAGAGGGCTCTGTGTGTCTTTTCTTGGCTTTGACTTTTCTTAAATTCCATGGCTGTTTGTTCATCTGAAGTGCTTCCTTTGTAGCCATGATCTGGAGCTTCTGGTAAAACAACTAATTCACATGACCCAGATTTTACTCGGAGGCTGGTTGCTGTTGTCTTGTTAGTTGAATGGCATTTCATGGAAATTGCAGTGGCTGTTTGTTTCATTTCTAGAAGGGATATTGCATATTGCTCTGAATATGCGATAAACAGCAGGCTGAAAACACACTTCATGTTTTGTTTCAATTCATTATCTGTAGACATGAGCAAAGAATGAGGCTCCATTCTCTGCTTTAACATGTCACTTTATCACAGATGCAAAGTGTTTTTCTTTCAAATGGTGGTGTTGATACACATGTAGTTAATTGGATTAGTTGTGGGTACTGGGCTCCACTGAAAAAATTGATAACTGTGTTTGAATAAGACTTGGAAGTTTTTTTTTTTGTGGCCTGTCCTTTGCAGGAAACTACAGCTCTTTTATGCAGAAGGAGATCTTCGAACAGCCAGAGTCTGTCGTAAATACCATGCGGGGAAGGGTCAACTTTGACGACAACAGCGGTAAGAAAGGTTCTACGTAACTGTCTGAGTTCTGAATATAAAGTCATTTGAATATGTAGGTTTATTCTGTTTGGACTGAAATAACCTCAGAAGCACTTAGCAGTTCTGCTGTCTATAATTCAGGCCTGAACTAAAATCGCTTTAGGAGCAAATTTTTTTTGCTCGGGCATCCTGTGCATCCAGATGTGGTCAAAACCATTCCGACGAGCCCCTTTACTACAGTAAACAACTCGTGCACTTTTCTTCCTGCATTAAAATAGACTGAAATCATACCATCTTCCTATAGTAAGAATGCTTGTCCTTTGGAGAGTGCTGCAGTCAGTCTCACTATTAGATATCTACATGTTTGAGAGAGATTCACCACACAAACACTAGCTGCTGATGCAGCATAAGGTCACAGAACAAAAGCTGACCTTTTTATTTTATTGTTGCAAGTGTTCCCAAAGCATTTTGGTGCCATTGAGGAACTGACTACAATCTTTGAAAGCATGCATGCATTTGTAGAACTCTGGGATGCATCTAATGATTTGATGACCCATCCAGGACATTCACTGGTCAGCTGGGGGCTTCTCCTGAGTTAAGAAATAGCTGTGGAGCCAGAGTTCTTTTATGACGCTCAGCACTCAGCCTGGCGTTGGTGATGGTCTTGTCTTTGAGTGTGATCCAGCCCTTAAATGCCAGCCTTTCATATGGTAACTGACACCAGTGGAATATAATTCAGCCATGAGGAAGAGGCTGTTTTCCTCTCTGTTGAAGCTCGAGCGGCCAGTGGAAACATGACGTAATTCACCTACCGCCGCAGCACAGCAAAGCGCTGCCTTGCTACCACCCATGGGGGCTTACTGCCAATTGTGTGGGCTACAAAGGGCTGGAGTTTACTTGTATTCATTTATAAAGTGACTTTGACTGCAGTGAGGGTAAAGTCTAGTATAACCACTCTGACCCCCTGCGAGGAATGCAAATTCGAAATGTTTTCCTTTCTGTTATGGTAGAAGATGGTGCACTCGCGAGGTAAACTTAGATTTTAGTCTTGGCCCCAGTAATAACGGTCTGCTATGAAGTTCTCGCATGTAAAATGCATCATGGGAGGTGTTCACTCTGATTGGTCAAGAGGTCTGGGATTTGCACAGAGCAATGATTTTGCTGATTTTTGCCCCCCCCCCCGGGTTTTTGATTGCAGCCAGGGGGGTCATTTTGGCAGACGTTCTTAATTTCACACATTAAAACTGAAAAATTGGTTTTTCAAACATCTTATCTGCCTTTTATCTCCATAATTATTTGATAAGGAATAGGTTTTTCAGCAAATGTATGCTGAAAATCTCTCGGTGGATTCATAAAGCTTTTTCATTAATTGGACAAAATAATCAAGCATGACTGAAGGCAGGAATCAAATTTAAAATGCAGGATTTGCTAATATAATTTCCATAAAAATGATTACTTTGTCATTTTCAACTTTTTTTGGCCTTCGAGGGCACAGGCATTTAACCCCACTCTGATGTCCTCTTTCGCAAAATCCTATTTTTATTTATTCATTTAGTCTCTCCGTTTGTGAAACGGCTTAAATGACTAACAGCTGTGCCAAGCCTAGGCCCAATGGCTCCAGGTTCGAAAGGCTTCGGTTCCACGCCCCAGTGGATCCCGGGCTGACCACTCACTGCCTTCACAGTGACACTGGGTGGGCTGAAGGACCATATCAAGGAGATCCAGAGGTGCCGGAGGCTGATCCTCATCGCTTGCGGGACCAGTTACCACGCTGGCGTAGCGGTGAGGGCATTGGTTCCTTTCCATACACGGTGTAATTCACAAGGTGCCGTTTGGCACACTGGGACGCTCATGTGAATTGTATACACTCTTCTCGGTAGACCCGACAGGTCCTGGAGGAGCTCACGGAGCTTCCGGTCATGGTGGAGCTGGCCAGCGACTTCCTGGATAGGAATACCCCCGTCTTCCGTGATGATGTCTGCTTTTTCATTAGCCAATCAGGTGAGAGAAATGCAGTTGTGTCATCATCGGCTCAGCAGATGCCTTCATGCAGTTTTTCAGTATTATCTATTACCCACTTAACGGAAGGAATACAGGTTCCATCAACATCCATTTATTTACTCATGAGTGCAACAGCAGTGGTCTGGGGTACTGAGATAGCAGGGGCCAATCTGCTGATTCGTGTCCAAGCTCAACCAGACAACCAATGAGATTGGAGTTTTACTCCCATAACCATAACACACGCTCAGGTCCCATGGGAAGTGCCACAGAGCCCCTGTCTCTCATTGGCAGACGGTGCCTGGCATCGCCATGCATTTCCTGTCAGGTGCTCTCTCTCCCGTGGCGTTTCTCTGCATATAAGCTAGTATGAGGATTAGAAAATGGAGGTGACCGACGAATCTGCCGCCTTCCTGCCTTTTGCTAGGCTGGCACCATCTGGCTCCCACCCCTCCCTCCATGAAGCTCACGTAGATGTTGGGACCTGTCTAAGTTTGAGCAGATGGTGCATGTCTGTTCTTCCCTGTACGAAACCCTTTTCCCCCACCAACGTGATCTGGTCTCCATGCCCTGCAGGCGAGACGGCGGACAGCCTGCTAGCCCTACACTACTGCAAAGAGAGGGGGGCCCTCACTGTGGGCATCACCAACACGGTGGGCAGCTCCATCTCCCGGGAGACCGACTGCGGGGTGCACATCAACGCCGGGCCCGAGATCGGCGTGGCCAGCACCAAGGTGAGGCTCTGTGCCCACTCATCCTGCTGGGTTTACCCCCAGAAAACATGAACCGCGAAGATATATCTGCTCTGTCACTCTTCTGTGTAGTGGAAAACCAAATGAAGAATAATAAATCTATTAACTATAGAATACCATCTCTGTGAGCTAGAGGAAAGCCCTGTGGCTGTGTGGGGTGGTCTGAAGTTGGGTTTTGTCAGCTGGATCTGCATCTTCTGAAAGCCTGGGACCCTCTGGTCTCTGTGAATATCTTTGGGAGGCCCACCTCTTCGTAACACGACGGCATTCAGCCCACCTCACATAATCATCACTCCAGGACTGCTGTGTGGCCTTTAGGCTCTGGACCAGGTTGCTGTTCTGGTGAACACATTGCTGGGTTACATGCCAGCAGGACCGTGACGTGTGCGGTCCCCAGTGGTCCCACCAGGGTGACATGTGCGGCTCAGAAAAGCATCGGAGGGCCGCTTTTGGGCATATCATGCTGCGTGTCTAAGCAACAGCGAACACGGGCCTATTTCTGCTTACTAAGGAGCCCACCCAAGGCATGGCTTGGCACAAACCCAGAGGGCAGGGCCATCTCCGTAGGTGATGCAGGAACTCTGCCTAATCTGGACCTCACCCCATCCTGCGTATGTATCTCTTGGGAGCGAGCTTTAAGAACATGGGACCTGAAGAGAGTAGCCAGTGAAAGAGGAAACTTCCTTTGCATGTTGCTTTAAGAGCAGAAATCCCTAGATTTGAGGCAGTTGGAGCAGACAGACGGGCCCACGGTGAAGGTTTATTAAGTAGCTTGAAGCCAGCAGACAGAATGAAGGGCAGCTGTGAGACGTGCCAGCCAGTTTACCATCGTTTTACCGTTTAATGTCTTTATTCCCGACCCGTTCCTTGCCAGCCAAATGGTAGACAAGGCCTTCGAGAGAACAAGTTTCATCGAGAGCAGAAAATGAAAGACTCCCTCGTGTCACTCTGGTAGCTGTTTGTTTTTGTTTTGGGGTCTCGCCCAACTAGAAGGGTCTTTTCACAGACCCTCGCCAGGTTTGGACTTCGCACCTACCTGAGCCTTGTGCTGTCCAACGTCCGTAGTCTGTGATAGTCTTTCCGTCAGTCAGTGTATTTAGCCTGGAGCCGCTCACATTCATTCAGGGCGTTTACTGGGGCTGTGTGCCAGGAAGGAAAGATTCTTTGCATGCTGGATGATGAAATATTAACAATGAACCCCACCGCTGTCAGCAGGCCAATTAGCTTATCGTTTGCGATTGACAGAGAACAAACCATCCAACAAAAAGAGGGGATGTTTGTTCAGAACATGGCATTTTGGGCTGAGCAGATGTCTTCCTAAACTAATGTGCAACAGTATCTGTAGATACTCGTAGATGAGGGGGTCGTGAGACATGGCCTAATGATCGCTAACGTGGTGGAGAAAAAGGCTCTGTCTGTCCCTCTCTGGCTGACTGGTGGTGGTTGTTTGTCTGTCTGTCCCTCTCTCTGGCTGACTGGCTGTTTTTGTTTGTTTGTTTTTCTGTCTGTCTCTCTCCCTACTCCTCTCTCCCACGTCTTTTCAGGCCTACACCAGCCAGTTCGTGGCCCTCATCATGTTCGCTCTGCTTATGTGCGCTGACCGGATCTCCATGCAGCCGCGGCGCCGTGAGATCATCCAGGGTCTACGTGTGCTGCCGGGTATGTACACGCCTTCTCAAACCCACTTACAAGCCCCCGATTGGCCTCACAAACACGCACGGACAGTCCAAACGCCGCCCATATGGTCCGGTGCAGAGGAATTAGATGATTATAGATTTGTAATTTAAGTCATAAATGGGGATCTTTCATTTAAAAAGCTGATTTGATGTAGCAGGGTTATTTAAGGACTCCCAGCTGATTGCCTTGGATGGGAGGAGTGCAGGGAACCAAGCAGCTGATGGCTGCATCTGCGTTCGTGCTTTCGTGCTGTCTGGTTTGGAAGGCTGCTCTGGGCTGAAAGAGCTCTCTCAGTAGTCCTGCCCAAAGTCGGCCGGATAGATGATCTCAGGGTCTCTCTGCCACAGCCTGCCTGTCTCACGGTTTAGGAGTGCCATACAGGCAGTAGGTGAAGTGTAGGCCAGGCCGTTGATGCACTACCATGGCAGCTTCTGTGCCTGGGTATCACATCCACAGTGCGGCTCTAGGCACTGCCCTAGGTGTGATAGGAAGGCTCTTTGTTTACTTAAATTGGTTGTTCTGGTGCTTTGAGTGTTTTGCACTTGATATCCCAGACAATCTGTACCTTTGAAATGTGCTGTACGGGTGTGTGTGTTTACCGCCGTTCTGTGTGTCCCAGAGCTGATCAAAGAGGTCCTGAGTCTGGATGATGAGATCAAGCGGCTGGCAACTGAACTGTACCAGCAGAAGAGCGTGCTGATCATGGGCCGGGGCTACCACTATGCCACCTGCCTGGAGGGGGCGCTGGTCAGTGCTTTTTGGTTCTGTGTGAGCGGCTAGTGCAGAGAGACAGCTGGGAAAGACTGTCACGCTGCATATGTCCATCTCAGAACATTCTATTCATTTGCGCAATTCATTACTGAGTACGGTGAAATATTAAGGGAAATTCTCACTTATTTGAGCTGCCCAAAAATCAACTTCAGTCGTAAGACATGAAAATTTTGAACCGAACTGTGATGTTTATGAGCTCAGCCTTGGGTCCAGTAAACCACCAATGGGAAGTTTGAGTCATGCACTTATTTCCCTTTAGCTATAATGTGATTTACAAATGACCATGAGAATTTAAAACGAAGACAAAAAAAAAAGTTTAACTTTTGAGACAAAATGCTGGTATGTAAAACAGGTGGCCTTGAGCTGTTTTGAATGGTTGCAGCCATCGGCAAGTTCAGGAATTTGCCATTCGATGCCTGTTCTTCAAGAATACTGTGTGACAGGATGACACTCCACCTACCACCAGCTAAGATCATAAATTTGGGCATCTGTCCAAGTGCCAGGAGGGGGCACTATTGAGCAAGGGATGTCAGATTCAAAGCTAATACAGGATGGCAAATAGCAATGTGGTTTGGCACATGGACCTATAACCTGTAAATAATCTTGGAGGGAAATTCGTTAAAATATATCTATCCATCCTTGTTTCAGCCCAACAAGGGCTTCCTCTCGCACCTTGCATGAACATACACCTCATTTAATGACCAGGATTATCATTCCTCCCCCCCCACTCCCTGCAGAAAATCAAGGAGATCACATACATGCACTCAGAGGGCATCCTGGCCGGAGAGCTGAAACACGGCCCGCTGGCCCTGGTGGACAAGCTGATGCCCGTCATCATGATCATCATGAGAGACCACACCTACTCCAAGTGCCAGAACGCCTTCCAGCAGGTGGTGGCTCGCCAGGTGAGTTCACCAGCCCCTTGGCCACACCCCACCATGTAAAAAATAGAGGCTGCATTGGAACCAACATGTGCATTTGGGGACATCTGCAGGGGCGACCCATCGTCATCTGTGACAAGGACGACTACGAGACCATCAAGAACTCGAGCCGGACGATTAAGGTGCCTCACTGCGTGGACTGCCTTCAGGGCATCCTCAGCGTGATCCCACTCCAGCTGCTCTCCTTCCACCTGGCTGTGTTGAGGGGCTATGACGTGAGTGTGCACGCGCGCGCACACACACACACACACACACACACACACACACACACACACACACACACACACACCTCCCCTACCCAGAGAAATGCTGGGAAGCAAAATTTAAACAGGCTGTGGGTTTGCTCACAGAGGCATGGAAAGGATCCCCCGATTTCACCTTTTAAGTGCTGGTGTGTGTTAAGCGTTAAGTATTTACGGTTTTTGATTTCCTCATCAAGCATGGAGCCGGTGACTAACCCTGCCTACTGGCTCCGGAATCTCGTGTACCCTTAAATCTGAATGAAACCGTTCGCCCTCACCACAGGTGGACTGTCCGAGGAATCTGGCCAAGTCCGTGACGGTGGAGTAAGGTGCCTTCCCAGCTGACATTTCTGGAGCCCTGTCTCGATCGAGCAGACACGCAGGCCGCGAAGATCAGAAGAGAGACGACACCGTGATCCACAATCCTTTCCCTCTTTTATACGCATTGTGGATCATGGCCATTTTTAACAGAAATGTACTTCCTTCCAAATCATCTATGTGAAATGGTTTACTATTGTACTTACTGTCTTGTTACTGGTGGCAAGGTGTGATCTGGTTATGTGGTAGGTCTTGTAGTCACGTATAGTTATCTTGCTGTGGGCTAAAGAAGCAATTAGCTGCTAATCATGTGTACATATTTATGAGGCAAATCCTTGTAAATCTGAATCCAGCAGTGAATGGACAGGTGCCTCAAGACTGACACCTGTGCTACTGTTCATGAGCTGATGGGTCCAGTCCATACCTCAAGGCATTTCAGATGTTACCGTTATCTTCTTAGGTCGCCATCTCTGCCTAATTAGGGTAGCCATCCAACCCGAGGTGATTTTTGTTGAAGTGCAGGTTTCACTTAATCGGCATCTGAAAAGTATTCTATATGAGGTCTCCCCTTGTTCTGTCTGTGCTTTGCCCCTTCAGGATTGAGTGCAGATGAAGGTAAGCTCAAGGTTGTTACATTACTTTTCGAAGGCTTTTACAACATTTGTATTGCACTAGATACCGCTATATCTCAGAAATTCATCAGTTCCTGTCAAGAAACGAGCGTGAGCAAAATGTTTACATTGTGGCTGCACAGCCGTGTTTGTAGGGGTTGCCTCATTAAAGCCGTGTTGCTATGAGACGGTTTTCAGTTTCTAAGGTTTAAATCTTCAGAATATCTTGTGGAAAAGTTACGCGTTTTGAGGTCGGAAGAATAGACAGAGTAATTAATGTTTGTTCAGTTCAAAAATGCTTTTTGAATTTTTCTTGTGCAGCTTATCTTAATCATGAGAGCAGTTTATGGCCTCTTGCCAAAAGGGTAATACTTGCCAATTTCTTGACACGATCTTGGGGCTTAGTTTGCACAGCTGGAAATTGAGAAGTAAAGTAACTGTTGATGGTCTACGATGCCTTCTGTGTGTTCAGAGAAGGCTAGTTCGATTTGGATAAATACTAAGTTCATCTGACACGGCATGCGTCGAGCAGTTTGCATACAGTCCTAGCAGTTCTTTAATATCTTTGGGTGAATGTTACTAGGTGTACTGAGCCTTTGTTTTAGCCGCGTCATGGAGGAAGTGCCTCCATTAGGGCTCCAGGTATACGGCAGACCTGGAGATGGAGGCAAACCCAAATGAAAATGAAGTATGTCTGTTACTGAAAATACTCCACATAGCAAATGGAGCCAGGCCATACCTTGCCACCTTACCAGGTTTGTTGTTATCGTGGGACCATCTTGGGTGATTATTATTTTTTTCTCCCCCTTTTTGCCACTGCTTTTTTGTGTAGGGTAGGTTTGCTGATTGATGTAGTCCTCCAATCAAGGCCCATGTTCCCCTGTTTAGTGGCTTTGTGCCAGGAATGATGTTGCGCACACACACACACACACACCTAAAGGACCCTCTTGTATAGTCTATACTCCTGAGAAGTTTTGCAAGAGATGATTAAAAAGGATACAAATTTAAAAAAAAAAAAAAAGTGTAATCTATTGTTACACGTCTGAGGAGATGCCAATATACCAGCAATGGGCAGGCTCTGAAGTGCAGGATGATGTATCTTTTGTGTGAAATTCAAACCTGGTGCTGGTTTGTAGCGATTTTACTTGGGTGGGGGGGGATTGACCAGCTAACTTCATACGGGGGGGGACAGAAGCTTAATTAAAAATAAATCTTTTGGCATTGTGGAATGTCTTATTTTGCACATATCTGCAACATGGTGTACAAGACCATCCTTTCAGAAGAATGCAATACAGCGTGTGGTGGTAGACTGTCACTGTCCATCGACACGACGGCTGTGCTGGATTGTACAAAGCGCACTGAGCCAGCGTAGGGGTAACCAAACGGCAAACTCCTGTGCAGGGATCTGAGCCAAACGCTGTACTTGGATGAAGACAGCAGGCATCCATTCGACAGCCAGCAAGTTTAGAGTGTACCCGGGTGTATAACTTTTTTTTTTTTTTTTTTTTTTTTTTTTTTTTGCATAATCAAAATGTCAATGTAATATCGCTTGGAACAAAACGTATGACTGACTGGCGTGCCATTGGTGAAGCATGTGCGTGATCAAGGCTGAGGCCGTGTTCGCCCGGCCTGCGCATCCTCCGTTTAATCCCTGGTGCGGGGCAGAGGGACGTCGCCTTCCTGCAATTCCTGCGACAGCATGTAGCTTGAAGATCGCTGTGTGATGAGAATGGGGGAGGACTCATGTTTGAAACCAATGCAATAAAATTGCATTTTGCTTTTTTCTTGGTGCCATGTGTCACTCAAAGAGGGGAGGGAGAATTTCAGTCCTGTCAAAAGCCAAACGCACAGCTAAAGCATTTAGGCCTGTGTTAATTGCCCAGAATTGATCAAGAATACACTGCTGTGGTCATTTGAACTCGAGCCAATTATGATTATTCTAGTGAAAGAAAGAAACAGGGTTAAGGTGAGCTATCCAGCATACTGTCAATCCATTTTACACTCAATCTCCAGTGCTTTAAAAAGGAAAAAATGTACTACGATTAAAGCTGCTTTTATTAAAAACACAGATACAGTTCAACATAATACCTCTAATCTAGTCTATTACCACAATGGGATTGATGATGGGCTTTCTAAAGCATAGTCATATTAAGAGGAAATCCTTTAAAATAAAACAAATGTTTCAGTGATAGTTCACCTAGGAGTCTGAATATTTTAACAAAAATGCAGCCATAAAAGCATGTTTGAAATCCCTTTTTGAAAAGAATTAAAACATTGGTAAAAATCCTTTTGCCTATGTTTGTTCTCAAAGTATGGCTCAGAATCATCCTGGTGGAATGTATTGACTAAAGCTAGCGTGGTGGCAGAAATCAGTGAAGAATAGCACTTGTCAATATGATGCTAATGGTACCATTCACTATTTGACCAGAGTCCTTGCTATGTAAGAATGACAATGGCTTTGAGCGTGGGCCCACTGCATTTACCGAGAGCAGTGATGGCTGTGAGCGTGGGCCCGCTGCATTTACTGAGAGCAGTGATGGCTTTGAGCGTGGGCCCGCTGCGTTTACCGAGAGCAGTGATGGCTGTGAGCGTGGGCCCGCTGCATTTACCGAGAGCAGTGATGGCTGTGAGCGTGGGCCCGCTGCATTTACCGAGAGCAATAATGGCTTCAAGCCGAGGCAGGTAATGGCATTGTGTATAACTGCTGCATTTCCCACAGCAGTAAAGACCTGAATCACAGTTCCAGAACCTTTGTATAAAGCAGCAGTGGCCTCCAGCATAGGTCTAGAGCATTTGCTATGAGCAAAGATGGCCTCCATCATAGGTCCAGAGCATCTGCTAATAACAGAGGCATTCCAGAAATGGTCTGGAACATTTACTTAGAGCCAAGATGGTATCTAACACCAATTCAAAGCATTTTTAGAAGCTCTAGCAAGCTCTAGCAACAGGCCTAAACATTTGGGTAACGTTATGAGACTCAAACTTTAAAACACTAGCAAGTTTTTGGTCTGTGAGAAGCATTTGCTTGAAATCACGGTGTTTGTTTCTTGGCTCTGTCTTCCTCTAAGAGTCAGAATTACAGAGCTGAAGGTTTTGATCTTACTGTTACCAAAACTGTCCTGGTGCTGAGAACAAATATTGCTGAGAGGATTGGTCTTGATTTTCTGTCTTTTTACTGAGACAATACAGGGTGGAAAATATGGCTCTTGATTTTAGCTTATAGCAACTAGGCTCTAGGCTCCTGCTTACTGTAAGTACTTCAAAAAAGACAGATGTGGGTTTTTGCAGGAGAAGCATTTTTTTGGTTTTTTTTTTTTGAACAGAAACAAACAAGAGGGTGTCACAAGCTTCCAGCAACAATATTTGCCTGCCTGAAAGCCTCATTTTTCTGGCCAGCACCAACAAAGCTGAAACAGCATAATTTGTTCTTCTGAGCTCACATATTTTATTGATTGCCTTTAGGTTGCAGATGATGGCACCCAGAAAATCTGAACGCATAGCATCACTGTCACCCTCAATAGTTGCTGTGGACTTTGCTGTACACTGACATGAAACAAAAACTGAAAGCAGCTCTTCCCAATAGTCCAAAGAAACCACTTAATTAGGCAGCAATCAAGGAAAACCCTCCATCTAATTGTAATCATTGATTAACAGGAGTGTTACATTGTGGTCCTGCCACAGCGGAGAGCTATGAGCATTTTAATTTATAATCATCAGTGGATTTGTTGGATTTTCCTTGCATGCTGTTGCATGTGAGAAAGGAGCGTGTGTTATCATCTGCATGTGTTTGAGGACAGATTTGTGTGGTGTTTTTCTAAAGTCTAGCTTAACAGTTCTATGAGGTGCAGTGGGGGAAATCTGCCTAATTATTTCAGGTGGGGGGGGACTACTTTTTTAAGCAATCATGTATATCTGATTGGGGAGCAAATATTGAGTTGTGCTTAATAGGGTGGTGGTACAAAGGATTATCCAAGTGAAAATGGTGGCTGCACAAACAGGAGAACCGCTGTCAAATATGTAATGTGTAAATGTGAATGCATGCTCTCACAATATGGACTGATGCCGAATCTACATGTGAATCCTTCTGCTCTTCTGACAGATCAATCCTTTATTTAACATTGTTTATCGTATGCTTTTGTCCATAATGACATGCAACTGAGGAAAGGTTTGGGTCAGAGGGTCGAGTCAGTCAGCACCCCTGGGGCAATTGGGGTTAAGGGCCTTGCTCAAAGGGCCTAATAGTGATATTACCCTGCCGGCTACAGGATTTGAACCCCTAACTTAGTGAGCCACACATCACTTATCCCCAGTTCAGTAGGGTGTAACTATATTTTCCCTCCCTGTAATGTTTCTTTCCCTGCTGGAAAATGACTTGCTCTCATGGTTTATAACTGCAAAAAATGTTGCTGAAGGGGAGAGCGTCTTTGTCAAAGTATAGTTTTCAGTAGATGTGGAATTTCAGTGTGGGCTACTTTGTCAATGACTTCTTACATTTTAAATTCAAACCAGCCTTTACTAATGCTTTCACAATGGAGGTTAATATTAGACATGTACAGTTTAATACCACTTCTCAAATTTGGGGGCTAGAGCTTAATTCTAGTTTCTCATAAATATGACTTGGCTAATTTTAATAATGATTACTTTAAGTTCCCATTTTAAAATTAATACCTGTCACTCCTTGCTCTGAGTCTCACCCATCTGGCTTCTGTAAATTGGGGGTTGTTTCAAGGATTCTCAAATGGTTATTATGCTGAGTGAAGTCAGTGGATTGTCTTATTTGGTGTTTTTTAAGGTGGCAGGCACTGGTATATCAATCAGGCGCCTTGTCTTAGAGGTAGATAATGTACTTAAATATTCAGAGCCATATTTCATTTTCAGCTTGGAAATGCTTTTCCATGATGGAAACTTCAAAACAACCTGACAATTTAGTCAACGTCCCTGTTGCTCTCCAGAGCTATCCTGGGATGTTTTCAGTGTTGATGGTATATTCCCAGCTGTTCTTTTTCAAAGGTGATTAATATGCACCTGGTCGTTTTGATTTTGGGTGCTTATAATGTGCAGCTTAGTCAGCAGCAAAGCTTCCTAACCCCTCCTGAGTGGGGGGGTCGAAACATGCACCTGTGTGGCATTTGTACATCCCCCCATGACACTTTTTTCTGGGTACCTTGGTTTTCTCCCAGTCTCTACATATGTACCCAGTGATGGGCTGGTATCCCATACAGGGTGTACCCCTGCCTTGTACCCTCTGTTATCAGGTGATAGGGTCCAGGCAATCCTGGGTTCCTGACCAGGATAAGTAGTTGGAGGACGGATCGACGGACGGATGGATGGATATTGCACAGTACATGAAATCAGGTTTCTAATGAACTGTAGTTTGTACTCGGGTATCAGGAAAATTCCCTCCAAGAAATACATGCAGACATAGTTGACACATTTCTATATGGAAAAGATGTTTACTGATTTGGTTGTACCTAACTTAGTGTTATATTGCATAAATGCTGCCCTACCACATTTTAAGAAAAATATAGTTATGTTTTTGATCAGAGGAAAATCTCCCTATCATGACATTTTGCATCATAATTTATTAAATATTTCACAGAACAGTTATCTTGAAATCCCACTTATCAATCCAAAAAAAAACTATTTTCCATTCACTGCCAATTTGGACAATAACTGACAGAACCCTCATTTATACATTAATGTAAATTAACTTTGGCTTCCCTCATCATAGAACCATGATTAATGGCTTATTTGAATTTCATTGGATGGATAATTAACTTGGCAGATTTGCCCATTTGCAGCCAACCAAAATATTTTTAGCATTTCAGTATGAAAGGTGAGAGGCAGATTTATATTGTAATATAACTATTATTGCTGCCCAGTTACTGTGGAAACTGTCACTTCTTGCCTCAGATATAATGCATATGAATGATTATACAGATGTGAAGACAAAAATGAATTCTTAGCGTTTCAATTCTGCATTACACTTGATGATGGACACAGTTTTTGGCTTTATCAAGAGTGCAAGTGAAATCAGTCCCTCTGGTTTGTTGCCCTGTGGGCAAATATCAATATCAGAAAGTGGTTTTGACAACAACCAGTGGCTTTTGAGATATTGCCTGTCACTCACTTATTGTACCCGGCCTTGTGCCCCCGTTCTTTTGGGAATTGGCTGCAGACCTTCTGAAAGTCTATGCTGGACAAGCAATTGTGGGAAATGGATGGATGGAGGGCTTTCAAGGTTTGTTTTGAAGTGGAATTTCAAGTATGTTTGCCAGGTCAATCAGCAATGGATTCTATGAATTCGCACGAGAGAAAATCTCAAAAGTGAATTATGTAGTTTTAATCTTTAGTTTAATGTTCAGTTATGCCCTCAAAGGTATGATTCTATTTGAATACCCACATTCCTGCAAATGAAGTTAATTGCAGAATTTATAAGCTCTTGTTTTCTGGCTTTAATAGTGTAATTGCAGACTATAACCTGATACAAGAACAGAAATGCAAGAATTCCTAAATGTAAAAATATGCATCTTGTCTTATTTTTAAATGCCAAAACACCCGTGACATAATTACATTGTATGCTCCAGAGATAATGAAAATACTATTTAAAAAAAAAAATTGAGGTACTATCAGTAGTTTTATTCCCACATTGATTTTTGGGCAGCTACTGAATAAAAATGGACTGTGTTTAAGTTAGATTCCATGATAGTTTTATACTCAGATTAGCTTGAGGATATTTTTCTTCCAACAGAATGTAAATTGGTAAAAACTGGATTTTGAGATTTGTCCCGACTAAGTACATAACTTTAACCAAGTTCTTTGTCCTGCTGAAATACACTACGGCAGCATAATTAAAAAAAAAAAAAAAAAATGTAGGCAGATGTCAGTAGAGGGGCGATCAGAGCTTGTCAACACCAATGCATGGAACAGCTAGTAGGAATAATGCCACCTAGTGTCAGTCTGACAATGACTCCTCTGCTTAGCCTCCAAACAGCTTTGTGGTTAGTATCCAAGCAAGAGGTAGGTTTGTACACTTCAATTAATTATATAGACTTAAACCCCAAATGTGAGTGGGCGAGTTATTCCAGCAGCAGAACTCCGAGAGAAGGCTTTGCTGCCGCCTTTGCGCTGCGTTTTGTGTATGAGGTAATTGGTGAAGGAGTGTATGGAAGATCTTGAATTTACACTGGCACATGTTTGTTCCAGGGTTTAAAAGTGGTAATTTTATATTCAGTCCAGAATTGACAGACAGCCAGTATAGGGACTTGAGTAAGGCCTAACAGCTTTGAATGTTTAAGTTCTATTTGGCTCATAGATTTTTAGAAAAATCTAAACTCCAGGTATCACATGCATTGGCTTTTATGCCTCATTTAAGGAATGATTATTTTTACTATGGTTATAGTATATCCTTTGAATGGAAAACTGTATACTCTGTTTATAGATTAAAAATCAAGTGTTACTTTCTCAGTAAATCTAACTATGTAAAGTGTTGTGACAATGCTTTCTGTTAGAGATGCCATATAAAGGAAGTTGAATTGACTCAAATCTTAAACTGTACTTGACAGGCTGAACATCCATACTCTGTCTGAAGTCTGATGATGTGCATCTGATTCATTGCCTGCTTGCTAACGTTGTTGGTATTACTGGAGTCCAGCGGGAGAAAAGCCTGTCCTCTGAATGTCCTTCATAATGGTTTCAGGTCTCTTGGGGTTTTTTTTGGGTCTGTCTATTATAAATGTAAGCATTGTCATCTATATAGCTGGATACACTGGAATAATAATCACCAGCAGGCTTGTGAATGACATCCCCATGGGGTAACTAACAGTGGAGGAGCTGAACACTCAGACCCCCATCACAAAATAGCATCACCACAGTCAGAAAAGATGAATGCATTCCTCATTAAGTGCTGTTGTCTTGACCGACCCAAGCAGAACCTCATCATAGATGCAATGAAAATATTCCATTCGTATTCCAAGATGCAAGGCAACGTTTGAGATACCTGTAGGTATGATCTAATTTCTTCAGAATGAGGTTCTGTATGAAAGAGGAAGTTTAGTTAGTTAACTAGTGTAGCTTGCATGCTTTGGCTCAAGATGACAAGTACATTAACAACTTGAGGACTAAGTGTATCAGAGACCTGCTTGTTAGGTTTATAAATTTTTTTGTTTTTTGCTTCTCCCAGGTTTTTTTTCCCCCAATGGTTTAAAGAAATTCAGTCATTGCTTATAATGTGGTTTTCATCATTTGCCACTAGATTTTCATTGATTCGCAAATTTGTCCTTATTGTCATAAATTATGGGTGAGGCGCATTGATCTTAGAGTGCTTTCTGTTTGACTCATTTAAGTTCTTAACGTTGAACAATTTTTAGTTATGCTTGATTTGTGTTCTCTTCGCCTTCAAGTTTCTTGTCTTAAAGTTGCTACAATATTATGTTGAGGGATAGCAAGTCCTAAAATTTATTTCTCATGGTGTGGTTGCTGATGTTGATAGTCATGTGACATCTGCTCCATCTACAGATGGATGAGGTAAAAAGTCCACCCAAAGTAAAATAAGATGCCGACTTCCATACAAAGCAGCAGCCAGGGGCATCATCTTTAACAGGGAGCTTTTATTAAAGCCAAAAGGCAACGTAAAGCAGCATAACAGCACTGACTCTCTGAAATACCCGAACATAGGGGAAGGGAAGACACTCTCTACTGAACAATCGGGGTGGATACTACACACAGAGGAGGTTACACAGACCAACACAGATTCATCAACTAACAGTACACAACTACATTTACACAGAACATAATTACAACAATTATGTACAACCCCAGTGCATGTTGGGAGTGCAGCCTGGAAGGAGTTGGTATAGGCTGCCATAATTTTTTCTGATTGCACTGTGTGACACTGACACTCCAAATTTTGTAAAGTAGGGGATTTCAACTTTGTTTTAACTTGTTATCCTCAAGTGAAAATAAATGAGCTTGGAATCCCATAGTACAAATGCATAATCACATTGGGGAGGGGGCTTAAATTTTTCTTTCTCTGAAGTGGATCCCCAGTGAGTTTTTTTTTGCTAGTATTATGGCGATCATGCCTGTATTTCATCAGCTTCCCGAATCTCTGTGGACCCCTGCAGCTGCTATATTGACCCTCAGTGGGTCGTGGAACCCAGGTTGAAAACCCTGAATCTAAAAGCATGATCTTTTGAGAATATTATAATGGGGGGGAAGGGGGCGTTTATGTATATAGTTTTTAATTAGTGGTGAAAACCAGTGTGTCATCCTTTTGCCTCACACCTGCAAGGCTATGGGATGGAAATTGGCTCCAGCCTTGTGTTTAGAGTTTTTAAATATTTATGTTCTCCCACTGGTGTCCTTAAGCTGCTCCAGTTTTCTGTAATAGCTCAGCAAAATTGGTGACACTTAAACTTATTGTGGGTCTGAATAAATATGTGTCACTGCTTTATGGCTGACAGGCATCCTGTCTAATGTGGGACTGCCGCAGCCCTAACTGGATAAAGCAATATTAGGCTTCAGAATTTCTAATGGCAGAACAGTCCAGCTACCTGGGATCTTGTTTTGCATGTTCCAGTTTTGTGTCTGTATTTTAACAAACTTGAACAAGCTCGCCTGGTTCTTGAAACCAGGAGTTTGTAATAAGATCCAATAGCATCCAAAGCTAAGGAGTGATTTGTGACATTGTTCAGGAACCATTTGGTAGAGTCAGGAAATGAGAACTCCAGGATGGAGTTCTATTCCTTGTGTTGGCTGGGCGTTACGCTAAAAGGATGCAGGCATCGTGAGGGCACAATAATTGACAAATACTAATGACTGATGGCTACCTGTGTCACACTGGTCATTTTGGGCACTAAAGAATCGCAAATTATTGCCATAATGGCAACATGCACAGATTGTGGTTTTGTGTGTGTGTGATTTGGCTGCCGATGGTGGAACCAAACACTTGGGTCTTTCTCACTGAGGTTACTAGGACACAGAAGTGTTTGCAGACCACAGCACTATTGGAAAAACATCTGACAGAAAGCGTACAAAACGTTTTCACATGCCAGAACAAATAAAAGCGTCCTGGGAATGAGAAAGTTTTCTGGATGTTTTATGAAATGGCTTATCTCAAATTCTTAATCTCCCCTCTGGGATTAGTGAAGTTTTTATTTAATCCTAATCTGACCTCTAATATAATCTAATTTTGTTTTGCTCTCCCCCAGTACTGTCTCTGGGGTCCAGCTGCCCACGGTGCTTCATCCCTCATGAAAAGCAGTGACTGTGACTCTCCTCCCGTTGTTCCAATCCTGTCTTTGCCCCCATCCAGCCCCCACTCCTTCAGCCATTACATCTCATACAATGAATTCTGGCATGTTGTTCACATTGACCATTCAAATAAATTAACATGACCAATGAAGTCTACTGTATATTTAATATGGGCTTCTAAACTATAGGGACAGAAAATCTGGCTCCTTAAATCAACAACAAAATCTACAATTTGGCTACTCTGCTGGATGGTATAGTGTAGGAGGTATGCTTGCTGGTGAGCACATTGGAAATGGTATAGCTTTCTGCTATGTTGTGTTAGGATGATAGCTGCTTCCCCTTTTCTAAGTCTTTCATTATTATTGCAATGTTTTAAAATTCTATGCTCCTTTAGGCCCCCTTTCCTTCATTTATAATAGTCGTACTTGTATCTGGGTTACCAGATTTTTGGTTTTAAGCTCTACGAGTCCCTCCCCACCCACTGAGGATAACAGTATTTTCCACAATACCTCATTCGTGTGTGTGTGTGTGTGTGTGTGTGTGTGTGTGTGTGTGTGTGTCATATAACATATGGCCATCTGGAGGTCGTTAACTGAGCCTCCCTTAGTTGCCAGAGGTAATCTGGCCGCCTTCTCCTCTGGTGAGGAATGAGTGCAGTTCATGCAGAGTCAGTGGTTTGAGCTCTCCAGCAGGCGCTTGCCTCAGCTGTGTGTGATCGTCGTGAACGAATATCATTTTTGAACTTTCTGGACCCAACGCCACAGTTATGATCATTGGTTTTGGGAAACAGCCTGTTTGAACCGTTAAAGTGTGTTCTTGCTTAACGTGGTGATGTATATCGAAGTAATAAGTTTATGCAGTTAAATCTGCTAAAGAATGTGATTGATAGAGGCGGATGTGTCAGGATAATAATGGTCATGTGGTTTGGGTTGTTTGGCCATAAGGCAGGCTGTACCCAGGAAACAATACCAGATTAATTTAATGTTTTGGTGCATGTGGCTTGGTGAAATGGTGGCCCATTATGTGTGATTTATGTGTTTGAGTGAGAGCCCTGTAATGGACTGGCATCTCAGGCTTTCTCTTGCCTTGTTTCCTGAGCTGTCTAGTATAGCCTTCAGATTCACTGAGGCCTGCACCTGATAAGTGTTGATAAATGGATTTCTGGATGGATGAAAGTGGCTGTTTAAATGACACAAAAAGATGAGTAATGTAGTGTGCTTAAATGCATTTTACCTTTATTTGGATTCCGGTGGTTGATAACAGATGCAGAATGGCTGTCTGAAGTTTCATTGTTCAGTTTTCTGTAGAGCGTATTGCATTCGCTCCCCTATTGAATGTGATCTAAAATAAAATGGGGGTCTTAGGTGAGATTAAGAGGTATGGAACCCTCTGACTCCAATGTATCTCAGCTCATCTCCTGCTCAGCAACTTATTTAATGAGGTTGGAATTTATCTTCACTAAATCATTTACGGGTGTTGCTTTAAAATCTGTTCTGTAAATTCTACGAGATTACATGTTCTTATTAATGTTCCACCTATAATGTATATTATTCTTGTATATTAAATTTGATTTTTCAAAAATGTAGTGCTAGTTTTTGTTAGCATCCAGTCCACGACTTTTCCAAGCTGTCCAATTTTTCAAGGTTTTCTACAAGTCAGTCTGTGAAATGGCCATGTTCAGCCCTCACTCGCTTAGTATTCCTTAATTGAAGCTTTTTCAACAAACAGTGTTGCCTTAAATGGAAAATCCTTTAGGGGGGAAGGATATCAGAACTAACTTTTTTTTTTCTTATTGAGCACTCTTGCATGCAAGCTTGTCACCAAGTGATTTAAGTAGATTTATGTGTATTTTTTCCAGAGAGGTGGGAAACCAAAGAATGCAGCTAACATGAGGGAAAATGATTCTTTAATGTAATCAAGGGTATTGCTCCTGGAAAATAGTGCCTTAAAAATAGATATCAAATGCAATTGTATACAGTGCATGAAAATGTCATGATGATGATGATGGGAGACAATGAGCACTCCTGCTCTGGTCCATGGGACTGAGAATGGGTCGAAGCCAACAACAGTGATTGAGCTGGCTGTGAGGATCCATGGTTGTGTGTGTGTGTGTGTGTGTGTGTGTGTGTGTGGGTTTTTTTTTTAATAGAATTGCAGACTGCCAGGGGGTCCAGCAGATGAACTGTTAGATAGAGGTCAAAATAAGACTCCGAGAATTGCACTGGTTTTATACTGACACGTACAAGTGTCGTGAAAGTGCATGGCTGAGGATTTATGCAACTATGATGGATACCTGAGGTTTTCAGCTCCAAAACGACCTACGGAACAGCCAATAGGAGCAATGCTGACTACTCGCTGCTTATGAACTGCTTTGTGTTTAGCATCTAGACAATCAGCTAGGCTTTTACATCAGCCTTATAGTGTGTTTTATATGGCAAACATGAGAAGGGGAATTACATTCCCAGGGTTCTGTATGGGTGGTCTCCTCTGCCTTCTGTGCTCTTAAATTTTGGTACAATATTAGTGAAGCATATGGGAGTAGACTTTTCATTGACTTTAAAAGCAGTTGAATGCACTCTCTTAAATGTGACTGGCTGGCAGTTTAAGGGGACCATGCTATATAACTGTGGTATATATGATTGCAACTCCTTTGTACCACTTGACAACACTTCAGGGGTACATTTCCTACCTGACAGCACAGCACTGTCCATTTATCTGCTCAACATTCATAGGCTTTATTTTGACTTTGGTGACAGGCCATAAATGAGTCACACGAATATTGTATTAAAAATGTAGGTAAAGTTGTAGGCCAGCTGTTTAGGAAGAGCAATACATTGACCCTATTCTTGTATACATTTCCTTATTTGGTCATGTTGATTGTCTGTATACTAAATGGTATGATATTAGTAGCTGCTGTTTGACTGTATCTGGAGTATGCTTCAAATGGAGACATTTGAAATAATTCACTGAGTGAAGGATAGCGTTGTCTGTCATGGTTATCAAGAATATCTGCCAGGCGCAACATGCAAGTATGGAACACTAAGGAACCCCAATCATTTGACAGTTTATCATTTTCTTGAATAAAATGGGAATGCTCAGCCTAAGAACCAAACTTGGGGAGAATCAGTCCACTGAAACCAACAGATGTCCGACGGCTGATGTCTGATCGGGATCATCTGGTGATCTATGATTTAAAGTCGTGCTTTAAATCCAGGAGCACAAGGAAGGATACTATGACAGTCACAGGAAAGAAGGAAATCAGTTGTTAGTTTGACAAGTCCTGTCTCAGTGATATGCTGTCATTTTAACCCAGACAGAAATGTGAAACACATGGTTGCTTTATGAGAAGGTGGACTCCTGCTGATAGGTCAAATTTTCAAGATGTAAATGAGAGGCAGATCACAGGCTCTCACTGGGTTTAAGGGAGCTTGGTCACAGCCATTGTAATCACCTTCTAGGTATGCTGGCTAAGCTCTCACAAAAGATGGTCAATATTTTAAATGCATAATTATTTCAAGCACAATGGACAGGCTTAGCTTTAATAGATTTTGAACTGAGAAAGTAAGTGAATGGTTAGAACTCAAAACAAGTTCACTTTAACAAGATAAAAAAATCACTGAGAAGACAGAGAATTGACATTAAGATTTGATGGATTGCAGGCCTGTCAGTTGCTGCAAGAACGGCAGCATTGATCAGTTGGTTCAGGACGCTCACTCCCACCACAGGTTTTGAAGCCTCATTTGTCCCATCACTAGTTTCTATAGGGTGAAACCTACTCAAAATTTTAATCAGCATGCAGCAGGTGTCTGTGAAGGACTGTAGGCCTGGTTCCTGGCCTTGTGCCTGAGTTATTTAGGGTCTTGGATACATTTCTAGAGAAGCAGCATACCATTACGAATGCAACATATTTTAAAAGGGCCAAAGTGTCCCCAGAAGATGATTTCAGTTCTATAAAACCCATATGATTTGTCTGTCAGGGCTTAAGTGACAAGAATCTGCTGTAGACTTCGCTTCCTTGAATAGGGATTAGGCCAGGCATCGTTCTTTTTGTTCATAGATTCGGTTCCCTTCGGTTCCCTTTCCCACATATTGCCAGAATTGGATGTCATTAGTGCTGAGGTTAACTTTTTTTTTTTTTAGAAAACATTTTGGGTAATTGCTTTTTACAGTCCTTTTCATCTTCTCTCTGTATACTGGAAGGATTGGCTCCATGCGGCAGTCAGTCACTGAGGGGTGGTGTAGTCCTTTCTGTGAAAGGGAACGCTCACATTCCAAATGAGTTTTGTCAAGAGTCCATTTCTCCTGATAGAAAGACGGAACAATTGGGCGCCTCCTGTTTTGCATGGGATTGCTCCAAGTTCACTGGTCTACTCAAAAGGCCAGGAATCTTGTCCAGGGTTCCTGCCTGGGATTGGCTCCAGGACTCCTGTAACCTTCTCCTGGATAAGTGGCTGGGAAGATGAACGACTGGATTGATTTGGCCAACTTTCAAGTGTTAAGCTTGTAAAACTATATCAAAATGTGTTCCTTCTCAGCAATCACGTCGCCTGTCGTTGTACTGTTCTTTTTTCCAAGAAATAGTTTTGATATTCTGTTCATGCTGAGAATCCCATGAAATCATCTATCTCCGAGTGCTTCTCTTCTCTTCTCTTCTCTGTTTCCATTTTTCCTCTTATTCTGTCTACCTAATCTTGTGCTTCGCAAAGTGTGCTGCAGAGCACTGCATATTCTGCCTTTATTTTTCTAGCCAATTCTTAATAACGTTTTCTTTAGGTTGTTATGATTTGTGAGCGATTAACGATAATAGCACCTTTAAGAGTATTTAAAAATGAATAAGGTCAAATGTATTACCTGGCTCTGACTCATTTAGGAATGTCGAACAATCATTAACATATCCATTCACCTTAATCAGGATAAATTAGCTATGCCGTTATGAAATGCATGATAGTTAAGCACTTAATCTACTATAAATGATTTTGTACTGTGCAATTACAATGATTCAAAACTAAAAAAATGTCAAGGTTAATTATGGTTAGACCCTAATCCACAGCAATCAGGCGTTTTGTTTAGAACCCCAGCAATGATCCCTCGAAACCAAGTCTGAGAAGCACTATCCTAATTTTTACCCCTATATAATGCTTTCAATGGGGCGTCGTAATGGGAAGAAATACAAACCACCTCAGAACCCAGCCTAAAATGGGCTGCTTTAAAGACTTCAAAGATGGCGCCACCCCTGGTCTGAGGGGTGATTTTACTGGTCTTTGGCTAGCTTGTGACTCTTGCTGTGTATCTGGTGGGGTCATGTTGTCTCAACACTGAAATGACACTGTGGGGAATACTGGGTAGTTAATTGACTACACCGCATCGCTGCCCATTCCCAGGCTGTCGCACGGTCTGCCTCATCCCCAAAGGTCTGGTGTCGTGACACGTGAAGCAGCCAATCTGTCTACCTGTTGCAATCTCCCTGGTCTTTGACAGAACAGGACATATGAGCGCTCTGCCACCTAGTGACCCTTCTCGGGGTGGACGTTCTGTGGACCCTGCTTGACCTGAAGAAGCGGTTGGGAGGGAGATGTCTGTTTCTAATTCAATCCAAACAAAACCAGTAAAAATGACAGCAGATCCTCCTGGCTGCCAGCTTGCGACTTGCCAGTTGTAGAGTTACCTCAAGTAAAACCTCAGCTCCAAAGGCAGTTCTGTGTGTCCTGCTGCAGTACGACATGTAATAAACTCTGCTTATTTAAATAAGCAATGTCCACACTCTGGGCATATAAATATTCTGGAACTTCAACTTTAGCACTTGCTTTTTTCATTATAACTTGTATATTCATACCATGGCACAACACGGCTGAGTTGTCTTAACAAAGCTTGGTCTATCTTATGAACTGAGCAGATTGGAATATCCTAGGTGACATTCTTCCATGCATACACTCCTTCAGCAGGTGCTCTGTTATTGGGGGGTAGGTGATAAAGGCTTCAAATAAGAAGTCCTTTCCCATAGCAGGTATTACTGTAATGGCTTACAGCAGACAGGGATCCTGCCCTAAAGGGCTTCAAACTGTTAAATATGCTGAAAAATTCAAGAGAAAGGAACATATGGTCAAGTGTTTTGGCAGAAGGCAGAATCCTCTTAAAACGGAATGCCAATTTTATTTAACATTCAGTAAATTAAATGTCTTGGTACATGTGGCTTGGTGTAACAGTTGGCCGTAATGTATGTCTTGATTGTGACCGCGTGTGTGTGCAAAAAATGTGTTTTGTGTAGAAATATGTAGCCCATCTATTATAAATTAATATTTTGACTAATTTGTAAAAAGTTGTTTGAATTTTCTCAAGTACAATTATGCTGTCTTCTGTGTGTTTTTCTGACAGAGATGGTCTGCTGTTTATCTGTGGATCAGGCAGGTCATTTGCTTCTCTGCATCTGGATCACTGTGTTTTAGCTTTTGGAGATATTTTGCCAAGCTTCATTTCGGCCTAAAGCTGTCAGGCCTGTGGAGGAGATCCTTGCCCTGAATATGCTCACAGATGTAGAGCTGCCTCTCTGAGGGAACATCACCTTAGAACCATGTGGAGCACGGTGAACTTATACATCCAAGTTATACTTTAATCACTTTTCTGCAGTCTTCTTCTAATCTGTGCCCTTTTAGCTATCAGAAGTGGTATAATTTGTGTAGTCAGCAGAACCTGACCCAGGCTTATTCTGAAATGCTTTGTAAGCCTAAGATAAACATAAATCTGGATTGAATTTAAATCAGCGGTTTACAGTTGTGCTTGACCGTGGCCCGATATCTCTGCCTTATACCCTATGCTCGGTGAGATAGGCTCTACGCCCTGCTCAGGAAAAGTGGTTGGAAATGAAGTTATGGTGATGTTTCATATAAAACAGAATCATAACATAGTGTAATGTATGAACAATTATCATTCTCAAAGCGTAACATGGTCTTAATGCATCTATTTTCTAGCTGCTTATTCTATACAGGATCCCATGGGCTCCTGGGGCTTATCCTAGGCAGGTTATCCTAGGTTGTGTCCTTAAGAAACCTTTTGACTGCTTGAGGAGAAAACACTTAAGATGCTGACTGTACAGACACTCGTCACTTAATGACCGAATCCCATTCCTACGACTAGGTCATTAAGCGAATTGGTCGATAAGCGAGGAGCCGCCCCTTACCAATATTTCAAGCGTACTGTACTGATGGTTTGTGTCAACCATCTTTAGATTGTTTTTATGTCACTTTTGCACCATTTCTAACATTTATAAAAATGCTAAAGATCTTTATACTGTAGTGTACTGTATATTGATGCTGAGCTGCCATTTCCACGACCAAACTTCTCGTACAGCGTACAACACCGACGGGTCGGAGAGTCCGCGCGGTCGTTAAACAGGTAGATCGTTAAGTGAGGAGTGTCTGTACATCACAAACTCAGGTAGCTGGAAAGACTGCATGTCCTTTTGCAGTGACGCAGACTATTCTCTACTTAAATCATCTGGATTTCCATATTCCTTCACCTGAAGATGGTTGTGTTGGATTTTTGTTTTTTGAAGTCAAAACTTCACAACTTCATCTGAGAAAACTTAGGATCTTAAGTCTTGTTTCAGACGCATCATCTGACTCACACATCCAAGGTTGAGGATTTGAATGCCAGCCGAACACTGAGTGGCGTTTGGATGTTTTCTCCCACTACTCCAGTTTTGACTTGCAGAGCAAAGACAAGCATTAGGTACACTGGCCTCTCAATTGATGTACACAAGACAGCTTTCAGAACTGGCACGAAGGGTGTTTTGCTGACTAATACAATTACAAATGGCAGATATGCTTACTGAACAGCACCTGCTTGTATTTGAAATTAAATATTTGAAATTTCCATTCACAGGTGGCTTTTAGAATACGTGAAAAGTGAATGATGTCTTTAGCATTTAGTGTGTGGATTTTGGTAGTAGCGACCTTGCTCAAGTTAGAAGGTGAAGGCATGGATGGACTTTGGTGATAAGGATTAAGGCAAATGCAGAAGGTAACATCAGTTACAGTGACAGAATTCCTTTGTGTTCTGGTCAACGACCCTCACTGGCGTTAAATCTAATCCAATACATAATGATACGTTTAGATCATGCCAAAAACATTATGTTCAATTTTAATAAAAATGCTAAATTAAACAGGTCCATTATAGTTCATCACAAACCTTAATCGTTTTTCTTGCATAATGAGATCAAATGTCCACAAAATTTTATCGAAGACAGTTTATATAGCACTTAATTAACTTCACTGACTGATTACCTCGCTGTAATGTGAAAAGCTTGGCTTTCAAAATTGGAGATTGAAAAAACACTTTCCGGCAATCTAAAATAGACTTTTTATGAGGCTGTTATGTACACATAAAAGAGAACAGAATGACAAAAGTGTGATGGGTTTAAACAGATTGCTTGGAATGCATCTCTGCTGCTGTGGAAGCCCTACAGTTAATTTCAAAAGAAAAGTCTTCCTGGGAGGATTGCCTTTCTGTCTTTGTAGTGATCTATGCAGACACTGAGTGTATGACACATTTTGGGGGATCTGCCTTCATCATCATGTTATTACATAGTGGCACGTAGTTCACTGTACATGAGGGCATTATGCCAACTGTCAGGCAGGCCTCTCCATTTCTATGATCATAAAATTGGCATTATTTTCAAAAAGGTAGTCTGAAAGAAATCTAAAATCAAACTTTGACACAAGTCACAAAAAACGCCGCACGTCAAAGGCAGCTTCCACCATGTCTGTCATTTTACTGCTTGTTGTTTGTGTATAACCTCATTTTTACCTTTTCTGTGATGTAAAAAGTTTTACTGTACTGGCGTATGGAAAAAAGTTTTAATCAGGTCCACTGCAGCTTATCTTTACCAATGTGTATGGTGAGAGACCTCTGTTGGTACACTGGCACCAAAAGATTCGTTGAAAACATTTAGCTATATGCCAACTTTCCAGGAACATGTCCTGTCTCTTTAATGTGGATAAGCCAAAGGCCTGGTCTGAATTAAACATTTGGATAAGAGAACTGGTCCTCTGGAAGGCAAACGGAAGGAATTGTATGGATAGAGTCAGGAGCTACGTGAAAGAACATGACCTGGTTCAGTTGTTAATAGTAACAGCTATTGAAGCGATGATTTTGGTATTTGGCAGTACACAAAGAGCGTGCTCAGACTCTGCTGGATGTAAATACCTGTGATGACTGTAATTTGGTCCCCCTCCCCCCAATTCATTTTGCAGGATGCTAACAAGTCTCATTGACTTTTGTTTATTTACAGTAGGATCAATACAGCCACAGACTGTCTGTCGTCTTCTGGTTCGCAAGAATTTCTTGCCTATACGGTTGAATGTTACCTTATCCTCTTTTATATTTGCAAATATTTTCCTCTTGTATTAATTTTGGTGGGCTAACATTGCTTGACCTTGTGTGTCATTGGTTAAAAAAAAGTGTTACTGATTTCAGATGGAGCACTATGGTTATATGCCATCTTGTATACCATTAATCCAAAGGTATTTTACACTTTATTGTTTTTTTTTTTTTTTTTTTAATAATCCATGGTTTTCACAATACGTAAAATAGGGAGGGAATTTAAGATGCAGTTGTAATTGTGTGTCTGTGATGAGGGTGTCTCTTATGGGTTTGGAGTCTTGCCTTTTGTAGCATGCTGAGCTGTGATTGATTCTTTGGGGGGGGTTGGGTGGAGACCACTGAAGCCGTGATGCCAAGACGTCAATGACCACAGGGCTGCGTCGCTGACGCAAGATCACCAGCGGTGGTGAAACCATCATGAAATCACGAGTCGCTTGCTGTTAATGCACTCGTCTTTAATTACACACAAAGTGGACATCACAGCAGCTACAACGACAGTGAAGGATGAGATTCAGACAAGCTCAGCTTGACATCACGATACGAAGCCATGAGACACTAACAATAATTTATACACTGGAAACTCTGAGAACGGAAGGATGCCAGACTATTATGAAAAAAGATGACAACGTTATATATTAAATGCAAATGACCTTTGACTTTTGTGTCAGTCCTGGGTTCAATCGATCCTCATTAGAAATTTAAATTCTCTGCCCACTAACTAATATCCCTTGTAATAATGTCTATTCAAAAGGATACATGATACAAAATTCAACAATAGGGTGTAAATAAAATTATATATTTATACATATGTATAAAAGAGTGAGAAACAGACATACTGTCACATATGTACATACACGTGATGAAAATGTATGAGAAATGACTTCATTGGAGTGCAATCCCCTGACGACTCTTCAAAAAAAAAAAACTGTTCCTTTTTTACATCCCTTTTCTCAATTCTGTGTTTTTCAGGTCATGTGATATCGTTTGCTGCGCAGTCAGACTTGGAAACAAGCCACACTGGGCAGTTAGCTTTTTAAAAAAATGTGCTGTAAAATCAAAGCCCAAAAGTTTGCCTGCACTGTCTTTCTCTGCTCTGGTTGTCTTGGTCAAAGAGACTATCTAATACCAATATAAAATAATCCCTTAATATCTGAAGCATACCCATCTACAATACAAGGAAGGAGACATTCTTAAATTTCTAGTTTGTGAATGCAAGCTTGTATACTGCATTACTGCTGACCACATCCTCTTATGCAGAGTCCCACCCGATGTACACCATCTGGTTGCTGTGCTTGGTCAATGAGTTCAACACTTGAGGTATGATCCTATTTCAACACGTCTCTCTTAGCAAGGGATTCAGGATGACGTCTACTTTGAAAGTTGACCGACTGACACAGACTAACTGGATGATGTTCTCACAGCTGTCCTCTGTAACTGTCTCCCTCACTACTTGATAAACACATTCATAATGCCCGAGTAAACTTAACAGGGGGTTTATTAAAAACTTCAGGGCCAAAAGCTAATAACGAACAATGTCTTGGTGACAAAATTCCATTCCCAAGATAGGAATGGGAAGGTCCAAGAGGTTTGCAGCTGTCGCCACAGTAACGGAGTGTAAGGGAAGAATTGCTGTTTACATACGTACACAACATCTGAAGGGTTTGCAGAGCACGACTTTGGCTGGAGCAGCATAATGCACAGCATCATGTGATTCAGGTTCTTCATCCAGAAGCTGGTGTGGTCCAGGAAAGAGGACAGAGTAGACAAGCTGTTTTAAGTTGTTCCAGAGATGAGGAGCACAGCCTCGTCTGGCTGCTGTTGTAAATATCAACGAAAGAGACCTTGTAGAAGGCCTGGCTGATAGTGGTTGGACAAAAAGAGAGTAAGAACAGTCTTGGGGGGTGTGGAGGCTAACCGGAGGCTCCTAACTCTGTTGGAACACTGTTCCGCTAAACAGTCTACGGAAGCTGTGTCGCGCCCCTTTAATTTACCGGAGGCATTAGAAGGAAGGGCGTGGAGGGGGCCGAGCCGGAGGTGGAGCTCTGTTGGGAGGTGGTGCCTGAGGAGGAGGAGGGAGATAGCCATTGGAAAAAGGGGTGGGTGTAGGAGATGGCGGCGCAGGAGGTGGGGGCAGATTCAAAGTGGTTGGGGGCAGAGCACGTGTCGGGGGTGGGGTGTAAGGAGGAGGTGTGGCTGATGGCGATGGAGTGACAGAAACAGGAGGGGGTGTCGGGGGCAGAGGCGGCAATGAGGAAGCAAACATGGGCGAAGGAGAAGACGGGGGGCTCTGAGGCGGCGGGGGCAACATGCCCTGGGGTGGAGGTGTGCTGCAGCCTTGTGAGGGATTGTAGATGGGGCTAAGATGATGGTTGTATGCTGGGTAGCGTGGTGGTGAATTGGATTTCACTCGAGTGAAGTTGATACAGCGACCCTGTGGAGAGAGATATAGTGATGTTGTCAAAGGTACGTAATGAGCAAACAACTGAAAAAATACACATCCTCAAAGCCAGATTGAAACGAACTGTTTGTTTATTTGTATATACACAGAACTGCTGACTGGCTCTGAAGTGCTAACAAGGCTGAGAAGAGCCAGGCAGGGTGAGCTCATATGACCAGTGAGGGAGATGTGAAGCCATGTACAGCTAAGCCAAACCCAGCAAGACACAGGGATAAATCTGCCATGTGAGGTCCAGAGGCAGCCCATATAGGCTTTCCTTTATCCACCTGAGATCACAGCAGCCTGTATAGGCACTTGGAGTGGACAGGTGAAAAATGATCTTGGCCTCATCCAGCCTCAGCTCTCCTGCTGCTCTATGGAAACACTCCGATTGCAGCACCAGATGTTCATGTGAAAACATGGCAGGCTGTGAGTCCAGAAATCTTTTTTCCCTGAACATGACTCTGCTCTGACTTGTTGTGGGAGGACCAGCTATTTTGATATGAGTCTATAAGAGTTCTACCATCTGCTTGTCTGGCCTTTCTTTATCTGCATGTTTTGAGTCGCTTGTGATTTAACAACAAAATGCAAGAGCAAAAATTGAATATCACCTTGCACTCACTTTTACACTCATAGTTTAGCAACTTCCATATTTAATGACATATTTTTGGCAGAGATTTATGTGCTTTCTTCAATATTATATGTTGCCACACATTATGGATCCTTTCCTGAATTGTGTACCGATTAGCTTGTCCCAAGGGGATAAGATTACTATTGGCAGAATTCAGGGGGTTCAGGGGGTAACAGTTTGAACTCAGTATTTGTGAGTTAAACAGGTGATTCTTAGGCAACTTTATTTAATGCACCAAGGTGATGGGATACACAGAAGAGCTTCTATCTCTTTACCTGTTTACATAGCTGCATGTTTTCATGGAGAATCTGAGGTACAAATACCTCACTCAGATGTATCACAGCATAGTCTTCCTGTAATTTGCTTCTGTCATAGCCACTTCTAACTATTGTAAAAACACAAGCAATACCTTGTTTTCAAGTTCAGGCTGCTTTACCTAACTCTTTAGAAATTTGTTGCTGAATCCAAAGGTAAGAAGGACATGTTCAGTTGTGTTATAATCAGATGCCTGTAAAACCAGGGTGTCCAGCCGGAGCCATGCCGGTGTTAGAAAATGCATTTCACTTAGCTACTGATTGGCATCAGAAATACTGGGTGAATTGGCTGTCTGAATAATTACCTCAGTAAATTAAATGAGACAAAAGTAGCCAACAGCCCCTGAAGATGAGGGTTAGCAACCTACGTAATGAGGAGTTACGGGAAAGTAAAACAAGGTCCTGATGTTTATCAAAGCTGTGTCAAGAGAAATGCTTGAACTTAGTGCTCCCTTTCAGGGAAATGAAACGTGTTTATAAGCTGCTACACTGTGTTAATTAGTCATGCATGATTAGACATTTCCACTATTCTAGGAGGAGGATGAAGGAGAGATTTTACTAGGCCAGTTTACACCCTTTTATTACTTTATTGATCCTGGGGAAGCTCTAAAGATTAGTGTGTTGACTTTAGGATCTAATTGCATCCAGAAGATGCTTGTTTACTAAAATGATAGGTCGCTGTTGTATTTTGTAATTCTCTTCCTGTGTATTAATGAACCCCATTTTCAGGATGAAGTTTTGCCCTTTAAATTATTGCGTATTCAAGCTTGAATCTGTAAGATCCAGCTACTGGCTCTTCTGCTTTTTCAGATGACCCCCGCCAACTCTGCTCCTTGCTTCTGTCATGTGTACTGACATCCAAGCAGATCCTAATGCAAACAGACAACCAAACCAGCTGCTCCAAAACTTCTCTTCTCTGCCCCAATTCATTTAATGCATTTTTAAGAACACGAGGCTGTAATTCTTCCACATTATATACTTTGCCCGCTGGCTTGTGGATGTCAGCTACTAAACAGTTTTGTGAGATTCCCAGTGATGACTAATCCTATCAAAAAGGTTACATTCTCAGAGCAACCGCGGATTTGAATCTGAAAAAGAGAAAAGGATACGGGGTCAAATTTTCTAGAGAAGTTTTGACCATGTCATTATAAAACCAAAGCAAATGGTAGGCATGCTTGTCCAAATGCTTGCAGTTTTCTACAAGTATTATTCTCTGATTTCCAGTAAAAGTTACAATATAGACAACCAAACACAACAGTGAACAGCAGGCCTCAGTTTAAGGCTCGAGTGATTCATTGTGGACATGCTGGGCACAGATTAATGATGACAAGAAGTGACTTCATTAACATTCTGGGTGGAATTCCTAGAACAGAGAATATGCATCCCATTCAGCCATCAATCTAGACTCCACAACCAAAGAAACAGCCTACAGCCGAAAGGCCGTTGGGAATTATATAAACAGTACATGTCAGAATGTGGATGTCCAGCATTTGCCTCATTTTGGCAGAGGGACCGGGGTGGTGGAGAGGGGGAAGGGATAATTGCGCTCTCTTTATTACTTCAGCAGACTATAGTGCATTCTTCCAATCGGGCGCAACATGAACAGTCTTTTTCTTCTAGATGCCAGCTCGCCACACGCCTTCCAGCAGCCTCTGCGCCTGTGCGCAGTCTATTAAAAACAGCTGTGGCCCTTTAAGATGCGTTGTATCTCTGCTACAGAGTTCGATTCAGAGCACCGCTTCAGTCGGCCCGTTTCTGAAGCCACTCGAGCAAGGAGCGACGCATTCCTGGAAGTCGGTGTCAATCTGCCCTAATGTTTTGTCAGGTTACATCACGGGACGATGGTGTTAATTCCTGACTTGTTGCTTTTCATAATGATGAATGACTACAATGGTCTGCCTGCATTCTTCAGTCACTCACCGCATTCAATGACTGAGTCTTGCTCAGTAGACTTTTAATTTGAACTGACCTGTGAGCTACTTTGGAGATCATAGTGAATGTCATGGTCCTGAACTTCAGTTTTGCTCATGTTCTAATAGCTAAGTAACTGAAATAATTGAATTGTTTACTTCTGGGATTCAGACTAAACTCATCTGCACTAAGTTACATATTTTAATGCACCATAAAATGGGTTTATATGACCAAACTATCAATCGGCTTATGACAGGATTGGAATCTGGTTTGCAGTCATTTAAGAATTGGATATACCCCAATAAAGTGATTTTTAAACATCAAAGAAAAGATAGAATGGTCATAACACCTTTCCTGAATGAAAATGGCACTCTGTGTGTAGTTGTTCATCTTCTAGTTTGCCCGTGTTAAAAACGACTGCAGCAGCTTTCTTGAGTAGAACTTGAGCCCTGTGGTGCCACTAAGCAGGCAACATAACACAGGATGTCGTCTGTAGGGCTTGAAGCCTACTGGATTGTTCCAGTGGTACTAGGTTTACCGTAGGAGTGATATACCTTCAGAATCTGACCCTGGAACAGAGATCTTTGTCTCCTCAGCTGACCTATTCTCTAGTTATAGGCAGACTATAGTGCATTTGGCTTGAAGGAAAAACAGGAATTTTATGCACCTGGTGGTGTTCTGGTACATTCACAAAATCTGTACTTTTTGAAAGCTTTTGGGGAAAAAAATGTATCCCAAATGCTCCTGAAAGAGGAAAGAGTCTATGGTCAGCTGAGCCTTTCCTGGACACCTAACGCATAGGCTGGAGCATTCCAAGATGCACGTTGATTTAGGACATGTCGCATTGTGCTCAATGTTCTGCTCAGATCTCGTCTTTCCCTACAGTGGGATTGGACTCTTTGAGGGGAAACCCTGCAATTATGCTTACGTTTGCTCTGGTTTTCCTTGCCCGTAACGTGCTGGTCGTTACAAAGCCAAACTGAGTGCCTTCAAGCAAAGCCACACCTCAGCTCCTACTACAAGTGTAGTTGTATCACACTATTAAAACGTACCCTACATTGACTGAAGCTGATTAATGGTTTAAAGTTTAGTGGAAGCTGCTGGTACCTTGTCTCCAGGCTGTGGTCTCATCACTGACACACGGTCGTAGCCTTTTCTTAGCAACACCCACAAGGCATCCAACTTTCCCTGGAAGAAAAGCAGAAGTGATATGCCCAGTCACTTTGACTGATGATGGTGCGGTCAATCCTGGAGTCAGCCTAGATGGACAATATGAAATTTCCTGTACATTTTACCTGTCTTGCCAGATATGTTGGTGTTTGCATAAATATATGCGTCCCATTCAGGTAAGTAAATCCTGTCTGGCACTAATCAGAAGTCCTTATACCTAATAGTTATTTTTATGCTGTCTAACTTCAACTGACTATATCACCAAAATAACAATACTTTGGTGGACCAATCAGTCACAAAAGGAAACAAAATTTTCGGTTTTTGAGGAAGCATTTTCATGTTGTGTGAGATTCACTGTGGATGATTTTGAGTCTTGTTTTGTTCCCAAACATGCTTTTTAGTTTTTCTGCTTTTCAGTAATGGTTCATCTGTCATATATTCTGTCCAAGCAGCCATGCCAAGGGAATCAAGACGGATGTGTAAAAATGCCAAAGGATATTGCACGAGAGGAAAAATGGAAGGAGAATTAGGGCGGTGGTAATATTAGAAATTTTCTCCACTAATCCAGGTTCATCCTGGATGACTGCAGATTTAAGTTCATGTGCTTATTTATTTATTTACTTTATCTGACCTACTTTATTTGTGATTCCTTTCCAAAATCATTTTTACATAGTTGTTTGCTTACTTAGAATTCTGTGTCTTCAGTGATCAATTGGGGGTGTCTTTGTGGGGCAGAGGGGCTGGAGGTGGGGGTAAAGGACTGTATTTGGGGCAGAGGAAAAAAAGAAAACTGCACAAAAGAATCTGTTTTTCTGCTGAAAACTGCTAGCTCTGCTGCTACAGTCTCCCTGAGGTCAGTCCAGTTCATATCTGGTTTCTATTAACAATCCCCAGCTGACTGCGTACTTCTGAGAAGGCGCATTAACTCATTCCTGGCCTCTCAGCATTGCTGCGCTTCAGGGGAAGCTGCCCATGATCGATAGCGAAACTAGCGACACAGAAACTACAGTGGCTGAGGTTTTCAAGTGTTCAAGTTTCCAAGCCGGTGACGACTTCAGGGACGTGTACCTTGATTGGAGAATACCACTTGCGCGGCTCACGCGGCTTGTGCATGCCGTTGTTAAGGGTGCGGACAGACGGCTGCTCGAACTCCTGCTCGGGCATCTTCACGCGGGCGTTCTTGGCTTTCTCCAGCTTGGCGCCTTCTTCGGTGGAGCCCTTCTCTCCCCAGCGCACCTTGGCGTGGAATAGTTGAAACATCGTTGAAATGGCGCACTTCCAATAAACGTCAGTAAATGTAGATGTACTTGAACTGTGGGTAGTGGTGTGCGCACGAGCGTGAGTTGCGGAAACACCGATACCAGTGAATGGTTGTCAGTTGTAACTATACAATGGGCATGAACAGGCTGGCACAGTATGGCAGACATTATTGCATGCCTGTGCATAACTCTGCATGTTTTTAGTAATGTATAAGCTACGGTGTAGTTGTGGATGGTGAGTTAGGAGTGGTTTTGCTACTAAATACTGGAGTTTGGATGGTTCAGAAGCCAAAGCATAAATGTAAACTGTGTAGAAGGTATTCCATAGATTTAGGTAGTTTAAACGGTGCACTGCGAGCTTGGGTTAAATGTGAGTTAAATGTGCTTTATAGCAGTGTCAGCACTGTGAAAGGTTTAGCATGGCTGTCAATATATTTGCAATATTATTTCTTAGTGATGGGAGAGATGAGGCTTCAAGACCCATGGTGGGTGATAGTACTGTTATAACTTTTGGTGCCATGAAAATGGTTCTTCCTCACTTACTTCCATCCTCTTTATCCCGCCAACCCCCCGACCCCCATAATAGGAAGCGTCCACTGTAGGCCACTTCTTCTTTGGAGCTTCATCTTCTTCATCCTCCTGGAAGGATGAAGAAAAACAGACAGGGAACTTTAAGATGCTGGAGTTGAGGGGTTTTATCTGGATGTGCAGAGCTGTAGGCTGACACATCACTTCTGAACCCCCCCCCCCGTTATTTTTCCTTGTAGCGCTCATCCCTGAACTCCATTTGGCAATGTTTACTATTTCGTGACTTGTTTTACATGCCTACAGATTCCCTCCATCCCCTTCACTGTATAGCCTACATTACATCTGATGATGGGACAACCCCCCCTCCCCCCAGGTTCCATCTCTCAATTCTCAGTCGTTTCTCTGGAAGTAATTTAGGGTATGGGGTACTTTAAGAAATCTCAGCCTTGCACAAGGAGCAGAGTAAAAACCTAAAGGCCCGTTCCCTTTGATATACAGCCTCACTTCTTCACTGGGGTATCCATGATTAAACAGAACTTCATGTCTCTTCATTCATGACTCCCACTGTAGTAAAAATGGACCCTCCCAAGCTCTTGCCTAACTACAAACCAGCATCATCATATTAGCATTAAGACTTGGACAATCCCCTCTTATTCCCTCTGCCTTGAAGAATGCACTGTTTTGTCATGAAGAGTATAAATTATAATGACAAGGATTTATGTAAATTAATGCTAAAGGTTTTGGTGGTGGTTTAATTGTCGCAATCTAAAAGCCATTAAAAATGTCAAGTAGCCTTACTGATCTGCATGTTACTTTAAATATATTGTTTTTCCTGACTGATCCTGGGTCACGGGCGTTTCTTCGAAGAGATTATCGTTTCTTTGACTGGATTAATCTGTCTGGCAGGTCATGGAGTCCCAGCAGAGTAGTGTTTTCAGAACAGTGCTTCAACAACAAACGGTTGCGCAAATTGCCTTAATGGGAACCTTGCAGACAGGATAACACATCATCAGCGTCGGTGCATATTTCTTAGGCAGTTCTCATTGTTATGGTTTGAGTTTGGTATTTTGAGTGTTCGCCCATCCAAGCTGTTGGTCACCTGCCCATAAATAACACAGCAGTTCAGCAGAGCCTTTAAAACCTTTTGTGGAGACTGATCCAAATGAAAGTCGACCCACACTCTGTAGGAATGGGGGGGCTATAATCTTCACAAACAGGTATTAAAATAAGAGATGAAAATAAGGGCAAAACACTAACAAAATGGGTGAATGACAAGTTAGAGGGTCTAAAACGTGCTGTGATATTGTTTTGGTAGAGCCTCTAGTTCTGCCCTTTTCATCTCTTGAAGCAATTGTTGACTTGAAGACTATGGGATGTTAGAAAGCATTCCTCTGAGTTATGGCATTTCCTGTTTTTATGGCCAGGCTCCAGCAGAAGGAAGAAGGGAAAGACAGGCTGACTTTCCTTTAGGGCTGATGACACTACCAACTACTTTCAATATTTCTATGATTTTTTTTTTTTTCCCCATGTTCTGCTTTCATTGAATATGGGTGGATTAAGCTTTGTTCCAACAAATGAACTGTCTGTTAATATAAACCACCATTTAACACAGATGAATTACTTGGTGTTGGAGATATTGCAGCATCAATCCAGATGTGGTCAGTAGCTGAAATTTTCTGCATGTGATTTTCTGATCTACTGCCCACTGATAAAATCCCCCACCACTGTGTATATTCATTAGTAAGGTCATTTTAAAGTAACTTATATTTTATGTAAGTATGTATTGTTGTACATTTGATTTATTCATATTGTGATGAAACAGAACTAAAGCAAAATATTTACCAGCATTAGGTATTAGAATATCTTTTTTTTTTTTTTAAAAAAAAAAAAAAAGCCTTAAAATTAACAACTGGGGTTTGGATACAATTACAATTATGTCTAATTTCAAGTGACCAACCGGAACATTGAGTTGTGTAAACTGAAAGCTTCTCTCAAGGATGGGCTTGTCTAACATTCTACAAGTAACTGAAATGGTATATGTGCTGTTAAAGCTAACGCCCATGGTTAGGCCTTCATTTTTAGCTCTGCATTAAATGGTGGGGCAGGTTTCTATCAAGGTGATTTATTTACCAGTAATGTCTTGTGGACAACATATTGTTATCAACAGTCTTCACTGTTTGTGGTGAAAACTGGCCATGCTGCCATGCTGGCTGCTTAAAGGCATTTGGAAGCCAGGGCAGTTAAATAAAAGGAAGGAATTTGGTAGGGGTGGAGCTTTGATTTTGGATGGGTTGGATGTCTTTGCCTGTTTACCTCAAAGACGAAAAGGGTAGTGTAATGCTTGGCTCCAGTTCAGTGCCAGTGAAAATCTCAATACCGAACAGGACCGTTTCATGGTTTAGAATTGCTATACCAGTGGTTCCCAACCTTTACCATCTCACGGCCCACCAAGAAAAGCGCAAAGGCTTTCTCGGCCCACCACAGACCATCCTGACAAAAACAGCTAAATTAATGCAATACAATTACGGTGGCTCCCCCATAGTACCTGGCTCACAGGTTGAAAACAACTGTGCTATGTCGTATAAAGACTTTAAACGCTCCTTCCAAAGTTTACCTGATGAAATTTGCAATCCAATTCCTATTAGTGTAGCATACGTCAGGTGAGTGCTCAGGTGTTATGTGAGGTGTCTTTGTGAACATCATATAAATTATATTATGAGAGGAAAAAAATACTAAACTCACTTCAAATATGCTCACAGTAATTATTAACCTTACCATAAATAAAGCAGGGAAAACAATTAGGTCTTTTGGTTTTCCTAGATAATTAAAGCTGATATTATGCAAGACTTCAGCTGTTTTTAGCATGACGCGGTCAGTCCCACTAAAAGAACCACATTTGGAGAGCTTAGAGCATTCAGCTGTCTGAAACACACTGCCATGTTCCTTACCGAACTGTCTTGCACCACAGGAGGAGGGGGCTCACGGATGATCTGTTGGGACAAGGCCAGGCATTAGACACAAGCACTCTCATACCAACATACCAACATATTACAACACTTGCTTTCCCCTACTGCGGGATCTGGACTATGTTTTTTTTATTCGCATGTCACATGGCCTGAGTAATGGCTCAAATGTGTGCCAGAAGATCTAGGCTACACAAAAACACATGACTGAGGAATTGTTTTTTTCATCCTTTTCCTCATTTTTTTTGCTTATTTACAAGGATGGTGCAGCAGCCTAAAATCTGTGGCCCATCTGGATAGTTTCCTAAACTGGAGGAGATGCAGTGGTCATTGCTGGGGACCTGGCTACAGCACTCTGTCAGTGCCACACAAGCCAGGAAGATTCACACAGTGTTTGACTTGATCTTTTTCCATAGCTGGTATGGGATTGTGTAGAGAATTAAGAGATGTCAAATAGTGACTGAAAGCTGATGAAAACAGGGTTGTTATTTCTGTTGGTTTTTGTCATCATTCTTTCAGCTACTTGGCTTCTGTAAACTGAAAATGTCAGCAGGTTAATTATGAATAACAAAAAAAATCTAAATCATTTTGTGAAAACGCTCACTAGTTAACTGGTATGTCTCAGTCCAACATTGGGAAGCAGGGGTTTGAGTTGTGTGTATGAGTCTGCTGTCAGAGGCTAAGCCAACGTGATGACACTTCCACCTTGTACCTCAGCTGATTGAGTAAATGGAGCACTCTATAAAGAGGTGGCTTATGGGTCGGACAGGAAGAGCCCCAGAGGTGAGCTCCTGAAAGATGCTAGCCAGGGTGAAGGATGGCAGGTTGGCAGTCAGTGCGAAAACATTGCCTCTTGTTAGCTGCCATATCATCAACCTGAAGTGCATGTCCGTATCCCATAGTAACCAGCCATTACCCTCCAAAGGCTCTTATTATGTTTTGATACCACAGAATCTAGAGAGCAAAGGACTGTAAGCTAGTGACTTTCTTCCATTTGTGAGAGTCACGTTCTCACTGGGAGACAGATTCATCATGGCTGTTTGCAGCGGCACCTCAACAGTAACAGAACAGTTCAGAGCGGAGCACCAATTCCCTGGAGACCAACGCCATTGTGAATGAGGACAGCGATGTTGGCAGAATTCCGTGTCCAGTCTCCTGGGATTTTCGTGACACCGAAACGATTCAACGCGCCCCGCTCTCCCTCCCCTTATTTTGTCTTCTCGAGACTCACATTCCAGCCCCTGCTGCTCGTCCAGCACTGACTTTAGCCTGCCCATTTCCTGAACTTTGGGGGGCTGTGTGATCCAAAGTAAAGAGAGCTGGATTTTGATTTGATCTTTTATAAGTTGGTTGTAACCCTTGCTTTCTTTGGGTCAATAGAAGATAGAAGGCTAATAATGATGTTGTTTTGGGCCAATCAGAAGATTTAAGATTAAACTACGGAGCAGGAGAGACCAAATGCACATGAATAACACACCACCCTTGAAATAGTAATTATGCAAGAAACCAATTTACTGCAATTAATGTAAAGCAAAAGAAATTGCAAACTGTCTACCCGAGTAGTGAAAAAACATATACATAAACCACCAGATCCCTTGAAATTGTTTCAAAAGTTCACTCAAGTCCTCTGTCGCAATAACATAACTCAACGTCCTCAACACCTTGATGATAAAGACGTTCCTACCACACTGTAGAATGAGAATGGGTAGGTAGGCCTATATGATGAAATCCAATTGAAGTTCCAAAAAAGAAGCTCTCTGCATGCAGCTGTTTAGGTTCAGTTCCTTGGGCTTCGGCTTGACATCGATGTATCCAATGTTTTAAACTCTAGTTCCAGGTCACACAAAAAAACCGACCTACAGTTTATAATAGGCCAAATATGTGTAAAATACATTGTTTCACAATATTAATCAAAAATAAAATCCATTCATTTAAATATACTCTTTGCACTGTAATCAATTTACATTAAGTAATCGCCCTACTGTAGTCTTAGTACCATTCTCAGCTCCTTTTAACTTAACCAACTGGCTGTCATTACCTCATATTATAACATTTTATACGTGTAACGTGTAACAATTTGTACGTGTTGCACAACTTCAATACATTACAGAAATCTTTCTCACACATCACAAATTACACTAACAGTAAAATAATCATATATTCTAACTAAAATACAACACAACTTTCTTGTTCTATTTTACCTGATTTATATGTAAAACAAGTTCACATTAAAAAGAATCGCCGCATTTAATATCAAACTAATTAGCATTGCGGCTAGCTTATAACATGGCAGTTAGCTTTGCGCTTGCCGTGCAAGACTCCGCTGAGAACATGAATCGCAGTCAACTTTACAAGAGTTCCAACGTACAGTAATACTATTACAGCGGTAAAAACCTGATGTTTTAGTATCGCTTTACTCAAAACCAACTGTTCAATTCTCTTCAAAGGCTAAAAAAAGAACTGTATATGCGCTACACAAACTCCTTGCGCATTATTCGGACTGGCTGAACTACTCAAGTGCATAGTTTGTATGTGAAATTAAATTAAGAAACTCAAACGTCTTTCCTCTATGAGCCTCATTTCTTTGTTTCGTTTAACACTTCTATATTGGTACAACACTGTCAAAGTAAATTTAGGTAACATTAGCAATTTAATGTAACTAATTAATTTAAACATTCACTTTTATCCATATTCCTAACCTGAGTTATACTCTCCCCTCTTAAAGCTATGCACGTCCCTGTGCATGGAAATGGCTGCTTAGTAATGAGGTCTATGAGAAGAACAATTTTGTGACTGGATCCTCTTGTAAGACTTGAGTAAAAGATGCACTCAACCCTTGAAATAATGACTGGGCACCAATGGATCGCCAAGGTGAGCATACTGAAGTCTTTGAGGTTGGATCTTATGTCTTGTAGATTTCTGAAGGAAATGGACTGTTTCCGTTCTTTGGTCTAACTGTATACACAGGAAAATCTCTGGCTTGCTTCACCATTACATGAATGGAAGGTTCCCATTTGTCAGCAAGTTTATGCTTATCACGCAGACAGACAACTCTCACTAACACTCGGTTACCAGCTTCTAAGTTAGAGGCAGTTACATGTTGATCAAACCTTATTTTATTCTTTGCTGCTGTCTTCTCAGCATTTCGTGTGGGTATGCTGTAACTCTCCTGAAGATGTGACCTGAGCTCTCTCACATACTGCAAGTGAGATTTGTGCTGACTGCTCCTCAGGGGTAAGCCAAATGCCATATCTATAGGCAACCTAGTCTGGCATCCAAACATTAATTCATATGGTGTGAATCCTGTTACATTTTTCTTTGTACAGTTGTACGTGTGTACCAAGGGTTTCACAAAGTTCCGCCATTGCAACTTGTCTTCATCTTTCAGAGTCCCGAGTGTGTTCAACAGGGTGCGGTTGAAATGCTCTACTGGGTTTCCTCTGGGATGATAAGGAGTGGTACGAATTTTATGGATACCCATGATCTCACATAGTTCCTCAATGGTATGTGACTCAAAATCTGGGCCTTAATCGCTATGCAAGCATTCCAGAATACCATAATGGACTATAAAATTTTCCCACAGGCATTTTGCGACACTACGTGCCTTTTGATTGGATGTTGGTCCGGCTATGGCATGCTTTGTAAAATGATCAGTGATCACCAAAATATCTGTTGTATTGCTTCTGTCAGCCTGTATGGACAGAAAATCCATGCAGATGAGCTCGAGGACTGTATATTGATCAATGGAAGTGCTTTCCTACGTATGCACTGATCACAAGTTTTGATTTTTCTCTCTACATCATCTGCCATCTTTGGCCAATAAAAGAGGGTTCTCACTAAGTCTAGAGTATGTTCAATACCCATATGGCTCATGTCATCATGAAGGCTTTACAGAACAACTGCATGAAGCTCTTCAGGTAGGACAAGTTGATAAGTTATTTGACTACTTTCTGTACGTTTACAATGGAGGATTTCATTGTCTATAACCAGGCGATTAAGCTGTTTTAGTAGAAAAGAAATTTCAAGACGTTCTTTTCTAATCATGGAGCACAACTTTTCGCCACTTTCTAACTGGAAGATAATAGCATTGAGGCAGAGATCAGCCCTCTGTTTTTTTCTGATGTCATTTCTAGATAAGTCAGGAATGATTGGTAAACCACCATGGTAGTCTTCATCTACAAAGCTATCTAGTAAAACATCATGAAAAACAGTTAATGACTGAATCAGGGCTAATGAACTGTTATCATCTTCAATTGTACTACGGATGATATGTTTCTCACAGACAGCTTGCACAATATCCTGAGTCACATTGGTCATTGAGTCAGGTGAATGAGTTTGAGTGAACTGTTGTATTCTGTCCTGCTCTTTTTGTGAGGCTATGTCATTGATCAGTGCACCATGAGGTCTCCTAGAAAGACCATCTGTCTGAATTCTGTCTACCTGCTCGTGGTACAAAGCTGCCCCCAGTCCTGTGGTGCTGGCATCGGTGTATGATGTAAGGGAGCTTGAGGTCAGCAAACTCCAGCATAGGGGTGATAGTAAGTCTATCTATGATGGTGTTAAATGCAAGCTCACGCTCGGATGTCCACCTGCTACCATAGGACTCCTTCGGATCATAATACTAGTTAGTCTTGGATTTTTGCTTGGCATTTCTGTACGGGGGATACCCAGAGGTGAGATTGGTGAGGGGTTTGACTTTGTTGGAATAACCTTTGATGAAACGCCTATAGTATCCAGCAAAACCAAGGAACAAACGCAATTCCTTCAAGTCTTTAGGTCTAGGCCATGTTTTTGGAGTGTCCACTTTGTCGGGATCAGTCTGTACTCCATTCTGTGACACCGTGCCCTAAGTATTTGATGGATGTTTGCTAAAATTTACATTTCTCAGGGGAGAGTTTTAAACCATACTCTCTAAGATGATTCAAGACACCACTTTCAAATTCATTTCCCCGATGCATTTCTGCATTAAGCACTGAAAAGTACTGGGAGCGTTCGTAATCCCTTGTGGCATACGACTGAACTCCCAGAAACCTAACAGACATACAAAAGCAGTCTTGGGCTTGTCAAATTCTTCCATCTCAGTCTGATAGCAACCAAATTTTAGGTCTAGCACTGAGAACCATTTGGATTCAGCGAGTGCAGAGAACGTTTCTTCAAGATTTGGAAGTGCGTAAGCATCCCTTTATAGTCCTGAGGTTGAGCTTTCTGTAATCTACACAAAGATGAATATCTCCATTCTTTTTCTCACTACAACTATAGGGGATGAATATGCGGATTCAGTTTCGCGAATCACTCTGGCATGAAGTAATTCCTACAGATGCTTTCTGACAGCTTCCAGGTCCTGTTGGTGCATAGGTCGTGCTCTGTGTTTAAAAGGTGTCTCATCTGAAAGTTTGTTGGAATGTTTCACTTTATCAGTTCTGCCAAAATCCAGATTATCCTGAGCAAAAACTTCAGGCATGGCATTCAACTTGCATGTGATGCTCTCCTTCCATTCCACAGGAATTGGGGAATCCCCAAAATTAAAGCTCAAATGTGACTTTTTAATCTTTCTCTGATGAAACCATATTCTGCTGTTTCGACAAGACAGTGCTTACAGCAGTAAGCTCAGCAACAACACACTTCTAGGGAAGAGTTATACGATGATCAGACTCATTTGTGAGTATCACTGGCTCTTTGTATGGTGCTTTAGCAGACAGGTCAATGAAGCAGGGTTTTACCAGCAATCCTTCTGGCAAAGAAAAATTTGTGCTCTCCATCAGAACTGATGTCTCTTGGATGTACCCATCTGCTACAATACAACCACTCAGAACTAAACCCTGGCCAGTTGGTACTATCTGTGGGTGCTTTCTATACAGTTTAACAAACCCACAACTTCTACCTTTTCGTTGTCTCTATCTTAGATTGAGAATGTTTCGTACTACTTTATAACCATATGACAGGGACTGTGGTATTTCTGAGGAGGATTCACAAAGGGCATCATAAAGGACATTGAGTGTGTTAGTACCAATTAGTACCAGTTGTTGAGAAACAGTGCGTGTCTGGAACCACCAAGGCAAGCGCTGACACATCTGTATTCACCCCAACAAACTGTTCAGGAACAGTGACTGTTATCTCAATGTATCCCAAATAGGCAACCAGACTGCCATTGGCCCCTTCTATTAACAGCAAAACAAAAAGTGACTTTACCTCATTTTCAGACAGGTGTTGTTGGTAAAATGACTGTGAAACTGTGGTCACCTCCAAACCAGTATCGCGTAAGCAACTAGTGCAAACTCCTATCTGCACCCGTGCTGTAGTCTTTGCACCTACTAATCCTTTAGGTAATGTGACGTGTTCTTTTGTGTTTTCCTGTTTCAGCACTGTATGCTGTTTGACAATTGCTTTCCTTTTATCCTTAGTGGGACATAAATGACCAGCTGTAGTCCCTGCGTGCCCCTCGACAGGAACTGACTTCAGTTTAAAGAACTCTTGGGGGCAATTTCAGATTCCCACTTTCATTGCCGTTCTCTTAATTCTTTTCTCTTCTCTGCTACAAGAGCTGGGTTTTCATCAGACTCACAAGTGGCAACAATGTGCCCATCTTCCCCACACCGGAAACAGTACCAGGGTCTTGGCTTGGAACTGGCAGGCTTGTGAGGCAGGGACCTTGTTTCTGTCTTTGCACAGTCAGCTTTTTGACTTATGACCAGTCCTGATGCCTCTCTTCTAAAGGGTATGGTGTTAGCTGACTCCTTATCTCAGCAATTTGTTTCTTCAATTCAGTCACGCCATTTGAGTCAGTTTCCACACCTATTGCACCATACCTACAGGCACTTCGAACATGCGTGGAAGCTTTCTGCTTGGCGACCCCTAAGGTTGTTTCATCCTCACCACCTTTGCTTACTGTTTGTCTTGATTTGTACGCAACAGTATCAGCAGCTCTGCGAAAGCTGAGGGAGGATCCGTCCTGTGCTCAAGCTGAAGTTCAGTTAGTAAGCCATTTATCCCAGCAACCTCGACAAAATTGTTTGAAAAGGTGCTTATTAGCATTTTGTGCGGGAACTCCTCCAGCTCGCACGGCAAGAGCCAAAGCTACTTGAAGTCTCTGAAGGTAAACAGATGGCTTTTCTCCTAAGTTTCTTAGTGTGTTCCTGAATCGAGCAAAAAGCTCTTCGCCATCCTCTACTGCTCCATAGGTGGAATCCAACACCTGGAGATAGGCTGCAGGTGGAGCTTCGGAACCAAGATGTCTGATAACATCAGTGATGGGAGAAAGACGACTCTCAAGACTTCTTTGTGTTTTCTCAATATCCAGGACTGAAATGTCTTTCAACATCAACTCCGCATGAGAACACCGCATGTCATAATCAGCTTCACTGTATGGTTTAGGGGTTTTCCCTGAAAAAGCCCTAAGTCTCAGAGAAGAGTGAACATATGAGGACTTATCCTCACTAACTTTCTTGTTCTATTTTACCTAATTTATATGTAAAACTAAGTTCACATTAAAAGAATCACTGCGTTTAATATCAAGCTAATTAGCACTGCGGCTAGGTTTTATCATGGCAATTAGCTTACCGTGTGAGATTCCACTAAGAACATGAATCGCAGTCAACTTTACAAGAGTTCCAAGGTACAGTAATACTATTACAGCGATAAAAACCTGATGTTTTAATATTGCTTTACTCAAAACGAACTGTTCCATTCTCTTCACAGGTTAGGAAAAAAATAAACTGCACACCACACAAACTCCTTGCACATTACTCCGATTGGCTGAACTACTCCAAGTGCATAGTTTGTATGTGAAATTAAAAAAAACTCTAAAGTCTTTTCTCTATGAGCCTCATTTCTTTGCTTTGTTTAACACTTCTATATTGGTACAATATTGTCAAAGTAAATTAGGTAACATTACAAATTTAATGTAACAAATTAACATTCACTTTTATCCATATTCCTAACCTGGGTTACATGTTTCTCTTTCTTGTGTCTCAGTGGTTTTTTTTATGCTTAGTCAAGTTTCCCAGATTTCAGCAAGCAGCATCCCTGTGTTATCATCAGTTTTGATATATGCTAACTCTAACCATCCATTTTCCAAAATGCTCATCCCTGCTGGGACATGGGGGGCCAGAAGCCTGAGACTCCAGCAACTGAACATGTCAACTGCAATGACAGCACCCTTTTTTAAAGGTTCTTTTTGTGATGGTGCACTGGTTTTCTGATGTATATTCTACATCTCATCTATGACTGGACACCTCCATCCTGTCTATCAGAAAACTTAGCGACCCACTTACCACGGTGCAACACAGAGGCCAGAACCACCAGAGCAGGGCCAGAATCAGCAGGAGCATCAGGATGAGAAGAGCAATGGCCAGAATGGTCCCATCAGACTGAGGAAGGGGGGCAAAAGGTCCAGTAAAAAAACAGCTGTATTATCTACCACCACATTAGATGACCTGGTTGCCACCTACCTAGCTAAAGAGGAAAGTTCTGTGCAAACCATGTAATTACTGGTATTACTTGTATTACCTGTGAGTCCAACAGATGCTAGAAAAGTCAGTTAAGTGGAGCAGTGAGAAAGGAACTGGGCAGATGTGCAAATTTTTGCCAAACAGAGCATTTTAAATTTTAATAGGGTTGAACCCCACAGTACAGAAGGGACGTAATGCACGTTCTTCTTCTGTCCACATCACTGACGAGTTATCGGTGATGTAAAAGCAGTGCCAGTCATTGGGAACCTCCTCTACAGAGTTGGTGCATATATTTCACAACACGGTCCCATCGCAGTTCATGACCATTCCATGGGGTTTCCACTCACACAGCTGACGGTGCTGATGGTGACGGAACTTGAGACGAAGCTCAGGCCATTGTTCATGCTGACGTCCAGGGAGGCCGAACTTGAGCGTGACAGGAGCAGGACACAGAGACGGAGGTGCACAGAATGAAAAAGAAACAAGGAGACTGGTCACCAGACAGGAACACAAGAAGCTACAAGAGACAAAGAACACACTACGCCAAAGATGGCCGTGTCCTGGAAGGGACACCTGAAACTGCAAGTAATTGGCATGACTGAAGAGCTTCTCTACAGTCTACGTTCTACTCACGTTCCAACTTCGTTGAGAGCTGGCGCAGGGCAAAGTAGATAGGTTTCCATTACAACCAGGGGCTTTTTCACTATTGGGGCAAGGAAAGAGAAGAATTTGCTCAATACAAGATGCAACTTCCTCCTTTACCTCTTTCCTTTTGTTGCCCAAATAATGAGACAAGTGAAGCTTCAAAACCCCTGCTGGGTGGGAGTATCTCAAACGACCAATCAATGCTAGTTGACTCCCATCCACCACGTATTCTGAAGCCTCCATTGGTGCCAGCATTGATTGGTTAGCTCAGGATACTCCCACCCACTATGGGTTTGGAAACCTCCTTTGTCCCATCACTAATCATTAGCCATCAACAATGTGTCACACCACAGCTCCAGGAAGACAGCCAATACTGGTGGAAGGACGGCCATAACATATGTCACTTTCCAAGTTTACATCCCAAGAGATTTTCTATGAGTTGTTTAGCTAATGCTTTTATGTGTAAGTGACTTTACAATTTTTGCTGTTCATATAGTTGGAAACTTTTGCAAAGCTTATGCAGAACACATTGTGAAGCCATTTCTCGAGTATGCATAGCTATGGTGCTTCACTGGATCAGGTGAGAGGTATACACGTCCTTTAGTAATGAAGACTTCTTTATCAAAGAAAATGAGAGAGAAAAACGTGGCTGTTCAGAAACCAGGGTTCTCACTCTTCTCCTTGGAAAGAAAGGTTTTCACCCAAGCTGCCTGTTTATTCTGGCTTTAATGTAACATACCCCAGCTCTGAGGATATAGACACCAGAGCTTTGCTCTGATTTTTTTATTTTTTTACTAAAAGACCATGCTAGAGGGTGGAGGAAAGAAGGAGCACAGAAAACACTGGTAGATAAACAAATCCCCTTGCCAGCTAACACTGAGCGCCAGAGGAAAGGGCAGCCAGAAATCGCACTCTCAGAGCACAACCCCAATGGCACATTGGCCTGACTGCTTAGCAGTACTTTGGAGGAGAGTGCACAAAAGAGCGGCCTTGTAATGGGAGTGGACTGAACTCATCTACCAGTGACGTTACCATTTTGCAGTATTAGCACTTTTGCATTTTGCTACAAATGCAAATAGCTCGATTAAATATCAGGTTGCATCAATCAAGTGCATTGACTTCTCCCAATCTGATAGGTCATGGAGAATGTCAGCTCATTCTAACGCTAGGAAGAGCAGCATCTAATGCTTTCTCGTATGTGCTTCTCAGAATAGTTTTGGTTCAGACTTCTGATTCATCCATCCATCTTCCATCTTGCAGTTAGGCTACTTGGCATAGTTTGTGCACCCAGCAATGGACTGGCATGGGTGTACCCCAGCCCTGTGCCCTGTCCTAAACTGGATTGGTCCCAGGCTCCCTGCAACCCTGACCAGGATAAATGGTCAGAGTAAATACTCTAAGGCGAAATAAATACTTGGTAAGCTAGTTAATCCACAGGGAAATGTTCAGCTAGAGAGCGGTTCAGCTGCTGAGCATACAGTTTAGCATGGCTTTCTTTAAAGCCCTCTTAAATGTGTCCCAAATTGATCTTTGAGTCTGGGTCAGTTGTTGGGAATGTGTGTGTGTGTGTGTGGGTACTGTGTTGGTTGGCTGTGTGTGGTGCACTGGTGCTCTAAGCCTGGGACCACAGCATGCGTATGTCCAGGAAAAATCGCGCACTATTTAGAAAAGGTCCTATCGTCCTGAAACATGCATTTTTCTGGATAAACAAAAACCATGAGGCTGTGGGGAACTTCCTGTCCTCACATCGCTTCCATGGCTATTGCTTACCTGAGAGGGTTTTCTTATATATAAACAATTACGACCGCGTGCCTCGTGAAGTGCCCGCTCTTAAATGGAACCTTTTCTGACGTGCCAGTGTCACCGATGCAAAGTTTCATAGCTACCCATGCCCTTCATAACGTTTGCTACAGTATGGTTGTGTTGCACTGTTGTTTGTAACATAGAATTGGTTTCAATCACACTCTGAGTTCTTTCCCACCCGATCGAGTCCAAAAACATTAGTTTATCTTGCAAAAATCTCCGGCCTATTGAAATATTCTTGCGGCGTCAGCACTGAGCCTGTCGCGCTGTTTGTCATTAACACAGATGCTAAAGGGGTCTGCTAACATATGACTGAGAAGTAGACCCCCACAGCAGACACAGAACTATATACCACCCTTTCTTACCCAGATCCCAAAGCTTTGACTTGTATGGAATACAGAACTGGATTTATTACATTCTCGCTTGTATTTAGTGTGTTAGCATCCCCAGCTATACAATGGCAAGCCTCAGAGGGAAAGAGAGTAAAATGCATGCTTTTAGAGGGCTTTAAAGATTCTGAAGAAACTCTGAGGTTCCTCCAAGACTTGTATTCAATCACCATATCATGTGTGACCCTACTTTAAGACGTCTGTGTTACTTCTGTTCAACTCCCAAGCAATAAAACAAAAATGCCCTCAGAAATCTTTCAGCAGCACATATGAGGTCATGTTCATTTGAATATATATCATCCTAGTTCCATCAACCATTTCTGAATGCCTTGTTTTCTACAACTGTGAACACAATCACAGGTTTATTAAACGGTCTCAACTTTACAAGTCTTTAAAGGGGTTATATTGCCCCAACACAAGCATGAACTCCTCTTGCAATTGTCAAGCTTCTGATCTTTCGTATGGCCTTAAAAGGTTTCAGACGTTCATACGTTCATTTTGCTGCAGCTCTTTACCATTTTTGCTCACTGTGAGGAGGAGGAGCATGTAGAATACCACTTACTGATAGTGACAGTGTCATTGATGCGGAAACTGCACAGGACCTTCTCAACGTTGCGAGTGTGCAGGAATCCGTTCCCTCTCACCACCACCTCGAAGGATTCTGGAGAGAGAGGAGAGCAGTCGCAAAAACGTGCATGTGGTTACGGATTGAGCCCGGGGGGGTCCTGGAGTCTATCCAAGGCAGTACAGAGAACGAGGATGGGGTACATCCTGGACCAGATGCCGGTCCATCAGATGGTGTGCACACACACACCACAGGCAATTTATAATCACCAACTACGCTCACGGCATGTCTGTGGACTGAGGAAGGAAACTGGAGTATCTCCTGCAAGACACTATGAGAGCATGCAAACTCCACACACGTAACATGAGAGGGACTCGAACCCCAACCTTGGAAGTGTGAGGCAACAGTGGTACTTCTCTGAGCTGATTTGGCCTCACGGTTTGTTTTGTGTGTTCAGAAAATAATTTTGCTCATAGTCTCTTATATCACTGCATCACAAGGACTGCTGGCAGTTTTACATAGCTTTAAGACGGTGGGCAAGTATAAAAAAATACAAAATATAGTCCGAACCATGTCTTGCATTAATACATGAATCCCATATGAAAATGTTAATAATTTGAGGGGAAAGCAGGGGAATACAGCAATAATTGGCAGTTGCTTACCTCCTGCACAGATGCTGGAGGGCTCGGCTGCCAGGATCTCAATGCAGGACTTCTTTAGGATCTGAAGACAAAGAGAAAAAGCCGGAGGAAAAATATGGCTTCGATCTACTGGAAGCCCATATGACCATTCCTAAGTCAGATCAAATGTTCTCATTGGTTTATGGTGGGTCTCTGGTGTTCTGCAGGCTCAGTACAGTGAGCGGATGGAAAATGACCAATCGAAGGAAGAGGATGGCATTCTGACACATGCCATAACATCCCCAGAGCTGTTATGTAACATTCTCCATCGTGCTAAAACATCAAGGACATTTGCTGTGACAGTTGGCCCACTGGCGCCTCTGTGTAAGAAGGCCTGTGGAGTTTAAAGGTACAGTAGGTCTGTCTGATTTACTGGCAGTACTTCATTTTCTTTAAATGTGCAGTGTAGCTTCCAGTATGCCACTAAAAGGCACTGGATGATAGCTGTTCTGACAAACCGAAACGACAGCCTGCAGAAACCCATCACCTGAACACAATATTCCTCAAGTCACACCTTTTCTCTCCAAAGTAACATTTTCCCATTCACAGACATTGATATTTCACTGGAGCTTAGAAGTTAAGTCTCATGTTAAGTCCCCAACATTAACCATCATCCTTGGTGTCCTTCTCTACCCAGCCTTATTCAAATAAATCAATTTTATGGTCGTTACCTTCGTAAAATGAACTGTAATCGAAAACAGCCAGTGATGCCAACAATAAAATTACTCTGATTGAACTTAGCACTGTAAACCTGTTTTGCACTGTCCAACAAGCTTAAAAGTACAGGAATGATTGAAGTGTTTCTAAAGTTTCTTTTTCCAAATTTCCATCCATCTTCCAGCCACTTATCCAGTACAGGGTTATTCTGTTAGCCTGGAGCCAATTCCTGGCAGCACGGGGCACAAGGCAGTGGAACACCCTTGGATGGGATGGTGGTGCATCACAGGATACACACACACTTTCACACTCCGCAGACAATTTAGAGATGCCACGTCACAAAACGACATGACTCTGGACTGCAGAAGGAAACCAGAGTTCTCAGAATCCACCAATCAGACCAATTTAGGCACCAACTGAAGGAGAGATGTGTCTTTCACAGCTGCCACACCGCATATCGCGTGCACTTAATAGCCAGCAAATGAATGATGATCAGATTGCTGCACTCAAGACCAAAAGCAGTATGTTACATTATCTCAGGTGTGAAGGTAATTCCGACGTGCAGTTTTACAGGTAGTGGAATGGCAAACTTAAACACTCCCCATCCAATACAATGGCAGGAGTCACCACGTAAAGGCCTCAGTCCTGGAGGAGGTTATGATCTTACCGAACCTATGACCCCTTGCAGAGCTTCAAAGCCATCGTTAACAGGGAAAACATGATCCTTGCTGTCAGCAATCTTGGCCAACTAGAAAAAAAAGATAAATCTGTAAGAGGCAAAAACCAATGAAAGTCTACGGCCACAGGGACCCAGCTACAGGGGTGCCAGGGAACTATACTAAAATCCTGAAATAAGATGGACACAAAACTTATGCTTGTCCGCCTTTATCCTCTTTAATTTAAGTTGAACTTGCCTTTAAAATGCTATTGTGTACACATTTTAGTCTGATATAAACGTCACAATGAGTATTTCCTGTTAAAAGGTTATGGTTTATTTGAAAGACAGACAACTAATGCTGTACATTTCGTATATTTAATTGCTAATCAAAATATGTATTACCATTTGAAAGTAAAAGCTGGTCAAATATATTTATTTATATTTACGTTTATCATTGATGGGGTGACTGCTGATTAAGATGGGCTTAGATATTCTTAAAATAGAATTGGTGAAATAGATGAGAAAATTCTGACAAGGTTTGAGGCATTTGCTGTTCATCTTCTACACTTTGGTATTTTCTGTTTTATTTAAACTGGCAGAGCTTTGTTTCATTTTCATTTTTTTCAAGTAAGTTAAAGTATTGCCTACAGTTTTGGTATTTACACACTGAGAAACAAAAAAGAAATATTAACTTTGGCCCTACAGGTCTCTGCATTGTTGTTGGCAATTGAAGCTTTGGCTTAAGTGTAACCGCTTTATGTATGTAAATGGTCAAGCGGGTAAACATTAAACATTCATTGATTAAGTTCTTTGAAATGGAATAGGTTAAAACGTCTTCCTTTAATACCGGAAATAGTTAAAATGCCTGATAACATTAAAACAATGAAAATTGTAGTAATCTTGTTATATTAAATGTCAGTTCTCGGGTGTATCTAGAACCTTATATCCTTAATGCTACATGCAGTTCTTGACATACCATCATTTTTCTAATACTTCTTTTAAAAGAGCTATTATTGTCTCGCTCAATTATGAAACTATGCTACCTCCAGTTGTACTGTTCCCTTTACGATTTCTGCTGCCATACTCTCAGCAGAAGACTTTTCACAGGGGAAGTCGACTGGCTCGCCAGTTTGCTGATTAATTTTTTTTTTTTTACCTGGGTTTCATTGAAGTCCTTCACCCCAACACAATACACAGTGGCGCCCAGGCTCCGTGAGCGGTTGGCCTATGACATTCAAAGTAAAACAAAAACATTAGCCTTGGATGAATTACCAGCCAGTGGAACTCGAAGGTATGCAATTTACTGGTGTGCACCATCTGCCAGACTGCTGTTGAAATTATGGCCTGTACGTAAAATACCCTACAGGCCAATACAAATACATTCCTAAGATATAAAATGTAAAGAAAATTCCAGAACACCATGGTTATATTTTCCCTGTACAACTCACAGGCTTCAGTATCTGCTTAAAATATGCATACACTACTTACATGCTGCTTCTCAAACAGTGTTGGGCCTGTCACTGAAAATGACATCAAGGGTGCTTGATCCATCATGACAGGGCTACAATGATCAACAGAATATCTGTATCCCGCCCCAGAGGGTTGTGGAGTCGAAGCCCTTTATCCATCCATTATCTGTACTGCTTATCCGTCAGGGTTGTGCGGAAGCTGGAGCCGATCCCAGCTGACTTCGGGCGAGAGGCTCGAAGCCCTTTATCACCCATACAAAGGTTCACCTGCAGGTTTGGCTGATTTTCTTGGAAAAAACTTTGGAGTCTTTGTGCCAGATGTGTAGCACATAATTGACTCTTTTTCATTCTCGTATCAGGTGAGAGATATAAATCTGACAGGGATACTGACCCACATTTTCCAGTAGGATGTTCCTTAAAAGAAATGGGATCAAAGCATTTCTTGATGGAATCTGTGCCTCAGGTTGTTCCAAGCCATCTACTGTGGCTTAGTTTTCAGAGATCAGGTCACAATGAATCTGTTCCTCACCTCTCTCTCCGCGTAGAAGAATAGATCTTCGTGCAGCTCCCCATCTGTCAGGGCGATGATGACGCTGGCAGTTCGGTATCCTGTCAGTGGTGCAATGGCACAGATGCAGGCAGACTGAAAGCGCTGCGGTGTCAAATGCCACAAAACGCACTGTATGCAAGAATAATGGTTGTGATGCAAGGCATGAGCGAAAGAAGCTGGATAGCGAGTAAGAAGACGCATTGCGATTACAAGGTTGCAGGTTCGAGTCCCAGCATCATCCTGCTGATGCATATCAAGACCGGTACTTTCAATCGTTATTTAACTTTCAGCACCCGGTGCATGAATATAAAAATTGTATTTTATGTCGATGACATTGGGTAAAAGTATCTTTCAGCCAATAGTGTAGCTTAATGTAATTTTTAAGACAGTAGATGAACGTACCTTGCGTGTTTCCGTGGTATATCTGCTCGCTGGCCTGAAAGAAAAAAAAGTAGGATTTTATGACAGAAAAAGCATCCACCGAAATGCCAATAGAATGGAGCACGTGACGCTACTCCGCAGGTGCCTCACATCTGGCTTCCTGCAGATCTGAAGGAGCTAGCTATACTGCAGGGGGAGGCTCACCCTCTGCATGCCCTCGTGCATGAATGTGTCCCCTCCGGGCTGCACCCTCCGCAGCTCCTCCAGACCTTTACGGATACGATCTCTGATGAGACACAAAGGCGTCAGGGCAGGAGAGGTCCGTGCAAGGCGTGCGTTAAAATGAAATGTGCTATTTTTAAAGATGGGGGACAAAAAGACCTGGCACCAATGTAATGACACTTTGTGACAGGTTTAATGCAAGAACCATGAAGGCACATTGACTTAAATATAATTTAATTGATATTATTAGCACAACTGAACTGGCCTCCTGTCCAAAGAGAAATTCTAATCATGTGTTAGACAGTTTGATCTTTCTCAAATTTCTGAACGCTTGACCTCAATAAACTTTATCTCTCAATAGCCAGTACAAATTACAGGTTTTTCCTGTTCTTAATCAGTATTGTTCATTGATATATACTGTTGCAAAGGTAAATATTTTTCATTTTTATATGCGTATTCTTTCCATGATTCATGTACATCTCCATGTCTTTGACTTCCGTCTTTCTTCCTACTTGTCCTCTGGCCTCTCTCCATCTCTCCGATCCTTACTTCATCTTACTCCAGACTTCCCCCTGCCACTCCTACTCTTCTGCCATTGTACAATTTTGCTACCTCATTCTATCATGTCAGCCAGTTGAGGTCTAAGCTCCCTGCTATCATTACTTCATCGTCAGTCTTCCTCAATCTTCCTCGACTCCCTCTGTCCTCTGCTGGCACGTCACTGATCAAAACCTTGCCGTGTACAGCTGAATAGAAATGGCACAAATATAATGAGATGCACTCCATAGCCTAAAAGAACCACGTGTCTTAATTCGATTACAAGAAACCCCTTTCCCGTGGAATCTTTTTTTCTCTACTTTATTAAACTCTTTTATTTCCCCATCTCTTATCACTGCACATTTTGCTCTCTATCTCAAGGCATGATGGGAAAAGCAGCTGCCCATTCGCCCCATGAATCAGCCTTCTGAAGTACATTGTTCTGGACATTAGCCCCTCTCTCTGATACAGATAGCTTACTGCTTGTCTTTATTATTCAGTCCCGTCTCGTTTACTCCTCAGCTTCTTTCCGTTCTTCATTTGTCCTTAGCTGTTCCTATGTGTTATGTCAAACTTAATGAGTTTGCCCAATCACAATCGTAAAGAAGGACCGTCCTTTGAATTCATTATGTCTGAAGTTCACCGACTAATTCATCTTATTCCTGTCTTCTTCTAGGTGACACCTGTCTATGGCATTTGACACTGTCATCCACCCAGCTTACCACTATCTAGAGGACTAACCATGGCAGAAATTCTCACCCCTGCACGTATGGCGTCCTGTTATGGGCTAACAGTCTTTTAACCGTGGTGTCAATATGGAGGTCCCTTTGAAATACCATAGCAGCCTTACCGATCTGGGCTTAGATCGACAACGTAACACAAGGTAGATGGATGTGTCCAGGTTGCTAGGATTAGTATCTAGCACTGATAAATGTCCTGAATGACAAGCTAGTGACATCTCTATATGGTCCCAAAAATCTTCTTTATAGTTTAATATTGTGCTACCAACTTTATGTAAGCGGCATAGCAATGAAAAATATGTGCATTTAAAACAGAATTAATTCTACTCTTTTAGAATGAAGTGCATTTGGCTGGAAAATTACTACCGCTAATGTAATATAGCCTGTTTCAAGTCACATTTATGAAGTTCTCACCATACTTGATCATATTTTAATATTTGATGTCCAAAATAGTTAAGCTTTGGAACATATGAGTGCTTAGCAACTTAAATAATAATTGCGAACACTTTGAATGAATGAAGTTTATTAATGGTGTACTTCCAGCACAGATTTGAAGAACTACATATAGACTCTTAACTTTTGTGTGTATTTGTTGAAGTGTTCCTTCAGGGTTACCTGTCCTCGGTTAGCCACATAAGGATCTTGCCCTGTGTGGAAAAGACGATGAAGGACATTCGCAGCTGTGGGCTAGGGGAGGGGCGAGAAAAAGCAGGTCAGTGTGGCAGATGGCAGACTTGGATGTGTCAAATCCTTTTGTGTGATCTGGGTGTTAATGATTATGTCGGAGGAGGTAAGGAACAAACATTTCCTCTAAACTTATTGTGAATGTTAAATCAAGTCCATATGAATATTTAGCAAGCAGATACACCTCAAGGTCAAACTGTGTTGGGTTTTTTTCAGTTGTAATAAATTCTGAGGTAGGTCATGACCCCTTGCTGAATCATTTTAAATTTGTGTGTTATGAATCCTATTTCATTTTGAGGTATTAAATGTCCTCAAGTGGTTTTATATAAAATTTCAGGTTTTAATATAAAATAAATGAGCATATATATGAGTTGTTCTATCTACAGTGTACAGATGTTGCTTGTTAGCAGATTTCGTTTCTGTTTGTTTTTGTCTGCCAATTTGGGCTGCACTCTTACTCTGTGGAAACTCTCTGAAGGTAATGTCAGAGTGAAACAGTGCACACTTAACCCTTTATAGGAAGCTATTTTCTGCAAGTTTCTCTTCTCTGGTTGGATTTTTGTAGCAAGAGTCTGTCTCTTTACCTGATGAATTTATGAGCCAGATGTTCCACAAAGTTGTAAATCTCATTCCAGTGATGCTGAACACTCCCTGACCTGCAGACAGAAGCAGCATCCATTGGGGATTAGTCTCAGGGATCAGTCCTCATGCACAGCTGAGGTGGACTCGATAGAGGTGGAATAATTAACCGACTAGAAACACCTGGATGACGGAATCAATGCAGGTGGATAAGGTTACACCATACATGTTCTACAATTAAGCGGCATTCACTGGATTATCATTTGTAATCCCTAAATTAATGAGAATACCCTTTTTGTGGGCAGGTTCCAACCCACAGATGTGTTCACCATAACAGAACAATAGACAGCTGTTATTTATTTCCCCCTCGGAACCTTCTGAGGCAGAGACGTAAGGAATGGTAACAAGGTAAGCAACACATGGTTGAAATGATCCTTTCAATGATGAAGCTTGTTGACCTTGCACAGAGTTACATTCCATGTTTGACCAAAGCCAGCATCTCTTTCTTTACATCTCTGACCATTTGTTTCCATGGTGACTCCAGGTGTAACCGCTATGACTGATGTTTGCATGGCATTTCTATTTCAGACATGAACAGACACACACAGCTTTGCTGTATTTTCTGAACAGTAAACATGGGTCTAATCTGTCTGTCATTGCTTTCCATATCACAAGATGTATTAAGTGCAATGTGTAAAATGTGAGTATTCCTAGATAATAAAGATGTTAAGGAATTAAGCAGAAACCCCGTTGTTAACTAACTTGGGGTTGGTATGTCTGTTAAACAAATCACTGCAAATGAAGACATTCTAACAATATACAAATAACAGATGTTTCTTCTTTTCCAGTATGAAAGCACAAGTTTGCTTTGACATTCCAAATGTTTGTTCTTGTTTAGATTTAATTTAGGTTTATGACAAACTTTATCTACTTGATAGCTACATTGGACCAGATACTCTTGCTAACTACTTGGACACATCGTGGTTGGGGATTGATGAGTCCTTGGTTGTTGCTGTCTCTGGGCCATGAACACATTGTTTTGCACATTGGGATCGATTAGGTCTTAGCTGTTGCAGTTTCTTGGACACATTGTATGATGCATGGGGGTTGATCAGACCTTGGTTCCTGTAGTGTCTGTCTCTTGGTCTTGGACACATTGTATGATGCATGGGGATTGATCAGACCTTGGTTCCTGCAGTGTCTGTCTCTTGGTCTTGGATGCATTATATGATGCATGGGGATTGATCAGACCTTGGTTCGTGTAGTGTCTGTCTCTTGGTCTTGGACGCATTGTATGATGCATGGGGGTTGATCAGACCTTGGTTCCTGCAGTTTCTGTCTCTTGGTCTTCTACACATCCCATAATGAATGGAATTTAGGTAAGTTATCCCTGTAATTCTAACCTGCAATATTGTCTACCTCTATTTGAAGCAACTAATCGAATATGTAGTATCTGCTGTTTGCCCAAAGCTGTATCATATAAAGCTCAGTGGATGTTGGACTGACTAAGATAAATGCAATCCTTTATATGATTATATGAGACATAGGAAAAATAAAGTCAAGGCCATTGGATGTAGCCTGTTGCCTCAGCCTGTTGAATCCCACCCCATCTGTGTGTGTGTGTGTGTGTGTGTGTGTGTGTGTGTGTGTGTGTGTGTGTGTGTGTGTGTGTGTGTGTGAAGTTTCGTGTTCTCCTTGTGTTGCTTCAGTTTCCTCCAACAAATCAAAGACAAGCAGTTAGTCTAACTGGTAGATGTAAATTGCCAGTGGTGTGTGTGTGTCTGTATGTGTGTGTTGGTGTCTGTGAGTATGTCCTGTGATGGACTGGCGTCTCATCTGGTGTCTACTCCAGCGTTGTGCGTTGTGCTGTTTGGGATAGTCTTTAGGTCCCCCTCCAACCATGACTGGGATGAGTGACTGGATGATGGATGGACAATACTGAAGTATACAAATTCAGATGAATCATGAATCACCCTCATAAACAAAAAAGGAAAATCAGCTAGTTTAGTAATTATGTAGTTTTCCTTTTAATTTTCTGTTACCTTACTTTATAGAGCTTTCACTAAGTCGCTTTTTTTCTAGGGTCATTTAGTCACTTTCTACATTCCAACTATCCTCCTTTTTCCACATTCAGACTTTCAAGGCTTTGAATTTAGTTGACAGAATTTTTCATTTTATGTCCTGCCTGGCAAAATTTGGCAACGTGTTGGTGTATCTGCTGGATGCAAGGCAGTACATAACCCTTTATAGGGCTCATGCAAACTGAATTGGACTCTTGAGTCAGCATCCATTGGATTTGCTCTGGTAAAAAGGTACAGAAACCGATATCTTTGTGGACATGGGACTGGAACAGTAGATCCTGCGAGATGCCACGAGCAATTGCTCTAACCTTGATCATGGTACAAGCAATTCTAAAAGGTACAAAAGTGAGGCACTGTGGGTAACATTACATAAACTGCATGAATATTAATGATAATCTTGGCAAGATTACCTAATGATCTCACTTTACAACAAACAGAGGACATTATTGACAATATTGTTTTGTTTTTTTTTCCCACAATGACTGGGAATATTTTTCCATCAAAAATGATCTAATTTACGTTGTATTCCACGCTAGCTTTCATTCAATTTCTACAAAACTTCACTGATTTTCCATTTGGCTGACAATGTCCAATTACATTTCTTACTGCATTAGACAGCACTCATTCCCACAAAAAGACCTGTAAATAAAAATGGTCGATTCTCAATAACTGGCACACAGCTCCCGTGTAAAAGAACGAAAGCTACATGCTGTCTCGGGCTGTTAACTGTGCTGTGCCTATGTCAAACCTGCTTTTCCTGCTGTGCTGCAGCTAGCTTTCGACATCCATACCGAAGCCAGAATGAGGTCACATGATCACTCACGAACCGTTCACCTTGTAAACAACAGTTCTGCTATCCAATACATCCAAAAGAAATCTGACCGGAGGAATTACTTCTCTTTCATACAATTTTTTTTTTACAAATCAGATAAGTAGCTACTGTCAAAGAAGGCAATGTCTTTTAAGACGTATTTCTCTGATTCCGCTTCTGTTGAGCTAAATGAGAACGATGACCTGGACACATTGCGGTCAGAGTGAATGGAATGTGGGAACGCTACCTTGTTGCGGTAAAGGCTTATAACACTGACCGTAATTAGCTAACAACCAAAAAAACCTCCTCCTTTTTCAGAATTTATTCTAATACTTCTAAGCTTTAAAGGGGTGAAAGATTACAGCTGGGGGACAGAGGCGGTGGACCAGTATGCTGAATTCCGCTCAAAGGTGCTAGAAAAGTGAGTGGTAGCATGAGCAGGGTCCCATTCAGGGAATCCAAGGCTGCTACCATTTTCAGCTTTGGCAAGCACGTTTATCCTGAAAACCAAGAAAGTCTTTGTGACTAAACAGAAATGTCCTTCCTCTCTTCTCCCTTCTCTTCCCTCATGTTTTCCGTTGTCCTGAGAGTCTCAAAACAAACACTGTAGTCAGCAGCCAAAAGGGGGAATCTTTGGAACATCTGGACCTAATGGTGGAATGGTTTAGTAGCTGCACAGCTAAAATGTTTGGATACAGTGTCGAGTGCTCTCGCTCTGCTCACTGTCTTCCTGTCTCTCTCTCTTTCTGCTCCCTTTGTCTTTCTGTCGCTCTGCTCATTGTCTTCCTGTCTCTCTCTCTTTCTGCTCCCTTTGTCTTTCTGTCTCTCTGCTCATTGTCTTCCTGT
>JAACJT020000034.1:8782276-8793778 GCA_009936485.2 Gymnarchus niloticus
CTCTGCTCATTGTCTTCCTGTCTCTCTCTCTTTCTGCTCCCTTTGTCTTTCTGTCTCTCTGCTCATTGTCTTCCTGTCTCTCTCTCTTTCTGCTCCCTTTATCTTTCTGTCTCTCTTCTCATTGTCTTCCTTTCCTTCAATTGTCATTATTTCTTTCTCTCTGCTCTGTGCTCCCTTTGTCTTTTTGTCTTTCTCTCTCTTTGCTTTATCACTCTCTTTTTGTCTGTCTCTCTGACTGTCTGTCTGTCTCCTCTCTAAGTGCTGAGGAGTACAAACACACAACTCTACATTCTTTTGGAACCCACTTTCTATAGTCATGCATATATACTATTAAAATGTTGATTTTAGATAACTACGTAACTGGAAATCAGATCATTGACAGAATAGTGGAAAATGCAACTTTGTTTTTATATATCCTTAGTTCTTTAGAAAATAGTGGCATTTGATTTATTTATTTTGCAGTAAGAATACCATTCAGTTCCTCTGTGGAATTTACTTGACTGATTTGTTGGAAAGCAGCTAGGCAAGATGGTACACTGAGACAAAGAGTTTTCTCCAGGTATTACTCAAACCCTGGGTAGTTATCACATATGGCCTTTCATAGTCTTTAAGCTGATGTGCATATTTGTTGCAGACCTGACAAAAAGCCAAAGAGTCACCCTCCCACTCCCTAAGGCATGTGACCAAATGCTCTGGCTTAGTAAATTCATAAAACAAATTTCTGAGACATTACATAGATGTGGAGATTGACTTTGCTGACTAGTTGCCAGACCTTCTTATGAATCATGGAATCCTTCACAAACATAACACTCCTTGTTTTTAACATTGTTCTTGGTCATCTAGTTGAAGACATAAATATTATTACCAATTATTGCCAAATGGAGTCTAGAGCATACTGCTCTGATCTTTCTGTGAGACAGAAAGAGCCTCATAATAAAAGCAAAACATCACAAGACGATCTCTTAAATAAGCTGTTGGTAAAATAAGAAGCTATTGTAAAATATTTCTTGTTTAGTTGATTTTATGCTTTGTGACTTTGGGGATGCCACATTTACTTCTCATTTTGAGAAGCAACCATGTAGCGTAGATTGAAAGAAACATGGCTAATACAACATGTTGATATACCGTGTCCTGGAAAAAATGAAATATACCAGTTTCCCATCCAGGATCCACCACAGCCTTTTTGTGCAATTAATGCTTGATAGTGAGGCATAACAAGACTATGGCAAAACCAAAATCCATGACGTGACACAGGGTAAAATAACCTATCTGTCATAAAATATGAAGCTTATTAATGGTACGCTCGGTAGGGCTTTTTAAAGACATTCATTAATTGTCTCCCTCCCTGTATTGGCTTTCAGTTTGGGTCTCACGCCATTTCTTTCATTTCCATTCCATCCAGTTTAACGGAGTACCACCACAGAAATGTCTGCTTGGATGGGGTTTCAGAGTCGTGGCAACTGGAAAATCCATCTCCCATTTTTCTTTTTTTTCAAACTAGCAACTTCAAAAACAACGTGAGTGGTGGAGGCGGGGTGCAAAAACCATGCTGTAGGACTCTTTCTTCAGCTGTGACAAGGGACCGATGATTTTTCCCTATACTGTCAGGCTGCATTAGCCCCAGTTTTAAGCTGGGACTTTCCCTCATACCCTTTTGTGCATCTTTGTTACCGCCATCACCACAGAGTGATCACCACGGTGATCCGCCTACCGTATCTGCAGGAACGTCTTGCCATACTATGATAAACGTGCCCAAGACACAAGAACATGAATCCGTGCATGCAAGGGCAGGAAAAGCACGATGGCTGGTGATGTCATCAAGGCTGACCAGTATCCATCTGGTAAATTCCAACTTATTCCAAACGTGCGACAGGCTCTTTGCAAAACACGATGTGCCCTGCGACTGCAGTCGGCAGCAGAGAGGGAATGCAGCACAATGGCACTAGAATTTGCCCATCCTCATGGCAACACACTGTGAAACATAAATGAAGATGGCTCTTCACTTCTACGGGTTGTGAGGGGGTGGGTGCACCATATGCAATCGCTTTCTCATATGTACTTTGTGCTTCCTTTGGAGTGTTGTCAATGTTTTTAACTTGAGTCTTCTTTGACTGGAATAAACCTAACTGTTAAATGCTGCAATGAACGTGACTTAGGGTGACTCAGTGGCCAATACAGGCGGTGCCTCATGTTATCAAGGGGCAAGTAGCTACTAATGAAATGGAACAGTCACTGCCTGTGGCCTTGAGCAACTTCAATGAAGACTAGCTGTAATCACAATAATTCTTACTAGGGGGCAGCATTGAAACCTGGAGGTGACACAAAGGTGTCCCAGGAGCCTTGAAATGGTAAATTATATATCGCTCCAGACAAAAATTAGGAAGGAATAGCAACATCAATAGCAAATATCTACAAACGTATACAGGAGGAAAAAACACACTGCCAAGCTGTTTAGAACCATGCATTACTTAAGTATGGCATCACTATTGTAAACAGAAATTTGTTTACAAACAGCTGTTCACAGCAGTATCTTCATTTCAGTAAATGAACAACAAATTTTTGTTTTTCTCCATGAAATACTTAGAAGACAGCTTGTCACCTGTGTTTACACACATTTAAAATCAACAATTAACTGTCATGAATAGACTGCCTAACAAGGATTGATTAGACATCTGACTACAGAATTCCACAAGATGTTGCGTTATTTCAGCTTATAGCATAGGTTATCCTTCACATTTCAGCATCAGACTTATAGCAAGTTTCCCCCAGAAAACACCTTGGAAACTCCATCTCCTGCAATTGAGAAATCTGCAGATGGTGACATCAGAATGTACATGCAATCACGTGAATCTGGCACTTTAACAGAGCCGGTTATATCTCAGTAAACAGTGAATCCCTTCTCCAAGTGACTCCCTGCAGCCTTAACGCCAGAGCGAATCCAGACACTTACTTGTCTAATACAAAGTAGAGGTCAAATCCCCCATAGCAGGACGGTCCTGCGTCCCCACGATTCAGATTCTGCCCAGTGCTGCCCAATGCCAACACCACCAGTAAATGCACTGGTAACCATGGGTCCTTGAGGCCATAAACAGACATTATTCCAGTATGGAAGAAGGCAGGAGCAAGAAGGTAGACACAGGGATAAAATCAACTGCAGGAAAAAGTATGAAGAGTTTTCTTGTGCTCTGAAGGTATTCCTCTTCACTGTCCAGTTTTCACAGCAGCCATCCAGGGAGACGATAAAGTGCAGAAGGAGGCTGGAATGGGTTGTCCTTTAGTGATTCCTGAGGCTGTAACCATCCAGCTGTGGTGGAGCTGCTGCTAACACAGGCAGTTGGATTAAGCCAGGAGACTGTGATCAGGAGCAGAAAATACACACATTCTCAGACACACCCTCAAAAACTTGACACACTTTTATTTGCTGTTAGTCAGAACAGGAAATTGTATGGTCCTGTGAGCTTAAGTGAATATTGTTTTTCTGTCAAAGTATATTTCTAACTTTTTTTTTTGCAGCGTTTTTTATTTGGATGACGAAAAAGGTAAAGGTAACAGAGGGGGTGATGAAGGTGTTTGAGATTCGGGGGTAATAGGCAAACTTGTAGTTCTAACTCCCTCTAGTGGTGATGGTTTTGGAACACAAGTGCCAAAGTGAAGTGTGGTTGCCGTCCTCGTACAAATAAAGTGAATTTCCAATCATCATAATTAAGGGTTCTCAAAAGACACCATAATTTAATCAAAGGTTTCTGTCTGTTTAAAAACAAAACGGTTACTCAGATTGCCTCTATCTGCTTTGTCGCAATGGTTTTCAATATTAAACGCTTGGAAATCGCCAAAGATTTCAGAATCACGTTTTATTATTAACCACTGGATTAATGGTGGAAATATCACTTCGGAACTGCACCTCGGAACGAACACACCTGGTTACGGTCATTCATTTTAAATACGTCGTATTTGAAGTTAATCCGGTCAGACTCCATCATGCAGTCTTCTGGGAAGTCAGTGGGTTTACAAGAACCTGAAATGACACGATAAACATTTGCAAGTGGGTGCTGCTGCGATGAAAGTTTCCTGTCTTCCCAAATATCCGAGGTCAGGGTCCCAGCCGCGGTTACCACAGGCTGTGGTCCTCCAGGAGGATCCTGCCGGCTGCCACGTTTAATCCACCAAATCCTGGCAGTGAGTCGCACCTTCAAAACAGTTTGTGTCATCCATGCATTTATATTTTCTACATAAGAATTTTTCATTATATTTAATAATTACATATAGTTTGTGAGCGTGTGTGCGGGTAGCTTGACTGAAATTGCATTTGTCAATCCTAAAAAAAAAATAATAATAATTTAGCATTAAGCGCATTACTCTTGGATGCTATTTTCTAACATTGCAGCGAGGCTATGAAGTTAGTAATTTGTAATCTTGTTGTTCTGAAATAGTCTATGTATATTTGTATATACAGATAAACCGTGATGGGTGTTTCAGGAGGGGGGCTCCCAGTACGCAGTATTCTTGCTTTTCTTAGCATCCGGCACCAGAGCACACAAGAGTGGTGCTAGTACCAGAAATGGAGAACAAGGATACTAGAAGCAGACGAGGAATGAAGTATATGAAATACCTTTATATTCATTACTCACACTGTCACCCTATATACTAGATACACAGTGAGGTAAGAACGATGGGCGCACCTTTTAGACAATGTGAGGATTAGTGGATTGCGGGGTTGTGCGATTAAGTGTTGCAGAGCTAAAGGTTTGAAGTTAAAGGTGACATTTCCTGCAGAAATGCAGATACACCTCTTTGTCCACCAAAGGTTGTTTCCAGTGGTTAGTACACTTCATATTAAGAAACTGATAATGACATTTTGATTGTACTGTATAACAGAAAAATTATCATCATAGTTTAATGGAAAAAATATTCTACTCATTTTTATCCATCCATCCAAACTCCATATTGAAAGCAGACACTTTCATTAATTATCTCATCCTTTGTCTGGAAATCTTGAGTACTTGCAACCTCATTTAGTCAAATTTTTCATCAAACGCATTGTCTGTGAACACTTGACACTGTGAGTGGAAAGAAACAAATGTGAAAAATCACATGCAGCAGTTGGCACGATTGATTTTATAGGCTGTCACGTGTCGACGTCAGGAGAGAGCAGGCAACTAAGGATCCTCATCTGCTTGGTCATCTACTGTACACATGCTAAATGAGGCTCTCTGCGGTCTAATTCTTACAGACAACAGGACATGTTTCTGAGTACCAGATCCCCATCTGCAGGATAGTAGCAGTTATTTATTAAATATTTTGCTTTTTTTGTGGTATCTTGGGAGATTTTTATTATATAATACATCAGCCATGTTATTATCCTAGTAATTGTAATACTGACTTTCTTTGTTTAGTGTAGTAGAATGTGCCAAAGTCTTATGCCATTGGGGGGTCTTGCAATGTGTAATCTTTGTGTTTTTTGTTTATTAAATTAAATGTAAAAAATCAGTATGCAGTTCTGGTATAGAATAGTGAGGTGAGAATCGTTTGATTCGTGTTCTAATGATTGATCTTTTGTCTTGCTTTGCAGTTAGCCTGATTTGTCATTCTGTTGCTCTATATTGCTTTTGACATTAATGTGTTAACAGGGGTTGGTGGTTAGCTTTAGTTGAAGAAACCTTACTGGCTATGAAACTGGATTTGCTACTCTGCTAACCCAGTTCAAGTACATTCCCAGTCAGAAGAATAAGTACACTTGTTGGAAATTACACTTTTCATATTGCTTTACATCATATATCTTTCTGTATACACTGGAAAAGCACACATATACAAAATAAAACGAAAGGAGTTTGCCCCCCCAACCCTACCCAGCATTAATGGTCAGAACATGGAAGAAAGTCTCTAAATCTTGAATTCCTGGAAATAGCTCCAGTTTGCCTTGATAACAGCTTTCCAGTTGCCTGACATGTCTTCCAAGTCATTCAGTAGCAATTTGCAGAGATTAAGGGTGCTGGTGAGTGACTGATTTTAACCTTCGGTTTTATTCATCCAGAATAAATTCAGTGGGATTGAGGTCTGAAGATTGAGCAGATCAGGTTATTAGTCTAAGCCATGCTTCACTTTACTTCTGCACCAGACAGTTCTTGTAAGTTTTGAGCTGTGCTTTGGGTCAGTACCTTGCAGAGGAATCAACCAAGCAGGACTCGTCAGCTCTGCCTTCCTGCATCTTACGAATACATTATTGATGGACTGAAATACTTCAAATTTTGCATTATTACTCCATAATACAGACTTCCACTTGTGTTAATAGACAGCCATTTACAGTTCGAAGCATTGACAATTATGTTATCAAGCAGGGATAATCAAACCTCACACTGGCACAGTATATGTTTGATAGGAAACAATTTTAACAATCTAAATGGGTATCCTCTTAACACATCAGACCTTAGTAGTAGTTTTATAGATTTTTACATTAATGCAGTATTTTTACAAATAAGCAAAACATGGCATTGTCTGAGAGGTCTTGATGACCAGCCAAACATAGAGACCATGGATTCTACTAAAACATGCCATCTATACTTTATATTTTCATGTAGTGTAATTTTGTATCTTTGTACAGTATTTTAAGTCTTTATTCTTCACTATTCCTGTGTACTCTACTTTGCCGGCATGTGGGTACATTTATATCTATATGCATATATGTAATTGTATCAATCAAGTTATTACAAATGTAACATTTAATATTAAACAAGTCTGAACAAACAAGATGAACAGAAGTCCATCCCAAACATTTGCTTTTATTTAAATAATAAAAAAATCTGCTGACTATATTTGAATGTATCTTTAAGATTAATCATTAGATTGAAGACTTTAGCACTGTTACTCAGAAAGAGTTTTAATGGTTACTGGCAGGATATTGTGCACAAGTTCAGGTCTCATTAAAGGAGTATTTTAAAACCAGTACAGATGAGATAGAAGCAGGACTGACATTCTGTAATGTAAGAGATCAGCCAGCTCGGCATGTTTAAAGAGAAGACTCGAACTTCAGGCTGTTGACTCCCCTTTATTGACAGTGACTGTTCCAGTCTCACTGTTCACCTTTGAATTTAAACTGTGTTGGGAAGGGGAGTGGACACAACTTTGGACTTACAACGTGGCCCCTCATCCTATGCTGCCCTTGTTTAAAATTAACCAAAGTATTCAAATCGATTAAGATTTTTTTTCTGTACTAATGTCAAACGTTTTTAAGTCAGTTTGCATCGAGGTGTAAAACTGGGACTAAATCTGAAATGTGGTGTTTCTGCATGGCTGGTTTCCTGATCTCCACCAGAGTTTTCACCCTTTGATCTGTCATACACTTTGGAGTTACTGGGGATCTTGGACCTTATTTGTAGAAAATAAGAGGAATGTCCAAGGAAGTCAAACTGAGGAACAGTCCGCAGTTAGACAGCTTCTGAAGTTCTGCCCCCTTCCTGTGTTCACAGAACTCGTAGGACACGTGCTCCCCACACAGGTGTGATTGGCCAGTCCTACTATAAATCACAAAGTATCTTGGGAAGAATCGTCTAACATATTAGAAGTGGTGGCATTCTTGGAATTAACGTAGCAGCCGGATTGTGCTGGTGTCAAAACCCAGTGTCTGTGTTTCATATCTTTGAGGTGCTGCATGGGTTTGCTAGACCTTAATTTTGATCTACACCTCGTATGACCAGTGGTGAAGGACAGATTTGTTTACGCTTTTTTCCAAGGAAAAATCACTCCCTCTTTGTCTATTTTAACACTATGAAGATTCTATTATAACTGTAGTACATCTGCACTGATATATTTAGATTTTATCAAGTTCTCCTCACATACACAACGCGATGCCTTAGTTACACTCTAATTTACTTTTCCTAATTTGATGTGGCCACCCTGCATTAAAAATGTAGGACTTTTATCAGTGTAGCAACGTCATTTAAAGCAATCCTTAAGGACGAACGTACTCCACATCCAAACCAAGTCATTTTAAAAACTACAAAAACACTGACTAAAGAACAAACTTACAGCTTGGGATTTTTGTTCACAAAAGCCAAAAAAAATAGGCTTAGACAAAATGATCGCCACTAAAGAACTAGAAAATTCCTTCTTCAAGATAACGACCTCTTAATGCTTTTTGTTAACATCAGTTACCTTGCTGAAAATGTGCTGTATTCCACAACTGCAGAGTGCTCAAATTATTCAGCATTAGAAGGATGTTTTTGCCGCACTGCTGTGTTCAGTTCTATTAGGCTGAATCGATAAGCTCCATTGCTGGGCAATGCAGAACGGTCCACAGTTTCCTCGCAACCCTTTGCTGCGTGTTTTTGAATTCATGATTCTTTTCCTGCTGGAGGATCCAACACCTTTTACAGATAATCAATTTCAAGACAATGGGTTGGGTATTGCACTCCAAGGAGCATTAATCCTTAGATTTCATGATGCCATGTACAAATTTATTCCCTGTAGTACCAGAGGCAGGAATGGACCCTCACAGAATTATGGAACCTCTCATGTTTAATGTAGGGAGAGCATTATTTTTTACGAAGAGCTGATTTTATTGTTTGTAAACCGAGGGTTCATTTCCATTTCCAAGTAGTTCTAATTTTGTGACATCTATCTGCAGAACATTTTCCCAGAAAGCTATTTTTTGTGTGTCTCTTAGCAGTGGCATCTTTCTGAACCTCTGACCATGTAACTCTTGTACCGTGGAAGGTGCAGTGGGAAATAATTGTTCTGGAGCTCTCCAGGTCAACTTCTGGACATCTGGCTGTTCTAGGTGTCCTGGGAACCTCAGTGAGGGTTTGTGTCCCTTTCAGAAAGCCTTGGACTCTGTTCTAGTTTGATTCTGACTCTTCTGCTTCCTATGTCTTTTGTTAAGGAATAAAATAAAGGTAACAAATGCCAAAGTGAAGTAGGCATTTTTGCACACCTGATTTTTATGTTCTATCTAGGTAACTCATGCTAAAAAGCAGCTTTGATAGCAGTCAGAAGGCAGTCAGTTACCCATTACAGAATTTCCAGGCACCTTACTTAAGGGTTCTCAAAGGACACCATTAATTAAGCAAAGGTTTCTGGCTGTATTAGAATGCATTGTTATGCCGATTGACTGCTGTCTGCTTTATCACATAGGTTTTAAATATTCAACATTTAAGCATACCAAAGACCTTTATAATCAGGCTTTATTATTGACTGCTGGCATAATGGTGGAAACATCACTTCCCCACAGCCTTAATGCTACCACACTGCTGGTTACGGTCATTCTTTTTGAACACGTCGTATTTACAGTTAATCTGGTCAAACTCCATCATGCAATCTCCTGGAATCTCTATCGGTGTGGAATACCTGAAACGACATGGTAACATTTGAAAATGGATGCTGCTCCAATGACAGTATCCCAAACATCTCTGATGCTCAGTAATCTAAATTCAAAAAATTATAGGATTCACATGTACCAATATACCAATCTGAAACTGCAACCTTAAAGAATTGTTACACACTGTGGCTGTAACCATGGAGACATAGTGTGGAGTGGTCTGTGTGGCTGAGGTTTTGTGTGACCCAACGCTTACGCCTGGCAGCACCCAGAACAGGTGCAGTCGTAACATTCTGCGTTCCTCCAGGACGAGCCCATGGCATGCCAGGTTTTGTCTGTGGGGTCCTGGCAATGTGTAGCACCTGAACAAATAGGGAGTACCCTGAATTAACCAATCAATGCTGGTGCTATATGAGGCTGTAAACCCAAGGTGGGTGAGAATATCCCGAACTAACCAATTAATTCAGGCTCAAAATGAGGCTTTAAAACCTGTGGTGGGTGGGAGTATAAACTACCAATCAATGCTGGCAGTAAATGAGGCCTCAAAACCTGTGGTATCACTAGCATTGATTGGTCGCTCAGGATTCTCTCACCCACCTCTAGCCTCATTTGGCCCATCACCAGACTACAGTGTACAGGTAAGACTAAATATTTCCAAATGTCAAAGACATTAAGTTTGTCACTGAAATCATAGAGTTTACCAAATATGTCACCCCAAAATACAATGGAGCAGTAAATATGTCATACAATCCATAAAGATACATAACTCATCAAACTGTGACTTGCAAGATTGATACATAACTCACAGAAATCCAGCTTACCATGTGGGAGCCCCATTAGTTCTATTCAAGATAAAATACATACCTGCAGGGAGATGCCACCCGAAGCAGGATGCATCACAGTATAGCAGAAAGGAGCCCAGGAGCAATGCTAGTGTCAGAAACCTCTGGGTGTCACCAAGAGACAGTCATTGGAGCATGTATCAGAAAGAGATAACAGGTCAGACACATTGAACCCTCCATTCCTTCCTTTATGTGTGTTTGTGTTCCCTGTGCTATACATTTCATTTTCCTTTCATAAGTCAAAATTAGACTTTGACAAAGATAGGAGGCACTGTAAGAGAGTTTCCTGCAGAGGTACAGATGCAATGTTTTCTAAATGTCCATGTAACATGTAAAAATCACCTTCACCCCTTCCCAAAAAAAAAAAAACAGCAAAAATGGCTGAAGTTTCACAGCAAGATATTAAGGTACATGATTGTGAAAACACAAGCTTATTATACAAGCAATGGATGTAAAAGAAGCCTTTCCTACCCTCTCAGCAGTATAGACCCCCCCCCCCCCATATTTTCTGAAGTTGTACCGAGTTGATTGATTAACTGATGTGTGTTTCTACATACAGTATATTAAGTTTTATACACTGCCTTGCTGCATTTGTCTACATTGTTTAACTAATTTCTGTTAATTTGGTCAAATTATCATGTTTCCAAGGTATACCATTATCAGAATATTATATAAAAAAATGCATTACATGAAAGACAAGTCTAAACATAAAAAAAGTCCATCCTAAATATCTGATTTTGTTTAGATAGTAAAAAACCTGTTCTGTGATTTAGATTTCTGTTTAGTATTGGGATGCTGTTTAAAACTTGTGAAATATTATGTGCAATATTACAGGTCTCGTTAAAGGAGTATTTTAAAACCAGTACAGAAGAGATAGAAGCAGGACTGCCATTCTGTAATGTAAGAGATCTGGCCACTCACCATGTTTAAAGAAAAGACTCAGACTTCAGGCTGTAGACTTCCCGTTATTGGCTGTGACTGTTCCAGTCTCACAGTTTACCTTTGAATTTAAACAGTGTTGGGAAGGGGAGTGGAGACGAACTTTGGACTTGAAATGCAGCCCCTCCTTCTCTCCAAACATTTCTGCTCTTGTTTAAGATTTACCCATGAGTTCAAATCGATCAACATTGTTTCTCTATTTTATATAGCCATATTATTCAGGTTTTTTTACTTCAGTAATACAATGCCTTTGAGCTGTGGTGCTGGAGAAGACTTTTGAGAGTCCCTTGGATTGCAAAGAGATCAAACCAATTTATATTAAAAGAAATCAATGCTGACTGTTCATTAGAAGGACAAATAATGAAGATGAAGCTCAAATATTTTGGGCACACAATGAGAAGACAGGAGTCA
>JAACJT020000034.1:8800429-8840407 GCA_009936485.2 Gymnarchus niloticus
ATGGATGGATGGATGGATGGATGGATGGATGGATGGATGGATGGATGGATGGATGGATGGATGGATGGATGGATATAGACCTGTGCAAAAGCATTTTATTGTTAGTGAAAATGAACAACTAATGTGATCCAGATCCTTTTCTCTCTCTCTTTTTAACATATTGTCAATTAGCTGTAACCAAAGTACAATGTGAAGCAGATTTAGTAAAACTGAATCAGTTAAGCGTGATGCTCTGTTGTAAAATGAAATACATTTGTTGACTGTGAAACCTGTGAAGCAACCAGCAAACCTGCAGAGATCTTTACTCATAATTTAAATTCCAGAAAGAATTTGAATATCAAAGTTTTTTTCTTGCCTCCTGCTGCCCAGATAAGACAACAACATCACATTATGCAAGGCATGTTTTTTATTGAATAACTGAAGTTGCCAACAGGCACACAATTTACATATAACATGTGCTTTTTAAAAATGTTACGGTGTGGTTCTGGTAATATTGTTTATAGGTTAAAAATGAGTTAAGGTGTTATGTTGCTACAGAGAGACCTTTAATGTCATTTTGTATTGTATGCTATTCAGTAATCCATCCGGTTTCACCCTGAGCTGTTGCTCTTTTCTCATAGTACAACAGAATTTAGCCAAATTGGCTTCATAGAATTCACTCTTGTCATCTGCTTCGCTGCAAATGGATGTGCTGTGAACAGTTGAAAACCAGTGGCCCTGCTGGGGGGGGGGATGGGGGCGCTGGACCCCGTCCCAGGCAGCACTGGGTACAAGGTTAGGTTCATCCTGGATAGGATGCCAGTCAATTTCAGGGCACACACACGCAAACACACACGCATGTACTACACACACACACACACACCATAGGCATTTTACAGGTGCCAATTAGCCTAACTGCACGTCTTTGGACAGACCCATGAGCATAAGATTCTGGCAATGGAAAATGTCACTGCATCAGCTAACAGAATTAATATACTGCTCATGGAATACAGGTAGAAAATTCACTCTGTAAGAGACAGCAATAAAACATACATGAAAACTAATGTGTGCACAGCATTTACAAAGTGATTTCTTTACTTTATTTGCTGCTGTTATCGTGGCCGTGTCTTCGTTAAACATTCCACTGCGTGTTTCGTAGGATTCTATAAGTGAAACATGCACATTCTACAGCCTGATTTTATTTTTAAAGATTTCTCATTTGGCAGGTAAGTTTTTCGAATCATCGATTATGATATGATCGTTTATTTGTCTACAAAAAGCATTCAGTTTCATACATTTTGGTATTCTGTATCCGGTTGTTTAACAATTGTAACCCTGCAAGGGATTCTGATTTGAAAGAACTACAAGAATGCTATGAAAATGTTTTATTATAATTTTAATAGGTCTACACCAACACTGTATAATTATTTTATATTTAATAGTGTTTTCCTCATACACATAAGGCCATGCCTTAGTTGCGTCCAAATTTAATTTTCCTAGATTGATGTAGTCAGCCAGTATTTTTTGTTAGAAATATGAAGGCTCTGGCAGTGAAGCTGCATAATTTAATCCTTAAAGATCAGTGTGCTGCAGGTCTTATTATGTGTTTTAATTTGTTCTCTTCCGCTGGATTTAAGAAATTGCTCAAAATGTATCAGATATAATTAGGGAGAATAACTTAGACGTACTGTGCCGACTCACAGTAACAGAGCAACCAAATCAGTAAAAGTACCACAAACTTCTTAGATGGCAAAATGATTTAGATTGGATACGAGACTGCAGGAGGATCCCCTGATGTCTGATGTCAGAGGAGTGGCCTGTGTGACCCACATGTCACCGGATATTTTAAGTGTGTTGAGTAGCGGCTTCTGAGTTGGCCATAGTGTGGTTTTGTGTGTGAAATGTAACAGATGTGTATGTTATCCGGAGTGAGACTCCAGCTTCACCGTGACTCAGTAATGGATATGTGGTTGGAGTGTCGGTGGAACTTTAGCCCTCCACAATCTACAGTTATTAAGGATGGAGTAAAAGTGAATCAACATTTCAAAGTTTGTCCAGCAGGTGGTGCAACACCGTTATGGACTAAATGTTTAAATTGCTGTTATCTGTTAAAAGGCAAACAAAATAACCACGGACAACGCTGACAGCAATTCAGAATCGCTCTCTTTTTTTGAGATATCAAAAATATTCCTTCTAGTTTCCTTAGCTATAGGTATATTTTTTACTGGGAAAGCAAACCTCAGAATGTTTTTCACTTATATTGTGATTAGTTACTCAGTAAAAAAAAACTTTGCCATCTACATATTAACAGAAATCAATACCCAAATCAAAATCCTATGTATATTGTAGTCAATACATAACCTTTTACTTGAACTGCTCTTTGGTGCAATTGCAAAGCTGTGGTTCTTTATTTCACTCACTAAAAAAAATTAATCATGAATATATAATATAAGCACAGTTGTTAAATTTTGGAGCTGAGGCACTGTGTTTATTCACCAAAGATATGTCACCTTTTGTACTGTACCCTGAAAGGTCTTTACTGCGTGGCTCCTATGAGGACAGGTGCACATGAATATTTATGAATTATGAGACAATATTTATTGTTTCTTAAAGGGGATCCAAAAGAAGCCTTTCCTGCTCATGAATATTCCTGCTCACAGAAAAAGGCTTTGGATTTGCACAGAGATATTTTTAGGACAGAACAGGAGAGAACAATCAGAAGCACATTTTACAGTACAAACTGTGTAGTCTTTATATAAACCCAAGTGAGTGCTGTACTCTTTCGTTGCTTAACTGTTCCAGAAATGTATGGTGCATCTATTAAATGCAGACAGACTAGGATAAATAATAAAAAATAATGTCTAAATTAAACTTGAGTTAATTAGCAGTTCATTTGGTGTTACAGTATAAAGCAGCATCACAGAGGAGGTGACTATTTTTCCTGGTTTCCATAAATGTATCATTTCCATATATATATACATACCAGCTTGTCTACTCTGCGTACTGTAGCAGAAGCCTGCAGCCAGTATTGGAAACCTTTATGTGCTGAACAGTGTGTATTCTTGAAGGAGATGTCACCTTAACACATTTTGTATTTTTAAAAAGAGTATTTTTACATATATCTGAGCTGTTACGTGGGTTGTTCCAGATCGCTATGCACTCTGGAACCCAGCCCTGGAACCGATGTGATCAGGCATCGCCCACGGTATCTTTTATGCTAGAAATTTGCATTTACCAGCGGGGAGCGCTCAGGTTCAACCCGCAGGGCCAGCCAGTAGCAAAAGGGCCAAGGTTATGGAGAGGAACGGAAAGATGTCAGCAAGCGATCAAGATCATTCAGGCTACGCGAGCATGTGGCTATGCTAAATGCTCACTGTGCATGACAAAGCCTCTCCACAGTGGAACACTAAGGACTGCCAAGACAGCTCGAAATAATTAAGAGGCTATATTGACAAATGGCTGCTAATCTGCAGCGTGCTGATCGCTATGAAGAAGTGAAGCAGGTGGGCTGCAGGCAGCTCAGGATTTGACAGGCAGGGAGGGGGCCTCCTGTTTGCGTACATTCTGGATTCATATCCCAGATGGGTCTTGATTTTTCTGCACCCTAAAAAAATCCATTGATTATCATTAACGGCTAAAAGTCCACTCAATCTGTGCGAGTACTTTGTGATTTCACCAAATGAGAACGTGTAACATTTTCCAAAAATTCAGCCTGACTTCCTAAACTCTGATTTTTACATAAAACTCCACATGACTCGTGCAGACTAATTTAGAAGCCATACGTAATGGTCAGTTGTTTAAAGCTATGATTTCTTGACACCACGTAGACCTTGGTACTCTTGAAAATAGTATAGCATATGATAAAAATCACTCTGCTTAGAGCAAGGCTGCTGTGTCTCCCAGTTTCTTTGCCGTCTAATTCAATAAGTGTGTTGACACTGAGGCCCATGTTTCTTAGAGGGTTGCGTGTAATTTCTGAGGTGTACAATTAAAACTGAAAGACTCTGGGATGTACATCTCTGAATGAACCAATGTCCAGATTCTTAGGTTTTACATTCATGCAAATAAATAATAATACCTTAATTATGCAAAGTGTACAGGAAAAAAACACTAGGAGAATGATTTGGACAACACTTCCGAGTGATTCAGATGCTGTTTATCTCATGATAATTTGACAACGTGTTTGAGCTCGCTCATCAAGGGAATAAACATGAAAAACAATTGCACTCGCTTTCTCTGGCTCACACCTGATGATTGTCGCAGGTTGAAACTACATCATGGCAAGTAGAATGACGATACGATCAGAAAGGCTAACTTCTTAGTTTAGGAAATTGTAAAATGAAGAATTTCACCTCGGGTATCCCTATGGATTGTGATAGACTTCCAGTTGGATGACAGTTCATATAAAGGCCCGTACATCCATACGTTTGGGTCAAATTTGAAATGCCAATTTAGTTTTACAAGCTATTCAATTTTTGGATTAAAAGTTCTACAGAGACTAAAGTCTGATTTTACATACAAAGAGCAAAATCCTGACAAGTGAGTCTAAGCTGATGTGGATATAAACTAACAAATCGGTAGACAATCATTCTGAGATACGATGGCGGTGTGGCAGCAAAACCTCAAATTGAACCCCCAACTTAAGCCCGTTTTTTCATGTGGTATTCTGTGATGATATGGGGCAGAATCGGTCAAGCTGAAGCTATGGTAAACACAAAGCTGATCATGCGGAGGGAAACCGTATCTGTGACAGTGGTGCTGTATGAACTCTGAGATCCCTGGTAGCAGACGGTGTCGTTGCTGTTTTTATTAAGTTGTAAAAAGTGGCATGAGAAGCAGGAGAAGACTTTAACAATTGTTTACTTAATCAATTAAGGGAAGCACAACGTAGCGGAACCCCCTCTGTCTCTGCGAAGACCTCCTACCGGGGAAGGAATGGCAGGCGCTTTATACATCTCCTGTTTCCAAAAGCTTCTCTCGGCCACTTAATTTCTCTATAGCCTTGATTTGGGAGGAGATGTCATCTTGTACCCTGATCGTCTTTTTTCATTGTTTTCTAAATGGTGGTTGGTTTCCTTCTACATTACGGACTGTTACTAGGTGTCATTGCTAAGTAGGTCCGCCACCGGTCCCTGGGTCCGGGCTCCTTGCATGAGTCTCTGTGGCCTTGCTAAGGCTCCGATTTCAGCTTCTCATGACGCATATTTAGAGTTTGTCTTTCTTCTTGTCATTCCCCTTCGCACTACCCTTAACTAGAGAACAATGTATACAGATTTATGATCATAATATCCACTCATAAATGTTACATGTGTTTATATGAAGTGCATCTGACAGTCAAATACTATACCAATAAAACTGTCCATCCACAGCAGTTATGGCTGCTCTGTACTCACTGAGAGAAAGTGTGGTCTGCTGCACTAGGTCTCACTATTACTGCATGTGAAAAAGTCAACTGTCACTTGGCAGAATCAGCATGCGTGTCACTCAAACAAGCGTTTGGGTATCCAGCTCTGACTATTGTAAAAACCCCTTCAAAATTAGAATCGTAATCAAGTTATACTCAAAAAAGCACAAACGAGTACGTGGAATTTTAATATAAAACATGTAACTTTTTACTCTGGGCATTATGGCTTCCTCCCACAATCCGAAGACATGCAGTCCAGCTCATTGGAATCTCAAAATTTTGCATAGTATATGATTGTACGAGTGTGTACGTGTATGTGCCCTGTGATGGACTGGCATCCCAGCCGAGCTGTGCCCCAGTGTGGAGTTCTGTACTGCCTAGGATAAACTCTAGGTCTCCCCTTAGCCCTGACCAAAATAAGCAGTTACAAGCTGGATGGATGGATGTAACGTTTCATTTGTAATACATGGTTATGTAAATTCAGATCAACCCTTGATTGCTGGAAGTCCTTATACATTACATAATACATAAGGCTATTAACAGTTGCACAGTTCACTCACAGTTAATCATGCATAACATAACATTGTGGTTGTCATTTTTGTTTCATATTGGCACATTGTTAAAAAAAATCTACCCACATCCAGTCACACCACATACCTTTGAGTACAATATGTGTGTAGTAGGTTCGTTACTGTTGACCCAAGATGTATGCCTCAGGTCAGCATTAGTGCGTCAGAAAATACCTACTATTTGATTTTTTTTGTAAGAAGGAAGGCGGCATAAAGCGCGCCCTGTTTGGAACCAACCGCCTACAGTCACACTTCATACACGCGTCTCAAGGCAGAGCACAATGCAGCGCTGTCACACAGCTCATAGCGGGAGTTCCGCGGGGAACTGTACCTAGAGTCGGCTCCTGCGTATGACAGCCACTAATTCCAGACGAGGGCCTCAGGTCACACTGTGGCTCCTCTCAAATTCTCATAGCTAATTTTCAGCTCAGATATGTGGTAGAAGCACATCGTGATAGTAGACGTACCTAAAATTAATCTTTGACATTGCGTTTATTTTAAAACTGCTAGCTATCAAGTCGAGCCTGCTGTTTTTGGTCTTTGTTTTAGGTTTTTCTGTAAATCTGAAATGTTTAAACATGCACACAGGTGATGCTTTGAAAGTTCTAACCCGTCAAGGCAAACGTCTCGGTCATCACACTGCGTGCCGAACGGTTAAACTGCACACCGTCACAACGACTATTTTGCTTTATTAAAGAAATATGAGAAAAGGGTGTGACCCCACACACATGCACAATAACTTCCAGGTCGCACTGTACAATAGCTGGGGGGAAAAGGACAAGTTGGGGGTGGGCAGAATTACACTGCATTATTGGCAAAATTCCTAAAGCCCACCACTCAAGTATCGGCTCTGAACAACTAACTATAACTCTCAGCTGAAATGATCATTTTATTTGTTTGTGTGTACCTGCGAACGACAGAAAGACTTAAGAAAGGAAACAGAAAACAGAAAGTCATGCAGTAACAGGTTCTCAGATACATTTTTCCATGATTTTAAACAGATTTTTAGAAATCCACACAAAACGGGTTTCCATTTTACTGCCAGTGCACTAATCATGCAAAATAAGCAAAATCAAAGCTTTAAGCTGAGGGTATCTTCAGTTATAAGAATCAGGATTGTTTTATCAATTGATGAAAACTCGGCAACATCCAGCTGCTGAGACGTTTACTGCCATTTGTGCAGGCTGAATACATGCATTATAGAGTTTGACAGCATACTTCATTGCTTCAATGTGTTGTGCTGCAAGCTGGTGACGCTTTGTGATAAAAGTGGGTCACCGTGTTTAGAATTCTTTGTTACATAAAGACAGTATACAAACATACAAGCCGTATACTCGATACTTGTTTCGTCAACACAAAAAGACTCATAGGGCAAAAGGTCTGTCAGGCAAGAGTATTTTATAAACACATCCATTCAGTCTGCAGCAATGGAAACTGAGGGATATGACCCAAGCACACAAAATCCAGAACAACACAGACAATAGTAGTCCTCAGGGCTGAACTTATATTAATACCAGTTGAAAGACACAAGACCTTCAATGGAATCTATTGGAAGCCAGTCCAAGATTAAAATAAATAATTAAATTAAATCTTCACACCATGGGAGATGGTTTGAAAAATAAGCCTCCTAGTACTGCAGGGGAAGTAAGTTCATCCAAATAATCATTCAGTAAAGACGTTGCAAGACACTGACTAAATGATTTCAGTCTGGTATGCACATTTTTTTCTTAATTCCTTTGACAGTGAAGGCCTACTTATTAAATATGTTGGGATAGGCTCATAATGTCTAAAATCACCTTTTCCTTTATCATTTCGCACTCCTTTAATAAAGACACACAAAAAAAACAACTTAGAACATGCTACGACTTCGAGCAGGATAACCACATCAAATTTGTAGCCAATATATAGAAATAAATCGAGCACGATCACACCAATGGAATGGTGTTATGGCAAGGACAGCCGAGGTCCTCAAGCGATGTCCATTGGGTAAACTGGCAGCGTTACATAACGTATGTGAAGCCCTGAAACACCTTAATATTTCATCTGTTTAGGTAAAAGCTGCACACTTCTCCGTCCCTCTTTTATCAATGGGGCCTTTTCTCCCCCCCACCTTTTATTGCTTGGAGGGCAACTTCGTAAATCAAGTCAGCAGCTGGCAAACTGGTCAAGTGAATGTTTCTGTTCGTCGTCGAACCTACAAGGGCCGGCTCTGTATAAACCTACAGCGTTTAAAAGCCCGCGAAAGACATCACGACGCTTATAAACGCCGACCTGATCTAATAAGCTGTGGGCAGGGCTAGCGAGTCATAACTAGTCCGGGGGGCTATGTTGAACAAACACCCACCCAGGAAAGCAAGGGGGAAGAGCCGAAGGCTCCTGTGTGCTCTGCCACGCTGCCTTTCGCAAACTTTGCAGGCTCTGCGCTGGCTGCCTGCCCGGCAATGGGAGCGAATGGCTGCCCCAGAATCAAGACATTGTGAAGAGGCTGAGCTCCGATTTTAAACCCGCCCTCCGGAGAGATCTCATTTCCCCCAAAACCTCCCATTTTTCTCTCTCTCTCTCTATCTCCCTTTTTTCCCCCCCTCATTCCTCCTCTTCTTTTCCTCTCTCGTTTCTTGTCTTTCCTTAAAAAAAAAAAAAAAAACCCAAAAAAGTAGCCCCACTTCCCAAGCCATGGGTATGACGGCGAGATGCGTGTCTCTCCTATGCTGTCTTCGTCTGCTGCTGGCGGTCGATCTGGACGAGGTGGAACCGAGCTACTATGTGGAACTCACGGCTACTTCAGATGCCATCGATTACAAGGATCCCTGCAAAGCTGGTAAGCTCCACGGACGGGCTCCGGTACGATCTCATATGCAGGGAGAACGGGCGACGAAAGGCACCGGGCGTTCGGTACCTCATGGTCACCAAGAGAAATGGAGATGACATCGGCGATGAAGCGACGAGGAGAGCCATGGAAACGTTCTAGCACATCTGCTTTGCTGCTTGTTTTTATTATATATTTTTTACATATATATATATATACACCCCCGAGATCATCAACTCCAGGACAAACCTCCTGTTTTTTTTTTTTTGAGAAATGACCGCATTGATGTTCATATGAGTTGTTGCTCGCCGAAATAATTAACGATAGGGAGAGTGTTGTGTACGATAACGGTAAAGCAAGCGAGCATAGCGATTGTTTTCCGCAGTTTAAAGCGATCCGAAAAGTTTCCGACGCCGCGTTTCGAAGCCTGAAGCCCGAGACGCGTCTGTCCGTGGGACACACGTACATGCATGTCAGCATCTCGCCCGACTCATCGGCTCTACCTACAGATCTGTAGTGAAATAAATCAGACACGCAAAGAAGACAACTCTGATAAAAGGCCCTGTGTGTTGCTCAAAGTTATGCTGAACCGATATCAGTACTGGGAAAAATACACCGGCCTTAAAAATGACAGTGACAGCCAGATATAGAGTGGTCTACGGTCATTTCTGACATCGCTGACCCAGTTTAATTAATGTACTGTGGGATCTCTTTACCGGTCCTGCCGAGCTCGGCTGCGCTGCCTCTCCAGTTGCTGAGACTGAGGAGGAGGAGGAGGAGGGCGCCCAGTGACGGGTTTAATTTCCCTAGCAACGATCGGTGGTCCCCCAGTGGCTCAGTCTGCATGAGACTAATTGACTATACTTAAACTAATTAAATATGGACTTTCAGATTTCCGAGTGTTATTTGCACTTGTCCGCAGCAGTTCTCTCAGATTTATGACTTAGACGTGTGTCCAGGGCCACGCATACTAGACCTGTGCTGACCCTCTTGGACGGTGCCGGTGAGAAGCCCAGCCTGCGTACCCATAGCCATGTCCCTCAGAGCATCACCACGTTTGATAAATGGCTCCCGACTATTTGTCTCCTCTAATGATACGGTTCAGAAGTAATTTCCATCACATCCCTCTTTATAGTAGGATGCCGTACATGGCAGTCGACTTTGTGACCCGCCAGATGCTTGGTCTGTTTCTATCCTGGTACCTTCTCTTCTGAACGTAGCTTTCCCTGCCCTGAATTTTTGTCCTCATTTGTATGTAATGAAAAACGAATCTAATAACATTTTAAGAGAGTTAAAAAAAAATTCTGAATTCTTATTTTATTACAAGTGAACTAATGCCCTAGATATGGTGTCTTTTTCTAGGGTGAAAGCCCTGAGGTGCATTGACTACACTTGGATTAGTCTTCTGTTTACATTTCCACTAAGCTATCAGCTATCCACACTTCCGAACCGACATTGGATGTTAATATTGCAAAGTAAAAAGGTCTTGGGTATGGTGTTTTCATAGGTTAGGTGCGAAACAAGAATGGTTGAAAAGTACAGATGCATTTTAAAGCTTGACTTGGGGAGGAATAACGGGGTTGGTCCACAGGTGATGTGTAGAGAGTACCAGACTCGATAATCCTTCTCAATGCTTATTCCTCTTAAAGCTAGTCTCATTCTGCTCCGATTTATGTAAAATTGTCTACTTAGCCACACAGTGTTAGTTCTTGTTACTTTGCCTATGCATTTTCTACAAATGTTCGAATAAAGTCAGGTGGCGTAAAGTGAGAAGACAGTTTGTTCTTATATTTTCTTAGCAAGCCGAGAAGAATGAATCCAGACAGTGTATTGTAAAGCGTGTTTTTTTTTTTGTTTTTTTTTCCCCCTCTGTCAAATATGGTCCAGGCTGTACTATAACAACTTGTTCCTATTTGCAGCAGTGATTTATATGGAGAGGCTGGCTTTTGGCAGCAAATGTGGACGCCAAACGTCAATAAGCCTTAGCTGTCATTTAAAGGTTACGGGTGCCATTCTTCTGTGCCCTTTGGCACTCCTCGTTTATGTTCCCAAACAGAAAAAAAAAAAAACTGCTTACTTCGTGTCATATTCTTGCAGGCTGAGGGGGGAAAAATGAAATAGAATGAGGAAGAGAGAGATGACCGGGTTAAATCAGGTATTGATCCATTTTTTCCGTCATTGTTTTAGCGTGAACACGCCAGACAAGGCGACGGAGGACCATTGTGCTGAGATGTTTGTGAAGGAAAATCTGTCGTAGCAGTACTGAATGTTCAGGCTGATGGTGTGACTAGCGGATGTTGTACACAACACCTTTACCCAGCGTGGCATTTTTTCCAGTGTTCGCTGAGTCAGTTTTGCGTGTTGTCTGCTATACCCTTCTACTTTAGACATGCAGTGTTCACCTTGGGCTGTGTTGGACTGTCTTCTCAGAGCATATGCTTTCATCTGTTTTGCAGATCTTCACCATCCTGGTGAAGTATTTAAATCCCTAATATCATTTTAATAGCCACACTCTTTCCCTGCCTATCCTCAGACCTACTTTGCAATCCAATCCCAACCCCTGCGCTACGTGATGTGTTCAATAATCAAGTCGTGTGGAAGGTGCTCACAAACCTTCTGCTTGCTCCTGGTCTGTGATTGCATGTAAGCCCCATTTGGGTACATGGTCTTAGCATGGGGGGAGGGGCACCGGCTGACGGCATACACATGCGGTTTGGATGGTACCGTGCCGCCACGGTTCAGGTGAAATCACGGCGCCGTCTGGTAAAGGCGTGTTCCCTCAGCGCCGCCATTCAGCCATTCCCCTTGCCCTTAGGGAAGCCCGCTCGCTGGTTGCACAACGCCAAGGGTTAAAGGTCGCCCTGGGCAGCGCCTGGAGATATTGATGCCGTGTGAGTTTGGAGGGAGAGGAAGCTCGGTGGCCGTGTAATGCGATTACGCGGCGAGTTAAGCAGTGCGCTTTCGGGATGGCGAATCCCATTGTGCCAGCCGCCTCTCGACTCGGCTTACGATTAACAGTTAAGTGTATAGTGCTCCATGTCATTTTTATTAGTGAAATAAAACTGATGGCAATTTATTTTTTATTATTTTTACACTTAGCGGGCTGTAACCCTCTACTGAATTAGTGGTAATGGAAGATCAATGGATTTATTTTTACCAGCTACTGTAATGCAAGCCCATGCACTTTCATTGCTAGATGTCATTTATGCAGCTGGTAACATTTCTGCTGAAGACGTTCTTGCTCAGTGCCTTGATGGAGGGGTACAGCTAGTGTGTTCCTTCAGTTCCTTCTGCTGTGGTGTCGGCTGTCCACAGCACTTTATAAAAGGAAACTTTCATAGTGTTTTACTTCAATATCTAGACTCGTGGTCTTCTACCAACCAAGCACATGTTCTCTGAAATAACGACTCTTTGCTGTATAATTACGCCTGACTCACCTGCATATTTAGAAAATTGCGTTTCTCCGAGCAGACGCGTAGTTTATATATAAATCTTCCGCAAGCTTCGGTGTCTGTGAAGTGCCAGCGTAACCAAAAGGGAGCTCTTAGTAGGAAGATTTGTCAGGGCGTAAGGATGCTTACCTGCTGATGGGGAATATTTACTGGGGGAAAAAAAAAACCTTCCAGCTGCCAGACCACAGTGGGAAAACATGTCTTGCCTGCTTAGAGGATATGTGCTCCTCCAGATGGCAGTTTCGCTAAAGGTTGACGTCTTTCTTTGGTACCAACATGTCAAGCTGTCTGCCGGGTCACTCATAAAACTTAGCTGATCCAGAGCCTAGTGGGATGGATCATAAGCCTTATGCCAAACAAAATGGTATATTGGTAACCAGTATCACCCCAGCATTCCTATGCCAGTTTAGGACATCTGTTGACATTTCAAATTGGACACGACACCTAGGCTAATATTACTCTTACATGCCTGTATTTGCCTGCGTGTGAACTTGTGTGTGTAAATGCGTGTGGAAAGAGACCATGTCTTTGACTCTATCTTTCCATGTGACTGTGTACCGTGACTCGCTGTAGGAGATCTTTCCTTGTGGATCACCCACAGACCGGTCCACTTCTGTATGGATCAGCCCCTAGTGGCCCCTAGGGGGCACTTTTCATTCCACTCCTGGCCTTGTGTGACATCGTTTTGCTTGAGTCATGGAGCAGATCACATCTGATGGCAGTGGATGCTTTAAGGCTCTGGTAACATTTTAAGGCGGGATAAATCCTTTGACCGCTAAAATGTGAAGTCCAGTTATGTAATGCAATGAAAGTATCTGCATTTTTCCTCATCCAGGTCACATTTCAACACATCTTTGTCTTTTGACTGTCAGCAGTTCCCTCTGTGAGATGCCATGGTGCAATTAGGAGGTCTTGTTAAGTATCCACAGCGTGACAGAAACCATACATCCTCTCCTCCTTGTGCGCTTCTTGTAAAAGCTGCTGTGTCGACTTTCTTAGAAATTTGCGTGGCGTTGGAAACCGGAAGCTGGATGCTTTTGGGTTAGTGTTCTGGAGACCAGTGGTGAAACCAGAGAGCATATTCTACATAGTGGAGACCTGTGAACAATCAATACTGCAGTCGCTGGGCTCGCATACCTCCAGGCGGCTTTGCTCTGCTTTTAAACCACGCTGCAAGTCTGTAAATGCCAGAAGCCATCAAACATGTCGGTTGTTATGGAGTGGGGGCACAGTTGAAAATATAACCCACATACATATATCCCGGTCCCGCATATCTGCAGCTCAAGTCAATCCTGGTAGCCAACATCTTCTTGTGTTTTGGATCAACCAAGATCTGTTTTTGTTGCTGTGAGAGAATGAGGGCATTGAAGAATATCTGAATGATGTCCTTTTGATCTCATTGACATCCCGGGAATTCATCTGGATCTCTTTGCATTCCGTTTGATGTTCTGCAATGCCAGGAGGCAGCTCATTGCTTCCAGCCCGTGGTTGTGTTTTTCTGCCAACCAACACTTGCCAACTTTTGGGTCGCCTTAGCAGTCGAGTGTTCTGGCAGGTGAGCCTGTCCCCTAGCGATGGCCTTTAGCCGCCAAAACCAGGGAGCATCGACATTGCAGTAGGTAACAGGACAGCAGAACTACAGTGATTTGTCGATTTGTGGGCGCCAAAACATGGTCCTTGGAGATCTAAGCATGTGGTCTCTTCACACACGCAAGAGGCGGGCAAATGTGCAGCCGGCGGCTCCTGAGAACTTTGAAAAGCATCGAGCTGAGGAGGCAACACTTGTGCTCAAGATGTTTGACTTTGTTGGCTTCTAGCCCCTGCGGTGAATTGTTCTCCTCCGAGGGATCTCCAGTCAGCTGTTATCTGTCATCCACTTTCAGTGCGCGACTGGCCACCTCTGAAAACAGCTGTGGAAATTGGCTCAGAGCTGCTGTTTTGCATTTTGTTATTCCATCTCATTAAGGTCGATCGGACGCTTGATGTTCCTAATGCTGTGTCTTTTCTCGAAGCCCATCGTTTCCTTTCCCTGAGTCTCATTGGCAAGGAAAGGTTGCATAGCACTTGACTGTGTTTGTTTTGCTTTTAACCAACCCTGAGCAGTCCTAGGTAATTTGCATCTGTGAGTATGAGAGTTGTCTGCTTCACAAAGCCATGCACAGTTTAATTGATATGAGGGAACAGTTCTGACTTATAAGTGCTATCAGCAATGACAAAAGCCTGGCATCTTGTTTGTTTTAAGTCATTCGGTTCATGCACAATTACCCAATGATGCGTACAGTGTCCGACTGCCAACAAAACAGGGTTTCATTCTCCAGCTAAATCACGTCCATAATTTATTGCATCTTGCTGATGAATACTTAAAATGGCTCGGTAATACTGTTCACCTGAAAACAATATATGGCTTGGCTTTGTTTAATTATGGTTTATCTCCTCTAAATTTCAACAATTGTCTGCAAGATTTCTGACTCCAGTGTTAAGGTGTACGATGCCGGTATTTATTGATAGATAAATAATTTAGAGCGGGAATGCCTCTCGTAGTTCTTTGTGTGGAAACACGTTGAAGAGAATCATCTGTTTGGTGCAGAACAGCTGGTGCAGTCCACGTGTGCAGTTTTATTCATGTGGAACCAGTCTAGAAGGAGAAGGTTTGAGACTTTTTTTTTTTTTTTTTGACCAAGTTGGGGTTATTATTGTTCACGAAAACTAACGAAATAATGAAAACTAAATGTGAAAAAAACATTTTCGTTAACTGAAATAAAAACGAGGCTTCACGAAAACATAACTGAAACTGTATTGTATGTTTACAAAACAAACTAAAATAAACTAAAATTTCAGAGAAAATGTCTTCAGTTTTCATTTCACACCTCTGACAAATACGTTATATTACAAAAAACTAAAACTAACATTAAAACTAGTAATAAAAACTAAACTAAAACTGAGCATTTTCAAAAAAAAAAAAAAACCAAACTAGCAACCCCACCTTAAAAGCTAATAAAAACTAAACTGAAATTCAAAACAAAAAGTGAAAATGAAATAGCTAATGAAAAATGCTAACTATTATAACCTTGGACCAACTGATGGAGCTGTATTTTATGAGTGGGTGGAGCAACATTATTCACAACATGTCATCATCTGGTAAACCCTGTCCTCATTATTAGCACTAGCCAATCGGAGCCCGAGGAATGCCTTTTAGGACCTGGACCTTTAAAGTCAGAAAATGACGTGTTTTTTTTTTTTTTCTCACTGTCTAGGTAAAACAGTATTTTATTATGACTGAAACTCACTGCTTTGGGGTTCCGACAGGGAACACCACACAGTGGCCCCATGACTTATTCTCTCAGTCCAACCCTTCGTCAAGCCCCATCTAAATATAAATGAGATGCTTGCGTCTGAGCGTCCAGGCACTTCAGGGTGTGACTGGGGTCATTGTCATACAGGCCTACAGACCAGGGAAAAATTAATTGACCACCATTTTGCCTGTGGTCCATCCGTCCGGTTTCAGAAAGGGTTAGAAACAGTTTGGAGGTTTTCAGCTGATTTTGTATCGAGCCAGTGTCCTTGTAACCAAGCGGTGGCCCTTTATCCTGATTGGCTGCGATTAAAATTGCTGGAACGTGACTGCCATCTTCATACAAGCAACGCTAGGAATCAAGCCTTTGGCTCAGCAGAGCTTGACTCTGTAATGGAGCAGAAGAAGCTGATTGATAACCTGAGGGGCAGTCTGATGTCCAGCGGTGCGCTTAAGGGGGTCAGAGGTTATTCAGAAGCACCTTGTGTCCCGGTAGGTAACCGGAACACTCCATCATACCTGTCACACTTGTCCTTATGGGCTGCTTCAGGCTGTCTGGTCTGTCCAGAGACAGGCAGAGTATCTCCTGAGTGTTTCATGGCTTAGCTAGACCTGAAGCCTGTATCCTGTTGTTTTTATTTTGTTCTGAAAATGGCATCAGGAAATGGCAATACTGTTGTTTGTTGTTGTTCTAATTCTTATTTTTTTTTAATAAGCAAAGTCCAACTTTATTGTCATTCTACATATGTATTCATCATATGTACATGAGATGAAATTGCTTTCGCTCCCACACCGCAGTGCGACAAAGAACATCAGACGCATAAGACAGTCGTACGATGGTGCACAAATTAGAACAAAAAATACACGCAAGGCTGGAAAGAAATATTACCAAATTAATAAGGTTAGTAAATATGAAAAAAAAAAAAAAAAGAGAGAGAAATGTCTGGGCGTGTCGTTCGTGAATATTCAGAGCCTCAGCCCTGATTAGAAGATTTGGGAGTGAACTAATCGGTCTGCTAAAGAAACTCGATCTTCATGTGAAAACAACCCCAAAATCTCCACCCATCAGAATCTCTTAAGGGTTCTGTGCTGTCCTGCTATTGTTCATTACGATCAAGCCTGTGTCAACTTTGATATAGATAGCATGTCTCCAGGATTACCCTACTCACAATAATGAAGTTATCCCTATCACATCTCCTGCAGTGTTATACTCTTGATTTGAACTGTCTGTTGTGGAAATGCAGAGGCAAGAAAGCCATAATTTGGGCTGGGCCTTTAAATCTCTTTGCCAAGATCTCCAACTGGCAGAGATTTTGCAGTTCTGTAACCAGTATAAGCCCTCACGGATAAACAGTCCGGACACCGAAATCCTGCCGAATCCGCGACATCAGGGGCCTCGTCACAGCTGTCAAAAGTTATGTAACATGCAGACGAGGCAGACGCAGGCGGCCGGGCTCCCATATGCCATGCCTCCGTGTCTCTCAAGCCGACTTTTATATAGCGGATTGTTGGCTTCTTTTTTCCTCCTATTCTTCACTGGTTGTAATTCATTATTTCATGAAGTGCACTTTGGAATTTGCCGGTTTAAGAGCGTGACAATTTGGGCCAACAGTACTGATAGTTGTTTTGCCTGAGATTTGATCCATCGCCTTCCAGTCACTACATCTCTGTGGGTAGTTGGGGGGGGGGGGTCAAGGGGATTAAATCCAGATCACGCTAAGACTTTCTGATGAACCTGTTCTGTCACCAGGACGACCATGAAACCCCGTCCGGAAAATCAGCGCTTATGTTGCCTGCCTCTAGTTGCTTATCTCAGCTATGGCCCTTCCTGGAAGGCGGTTTGTGTGCGGGATTAAAAAGCTCCGAAGTGTTTGTCCTTGTCTTGTTTGCTCTGGCTGTACAAGGGGTCCCCCCTGGCAAGCCTGTGAGGCCCCTTTTCGGGCATTTCTGTGTGCGAATATTGGGGCCCATGGAGGCATTTGTGACTTGTCCTTCACTCCCATCACAGTGAAATTTGGAGCAGTATAAATTTTAGTCTCCGAAAAGCTGCTTCTGTTGGACTCTTTTTTTGGGTAATGGAAAGTAAAATTATGGCATACACACCTACGGTTGCTGCATGGTTTGCTTTTTTATTTATTTATTTTTTTGGTACACCAGTCCTGCAGAACTAAATAAGCAAAGAAGCCCTTATACTGGTAATTATAGATTTAGTGGGGAGAATAACAGGGGCAAGAGATTTGTTGGATCTTACAGGATGAAGGACAAGAGTATACCATGTTCATAGGTAGACTTCCTGTCCTGTAATGCCTAGTAGAACCAGTTAGCTTCCCTCTAGGCTGTAAATTTATGAAGCTAATTGGTGGCAGCCCCGTCTGATTCATCACAATTGCTCATCGTCGATTTCATGTTTTGAAGAAAAAAAAAATAGAAGTCCAGAAGATGAACAGGGAATTTGAGCCCTCTCTTCCCGTATAAATATTCGTGCTCTGACACCGAGGTGAGATGCGGTTGAGGAAAAGCTCCCCGTGGTAAGTGAGTTCCTGTTATAGGGCTGCCTCACAATGTGTTACTGGAATGTGGTTGCAGCGATCCACCTTTTGTGAGAGTGCAAATGAGTGGATCCCATTAACCTCTCTGGCATTCTGAAGTGTGTCCCCGGGCTTGTCTGCTTTGTCTGCTCTCCCAGGCTGAGATTTATACCTTGTTCCTTTTTTTCTGGGTCCCAATCCTGCTTAACCCAGCCATTCGACAACAACGTTTCTTGACCTTTGAGAGTGGGATTTTTTTTTTTTTTTCCTCTCTTCTCCCAGACTAGGACATTGTGGTGTCTTCCAGCTACATATTTTTCCGCAGATCTGGAGAGCGAAGCAAAATAGCTTAGCCAAATATTTTTGTCTCTCCCATGCTCATTTGCTCTGCCTGATCTTTAGTATTTCTAAAATGCAGCACTGTAGTAAATCTAGAAAATGTTACTGTAAACCTATTCTCCATATTAAAGATTTATTTTTTTGGAATTCTTTCTGTGGTTTTCTGCCACCTTCCTTGGATACACAGCAGGATGGACAGGGTTGCCCGGAGGTTTCCAAAGGTTCTCTTGTGTTTACCCAGACGGAACCCCAGGCTTTCAGATGACAGCAGAAACGATAAGGCTGCTGAGGGAGAGTGTGAGGGCATAAGTGATTGGGAGGTGTTGTGCTCCTCTCCTTCCTGGGGCCGTTGGCATGGCGCGCAGTATTTTCTGCCTACGGAGCTTCACGTTTCTATCTCATGCTCTTCTCCCTCACAAAGGGCCTGCTGGCTGGCCTGGTCTAAGCCTGGCAGATGACCTTCCCTCCCTTGTCTCTGGTCCAAATGTTGGACTCCCCTGTGGGCCGTAAATTCTGCAGATGTGCTGGATTTCCTGGCTGTTCCGGGGCGACGCGTCAGCCACCGCAGGCTGCCGGAGCAGCATGTTGATTGAGGAGTGTCGTAAAGCATGCTGCCTTGGCTATTCTCCTCCTTTCAGGAAAGGTAACCTCACTGTGGGAATGGCATTTGAGTACTTAGCAAACCGAAGCAGGCGGCCCATACTGTTCTTTGTTTGTTTGTTTTTGTTTTTTTTTACTGTAATAAGTAATAAAAATCAGCCTTCCCTTTGGAGCTTTAATACACAGCGAGTGTTTGTATGAATTCTGTCCATGTGGGCAGAAGAAAGAACTTCCATGTGTGCCGTGGTGGTCCTTGAAAAGAACAGCCCCTACAGACTTCAGAGAGACCACCCTGCTGGGGTCGTCTGGTCTCACACGGTCCGGGGCCAAACTCGGATGTCTAAGAGCGGGACACATTTCAGGGCAGAGCGCACTCGACTTAAGACGTCGAAAAACTTTTTGTCATTTGATATTCTGAAGCTATTTGCCCAGAAAGTTGAACGGATACAACCTTCCTTACTTTATGTATTTATTTTTTTTATTGTCATTTTGCTGTCTCCTTTCATGCAGGTCATGCACCTGTAATGAGGGTTGTAGCTAGTGGGGCGAAAGGTAGACATGAGTTTGGGGCCCCGCAGTTGAAATACGTGCTGTTTTGTTGCGCACAGCTGTATCTATTTTGGGGGCCCAGAACTGTATTCTTTTCCAGAACACCTAGCTATGGCCCTGACTGTGTTTAACATGCAGTTTTAATGTGTTGAAGGTCACTCCGTCTAACTGATTATCAGGTCAGTGAAAATCACCGGAATCTGAAGTGTTTGACCTGTTGCTGCATGACAACCCAGTGAGCTGCCTCACGTTAGGGCCTGCCGTGGATAAAGATCTAAATGTAACTAAATTGCTGGCAAAGAGGGATTAAAGACCCAATTTGAGGCAATTAAATATTTCACCTTTGTTCTGCAGTTAGCTTAATCGACATCTGGTACTAATCTTAGAGAAAAGGGTGATTTAGGGTATGGTTTGAAGATTTTTGCTTTGGGGTTTCAGTGGGGCCATTGTTATGTATTTTGGGGTTCATAATTGATTGCCGTCTCTGGGACTTGTACAGTTAACAGCTTCAATGAGTTGTGCTCATGTCTGAAAAGGTCCATGTTTCTTTATGGTCAGGGTTGGACTTTCCTGCTCTTTCTTCTTGGCCCCTGGGAGTTTATTGCTGGCTTGTACTGATTTTGATGCAGTGCTGTAAGATTATCTCAGTTTTACTGTGTAAGTTCTAAACATTTGTGCGTTTTCTGCTCTGGTAGGTTGTAGAAGCTCCTCCTTCGAGAAGTTCTGTGAAGTTACGCGGTGCAACGAGCGCCTGAATGACATCTGAATCACCCAGTGATTACTGTGTGAGAAATGCTTACTGAATAAAGCAATTAAGGACTGAGATGAGATGGGGAAAAAAAATCATATCCTGCAGCCTCAAAGACTGGCAACATTATTGAATGTCATTATTTCCCTATGAAACCTTCTTTGGGCCAGAAGGTAGTCCAGCTTTTTTTTTTTTTTTCTTTTACGAAAAAGTTAATTTTAAAGCAGTGGTTAATGGTGTGGTTTTCAATTTTCGCCACCACCCCTTCACCAATTTCAATACGAGCGCGACGGAGAGACAGGGGCCCGTTTGCGTGGTCAAACTGCTCGGCATGGATTTTGTGTCCAGTGCCAAGTGAACACTTCAGTCCCATGTCTCGGCAGACGTAATTTGAAGAGTAAAGGTCAGTGTTTGGAAGGGACCCAGCCACCATCTAATCCTAGTGCTTCGAAGTCATGAGTTATTCCTCTGATTACAGATCGTGGGGTCCTTGAGGTCAAGGGGTGTCTGGGATTACAGTTGTGCTTCACTTGCCCATTTGCCTGGTTCATGGGAGCCTAGTATGGTCACATGACTGTCAGCAGGCCACCGCCAGTCACCGTTAAAAAGGCGGGCCTGACTGGCGTTAACCGACCAACCAGTGTCCAGCTACTACGATCACAGGAGAAGGCTTGTTGACAGAAAATGGAACAGGCATGAAAACGTTGCGGTGATGCCATAACAACATTATGAGTCTGTTCTCACAACCTCAGCTCCGTTTGTCTAAAGTGATTTTAATTTTTCTTCTCTTCTGCCAAATAAGCAGCAGCAAATTTGACACCATCAGCAAGGCAGGTCTAAATGATTCTTAAAATCGTTACCATGGTTGTCCACGTCTGTGTTTGAAATGCAGAGCTGACTGAAGAAGTGGTGCAAACACGTCGAGGGGTTTCTTTTTCGGAGAGGATACCGCATGGCATCTTTGCACTAGCGTGAGGAAATGCCAGGTTGCAGTGTTATTAGAACAGATGGCCGTAATCGCAGTTGTGAACTGGAATGTCATTTCAGAGATGCCTCGCAGCAAATGCAGACGCTCACGCTGTTTGACAGCCGCATGAAATCATTGTGGATCTTGATGCCGTGGTTCGTGGCAGCCGTGAGAACTTTTCTGCCGAGTGAACGTGGTGTGTGGCGTGTGTAATGAGGTGGAGTTTTACCATCACTCGGGTAAATAAAGGTGGTGGTGTTACTGCAGGGATAAACGCCGCTGTCAATGCCGTGGCAAACCACGTGCCTCGAAGGCAGCCGCCCATTTGCTCTGGCGTTCTGATTGTGTCCAGGCAAAGAGCAGTAATGATCCTGTCTCACAACTGTGTGTCTAGGTGGGTTCATTAAAAATAAACAATATTCATCCGGTTAACACAAGGCAAAAACCCGGCGACATCCCTGAGTTGAGGCAATTCTGTATGGAGGGATGGACTAAAATTCCTCCAAGCCGATGTGCAGGACTGATCAAGACCTACCAGAAATGTTTACGCGCGGTTATTGCTGCGAAAGAGGGTCACACCAAATACTAAAAGTAAAGGTTCACATACTTTTGCTACTCAGATTTGTGACATTCGATTATTTTCCTCAATAAATAAATGACCAAGTATGATATTTTATCTCATTTGTTCAATTGCGTTCTCTTCACCTACATTTAGGGCTTGTGTGAAAATCTCGTGTTTTAAGTCATATTTCTTTAGGAATATGGAAAATTCTGAAGGGTTCACTAACTTTCAAGCACCACTGTATATCGAAGGAGGACCCTCCTCCCAGCCTGCTTTACTTCTCATTTACTTGCATGATTTCACAATAGTGGTTGGGGGTGCTTAACTGTGGTCTTCTTTTACATGTGGGGGGTCCCTGGTTGCAAAGCTCTGATCTGTGAGAAGCGTGGTAAATTAAACCTATGTGTGTCCCTCCCTCCCCCCCCCCCAAATTAGCTGCCTTTCTCGGGGACATTGCTCTGGATGAGGAGGACCTGCGCATGTTCCAGGTGGACCGCATCCTGGATGTCGCCCAGCGGACCATCCAGACCCTTAACCACACCTCTCCAGGTGAGGGCAAGGCGGGCTGTGCCTCCTATCCTACACACACACACTTTTCGCCCATCACGTCTCATCTTTGCTTCCGACAAGTCAGTAAGTGCAAAGTCTGACCACTGTTGATGTGTCATAAGCAGGTTAGGGAGGGAAGACTTGCTGAGGGGCAACATCACAGGGCATTTGTTTCGAGCCCAAATGCGTCCTTGTAGGAAAGGTGCTGCCTCATTGAGCATTCCAGTGAGTTGGTAGACGTGCATATCTAAAAGAAAGCCCTTGCCATGTTATCTGTCAGAGCAGAGACAGAATCTTGTCCAAATTCTCCAGGAAGGTTTGGCTACCAGGGAAATAAACAGCACCTGGTTATGGCTGTATTCCAAAAGCTCGTAGGTGGTAGCCCCTGTTGTGGACCAAGCTGTTTATCACCACCCTGCACGAATCGTTAAGAAAAGACAACATTTATTGATGATTACACAACACATTTCACAGTTATTACTCATTATTTCATGTCTTGAGGCAGAGAGTCCTCCGAGGGTGTCATAACGAAACAATCCGGTGAAGGGACGGCCAGTCTGAGATTGCTGTGCTTGCAGTTGCTTCATTTTTTACAATTTTCTATACTGTATGTTTGCCTTTTTTTTTTTTTTTTTTTCTTGGCACACAGATGTGCACAGCTGCCAAGATCCTTGTGTTCTCATTGCTATCAGAGTCAGGAGGAGGGTAAAGAAACCCTAATCTGACAGCGTGAAGGAATGTTAATCTCGTCTTTTAAAAACGGTCTTTAATCTCTGTACTGTTATTGTGTAAAATGTTCCAAATTGCCTTTTTATTAAGGTGAGTTTGGTTTTTTATTTCTTCTGTAAATCCTATTTTTTTTCTGGGGGGGTGAATTATAGTGCAAGCTAATGTGTATTGTTATGTGATATCTTGCTTGGCATGGCGTGTGAAAGTGTGCGTACCGTACATCAGACTAAGCCATGAGAAAAGTAACTGGTATAGAGAGCATCCTGGACCTGCTGTCCTAAGCAAAGTAAATTAATTAATCAGCTCTTTTTAAACACTCAGGGCTGGTATTATACTGTCTGGCTTCCACATGAGTTGACCTTTTTAAATAAGTATACATGTCGACTTCCCATTGGAGCTTTCTTTAGGAAGCCGGGTTCAGTTTGGTCTAAAATTACTCTGATGCCTCATTCTTCTGCTCGCTTCGTCAATCCAGCTAACGAGACCGCTCAGGATGGCGCGGTGCCAGGTGGGCGGGGCTTACATCGGAGGAGAAGGGCAGCAACTTCCAGAAGCGAGCGGGTGTGGCCAGATGGAGTCATTCCATATGTGATCAGCGGCAATTTCAGTGGTAGGTGGCAGAGGGAGTGACGTGCATCATGCCATATGTGCAGAATGTTGTCACAGCGACTCCACATTACAACTCAGGGCTCTGATTGGTCTGCCTCACTGCTCCATTCCATGGCGTTTTTTAACGTTCATTTTGTGGAGCCGACATTTGTCAAGAGTAGGTTTTCAAATTTTATGGCGAGCAGTGTAGAATTTCATTTTTACTCGCTGATGAGGCACTTAATAGCACAAAGATGGGTAGTGATAACTTATTTAAGCATTTTAGCTCATAGCTGTGGAAGCGTTGCTAGCTGTTACGGGTAAACAGAAGGTGTCCAGTAAGGGGCAAAGATCTGTCTGTCATCACGATGCTAGCAGTCAATTGTGACTGCCTCCGTCTTCAGAACAGATGGTTTCTGAAGTCCGCAATTAACACATTCACCTTCTTTCTGACGGCTGTGATGCATTTGGGATTTTCTCATTCCGATAAAATGAGGTGACCGCCTTACGACGATCGTGTACATTTTTGAGTTTAACAAAAAAAAAAAAATGACATTAAGTTTTAATTAAGTGACATTAAGTTTCATGGCCGATCGCTTTTCACCATAGCAATCCGTATAATGGCGAAGGTTTGTGTAAATCTTTGCCCAGGTTTGTCAAAGGGGGGCATTATAACAAAAACACGAGGAACCAAAAGACATGGTGTGTCCCTCAAATCTGTTGCAGTGAGTCGGATTTGTGATACATTTCAGGATGTCCACATCCGGTCCATTATTTTATTTTATTTGCATATTAAACAAAAATTTTATGAATTACAGACTTTTATAGCCTATGGCATTGAATTCCATTCAGTAGTTTGTTCTTTTGGTAAATGAGACAACGGTAAGTGTGGTTAGTAGGGAGGTTCTTAAATGCTTCCCATGGTGCGGTCGGTCTTCGCGCACAAAGCCCGGCAGTGTTAGTGAGCGCATGTGTGTGCGTGATGGCAGGCGGACACGTGGCTGCCAACAAGGCCCCTCGCGTGCCCTTGAAACGTTCGCCGCGTCGGGTCGCCGTGGCACAAAGCTTCTCCTTCCCCCAGGCAGCCAGCGGGCGATATTCCGGCAGGCCATGCGTCACTGGGAGAAACACACCTGCGTCACGTTCATCGAGAGGATGCAAGAGGAGAGCTACATCGTCTTCACCTACCGGCCGTGCGGGTGAGTCGTGCAAGCTGTCAACTGGCCGTGGTAGCCGTGACACCCCCCTCTGGAGAGTAGCCCCATCTACGTTCCGTGGACTTCTGCATATTAAGCGTGTATGCTTTCAGTCCCTGATCACCCTCTTTACCCTGAATCAGCCAGCGTAACATCAACCTCTTTTCCTCTACAGTTGTTCACTTCTCCGTTACCTCTCCTCCCCCCCCCCCCCCCCCCGTATGCTTACTTACAGCTTTTTGTGAATTGGCCCTTGCGTGAGACCCTGATCCCAAAGGAATAACCCTCACCCCATTTCGTGTCACAAGCCGGAATCTTTGTAATTTTTGCTTAGCTGAGCCGTCTCCAAAAAAAAAAAAAAAAAACAGACAAGTAGCTAAACGGGTAGGCGGCAGTGAAACACCCGCCGCGTCCCACCGTGGATGATTTAAGCCTGGCCTGCGGTGACTTCCGAGGGGAAGCCCCTGGAGCATGGGCACAGCAACACCACAAACCCAGGCAGCAGCTGCAGTCGACGGGGAGTTCCGCTGTGCGAAGCCCAGGTTTCAGGCCCCATCTGTCCCGCACACGCTGAGAGCCATGGCCTCAGGGGAGGCCGGCTGGGCTGCGAGTAAATTACAGAGCAGTGTGACAGACCCATGGGGGCAGAGTCTGCTGACTGACAGGTTTCCCACACCAGGTCTTTCATTTGAAGGAAGCTCCCTATAGCTGCCATCCTCCAGCAACACCACCGAGGGATCCTACTGGCTACATCCTCCTGCAAAATCCATGAGAAAAATCTTATTTTTCTCTTTTGATTGCCCCTAAAAATAGAGATATTTGTCTTTCCAGGGCATTGCTAAATTTATCGTAACCTATGAGTGTGAGCACACAGTGGAAATAGCGATCTTGCAGTATATTTTTTGTGTGCAAACGTAAAGCTTTTTTTAACTGATTGCAGCCCAGTAAGCAAATAACAGCTAAATGTTGAAATTGCTCCATGCATCTTTAAATACTGCTCATCATCCTGGGTTTTGTGGTTCACTTTACAGACTCAATGTTTGCGTTACACACACTGTCCTTGACTTTCAGCTTCATAGTTGTAATGTGCCATTGCAAGGTTACAGCTCAGATCTGGGGGTGATAGTTTGCTGTGACCCCATGAACATACTTAAATTCAGGTTTACCTTCACTGAACCCAGCTGATTTTCACCCTGCAACCTCCTACACCCAAATCCACTACTTCAACCTCTGCCATCTGCTGAACCTCGCACCCCCCTTGGCTTTTGGCACCTCCGCCGACCAAGTGCCTTGCGGTCCCCCCCCGCAGGTGCTGCTCTTACGTAGGCCGGAGGGGCGGCGGACCCCAGGCCATCTCTATCGGGAAGAACTGCGATAAATTTGGCATTGTGGTGCACGAGCTGGGCCACGTCATCGGCTTCTGGCACGAGCATACGCGGCCCGACCGGGACGACCACGTCAGCATCATCAGGGACAACATCCAGCCAGGTAACCCACAGAAGCCTCTGACTGCCCTTTTCCACTGCCGAGGTTCCAACCGAAAGTTCTCAGTATCCTCGTGCTGAAAGTGTCACCAGCTTCTGTTTGCTTGACTTGCACATATTTTTACCTCCCTCTCAAATGGTAACTTGAATCCCACTCAAGAATAGAGAGGAGAAGGGAGCTTGTTTTAATCCTCATGAGACTGACTATAAAACTCAGGTTATGGGAGGCTCTTTTTAATAAGAAAAAGCTGTGGCATGTAGAAAAGGAAACCTCATTCAGCCTATCCTCAGTAATTACAGCCATGTACGATTAAGACCAGGAATGTAAGTACTATGTCTGTTTTATTTTTGCATGAGCTCTGCTGGGTCTGCGTAAAAGATTTCCAAGGGCATTTTGAGCATACTGCTTTCTCCCATTGTTTCAAGAACAGCGTCGAACCGATGCAGCTACAAGCCAACAATCACAGATAACACGTAACCAAGGGAAATGAATGTCTGTGATATTAAACCCATGATGTTTCAAAACATTAACCCTGTGGAGTACATGAACTGTTAGAATGCAGGCATGTTGGTGGATACAGTGTTAAATTGTCATTTGAGTTCTTTTCTCTCTTGTTGGTGTCTCCTGTGCTCCTCTGAGTTGTACGGTCATGCCCTGTTGTACCGCCAAGCTGCTTTTGAATATGGTTCACTTCTTACTGAAGCCTGAGCAGAAGTAACAAAAATGCGACATGCCCTAAGGCACCCTGCTAGCTTCCTTATGGCTCTGTGTAGCTTCTGGGTCCCTGGAAGATCTTTAAAGAGACTCATGTATGCCTGTCGCTGGCCCGGGAGCAGTGGTACAGTGGAACCAGAAAAACAACAACACTAGTTCCCGGTCGAGGTGTAGTTGTGAAGCTGTAACAGAGAGCTAGATTGGATCTGCGACATACTTTTGAAAACATCACAAGCAGAAAGCACTGTTGAAACCAGGCTCTATTCTGGAGCAGTGCTTTGTGTAAAAGTTGTTGTGTCTCTTTCTCTCACAGGACAGGAGTACAACTTCCTGAAGATGGAGCCTGGGGAGGTGGACTCTCTGGGAGAAGTGTACGATTTTGACAGCATCATGCATTATGCCAGGAATACCTTCTCCAGGTAAGGCTACAAAGCAGAGCACCTGGACAACACTTCTGCAGAAGGGATGTGTCTCTGCCGTATAAAAGACTCTGCGAGTGGCTAGTAGCAGTTCTACTGGTTACCTTTCGGGTTTTCAGACGCTCCGGTTTGCAGCTGGCTTGTTGGGATTCGTAACTCTGGGCTGTTTTCAGCCATTGGGCTGCCTCATCTGGGCTTTCTCCCTAATTGTGAGACTTCACGCGACGCCATCTCGTAATCCGCTTTCATGGTCACTTTCTTTAAGTTTGTCGTTATTAAGGCTCCCAGAGGGAAACGTCTGCATCATTTGGCCCACCCCCCCCACAGCTTTACAATCTATTTCTGCCACTCCGCTGCATACCTGGTCAGACTCATTACCATGTTGGATCTTGCAGTGGGGGTTGACCAGCTGTTGTGTTGCGACTTCCTGCTCCTTCTTCCTCTCTAGGGTCTGTTTGCCTTGGCTCTAAGGGCCCACTCACCCAGCCAATCTCGAACCGAGGCCAGTGGGTTAGTGCAGAGTCCCTGGCAATTCCGTAACAATCTTTAAAGTATCTGGTGACAGGTTTCTGATGGAATGGAACAGCATACATCTAAAGCCCAGGGCAGTGCGCTCTCTGCTTTGATCAGGTCTGATTTCCATTCCGAAACAGGACCAGCATTGCACCCTGGAGTGGTGTGAGACATCCAGCTGTGTGAAATGTGTAAAAGTTAGACAACTAAGCAGTTTTCTTTGGATTAAAGTGCCTTTAAACAAACACAGCATGGGCTGTAACAAAGTGGTGCTGATTGTGCCCACCCACCCAAACTCTGCTTGCCCTTAATGATGGCTGGTGAGTACCACTTTATGGGGGTCAGTAGGGGTGGAGTCGAGCTCATCTTAGGTTTTGGTGTTGACACTGAACCGCTGCCTCTTTTGACCGCAGATGGGAGGGAGCAGCTGGTAAATGCTCATATTTGCTGATTACACCATCAGTGGTCTCCACGGCTTATCATCGTGCAGCCTTGTCTTTGCTTCTTTCATCTTTCATTAGCCCGCTTGTTTAAAAAAAAAAAACCCTCCCTTTCATACCATGAACTGCCTCATTAAAGCACAGCTCCACAAGGTCTTTCCAAGGAGGCCCCTCAGCCCAAAATGCTCAGTTTCCACGCCTCCGCTTGTTGATGATCGTTCGCTTTCCCAGCTTATGCATGTTGCGAGCTGTCACTGACGACTTTTCTGTTTTCTGGCATTGAGAGTGAGTAACCAGATCCGGCACACACGTACACATTCACACACACGCACACACAAGGTTTGACTCACCCACAAGGCGATGGCTCGGGAATGTGAGCTTCTCGCCACATCGGTACACCGAGTGCCGGCGGACACGTTTCTTGGACGGCGCAGCGTGGGGTGACTGAGGTGTGGCGGAGGGCTTTTCTCTCCCTGGTCTGTGAGGCAGGTTGTGCGTGGGTATCTCCTCTCGCACGCTGATGCTTATCGCATTACCGAAGCCCAGATCTGCCTCTCGTCTGATCGCTGGAGGCGTCGGCCACACCGCAGAGAGAAATGCGCCGCCCGAACTTCCCGCTTTTCGCGTGTGTGGCTGTTGAACTCCTAGCAGAAAAGGCAGCACAAACAATGCCAGCCCAGACGTTTTCAATACATTTTTTCCATCAGCGTCTAGGGGGTATGGAATGCTGAGGACACCGAAAAAATAACTACACTATGTAATAGAAAACAGAGTGTTCAGAATCCTTATTTAAATCAGTCATAATGGAAATATCAGGCTATCTATGTACAGGGATGTTCATAGTGACGTTTTATTCCCCTATTACCTCATACATATAATCTAGAGGTGAGACAGACATCTATAGAGTATGCTTTGTGAAAATACTCTAAGGAAATGTGGCCTTGTCTCCTGCAAGGTTTACTAATTCATTTCCCGCTGTTTGTTTTCCATCAAAAGCCCCCTTAAAGAAAGAGCTGAATTTACGTAGGTCGGCAGTGAATCACAGACAGAAGCACTCCCCTCCTGCCATGAGTGATGTGAGATTCAGCAATGATCTAACTCAGCAGTTTCATCAGTGGTGCAAAAATGGAGCAGTGGAAGATTGTAATCCTCACACCGCCTCCCCCGGGCTGGAGAGTCCCCACCCGCTGGCTGACCTTGCCTCTCCCTGTCCTCCTGGAGTAAAGATCCCGGATGTTTCTCGCAGATGACAACTCCGTCAGTTTCTGAATGTTCTGTGGCGTGAAGCCGGTTGTTTGAGGTCTGAGGATAGCAGCCACAGCAGCAGACTTATTCATTTATTTTAAATTCAAATTATATTTCTGTCTTTCATGGTTTTATTGAGTGTTAGAGGGATAAAACTAACCGTTTCTCTGTATTTTTTGCTTTTCTGTTGGGTTTTCTTCAGCCCAAGGTACTTGGACTCCAGCCATTGGTAAAGGATAATATGTCACTTTAGAGTAGCGCAGTTTCATGGCATTACAAGCTTTTCTTTTTTTTTTTTTAAATTTCAATTACCCTATTGTAATAAATCAAGAGTCCCAGTCAGCATGGAGGTAACATTAGTACTAGCGCCCGTGAGTTTGTAGGGGGGGCAGTTTGGGCCGGACTGGGGCAATTACTACACCCTTCCAATATGAGAACCAGCTGTTTGTACTCTGAGTGACTTTTCTCCCCTCCGTTTCTATACAGAGGCTTTGTTTTCTGATTCTGCCGGCTTTCCCCTCTCACCCCCCCTCATTCGCAGCCTCACTGCCTGGTTTGCCTCCCAGGCCAACACAAAGTTCATTTGTGAACATAGCATTCTGGGTAATTGGATTCTGGGAAGTAGGTTCTGTAAGACAGGTATTGAAGCAAAACCAATCCGACCAACCGCTGTTAAGGACAATGTTTTTTTTTTAATGCTTTTATGACGAGGTGAAATTTCTTTTTATTTTATTGAGGAAATCCGTGTAGAGCCAACAGAAAAAGAATAACCTATGAGTGCCATTCAGTGAAGTGTCTGGAAATTTCATGTATATACTTGATTACTGACGCATTTCTGACTTCCTCTAGTATGTGTCACTTATTTGTCAGCGAGGCAGGGGTCCGAATTGCCTCACTAACATATGTGGAAAGTCGATTTGCATCTCACTGGAAGCCGGCATGCTCTTCTGTATTCCAAAAAAAAAAAAACATTCAGTACACGTTCCCCGGAACATTCCTTGCCAAAGGAGTTCGCCAGCAAGCGGGGTTATCACAAAAGAAGTAGTTCCTGCTGTTTCTCTGAGCGCTCAGCTCCGTCATCATGCCGGTTCTGGCCACACCAAGAACCCCTCATGGTGTCATTACACGGGAGAGTGCTCCCTCAGACGTTGTCTATTTTTCTTGGATCTGCTGGGGTCATGTGGTGAGGCCTAAATATACAGTCTGCCTCTTGAGTATCATTAGTTTAGTCATTTTTAATTGCTTGGTGTATTGTGTAGCCTAGCAAGTGAGGGATATATGCTCATATCTGGAAGGCCATGGGATCAAATCCCATGGCTGGCAGAGAGAAAATATCACTGTTGGGTCCTTAACCCCCGGTCAGTACAGGGGTACTGGACAATCGCTGGTGCCAAACTTGCTCTCCGCTGTTACGTACTGTACATGTTTGTCTGTGTCTCCCATAGGGACCACGCTGGGGTATGAAAACTACCCAGTTTCCCCACAGTGGAGTATAAAGTGTACCTGTTCTATTCTACTCACTTTCACTGTTTTGCTTTAAAGTAGTGGTTCGACAAATGAGGTTTCAATACCCATGGTGGCTGGGAGTATACCAGTGCTGACTCCACCCCAACAAGAAATTGCAACCAGCATTCATTGGTTAGTTCAAGAAACTCCCACCCACCACAAGTTTTGAAATCCTATTTCTCCCATCACTACTTTAAAGTGATCTTCGTTTTCTTGATTTGGGTTTGTTAGCATTTTTCCGGTTCCTGCAGCGTCCCTGCAATGTCCATGCTATTTCCCCATGTTTGCCTTGTGTTCTGTTTTAATGGATCTCCTTTTGGGCCACCTGCTTCGCTCCTTTTTACGTTCCAGGTGTTCCGCGTGGGTTTTAAGGTGCCATAAAATCCAGGGCCTGTACCCTGTGCTCTGTCTCCTTAATAGACAGCCTTCATGTACACAAAGGTCTCTGAGGGAATGAGAAAAGCAGCTTTGAGTTTTGTCTGGAGTGTGTTAGCCGACCCTCTTTAGCCCCCCACCCAAATGTTTTCCAAGCCCTGGTCTATGGCACTAGGCCAGAACAAATAAAGTTTTGCCAGTGTGTCCTTTGTCTGCGTGGACGCAGGCTGAAGTGGCGTTCGCTGGCAACCAGCACTGGGCTCCGGAGAGCCAACGGGTAACGCTTAAACTGTTAGCTCAGGCTACTGTTTGCACATGCCCACCGTTGACGAGCATGTCTCCGTGGGAACAGCACTAGAGCAAGCCTTCGCTCGCCGTCGCGGAGAGAAAGGTGGAACGATAAAGTAGCAAAGTGTCTAGCAAGAAAGTAGAGTGAAAAGAGCTGATGGGTGTTTTTTTTGTTTTGTTTTGTTCCAGGACCGAGTGTTCTCGGCCCCTTTTCAAGGAAGGCCCATGATGGTCAGAGCTGTACAAGTGTCCTTGAAGTTCTAATGACTGCATAATAAAAATAGAGCTTTGACTGCTCTCATCCTCGGTACATGTTGTAATTAAGTTCTCATTACATAAAGAATTATCAATGATAATGGGAGATATTGTAATGTTCCTAGGAGCAGTAAATTTTCTGAACGTGAGATCGGCATTGACGCTGCAGAGACATCCTTTTTTGCCCAGCCGACGGTAGGTGTTGGGTGTAGGGACGGTTTCTGGATTGACAATGCTGCTGCCATGAGTTACCCACGTCTTTTCTCCTTCTCGACTTCCCCGACGGTGCTGATTACGTTTTCAGGGCTGCTTTTTGGGGGACACTCTGTCACCACCACCGTACATGCATGCACTCCACTCAAAAGCAGCTGCACCGTTTTGGCGACGGGCCACCCTCGCCCACAGCTCGGCAGGAATGCACCCCAGCCTGACTCCATGGCAATATGAAAAAGCTGTACCATTCCGGTTTGTTTATTTGGGGAATTTCGAAGCCGACTCGCTTCCCTGTGACTTTACAGGGCAACACCCTGCGGGTTGATGCTTTAAGGGAGAACTATGTTTCCCAGACTCAGAGTCTCACTGCCCCAACTTTAAATGTTTTTAAACAAAAAAAAAAAGAAACGGCACAGAGCAAAACACAGAGTCCATTGGCCCGGGAGCATTTTAACTTTCTTTGTTGCTATAGCTCTTTACCGTCCTTCCACTTCCACTGGCCTGTTGTCAAAGTAAGACCCAACTCCAGCTGGAATTAATGCATGCACCAGTCAGGGTGTACATGTGAAATAAGGTACCCCCTATGTTCTGGAAGATGTAGTACCTTGTAAACCCCTGGCTCAGCCTGTGGCTACCCCCGCCCCAACCCATATTAACTGTTTTTTCTCATATTCAGAGGCATCTTCTTGGATACCATCTTGCCTCGTTATGATGTGAATGGAATCCGACCACCAATCGGTCAACGGACAAGGCTGAGCAAAGGAGATATCGCCCAGGCACGCAAACTCTACAAGTGTTCAAGTAAGTCCTGCCCCCGTCCCGCTCCCAACTCAGCACTTCCTCAGTCCTACAGCATTTGGAATTTAATGCCTGTCAGTCTAGAAAACTCGAGTCGGTGAGTGCTACGTTTCTCTCAACCATCTCCTTTTGGTGACATGTCCTTGTTTACTAAGAGCATGTATGTCTCCAAACAAAGGGTCATCTTGGGTCCTGAAACATAGGTTTTCCTGTCCTGAAATAGCCGTTTGCCTGCCATTGACGTAGTGTGGTTTCCTGGGTTACAGTTACTGTGCCTCTCGAGCCAGGGAAATGAGTGTAAAAAGTGCCTTGGGACAGGAAGTTTATCATCACTAATTCCCAGAAGGAGGCAAAGAAACAGATGTCTCTTACGGACAATGGGACAGACTCGGTGACAAGAATTCTTCCCCTAACCCTTCGGTCAAGACGTCAGCCCAAACGCGAGGCCACATGTTTAGGCGTCAGTGTCCGAGTCACAGTCCTCTCGAGCACCCAAAGGATAAACAGACATGATGTTTATGCAAAGAACAACAGGACATTAGAATCTGGCAGGAAGGAACAAAAAAGAAAAGCTAGTGAAAATCCAAGATTGCTTAGGAGATCAGGAACTTCTAGTCCATCCACCAGCAGTCAAGGTAGTCTAGGTGGTCGCAGTTCATTCAGTCATAACCACTATCCTTGATAGTAGGCGCTTCTTCACCACATGACTGGAATGAAGCGAGAGGGAAGCCGTATCTCTGGGAACCAGATAAAGGCTGGAAGACGTGGCGCCGGCACAGAGGAGGGCCTCCTCGACCCCTGTGGGATATCCGGGAGGGTGGTGTATCCCGTTAAGCTGTTTTCAGCCTCCCGTGGAACCAGACCTCTTGTAAACGCTTGTTTACATGACCGCCCTTGGGGGAGCAGTGCCAGACAAACCTCCCCCCTCAGCCCAATTTTTTCATTTTTTTTTTTTTTAACATACTCCCTGGTTTATTATCGTGGAACCAACAAAGAAGGTAGCAGTGTTCATTACAGCTGTGGCACCAGAGGGGCCAGGATAATATCCAGCTGGTGAACGATTCCAGAAAGGATGGTTGGTGACATTTCAAGCTATTTGCATCGGTCCTTTGGGGAAAGCCCCGGAGCCGATGTTCCGCTCTGTTCCACCACAGCATTTCTTGAGGAGAAATGAGTAAATGGAATTGCAGATAAGGTTTTACCCAGCTGATCCAAACGAGAGTTGTGTTGATTATAGTACAGCATGTACTGGCACCCTTTTCCTTGCCTTCATTTTTCTATTCTCGTTTGTAGTGGAAGGATTGTCGTGCACCGGTGTCCCTTCAAACAGGCAAGCATTCATTTTTAACCCTTAGCCCTTATAAGCATATCTCGGGTCGTTAGAGACCCAGGACAATAAGATCGCCCCTGTGTTTGAACACACCTTTGAGTTTGCCCTTCTCCCTCCAGATATTCTAGTTTTATGTTTATTGATTTGCTACTTCTAGAACAGCAAACACACACACAAGGCAGTTAACATAGCAGAATACTGAAGATCATTGGATCATTTCTGGGTTCCACAAGCTAATAGTCAATGTGCTTCCTCTTCCACGGTGCACTGGACCAGTGGGCTGCCTCTCACTCTGGCCATGTCTTGTGTGTGAGCAGGGTGTGGAGACAGTCTGCAGGATAGCAGCGGTAACTTCTCCTCCCCCGGTTTTCCTAATGGGTACTCCGCCTACCTGCACTGCCTCTGGAGGATATCAGTGACGCCAGGAGAAAAGGTGGGCAAATCCGGTGCTTCTCAAAACTGCTTTACCATGTTTGCCCTGAAGTGCATGATATTTAACCATTTATGAATTAAGATTGCTGTTTGGGCTGCAGAGATCCCATTCATCTTAATGTGTAGTATTATAATCTTTGTATCGGAAGGGTAGCATGTTTGGCCCAGAGCGGGAGGGTCTGAATCCAAACGTCGATCTACAAAGCTAGATTTTTCTGATGGGTTTTCCCAGGGTGCTTTAGTTTCACCAGTTTCAGATAATTTCAGCCCAGTTTAACTTCTTTCTTCCTGTGTTGCAGCTCCCATTGGTTGCTGAGTTACTGAAAGTGTGTGTGTGTTTAAATTATATAATCGTGGAGCTTAGAACCAGCATTGTCTCCTGTTCTTGGCAGATGTTTCTAGGGGACCAAAGTGAAGCCTCTTTAACCAGAGTCTCTTGGTTTTTAAGATCATTCTGAACTTCACCTCCATGGATCTGTACAGGAGTCACTTGTGCTGGTATGACCACGTGGAGATCAGGGATGGCTATTGGAGGAAAGCCCCTTTGAAAGGTCAGCCTACACAGCACAAGACAGCAGAGCTACATGCGAATGCTGCCTCTGTTGCCCTCTAGTATGGCGGAATCGTGTGGTCTAGTGTGGTAAACAAGTGCTGCATGAAAGTGTGTGTGTGTGTGTGTGTGTGTGTGTGTGTGTGGCTACAGCCTTTGGGAATTGGGCTTTAAAACATTATCTCTCTACATGGTTCAGTCTCCAAGGTTTTAATTTGCGTATTTTTTTTTAATCCATCAATATGATAGGTACGGTTTAACATTTTCTCCGCTCATCAAAATTTGTCCGTAACCTTTTCAAATGCATAATTGCTAATATCACCATTTGTTTCAGCAGTACTGGGTTACATTAATATTAGCAAAATGTGATGTTTTTACTCGCATTGTTTAGGTTGACATTTTGGCTGTTACGTGACAGCAAAGATTCAGTTGCATCAAGCTATAACCTGGTTAGAGGACACAAAAGTGTATAAGCTTCAAGGGGTATTTAAAATTCTCACTGAAAAACCTGAATACATCATTTTAACATTCATCCATGTATTTGCGTATAATGTGTTTATGACTGATATGTTCCCCCTTCCTCTGAGCTTTTTACCTGGTAAACATTCAACGCTGAAAAAAATCATTTCAATTTCCTTTATCCTGTATTAAGTCATGGAGGGATGTCATACCAGTCCATCACATGAACTATGGGTAGTTTAAAGACAGTTTGCCTAATGACATGTCTTTGGACTGCAAAGGGATACCAGAGTGCCAAGAAGAGACATGGGGAGAACATGCAAACTCCACACACAGAGTGAGGGTGGGGTTCAAACCCACAACCCTGTTCACGTTACCCAGCCAATCTCATATTAGAGAAATTGAAGCATTATGTGTCTTTATTTTGGGGCATTTCAGAACCTTCCCGCTGTAAGTGCTGTCCAACAGTGCATTTATAAAAACTGTGGCTATATCATAATGACATGAAAATGTATCATCAGGCAAGTCAATCCTAAATAGACCTACCGTCATTTAAATAAAAAAAAACTTAAAATGTCTACTGAGACCGCAGCCTTATTATTTTATCACATTAATTTTAACCTTCTTTCTCTCTTTTACTTCCTAAGAGTGTTTGAGGGATTTTCTAAATCATTTGGGCTAACCTGTCATATTGTCAGGAAGATTTAAGATTATCACATAATTTCAGTTTAAATGTCTCTTGGTTTGGGAGTCATGCAAGCATCAGTGTAAATGTTAAAGGATAAGACGCGTTTCAACGCTGTATGATGTTACACCTATAATTTCCTACATCCAAATGACGCATCTTTAAAAATGTGAGACTTGCCGGTCGCTTGCACTTAAGAAGCTTTGGTTTTTTTTGTGCCTCCCTAGGGCGGTTCTGTGGAGACAAGCTGCCCGACCCGATCATCTCCACCGACAGCCGGTTGTGGATCGAGTTCCGCAGCAGCAGCAACTGGGTTGGCAAAGGCTTCTCGGTCGTCTATGAAGGTATTGTGCCACAGGTGTCACCCCCTGCCATTGTACCTTCCACAGCCCTCCTGCCATGCTTCCGTTTTCAGGTATCCCAAAGCCCCACCCCCCCACCATACTTCATCCTGCTGCGTAAATTCATAATAACTGCCGTAAAGCTGTAAGGTGTCGTTAATTTTAAACGTCATTGAGATGTCATGCGTGCGGTGGCAACTCGCGGCAGGCCGCCTTTGTTTTTGGTGAATCCACTCCTTCCCTCATTTCGCAGCCATCTGTGGTGGCGAGGTGAGGCGCGACAGTGGGCAGATTCAGTCCCCGAACTACCCCGATGACTACCGGCCCAACAAGGTGTGCGTGTGGAAGATTACCGTGGCCCAGAGCTTCCATGTGGGTCTGACCTTCCAGTCTTTTGAGGTGAGGGGTGAGACTGGACCACTTCTGGGGACCTCTAAAGGCCACACCTGCCACTTCTCAGGGGACCCAATCAAATGCACAAGTACATTTTTTTTGCCCCCACCGATCTGTTTTTGCTGAGGTGCTTTATAGTTCCCAAGCTCATGTCTGCCCATTCAAAAGTCAGGTCATAGGTCACAGGAACTTGATGATTGGATGAGCAGCACATCCATCACTGTTAACAGGCAGCAGTCTGGCCAAGATGGTTAAAGTCTGTTCTGGTCTATGTTACATATTTTCAGATCTTAGCAAATTCATCAAGCCCCAGGTCTGAGTTTAAGGACAAAATTTCATGATCCATTTGGAAATTTAGAGAGAAACTAAAGGCATTCCTTTCATTGATAGAAAGAGTACATCGTTTTTTTTTTTTATATATTCCCCTCAATTCTCATCGTAATCGTATTGACAGGTCAACATAAGACAACCCGTTCCTCTGCTGAAATAGAAAAACACTAAAGATGATTTTGGGGGAAAGGGTGCTTTCGGTGGTTCTTGTTTTCATCTTGGTTGCCTTATGATTAAGTCCTACTGCTAGAAGAGCTACATCTTATTTCCACCACTTAAATTTTATTGCCCCACCCCCAGATTGAGAGACATGACAGCTGTGCCTACGACTACCTGGAGGTGCGGGATGGGAATTCAGAACATAGCCCCCTGCTTGGGCGGTTCTGCGGTTACGACAAGCCTGACGACATCAAGACCAGCTCCAATCAGCTGTGGATGAAGTTTGTGTCTGATGGCTCTGTTAACAAGGCCGGATTTGCCGCCAACTTCTTCAAAGGTCAGAGGGTTAGAGTCACGTTCACCTTGACCTTGGTGACCTTTAGGAATGATGTTTCTTATCACTTCTCATTTGTGTGCTTAAGCCATGATATAATTTACTTCTGGAATTTACATAATTGAAATTTTAGAATGTTTATGTGCCAACTTTTCAACTATTGTTTACTTTTTCAGGTTTTTAGTCAGATAACCTTTTGTTTACCTTTAATTGTGCTTCATAAACCAGGCACTTTTTTAAAAAATGGAGCCATTACATGTTTTGGTCTGTAAATATCTTTGTAATCTCGTGACAGTTACAGTGTATTTTGTCTCATGATAGTTAAAATAATTAGTCATTACTGAATTAAATTGATATTAAACAGTTGTTGCTCTTAAATTGTATGGTTTAGTTTAAGGAGGTGATTTTCACACTGACAAATTGCAGTGAAAGCTCAATTATCATGAAACCACTGTCAGATAAATGGGAGTCATTAAACCAACAGCTGAGATGAGGTTAATCGGGAGGTCATCTGGAACAAAACGGCACCGTATCGGCAGGAGAGGGGCGGCGAAACGCAGTGCTGTGCTCAGGGCCGATCTGTGGCTCTCGCGTGTAAACCATATGTGGTTTGGCCTGACAAGCAGATGCGTCTGAATCTGACTTGTCTACGGTTGGCTGAAAGTCAGAGAGAGTAGCTGGGTTGGCGAATAATGGAAAGGGGGTAACTGTGACATGTATGGGGTTTGAGGGACGTCCTCCATGTGTGACGGAGACTCAAGCCATGTTCCCCCTCCTTCCATAGAGATGGACGAGTGCTCCAAGCCAGACAACGGGCGATGTGAGCAGCGCTGCGTCAACACATTGGGGAGCTACCGTTGTGCCTGCGACCCCGGCTTCGAGCTGGCTTCCGACAAGCGCAGCTGCGAGGGTGGGTGTCCCGGCCTCCGCTCGACCTGGGTCATCTGACGAGGTCATTGGCGTCATCACAGTTTCACTGCAGAAACAGAGACGGCTCATAAAACATTTACTTACTGCTGACTTAGGCAGCCATTTGTCATTCCTGACCTTCTGACGCTGCGCTACGGGACTGTGTGAGCCGCAGTGTCTCCTGCAGTTTTGAGGGGCCGGCTTGTTGTGATGGATTTTTGTTGGGCTTAGCCTCTCATTTTTTCTCAAAACCTCCACACTGTCGACATCTAGAGGAAATCCCATGCCACTGCACCTCAGGTGTAATAGTGGCCAAAGTCTTGTTGATACTGCGGGAGACAGATAGTGGAGGGGAAAAGGACAAAAAAGAAGAAAAAAAAGAGATGTGGGTTCTCTGATAGCCCAAAAATAATCAAGGAAGTACAACCAATGTCTGATGCCCAATGATCACAGGAGCTAAAGACCTGACAGCTTGTGGTACCCACTTGCGCTCTGATAGAAGACAGGATTCCGTCACTCAGCTTATACCCAAATGTGTGTGTGCACTACAGCGTGCTGAACACCTGGTGTCCTACCGATACTCACAGCCTAATCTGGTATTGACTACGACCTGCCTGGACACACTCATAGCCTAACGAGCCATTGACTACGACCTGCCTTGACACACTCATAGCCTAACGAGCCATTGACTACGACCTGCCTGGACACACTCATAGCCTAACGAGCCATTGACTACGACCTGCCCTGACACACTCATAGCCTAACGAGCCATTGACTACGACCTGCCTTGACACACTCATAGCCTAACGAGGCATTGACTACGACCTTCCAGGACACACTCATAGCCTAACGAGGCATTGACTACGACCTGCCAGGACACACTCATAGCCTAACGAGGCATTGACTACGACCTGCCAGGACACACTCATAGCCTAACGAGGCATTGAC
>JAACJT020000034.1:8851916-8894687 GCA_009936485.2 Gymnarchus niloticus
CACCCGCCGCTGGTGTTGGAGCCTCAGTTAGAGCCAGCACTGATTGGTCATTCACGATACTCCCACCCGCCGCTGGTGTTGGAGCCTCAGTTAGAGCCAGCACTGATTGGTCATTCACGATACTCCCACCCGCCGCTGGTTCTGGAGCCTTATTTGTCCTATTACTTCTGTACATGAATCAAACCCCCATCTTGAATTTGCCACACACAGCCGCCACCTCATAATAACAATGAATTATGGTTGTTATCCTGCTTCATGGGACCCACTGTAATGATACCATCTCCCTGAAATTAACTAGCTTTCTTTGCATCAGTTGTAATAATCTAACCTGCCTGTTGACCATCTACATTATTCTGTTTGCCAGCTGTATCTAGGTAACTTGGAAAATTGGTTAACCGGTTTATTCTCCTCAAGTTGAATTTTCCTAATGACCAGTTACTGAGGTGTATTTCAATACTAAGTAAATAAGGAATGTACAATCTCTTATAAGCCACCCGAATGAATAAAGTAGGAACAATTCCATCTATGATAGACACGGGGATGGACCCACCTGTCTAGAGCTGTTTCCTTCAAGATGTATTTTCTGAGGCCAAAGCTGTTTCCAGCTCTTTCGGAATTGTGTTTTCCAGTCCCCATAGCAAGGCGGACCTGACTAGCAGAGATGAAAGCTAGTCGGCTGCCTGCTAGCTGTTTGGCGGTCGGATGGGAGGGGCGGGGGGGATATTCTGGGGCTGTTAAATCAGTGTTTCTCAGTCCCAGACTTGTGTCCAGCCTGTGTGAAGGAGCCTGTTTTTGTTGTTTATCCAATTAGGCTGATTTTCAATGTTGACTGAATATTGATATTAACTTGGCATTTGTTAAATAACTCTGCTTGCGTGAGCCACAACCGAAATTAATCGATGGAAGTTCAGCTGTCAAGATGATACAGAAGTCCTGTATCCATTCCAGTGATCACTACTCCGTTCTTTCAGTTAAATCTATACACTGACTCAGCCCCAGAGGTAAGCCATTGCACTAGTTAAATGCTGTTTGTAGTTCTACTAGTTGAATTCAGTAAGGTTTGTTGCACCTTTGGGATGGTTTGCCTTTTAACCCATTGTTTTTACCTGGTCCGTGCAGAGCTGGTCCTGTAGCGACACAATCCAGGTGTTCCTGGAGCAGCACAGTAACCTCATTGTCAAACATTTGTGGTCTGTGTCGTCCCTAGCGATGCATAATACTCCCTGAGGATGGCCTCAGTAGAATGGAGTGTGGGTGGATTCAGGCAGGAAGGCTGGTTACTGACAGCTTAACTTTACAAACAATGATGGTTTATTAAGCGAAGACAGAAGCTGAGAATGTTTTAAATTTTTTCTTTTGCTGCCCCGATCAACCGTTAGAAAGAACATATTGCTTTATTATCTGCCAGCCTATTCGGATGATGTGACAAGCAATTATATCAAAACAGTCCTGACCATATGGCCTGTCTCTGTGTGGTGGCAATATAACTTTCTGTTATTAATGATAAACTCACAGGAGAAAACATAGAGCTCTTTTTAAATGGCACAATTTTTTCAGTGTTGTGACTCCATGGCAGCCGACTGTATGAATATATTTGGCTATGATCACAGTCGAGGTGTTCCAAAAACCCTAAATTGATGAATGAAAACAGAGTTGACCTACATTCTTAAGGCCTGTAGATGAGGTTTCCTAAAATATTCTTGTCATTGTTATTTTTTTTGGAAATTCCTTTACCATACCATTGTTTACATATTAATCAAAAGATAGTGTACAGTGTATACGTTGTTTTTTTTGGTTACATGCTTTTACATCTTGGAATGGTTTTTAGGTAAACAGTAAATCTCTAGATGGGTGAATTTTGTTGTGAAATTCATCATTTCAAATTATGCATGATATCCATAAAAAATAATTAAAAATGGAATAGGGGAACGGGGACATTGGAGATGTTTACAGTCAGGTCTAGCACGATGTTGCAATATGATTATTAATACAAGGCAGGATAATGTCCCATAATATAATGGCTGCAAGGAGATGAGGCACAGCGAGCCTCAGAAAATATTGATAGCTCACGTCTCGTGGAGAGTCAGAGGAGCATAAACGCTGTGGACATAAACCGTAAATCACTGACAGCCCCAGAACTCAAAACTGCGCACATTCATGGGGGAAGAAAACCAGCATTCCCAGGAAAATGGGCAGCTTGAAATGTTCAAAGTAGAGAGGAAGATCTGTGTGCAGGTAGCCGTTTGAAACAGACGGGATTTCACGTGACCTCATTCCAAGGAGGGGATCACCTGGCGTATTGGAGTTTGGCATTTTGTAATCTTAGCTTATCTCCAGTGACCTGGCAGTGATAGCAAACACAGCATTTTCACTCGGATTTAGTGAGTGCTGTACTGGCAGTACTCTAGTGGTACAGACATCAGTGTTGATTTAGGTAGGGGTATTAGGGATACGTGCCCTGCCATGGATTGGCATCGCATCCAGGCTGTAACCCTAGCCATGTGCTCTGTGTTGCCTGGAATAAGCTCCATGTCCCCCTGTGACTGTATTCAGGGTAAGCGGATGGATGGATGGATGGATGGATGGATGGATGGAAGGAAGGATGGATGGATGGATGGATGGATGGATGGAAGGAAGGAAGGAAGGATGGATGGAAGGAAGGAAGGAAGGATGGATGGAAGGAAGGAAGGAAGACATCCTGACCAACTTTAAGGAAACCTGAAAATATCCCTACCAACCATTATGCATGTTAGTTGCAGTACTCGTTTCCAACTGTTTCGGTTCCCTACTAACTTTCAAGCCAAACCTACACCCCTGGGTACGATGAATGACTTCTTCAGATTAGTGTTAGGGCAACAGGGGCTTTACTTTTCTTTCTCTCCAGTTGAGACGGGTCTCCAAGGAGGCAGAGAGCAGTTATTCTGCAGCGCACACTATGGTGTTCAGGTGACCTTGGTACTAATTGGGAGAGTGACGTGATTCCTATGGCTGGTCATTAGCGACTCGTGGGCACCTGGCATCCAAGATGATGGGACAATTGGGAGATGCCCTTGGCAGGTTTGATTGTGTTCAGCCACTGCCCGAACTTGACACATTCTCTGACTGCAGGAGATATGAGGCTAAAGGTGATTGGTCAAATTCACTTTGACATTTTTGAGAACTATTTAGTATTTCAGGTTTGTACATTCATATTTTGATATTTCATTCATTAACTTCTGTTAGTAAGTATGCATCTGGAACTCAGCATCCAGATCTTGTCATTATAATTTCTTAGTTTAAATCAGTAAAATATTAAAATTCCATAGTGTCCAGTATTAAACCTGTAAAGAATCAGTTTGTCACAGGGAGATCACTCAGAAGCTATAAGCCTTCAAATGAGAAATCTAAAGCAGAGTCAGCATTTCCACCCGTCAAGCCTGCAACAACACACTTTTAAGTCTGTAATTCTTAAATCCTTCGTATTTTGCTGAGATCAGGCTGCATTCAGGATACGGAAGTACAGCCCCTCCAAGCCCAAACAACCCCCTTTCACTCTGAGTACTGCTGCAATCTAGTGAGATAATCTGTAGGTCAGTGCAAGATGAGAAATGCTTCCCCCTCCTCCTTATTTTCACCCCAATTAACTTGCCTCCATTTTTATACCTGCTTTTTGTGCAATGGGCTCCAGGCTGCTTTCGCACCTCGAAGGCGGGGTACACGGTCCTCTGATACGCCGAACCATGTCCTCGACACACAGTGGGTCAGACGATGTTCTGTAGCGGCGTGGTGCACTTCACTGTTCTGCCAAACTGTCTCCCGGCCAGTCAGGGAGAGGCACATACGCAGTAAGCAGGTCAGGTGCTCTAGCTAATTAGCAGGTTTCTGTAAATGTGACAGGCTGGTGGCGGCTGCGACGCAGCTGAAGCGTGGTGTAGCACAGAGCCTTCGTCCTCAGCTCAAGTACATCATCCTTCATCTCCGTAGATATAAAAACATGCTGCCAAATGTAGGCCTGCAAGATTCTGACTGCATTCTAGTTTTTCCCATTTTACATTACGTCGCATTACTGTATTATTAACAATGTGATATTTTCCATATTTTATATTGATCAACAAAACAATCTGCTCAATGCCATTCATCTGAGTGATGATTCGTTTTTCTTTGTCTGGAAGTATAGAGTCTGTAATAGCTGTGTTGGAATGACTCAGTCAAAGTTCAGACTTCAACCCCATTGATGTGCTGCAATGGGATCGTAAACGTAGGTTAGAGGAAAACAGAAAAAACCGTGTAATATATTTATATTGAGTACAACAACACGCCAGTGCCCTGTATGGTGAGGGGGTGGTCAAAAAAATGAAATTGCAATCCACTGAACATGTCACCTTGTGCCCCCAAGGAAGGAAGGAAGGAAGGAAGGAACTTTGAGTGCCTTGAAGAATTTGGTTTAGTGATAATGCAAATTGTTAATGCCGTCATCATCACTAGCTTCATGCTGTAACTGATCTAGCAGCCCGTCAGGACGTTTCTCTCAACACTGCACTGAAGCTGAGAGACCAGATGGCCAAGTAGTCCCAGGACTGAAAGCTGGAACTGCTTCAGCGTTAAAACACAGCAATAAATCAGCAGGCTTATCGCTGTGATTAAACCCTTTAACCTGAGCAGCCACGTTGGCGAATGCGAGATGAGAAAGAAGTTTAATATCAGGCTATGAGAGTTGGAGATGTCATGTCTCCATCTCTCATTGAAGGTGAGCGTGTCATGCATAGTAAGATGAACCAAATGAATGAGGCAAGTAGGACACAGAGACTAAGCAGATGGCATATAAACAAAATTTTTTTTTAAAACGATTTACAATGACATGTTGTGAGAGCATGTTTTCATTGACCTGGTTTATCTCAGTTTGTCAGTTCCGAGCAACTAGATGCATGATTAGGTTACAAAACGAGAGACGGCAATGTGCTTCTCTGGATTGTGTGCACCATCAAAACTATCGTTAATATCCAACATTTCAAAGTGGTCTTAGCAGCCTTGGGTGATGTACAAACACGTCCACGAAGTACTCATTCAAGATACTATTTTTCAGTACAGTAGTTTTTTTTTTTCCTAGGTTCACACACGTTTTCCTATAAGTGACCTCTAAACAAAGATTACGTAACTATGCTAACTTCTTTAGCTGTCTGCACGTGTAAGTGACGTTCTCAGGGGGCTCACTGGCAGGCCTATTCTCTCTAAGAAATGCCTAATGCTCCAGTAGCTCTCCGACACCTTTCGGGCAAACTGGATTGCTCTTCTGGGACACGTTCACTCCTGGGATGCAGTTTGGCAGAAGACGGTCCGCCACGTCGTTGCGGTATCATATCTGCAGCGGGGCAAGAGAACGAGCTCCAAGCCAGCGGCGCCTGGAGAAAGATGTTTCCCCGCCACCCAGGTTGACACGGTTACAGTAACCGTGGAGACAGGTCTCATCTAACAGCGGACAACACGGGGATGCAAAGCGTTAAAGCTTCCCACAATCTGTGCATGATATCATCGAGATGCTTTTCACAGTCTCGAGTAAACCGGGGCGCTTAACATCAGCATCAAACGTATTATTCGGAATTTATGCATCTGTGAACTGGCATAACCTCTTTCATTCATATCCTGTCACTCTCCTACCATAGCTGTTTAACATCACATGACTGCAAACACCATAAAAAAGGAACCTGTCACTAGGGGGTGGCTAGCTTGTCAGTTAAAAACACCGCACCCCCCAACACTGAAAAGGAAGACCACTCGCAAAAATAACTATACTGAGAGCACAAACATGTTACAGCATCCATAGAATGAGCGTTTAAGGACCCTGTTAGCTGTCAGCATCGATTTAAGTGACTCTCAGTTGCTTGTGCCATTTCTTCACCCCTGCAGATGGAATTCACAGAATTCAAAGTAGTTTGTCTTGTGTTCACTCCTCTAAGAGCATCCATCAGATGAACGCTGCCACCAAAATAAAGAATTTATGTTGGGGAAAAAAAAAGAAAAACAGATCCTTTCTGGTCCATTTCTGCCAGTTCCCACAGAGGCCTTGATTGTGCCATCATTTGGAGAAAACAGGATTGTCTAACAACCTCGCCGTTCTTTTCAGAACATGTACAGCAGTTATCAGAGGTCCCCCCAGGGGGGGTGCTATGTGGCATACCAAGCAAATGGCCCCAAAAACCGTCCCCCTACCCAGCAGAGAGCGGCTCCAAATGCCACAGCTGCAACCACAGCCAGGATAGCCTTTAACACTGCCCCAGAGGGCCTGGAAAAGTGAGCGGGACCCAGGGTAGCCAGTAGGGCGGCGGTAACAGTGAGGGTGAAGAGGATGGAGGCAGCTGTGTTGATGGCCACGATCTGACCAAACTTGGCAAAAGGCACGATGACGCAAAAGAAGAGGGGCACTGTGGAGATCACCGTGGTGACCGCGCTGGAAACAATCGCCACGCCGACATGGTCCATGGCAAGCAGCGTGTGACGTTGCCGCAGTTCAGAGGGGTCCTGAGAATGTGTTAGAAAGGGAGAGAATGAAATCCCTGTTAGTCCATTATTCTGGATTCTAATTTACCATTAATGAATGGAGCTGCATTAGAACAGCAAAATGGGTCTTTTAACAGCTGTTATGGTCCTGATCTGAATCAACAGCAACATTTTTTTTGGGATCAGGGACATTTCCTAAATGCATCACAGCTCTGTAATCGTTGTGAGCTCAATGCCGTTCTTCAACTTATAATTATTGTGCTGTCAAAGCATTTTTCAGGAAGTGACTCTGTTTGACTGAAATAAGCACTCTGTTGACATGCTGAGAAAGTAGTGGATGGGCATAGGTGGGGGGGTGGCAAATGGAACCTCGTACCGCGTTGTGATTGGATGTCTGGGAGCCAGTCTCTCCAGCCAATAGGAACCCCTCTACTAGGTGCAGGCAGTAGTCGACGGAGGAACCCACCAGGATGGAGAGAGATATGGCCTCTACTGCACCCATCTCCCAGCCTAACCAGTACATGACTGCCACCACCAGGCAGATGACACCTGCACGTGACAGAGGATTTAGTTGTTTGAGTAAGCTCGAGGTAAACACCTGTGTGTATGAACAAATCACCTAATGGTTTGTCACAATGTTCCATACCTATATACTGTACTCATACAGGGTTATTTGGCTATGCAAATACCCTCAGCTTGGTGCAGAGAAACACATGGACACATCTGGAATGATTCTTACCCAATATAGTGAGGAGAATGGGCAGAAGCAAGAGAGGGTGGGCAGTAAAAATGGAGACAGCTGCTATACAGATGGCCAGGGACAGCAGCAGACTGTAGAGGGCGCTCTCCACACCTGAACACAGTGCATTAAACAGCTGAAAGCAGGGGCAGACCTTGGGCTATCATAAAAATGTAGACTGCAGCAGTTATGTAAATCTGTTTCCTGGCTTTGTGATTAGCAGATGAGATCGACAATCGAAACAGCTGAAGACACATCATATGGACAATGATTCGTGCAGATGCGATGAGGGGGTTTTGGAACTCTGGCAAGGTGCGCCAGTTCAATGCAACCTCACCCTGAATCTCGCCCTTAGAAAAGGAATGCCAGGTGGTGTCCATTTTAAAAGCGCATTACTTTTTAAGCGGTGGTTTTCGGCATTTGCACTGACGCCACCGAAGCATGTTTGATGTCCAGGTACCACTTTAAGAGTCTGAGTAGAATTTTAACAAGACTGCAGACTTCATTAATCATCTTGGCATTAATAGCACCAGGGGGCTTCTCTCAGACTCTAAAGCTAAGTGCATTTTGAATACTTAAAATTGAAACGCTAGGGGCTCCTGGGTAATTTCAGACAGTAAGTTGCTCTTCCTCAGCCTAGATCGCGCCTTAGAGCACAAACGGTCATTAGTCGCCAATTCCTTTGCAATGGACCATAATCAGTCTTGTAAAGGTAGGCCTTAAATTAACCTGGTTACTGAGCTAGCTATTACTTCGATGCTTCTCAGGGAGTTTGTAGACCTGTGTGACCCAGGTAAGACAACACCAATGATGCCATTAGAAGTAGCTAATAAAACTTGGCTAACTATATTTGTTTTTCAGTCCTGTTTTCAGTCTCAGTCTTCTCCCTCAGCTACGCCCTCTCCATTTTGTTACGCTCCAACCCTATACTATGGTTTTAACACTTGGCCATCCTGTACGGAGTCTCTTTCTCTCCATGAGAAACCTCCACTTGCCCAGAATCTCCATGAAGATCTGCTTCCAGTGCTCGCAGGTCTGAAAGCCATGTTGCAAGGCGGAGGACTGGGGGAGGGTGGAGAGCTGCTCCTGCAGGAAGGACTCCCACTGCAGGAAGTCTGAATGTGTCTGGAAGGAGGATTTCCCCTTGTATGTGGTCTGGGAAGGTAATGGAACACAGTCAGGCAACCAGGGTCATTTCTGCAGTTAAATGTCTGCCCAGCTCAGAGCGATACATTCTGTCAAAGCAATTGAGCTGCGGCCCTGTAGCTAATGAGCTGGGATACTCAATTCATTCCTCCAGGTCACAGGACTGGCAATCTTCTGTGCCTGTCTTTAATCTTACACCCTTCATGTTAACTTTCAATGAAACAATTCTCCCTGAAAACGAAACTATCCATCCATCTTCAAAATCCTCATTCAGCACAGGCTGCCTATCCTGGGCAGCGTACAGCATAAGGCAGTGAAACACTCAGGATGGGATGCCAGTCCATCACAGGGCACACACACTGTGGGTCATTTAGAGATGCCAGGTAACCTAACTGTATTTCTAAGTATTGAAGGAGGAACCTGGAGTGTCTGTAGAAAACCAACATATAAATAGATAGAATATGCAATTTCCACATGCACAGAGTGGGACTCAAGCTCCCAACCTCGACGGTATGATTTAAAGTGTAATAATTAGAGTTTACTATCAATTTATATAACTATCTTCACAAACAAAGGATTTCTAACTTAATATATTAGCTGTTTTAGCTCAAAACATATTCTATGTCTACCATTATGTGAAAATTGACAATTAAATCAATTCGTGCTCAACAGCTTAAAGAGAATCCATTTATTCGAGCTTTGAATTCTTCCTGTGTAGTCTGCCACTGGCTTATTACGCATTAATTCTCCAGAACAGGTGGAAATGGAGAAAGCTGAAAGGATTACGAGAATTTTGATAATGAGGATTTTTTTAATTGAGGGGCAAAAGCAGTGAGGCCTATATATTTACAGAAGTGTCTTTTCAGCATTTATTTATTTATTTTTATTTTTTTTGCAGTGGGCTGTACAACACAATCCGTGGCAACAGGACTAGCCAAAAGCCAGAGGGCTGTTTTATGTGTGACCACACAAGATCATCTAAGGACACGCTTTGTGGAGACTTCGGCGCTTACAGACTCAAATGCCATGGAAAGCCAGCGAACAGTGCCCGCCTGCATGCCCACGGCCCCATGGGAGAGTTGCCCAGGCAACAGGTTGGGCTGTGGCAGAGCCTTGCAGTTTGGATGGAGCAGCGGTAGGAGAGAAGAAAGGCTGTTTCCTGAAAAGTATACCAAAATAGGGTGTTAATAATAGATTTATTATTACTATTAAGCAGGCAGTTGTATTCTTTACTCAGCTGGATGTACCGCTGCATTAAGGTGGTATTGTAGTGCCTCAGTCACATGTACAATAGCAAGGTTCATACTGTAGCTAGGCTGTGTCTGCTGGGGGTGGGGGGGGTAGAGTACCTGAGGGCAGGCATTGGGCTCCTCCAGGCTTGACTAAGCGTGTGTTGGCACCGATGGCTTTGCATAGGTGGCAAAGGTGCCCGATCTCTTTGAAGAGGTCAAAGTCTGGGTCATAGATAACACTGCCCTGCAAAGATGGTCTTAAAATTAATCAGGAACAGGCCCACACATAAGTGATTTTGGTGTGTAGGTGTGTCCTTCACTTCACAGTGGTGTCACCCCCCAGGTGTCCCTCACCATGTCCCCAATGACGTGGTTGTCGGCGAGATTGGTGCGGTTAACTCCAAGGATCCCGAACACCACGAACACCATGGCCCCGGTATCCACCAGGGGGCGCACCGCTGGTTGCCCACACCCACCACCTCCACAGGGGTTGAAGCCAGAGGTTTTTGAAGCGGCGACTGGCTGGATATCTAAAGCTGGGATAAGAAGAAAGCCCTCAGGAAGAAAGGCAGCAGCAGCAGGCGACAGTCACAGAAAACGCCAATGCTGATTAATTAATGAATGAACATACTGTTTATTTGGTAGCTTTACTAATATCTTTGGCTGGGAGTCCAATTCAGGGCAGTTCAACAACTGGTACAAAATACATCAATACATTATTCAAGAAGATGTATAAAGTGCGTGAAACAGAACTGACATTTGAAACCGTAACTCAGTGCTGGCAGGTGTGTTAGGCTAATTTGATGATACAAATGCTGAAAGATCAAACAGGCATGTAAACAGTTACCACCCACTAAACTCTGCTTCACAGAGTCACCTCCGTGATGGAAGCGTGTCCAAGTTAGCAAGTGTCTCCGCATTAGCTGTCAGAGTGGCCTACCTCCTGGGAGGGGGGTGTAGAAGGAGCCCTTGGTGGGTCCATCAGGTCCGGCGCTGATCACACAGCCTGGGGGGGCCACACACACTCTGCTGGGGTAAGGGCTGTGCCTGAGTTGGGCAAAGTACAGCTTTCTGGGAAATGCGGAGAGAAAAAGGGGGGAGACAGACAGGGTGAGAGTTAAAGAGAGAAAATGTAATAGGGAGAGAGAGAATGAGAGCAAGAGAGTGAAAGAGGGAGAGTATGCAATAGGGAGAGAGAGAATGAGAGAGCAAGAGTGAGAGTGAATGAGGGAGAGTATGCGATAGGGAGAGAGTAAATAAGTGAGAGTGAGAGTATGTGATGAGAGAATGAGAGAGCAAGACAGTAAATGACTGAGTGAAAGAGGGAGAGGAATGAGAGTGAAAGTGCAAGAGTGAAAAACCGTGTGTGAGAGTGAGTGAGAGAGTGAAAGATCGTGTGTGTGTGTGTGTGTGAGAGAGAAAGAGACCACATTTCGTTAATGTGCCCTCCAGCTAAAACGTGTCAGTTTTAATCTTCTAATTTATTAGTTCATTTAACAGACGGCCTCGTCAGAACGTCGGGGATCCCTGATATCAGCTGCGGACGCCTCGCAGGGGGTCATCTCCATTCGCCTGTCTCGTTTGTGTCACTTAATTACTCAGCAGACACGTTAATTCAACGCGACTTGGACGCCTCTCAGCCACATCGGCACCAGGCATCATGGCGGGTGATGATGGCTCTCAGGTATGGCACGAGGCTATATCCTTCCTTAACCCTGTTATCATGGGTTAGCTGCTTTAACCGCTATGACACCTGCTGCCAGTTGCTAGTAGTTTCACGATATAATCTTTTGCCCTGGGGGAGATGTACAAAATCAGTGCACGTGATAAATCTACTAAAAGCTATGACAGCAGCACCCCCCCCCTTGGTTTTTGACCATATTTCTGTATTTGTTACCACTTCCTGCTGTTGTGTGAATGTAACGGGGCTCCAGGGCCCCAGCACTTCAGTGAGTCACTCCCTAACGTGCCGTACAATTTAACACGTCTCTCCCATCCCCTGCCCCCCATTCTCACCTGCTGTGTCTCTGCTCAGCTGAGGCCACATAGAAGCTGAACTCCGGCGTCCAGCCGTGACTGCCATCACACAAGCGCGAGGTGATCATCCAGCGGGGGCGAGTAGCGTGGCCCAAGCACACCGTCATGCGTGTGCTGAAATTGCTGTAGGGGCTTCTGAAGGCCTAGGTGGGCAGATTACCATGGTCATATCCACTACCACCCTGCCCATCCCCCCCCCATGCTAAAATTCCCTTCTTACCGGAGTCAAGAAGATTTGTGATAGAAAACAGCCAAAGAAGACTTACTTAAACGTCAATTTTTAAGCTGTGATACCGTAAAGGTCCAGTAAAGGACTGGAAAATGGCCACCAAATTCAAAGCCAGTCTATACTATTAGCATTCATTAAAATTTCAGCAGGCATGTCACAGTCACAGTCTACCCGTGCCTACAGTTCAATGACTCCGTGACACATTTGGCATGTGGCAGCCGGCATTTGATGGAGCCTGTGTTCTCCATGTTTTCGGCCTAAGCCCGGACCACCCAGCCTGGGGTCAGCTGACCTGGAATGATGGAACCTCCCCGTTTTCAGGGGTAAGAGGTTTCCAGGGTGATGGCACGCTAGAATTTAGGGAGAAGCGGTACAGGGTGACGGCAGTGTCCACATCCAGCTTTGACACGTATACGGTGAACAGCTTGTCTGAAAGAGGAAGACACACACCGCACTGACACTCTACAGCAAGCTGATGCCCACGTCTTCTAGTGCATGTGTCAGACAGATGGAACAGCAGGGGGCATTGTAGTTAAAGGACTAGACACTTGACCAAAAGATTACACGACGCCATAGGTGTCCTTGTCCCCAAGAGGAGGCTTAATTAACCTTTCAGTAAAATATCTGCTTAAATAACAGTTTAACAAATCAAAGCTGTCTTGAACAACAGCTTGATAAGCTATGCAGTAAGGTACATGACAAGATGTAAAGATTTATAAAGCGCAGAAGGTGCCAAAAACCGAAATCCCAACCTGTCTGGTGGACACCGGTACTGTGTTCATTGGGACTGTGTCCCGCCACATTGCTGGGGTTTGACAGGGGTCCCTCAGGAGCAGATCCTTGACTGGTGTGGCATGGGTGAATAGCACTCCGGAGGGAGTGGGGCTTCTCCATGAACAAGCCTATATGGTAGATTGCCAAAATGGAGTTACGTGAAGCTGCTTAAATGATGTGACCAAGCCGAGTGGGTGTGGCCAAGGAGCATCACCTGAGCAGGTGTGGCAGGAGATGCCCTGGGCACTCAGGTTGCTGCGCAGCTCCAGTAGAGTCTGCAGGTTGGTGTCCGAGCGGAAGAGTAGAGGGGCGTGGCTCGCCGGTTTTAGCAGACAGCAGAAAGCGGCTGTCACCACCAGAACCAGAACATAGAGCCCTGGAAGATAACAGACAGTAATTCAGCATCCAAAGATCTCACAGTAATCATGTGAGAAGAATTGGTTTTATCAAACATTTCTAGGTTGAAGTCCCACTAGATTTTATCTGTTGTAACTTTGAGCGAGGTTCTTAAACCCAAATGATTACTGAGAAATTGCTACCGTTTGTTGAGAAAGACTAGAATTTGATGCAAGAACAGGGACTGTCATGGAGTTCAGAAAGATAAAGCGCCACCACTGACCTATAATGACCCTGCGATTCTCCACCACGGGTTTTGTCATCCAGCACTGTAGAGCCCCCTGTAGGCGGGAACACACCACACCTGCTCCAATGTGGTTAGAAATGGGAGGAGACGTCTCCTGAAGTGACACCAGAGGAACATCGGACTCTGTATCAAAGGATCCTGCAGATGAAAATGGCAGGTGTTGTCACTTTAAAATTATGGGATTTCTTTCGTACTGTCGTTTTAATACATCTCCGCATAGGAGAAGTTTAACCAAGTATGAAAACAAATAGACATTAGAGCGTGTTTTGCTTATTTATTTGAAGTGCTTCCCTACTCTGAAAGGTGAATTTATCACGTTTTGATCTCAAAAGACCCATCTCACCCAAATCTGTGTCTACGGGCAGAAGAGCGACATCGTCATCCTGGTCTGACAAGGGGGCGTAGCCCGTCGGCTGCTTGGGCGGAGGACAGCACCTGGGCAGGAAGTGAAGAAGTTCCTCTCAGAAAGGACAGGCTGAGAGGGGGCCACAGTATCAGGGAGTTTAACATGAGCTATGGGGGGGGGTGTGTGTGAGCCAGGGGGCATACCGCCATAGGCAGGCATTTTCTCGGTGCTCCAGGCAGGTGCTCCATACGCACAGCGCTGCAGGCATCATCAGGCACACCCACAGCCAGCAGCAGCTGACAATCAGGGCCATGAACAGGCCGAAATCCTGCACTGCCGGGATCTGACAATACACATATACACACACACACACGGACAGGACAGACAGGAGATCTAGGGGCGGTGCACTCAGCTTCTCACACGAAAAAGCTATCATCACAATGAGCCCTCGTGCGGGTAAGTGTCTCATCTCTGTGGCGCTGACACGAAGAACGAAAATTGAAGTAAATCAAAACAGCCGGGGGGGGGGACAATATCACATCACCCTGATGCAACATAATTCAAAATTCAGAAAGCCACAAAAAGGCAAGGTGCATGAGATTCAAATATACATCTCATCACAATGGGTACTACATTCACCTCGCCCCACGTTCCCACTCTTTGCTCCACCCTCCCAGTACCTGGGAGAAGGCGTTGGCGGCATAGGAAGCTGCCGTCGTGAAGGAGGTGAGGAAGGTGGCTCGACCAGCTGTTTTGAGCGTGTACACCATGCGCTGCTGAGGCTGAGTCACGTGGAAGGCCTGCCGGAAAGTGCCGATGAAGATGAAGACGTCATCCACCCCTGGATAAGTCCGGGAGACCGGGGAGAACAGCAAGCAGAAGTAGAGACAAATAAAATATGAAGCTTTATCACTTTTCCGGCTGGTTTCCTGAGCGCCGTTGATGTACCAGATTAATCGAGCAGGGACCCATATGTTCACAGGACCACTTGACTACGGATGGTCAAGACAGATCGATCGAGGGCTGAGACGGACAGACGGGGCTCACCGATGCCGACGATGACGAATGCCGCCACTCCATTGAGGATACCCAAGTAGCGGACACTGAATGCCACGTGGTAGAGAAACAATGCCAAGAGGCAGCTGAGGCCGATGCTGGCCAACCCAAAGACTGTCAAGAACCCTGTAGGGAAATTGGTGGGCAGGCGGCCAAAAAGGGGGAGCCCGGTGTTACCATCTTTTCCCGCATAAAAATAAATCTGTAGACCGACATGTACAGAGGCAATCTGCGTGGATGCTTCTAGATGGACTGACTGCGTTAATAAATCTCGATTTAGAAATCACGTCGAAAAATTCGGCGTCTGGACCGTGACACGCTGAATCTGAACAAACGTGCGCAGACAGATGAAACGTTTTTCATGGCGGTCACTCGGCTGAGAATGGCCGGAATAGCTGGGAAAGAGTTACTATGAGCAGGTGTGCCTCTCAAGATAGGTGGTGAAGAACTATGGACGGGCATACCTGAGAAGGAGGTCAGGATGTAAACCAGAGCGCCGATGCATCCCCCGCTGATCAGAGCCAGCAGCATGTCATTGTGGAAAGTACGCCTCACCTCATCGTCAAAGAGCTCGGTCCCTCCATACAGAACCTTCACCTGGCTGAGAAGCAGAGGTGGCTTGGCCCTTGGATAGGGGTGTTTGTCATCTTCCCTTTAGTAATTATTACACAACGCTAATAGCAGTATTGATTATACAATAGGTTCCTCGGCTGTGCTAATGTCTATGTGCCAACATGGCAGTACAGGAATCTCTGTGCCAGTTTTTAATTGCACATTTAGTCCTTCTCTAAAAATATCAACTCGACGAGCCGGCAGCACACAAATCCTCGAGATCCTCCTGTCAGCATTTTCGGAAACGGCGGCAGCCACGGTGAACCGAGGCGCGTCCGATGGCCTGGGGGACCGACCTGGTGGACTGGCGGGCGAGGATGTTGGCATATTGGACCACGAAGCTGCGGAAGCGGCGCTTCTGCTCGTCCAGCCGGTCCTGCAGGGAGAAGAAGGAGGGCAGGGGGGCGCCGAAGTGGATCTCGCTGCGCAGCAGGGTGCTATGCAGGTGGCTGGGCGTCAGGCTCTCGTCCACGTACCAGTAGAACTGAGGGTGGGTGATGGCCAAGCTCAGGGAGCCTGGGAGAGAGAGTGGAAGCTAGCCTCATATCGACAGTCATCCCTATGTTCAGTCCAGAACTCATCCCAAACCTAATCCTAACACTTATCCCAGCATTCCCAACATCGTTCATCCCTAACACTTATCCCAACCCTGCTTCCGTATCCCACCCCATCACATCACTCACCCCAGCCCTACTCCCATATATCACCTGATCACTCATCCTGACCGTACTCCCACAACCCACCCCATCATTCATCATGACCCAACACACATCCTAACCCTACTCCCAGAATTCACCCCAACACTAATCTTGATGCTGCTCCCACTTTGGCACGCTGTTCTGCCACCATAACACACACTGGAGTGTCTACTGTCTCCTGTCGTCGTTGTGAGATGTAGGATGTGAAGTACTCTGCACGTCCTGCAGGTTCGCACCTCACCCTTTTACACAATTCAGTATTTTTACTTGAGCTCTTTAGAGCAAAAGCCTTTCTCAAGGGTATATCAGCAGGATGCCTCATGGGATTCAAAACGACAATGCCTTGACCTTAAAGACCAGGTTCTTGACACGGTCACCATCTGCACCCCTCAAATAAATTTTAAATGCAACGGCTGGAATAACACACACAAAGACACACACACACATAAATATATGTACAAAGAAAGCAATAACTTCAGACAAGGACACCGCCTGCATGCTCGTAACTCACCGCTGATATTAGCCAAGTCTGGTCCCATGCCATCATAGTAAATCTTGCCCCCTCGTTCACTGGGAAAAAGGTAGGAAAGGAGGGAACTGGGTGGGGAACAGTAAGAGGGCCCCAGGGGTAGGTCTCGCAGGATTTCCAGGGGTCTCCAACAGAACTGCCTAAACTGGGGGTGCTGCATGACCAGTCTTTCCACATGGTGGATGGTGCGCAGGCGTTCCGGGGTGAAGATATTGGCATCATCCTCGCCTTGGGCCAGGAACACTAGCTCCATCTTCCACATGGCTTGACTTTGCAGGTAATAGGAGGCTCCTCCTGCAAACCGGGGCAGCCTGGCCCAGGACTTTTTCTGTCTCCCATCCCTCTGTGTGTCTCGAGATCCATGGTCTCTGAATTTGGGGTCCTCCTCTGGTGTCGCGTCTCCCGGCACATCTTTTTCCTCTAAGTCTCTGATTTTCTGAACCCTAGTGGTTATTTCGCTCCAGCCTCCATTGATCGATGTGTTCCATACCAGTCCATCACCAGTCAGATTGTTCTTTGTGGCTTTTGATGGACCATTCCTCTTTCGGTCGTCCAGCCACTCCAGCAGCAAGTCCCTTAAGGCCTGGGAGTCTAAGGTGTCCACATCACGCCTGTGTCTGTCCCAGGACCCCAGCTGGCTCTTTAGAGCAATGGTAAGAGCATCGAAACGTTGTGCCGATGAGTGGCTACGCACCTCAAAAGCACTGTAGGACAGGTCAATGTCCAGTGGGGGGCAGTACAGGAACATGTAGGTGGAGAGGGCGCAGGGCAACAGCACTCCAGCCCCAAGGATCAGGCCACATATCCAGACCTGGGTGTACACCCAGCCCACGAATTTCCATATTCCCTGAAGCCCTCTGCCTTCAGCTTGGTCGCACCTACCCGCCATCTCCTCGACATCCTCCCCTTCATCCTGCTCCTCCATGATGCCCTGTTCTCCTGAGAGCAACAAGGGCTCATCCTCCGACTCCATCGCCGCTCCTGTGGCACAGAGAAGGACACACACGCAGGAACACAGCACTGACTCACCATCTGCCTGCTTCCCACCTTCGTTGGCGGTAGTAAGTCAACATTGTGTGGAGGTGCAAACTATTTAAGTAATGGTTGTTAAAGAGCATCAGACTGCTGTCACAAGCATGCAAGGACAGGGGGAAATAAGGCTGGCCTTGAGGTGGCTTTGTTTGTGACTGGGGGGGTAGCTGAGGGAGAGGGGGATTTGCAGTGAGACAGAACTGCTTCTCCAAGGCTGACCCTGTAAGCCTTCCGTTTAGAATGCGAGGCACAGGGTAGCTAAGGGTGGGTAGGGGTAACTAATTGCTCCTGCTCGTCCTCTCTGAGAGCTCTGAGGGAGATATCAGTAAGCTCCCACTTGTCATATCATGAGCAAGTTTAAACTTTCCAGTATGGCCTCGGATGAGCCGTGTCAGCAGTGCGAAGCTGTGTGTAAACGACAGGCGGATCTGCGGGACGAACAAGCCGCCCTGAACCTTCTGAGGTCCCCGGAGCCACACGTAAGCTTAGGATGACTGGCTGTGAGGTGCCAACCTGTTTGGAGAATGAGAGAGGACTTAGGCAGCCGAAAAGCCCCCCGTCGTCCATCTCTGGTGATTCAGAGGTGGTCGCAGGGGTCCAGTTCCCCGATTCACTCTGGCACAGGTAGAGAAAGGCTGCACGACATCCAGTCCCACTGGGACAACCTACCAGCTAACAGCCACCACAGTCCCCTAGCTCTTTCAGAGGGCAAACTCATTACTCAACCGGAGGTGTCTGAGAGGTGGGTCGGATGGTGTGGTGGTGGTGGGGGGGGGGGTAATGGAGCTGGAGCAACTGCTGTGTTTGCAAGATAATCTAAACCCCCCACACAGCTCATCTTCCAGGGCTGTAGCATATATGGCGAAAGAGCCTTTGGCTTTACCCCTGCTATAAGTGTGCAGGCAGCCGGATAAAAGGACATTTTCCATCTACAATTCTTCTGATGGAACAGGGAGAAGACCTGTTCTTGGGGAGTGGGCTGGGCTGCATGCGCCTGGGCCAGCTGTTACTCCGTAAACCATTCATCACGGTGTGTTGTGCTGGCTTCATTCCTACCTGAGCAGCACAATGCATCCCATCCAAACAGCCATTTGGACGCCCGTGAGCACCCAGTGTTGAAATCGCGCCACTAACATCAGGAAGCCCTGAAATTATTGCCACGCATCCCATAACAACTCTCCTCTGAAGCGAGCTCGAGATATGTCCACAGTGCCACGGTGGTGGATCCAAGACTCCACTTTGGTGAAGGCACAGCTTCGTCACTGCATTAATTACTCCGGGAAACACAACCGTGGCGGGGCTTGGTGCCTGCTGCTCGGCAGGGGAGGGTGTGTTGACAAGCAAAGGGAGTGAAGCTTCCGGAATCTCTCACTATCCATTCCGTTTCTTTCCTTTGCAAAAAGAAAGTCTATCAAAGTGTGTGAAATTGAACGGTTTAAAAAAAATAAATAAATAAAAATAAAACGGCGGCCTGTTTCGTGTCGATTGTAGTTTGGCCTCAGACATCCCGTCTGGATAGAAAACCATAATTCTTGGACACGTGATGGCCCCTCTTTATGTTGGGGCCCCTTGGATTGTGTGCAACAGACATATTTCAGGGTCAGTCCGCTCGAAAGGATCTGGCTCTCTCTCGTTTGCTGGCAGCACATCGTCCAGAAGCTTTTATTAGCTTCTATATATGTCCAGCTTTTCGACAGCGTGGAGACACAGGTTTCATTAAGGTGGGCCGAGGGAAGGTGTGTGAAATTTATAACCCTCAGGCTCCTCCATCAGGTGTTCTGTTAGGCCTTTGTCGTCATTTTATACCTTATAATTTTATATATAACACACGTCTGTGTAGTTTTCCCCCCCATCTCGGGGGCTTGGCGGGGGTGAGATGTGGAGTGCCGGCATTTAATCAGATGCAGTCAGATGTGAAACAGCAGATGGATGGTTGCCATTATCTGGCACAGGGTTGTACGGGGAAGCAGGGTCCCGCCGTGTTAACAGCGGCAGACACCCACCTCCCATCGCGGTGCCCTTGGTGTGTGTCACCAAGGCAAGTCCCCCCCACCCCAACCAAAGCTGAGGCACAGGGTTTGCCATATGCCAAAGGTTGTGTATAATTATCAGTTGTGCACTTACATCTGAGTGTTTGTGTGTGTTTATGGGGATGTTGCGGGTATCTAACCTTCTTTATGGATAGCAGCTAAAAATAGATGCCCCCCTCCCTTCCTCTTCCATTCCCTCTCCACTCCCCCCTCCTCCAGATTCACCCCCTCTCACCCTCTCCTTCTGATCCAGTATGGATTTCTCACTCCCTCTGCTTTCCTGCAAATTTAATTTGGTGTAAATTTACAGAATTGCGGACGCCTGTTTAACAGGGCATTACTCTCAATCAAGACTGCAGGTAGGTGTTAGTCAGTGACGAATACCCCCCCCCAAAGCATGAGTCACCCAGGTACAAGTTCAAGACGCTCTGGGGGGCAAATTCGGCCTTGCGCCAGGTGTGGCGATAGATAACGTCCCTCCAACTTGTGGCGTGCCAGGGCAGGTCCGTGCGATGACGGGCCAAGCCATCAACCTGTAGATGCACTCTCTTTGGGTTACCTCAGCCATCTCTGAAAATCGCTTCAAAACACCTACCGCTGCCTGACTGGTTAGACACTGACCCCCCTCAGTGTCTACAGCCAGTGATCCATCAACCTGCCCGTTCTCCCCCACTGCCCTCCCCAGAAGTAGACGAGGCATTTTTGACCTCTCATCAGCAGATAAATTGCCCCGCTGTGGGCTATCAGAGTCATTATTTGCAGTCGTCTCCATCCATGTCACAGGTAAAAGAGACAGCTACCGTCTTGTTTATCTTTATGGAGGGTTGTGTCACCCTGCTCCATTGTTGCTGTTTGGAGCGCTTATCAATGAGGGCTCGTGTCTGGGGGTAGAGTTTACTCTGCCAGCATCTGTCTGATAGACTGAAACACGAATGTGTTTGACAAATAAGTTCTACAAAATAACTGCTGAGATATGGAGAACGTGGTGTAAATGAAGCATCTTACCTGCCCCTGACAAGAAGTTGGTGCGGGGGGGGGCAAAGTATTTTCGGGATGTCCGGTGCCAGTCTGGTCCCACTCCGGGGGTCTCAGTCGCTCTGCCTCTCAGAAGCCGGTTCCGGGACGCGGGCTCAACTCTGCGTGCGCCGAAGTCGGTTTCGTCCGTACGGTCCGTGAAGCACGGGAGGAGTTGTCTCAGGTTGTGAGCTGGGATCTTCAGAGGCTGACTAAGAGAGGCTAAGTGCCTCAGTCTCTACAATTCTTTCTGCCCGGGTTTTTTTTTTTTTTCTCCCTCCCCCCCCACCCCTGTGCTCGCGCTCTCTCCTCTGCGGCTGGTTGTCCGGGCGACGGAGCGAGCGAGCAGGCGCGAGCGTCAGTTCTTTCACTCTTTCAGTGGCTCTCCTCTCCGTTCCTGCCGCTTTGTTCATGCTCCTTTCCAGACGGGCTCACCAATAAAGACCAGCGAGGGAGGGGGCAAGTTACCCCAAACCTCAGAGAAAGCCCGAAGGCAGAACAGGGTTCCTTCACAGGCGACTGCCAGGCAGGCTTTGAAAATTTAGAGGATGTTTTTGGATAGTTTTGCTTTCCTTTTCAGCCTCTCGCTGCGAAGTAGCGGCGCGCAGACAGACGGCAGCAGAGTCCCCCCTCTTATTCGCAGAATGGCATTGGTATAGTCTAAACACGGCATTTGAGAGAAACGAGGGGAAAAGAGAGCGAGCAACCAAAAGGGGGGTGTGCAAAGTAATTAAAAAAGAGAAGACGAGGTGAAGAAGATGAGGAAAAAATGTACAAATAATATATTAAAAAGCTACTGCTGGACATGTTCGGGTTGAGAGTGGGACCAGGCTTATTTGGCCACAAGCAAAGGAAGGCAATTATACTCGTGTCATAAGAAACAGAAGTCTGCGTACATGTCTGTCCATCCTACAGTTAACGTGTCAAAGTGTCAATGAAGGTGCAGAAGAATGGTACAGTAGTACCTCTACACTGACAGTCTGTTTTTCATCGGGAAGTCCATCACCATGTCATAGTGTCACGGCATGTGACCTGCTTCTTTGTGGCGTTTTCATTTCGACCAGCATGTGCCAGCTGCCAATAGCCAAAGCAGCTAATAACATTAATGGTACCATTGTAATTGTGTATTGACATTGCTTTTGGAACAACTGGCACCAAAATCATGGATGTCTTTGAGACAAGGACTTTCTGGGTCTATTTGGGTGTCAGCAGACTGTACCTCTGGCACTAGCCCAAACGTTTCACTGTAACCAAGTGAATATGGCCTGGTACTCAGTCATACACCATCAGTTTCCCGCCTCTGGGGCCATTGGTGTCAAGAAATACATCACCAGCTGAACTGACAGGGAAGGTTGATGTTTTCCCTCCTCTGTCAAAGTCTTGGGTTCCCCATTAAGACCCGTTGGTGTTTTAGGATACCACCTGGTCAAGCTCATGCCACCTGACTTCCGTGTCTCCATTCCGTGACATGCTCCTTTGCACGTTTCCCCCACATTCACACACGCGCTTGCACGTACAGACGGTCGCAGGCATGGGCAGCCCTGGACTCTCGCTCCATCGGGATGCTAAACGGCATTGCTTCAGGAACAGCTGACATTTAGACTCCCGATGGCATTTTCAATTAGGCTGCATGCTGTGCGGCAAAGAGAGGCAGGAGAGAAGCGACAATAATGGAGGAATGGGGGGGTAAGGGAAAGGACCAAAGTGGTCGATGCATTTCAGCGCTGTGAGAAGCTCATCACTGAGCTGGCAAACTATGAGAGACAGCGGTCGCGATGTGATATCATCTTCCTTGCAATCTGAACTCACACCAGGTTCTGGGAGTTAATGTGGGAGGTGACCTTCTTACAAGCTCTGATACTCAGCTCCCGTGAAACCGTTAGTCAAGCTCTAAATGGTAAAACCTTTTCCCCATTGTCTATCTTGCTCCTAACACCACTTTACCTGCTCATAATGGGCAGGAAACGCCAGTGTGGTTTAATCGAACCGAATACACTTTCAGTAAAACACAACCACATGCTTCTCCTTGCCCCCTCTTTGTAGAGGTGGAGGATTCTGGGAGAGGAGTCCGTCAGTCTGACTTGGAATGGTGCTGCAGCAAGGGATGCAAGTGGCTTTTGTGTGGCAGAATGGTCACCTGACTGACCCCAGTCATTTGTAGGAGGTTATTTCTCAATAGTATGTAAGCAGGCACCAGACCAGGGAGTCTTTAACTGGGAGAGCCTTATCTACTCTCACACAGCTGGTTATGCTTTTGTTCTTTTGTTTATTGTTAAAAAATTACTTTTTTTAACAGTTTCCTTAACATTTCTCAGTATTTTTTGAGTTGTGTTTTTGGATAAATATAGTGGAATGAATGCCCTGACTTCAGTTATGTTGTGTTTTTAGAAAGCATTATGTATTTTATTTTGCTCTGAAATCTACAACCTCCCCTGAGCCAAGGTTTGAATGTTATTTGTTCTCACCTTTCACAGCTACTGCCTCTGGAAATACATTAAAAGAAGTTCAAGATTCTGTTTTCCAAAATCAAACAGCTGAGCACCAATCATATGCTCTCAGCCTATCACATGACCTCTAGCTTCCTCAAGTTTTAGCTGCCCTCACTAGGAACAGTGAAACGCTAACAATTTAGGTTAATCGTTAGTGTGGGAATGTCTAATTTGGCATCATTTTGGGAGTGTGCATTCTCCTCTCAGTCCACCCCACAGATAAAATGCTTCATTCAAACTATAATATGGGGATATATTATTAGGGAATATAGGGCAATTACACTATTCAACACATAATGCATCACCATGACGGAAAACCTCCACAACACACAGTGAAAAACCGATAAGATTTTCTCACAAAAAGAATGCCAGCTAAATTAGGCAATAATGATTTTTTGGATGAAAATGCTGAGGTTACTGCCTTACTGCAATGGGGAAAAAATGACTTGGATCTTAAATTGTCACGAGGCCTCTCATTCAGTGTGTTTCTAACATTTTGTTCTCATAGATTGGGAAAGATGGAAAGGGTTGGATTGCTATAATTTACCGCTAATATTTTTTTGTTCCTATTTTAGTATTCCCATGAACGTTAATCTCAATGAGACCATTGCAGGTTTTGTACGGAACTGTCACCATTTGAAATACATTAAGCTAGAATTAATTCAAGCAAATAGAAGAATATCACCAATGAATGTGCAAAAAAACAGAAAATACAATTTCGTGGGAATACATAGGGGACACCCTAAGGGGGTGGGGAGATGAAATGAAACATATTTCATGAGAGTACTGTTCCCAACCCTTTATATGTGGCATTAGTGAATGTTGTAGGTGAGGCAGAAATTGTGCCATTGCTGCCCTCTAGATAAATATGAATGTATATGACTATAAAATAAAGCACAGTGAGACAAGGGAAAGAATAAATTCTTATTTTACTGATCTATTGTAATTAACTCCTTGACTGTAAATGGTGACAATGATCCTGGCTACCTTTGGTAATTGTGCTGTAATCACCCCCCACCCCCAGCGGCACCGCCATGGTGGATTCCCCAGCCCCTGTCTGACTGTGTCATTAGCATTGTTTGCAATGCACACAAGGCTAATCACGCTATGAAGTGTGGGCTCAGTGAGCCACGGCCTGCAGGCTACAGATTGACTCCCATCGGCCTGGTTAGCGTAGCAACCGGCACCAGGTCTGGATTCACATGGTTCGGGGTCAGCTCGATTGCTTGGCCTCTGTGCACCAAGCTCGATTACTTGGCTTCTCTTCGCTGTAGGGCCTGTCTTCAAGGCCTGGAATAATGTCTGGAGTTTGCCCCCGACCTTTAAGCTGGCTGATCGAACCGTTTGCACGCTCAGGCGGATTATGTCACCGCCACCAGCTAGGAACGCCGGATTACTATCCTACTACTACCATATTTTCCTACTCACACTCCCCATTCTTCAGACACCTCTCTTTGTGGGTGACAGACCGTTTACTTTGGGTTTTGAAGCACTCTTCCTCCTGAGCTTCACGCCTGCACCTCCCGCTCCATTTTTAAATCTTAAAACCCATCTTTTTCAATTAGAATCTGATGGAAAGCTATGAGTTTCTGGCAGGGATTGATACTCACACATATGTATTTGGCATAATATCATATCTATTCCATTCATGTAATTAGCTCTTTCTTTAACAGGTCCTGAGCTTTTGTTATCTGTTATTTTTAAATTACTCTATTTTTAATAGCTTTAACATGTTGTTGAGGTTTTTTTGGTACTGTTTGGTGTGGCCTTGTGTTTTACTGTAGTCTTCTTTGGTGACTTAAAAGGCACTTATAAATATAATTCTACCCTGTGAAGGACAGGTTGGACTCCCACAGAGTGGCACCCTGATGAAGCTCAGGGGGGTGGCTGCTGGCTGTGTTGTGGCACACCCACAGCCTGCCTAGTGCCCCCTCATCTTAATGCAACAAGGCTGAGCTGCCTATTTGCTTTGCACGCAGTTGTCGCATTTCTATTAAAAGTCCTAGGTCTGGCAGATAGCAACTCAGATGTGATTAAGCGTCAGCTTCCTCGTCGAGGAGTGTCTGTGCATATGATTCGGAGGATTGCAGAGAACAATACCGGAGAAGATTTCATTTCCCACACCCAGCTCGCCGATCCTTATCCTGTTTTAGGGATATTAAAAAACCAAGATGACAGGCAGCTGTTTCCTGTCACGCCACTATCCGCTTCTTATCTCTGGTGGATGCGGTGCGAGGTACAGAACCATAGAGACCAAGGTTTATGGTCCATGCTGTGGGTGCCGACAGAGGAAGGCGCACGATCCGTGAATATTCTGCTTCACAGCCTCGATGTTTTAGGCCTCTTTACAGCAGGTGATGTCAAAATCTAACTGGTAGGGCTTTGGAAATCTTCTGATAAAGACAGACTGCATTTGGCTATTCTGCATAAAATATCGACAGTGGTCAGACACTGTTTTTTTTCTCACAAAGCTTTAATTATTCTCCGCTTTATCAATGACACAATGGGGTGGGCATCATTATTTCAACTAGCATAACGAAAATTGGCAGGCAAGGATTTTCAGGCAAATTTAATAAGTTACATATTAAACTGACAGTACAAAACATAGTTACTCTCTCATACAAACAGACGTACAAAAAAAGACAAGTTTGCAGGTGTCCACGTATTCCACTCTGACACTGTAACAAAGACAGACTGTCTGAGAGCTGAACTTGGGTCATACAATGGCTGCTTTTCCATCTAACAAACTCCAACTGTGATGCAGTGATAATAAACATACAGAGCAACATTTTCAGGGAATGTGGACTTTAAGGATGGCTGTGGAAGATTGAGTCTTAAAGGTATAAGAAACGAGTAGCGTAAACTGTTACCCAACGTTTTTTAAATGTTGTTGCAGCAACGCATGCATACATGAAGCTAACGAAGGAACTATGGCAAGTGAAACACCGTGACGAGTCAATGTTAGCATGAGGATGGATGCTGGTTAACGCAGGCTGACACAGCGTCCGTCTCCAGGCTGGGTAAATTACAGCTCTGGGGATTAGAAGCCCATATTGCAAGGTGACCTCGGCTAATCGCTGTTCCATCAGTCCCTGAGAGACCTGACTCCTCTTCGAAAGGCCAAATTGCCTGGCAGTGTTTTAGCAAAGCAGCGAACGACGCCAATGGCGTCGCTCACTTGGACATTCTCCAAATCGATAGCTCGTGTTTAACAGGAATGGAAAAAGATGAGACACTTCGGAACGTATTCCTAATGCAAAGAGCCCACTTTCACTACATTTACTCTTATAAATATATTACTTTCAGACCACAGAAGTCAGTGGTGTCATAAATATGCTTTGCATTAAAACTGTAACACACTTAACAAGACAAGACTCACAAATAATATTTTTAACCCATCACAAACTTGTAGCTGACCGAAAATCAACAAGCATCCATTACAATGAAACTATGACCAGTCTACCTGGACGACTCGGTTACAAATACAGCCAGGCTGCTCCTGCCCATCAAGTACATATACTTACCATGCATATCTGTACTTTTTTCTCTCTCCCCCCACTGCATCTGCCGCAGTTTTAATTAACAGCTCAGCTAGGCTGAAACGCAGCATGCTCCCGGGGCCTCTGTGGCCATCGACGTAAACCGCACATAGGTGCCACAGGCCCTCGAAAACCGATTTTGTGTTTTGGTTCAAGAAATATGGGAGAAGTTCTTCCTGTCCACATACTTTCAACACATTGATTCTGTTTTGATAACTACATAATAAACTTCAGAAGGGAAAATGTCCAGAGGACTTACGACCACGCAGCACTGAACTGATTTAATGCACGCTACGCTTTCCATTAAAAAATATTTAATCTAAAAGTGGTTTGAACAAAAAAATTATTCAAGTATCAGGCTGCAACAAGGAGTTCTATGTTATTAAATTGAACATAAACTGAATTATGTTAAAACCACCCACCGATGTCCTATGAATTTCAGTGAAAAAACTCGAACGTAGGAACAAATGCATATTAAAAAGCATGAGGAAAGAATAACGTACTGGACCAACTCTCTGTTTTCCCAAATAGCCAGTTAAATAAAGGCTCATTTCCTTAGTGTTGCTTGTTCTCGAATTTCACACTTCATATTTAGTTAATTGGTTCACTTTTTGCTCAGGTTTTAGGAACAGGAATAGACGAAGAATCCATTTATTTTTGGAATGCTGCTTCACTGGTATTGAGGGAGACTTGTGCCAATTTAATATTTTTGATACTGCTGATAGTTCTTTTTTTTGGTGAAATTAATGATAAAGTTACAGTTAAACTCATCCTAACCCCAAAGTACAGTTATTTAAAGCACAGAAATGTACAGTGCTCTCAGACTTTTGAGCTGTGAAAACGTTGGTGGACATACAGGTAAGGTTGCGTGAAGATATATAGGATGCAGAGTCACGACCTGGACATGATGTTATTAAAGGGGCAGGTCTTCCAAAGAGGTGAACCCAAGGCTACCACAGATGTGTTTCCCTGACCTCGGAAATGATTTGGTTGGCTTTCTGCAGGGCCTGTGGGGAGAGGTGGATGGGGGGATAAGGCTAAGGAGATGTACATTCAGAGGACACATCTGCACTCCGGCAAAAGCCACTGTACCTCCAGCATCCGCGCGACCTCAGCCCTCTGTTGGGCCATGTCCTGGGACTCGACAAGCAGCTCCCGCAGGAGAGGCTGTCTGTAAAGCTGGCCCACAAGCTCGCTCTGAAGGCGCTCCTTTACGAAGTTCACCAGGAAGTGCATCACTGCCTTGGGCACGCTGTGGAGGCAAAGCTGGTGTCACAAGCACCTCTTCTGGGCGACCCGAAACCCAAAGACGCCCAAGCCCCCTCTACTCACCTGTCTTGAATGCTCTTACGCACAATGAGGAAGTAGCACTTGATGAGGCGCTGGATGACTTCACAGTCCCGCTGCTCACGAGCGCTGAGTCTGCGTGACACTGGCACGGCCTGGAAAGACAGAAACGGAGGAATGGGGTCAAAACCCTCAAGGTCTGGCGTGCGTGAGCACCCCCTGCTGTCACCCTGTATGTCTCTGTACCCCTGCTGGCCAGAATTGGCAACAATCTAGGAATGTCACTGTGCTTCTGCATTTCGGTGTGTTGGCTGGCTCCAGTTACCAGTCCCTTGTCTCCCTATTGTGTCATGGAGTGCTGGGGGGGGGGGAGGTCACACAGTGCATGTCTGTTTCCATGGCGTCAGCAGGCTATGGTATGTTAGGAGTCTCTATAAGGAATGAGTCACAGGAGGCCAGGGCACGTGACTCACCGTGTCCAGAAGGTTGACAGCCTGACCTCTGCTCGGGCTGCTGAAGGCCGACCCAGGACCCTTGCCCTTCTCTCCAGCCGTTCTGTCCTCCGTCACCTTCTCTTTCTTCCAGCATTTCCCTCCATCCTGCGGGGCCTCTGCCTGGTGGGGTGTCAGGGAGAGAAGTGAGCTTGCTGCTTCAGTGAAGTCACAGACCCCTTCAGGAGCCCTCTGGAACTACGTCCTTTGGGTGGGGAGCCTCACCTGTTGACTGTTGACTGAGGCGGAGACCAGGGCAGCATCCGTGAAGTCAGGATGCTTGGTGTTGATGTAAGCCAACTCAATGGCAACCAGGTTTTGGACCTGGCACAGAACACCACCAAAGCATTAGCATGGTACACAGAGCCCTCCCACACAAACACAAACAACGTAGCAGAGAAACAGCCTCAGATTTAGGTACAAAGTCCACCTTGCTCAGGATGGCTTGTACCATTTCTGGCTTCTGTGTAGGTTTGGCTGTACTCAGACCGGATCATACCATTTCAGGCTTGGGTGCAGTGCTGCTCGGAGCGGCTCGTACCATTTCGTTGGTGATGGGCAGGCGCTTTCTTAGCAGGCTGGTCACCACCTCCACGATGGAGTCATGCAGCTTGGGGAAACGCAGGAGCTCCTGAGAGATAGACCGTCGGAGCAGAGTGAATGAGACCCTGTGCATATCCGTGTGTTTGTGAGCGTGTATGGGAGTGTGTGGCTGCAGCACACAGGTTAAGAACCTACACCTCTGACTAAAATATTGAAGATACGATTCCCAGGCAAGGGCCCAGAAGAACGTATGCAATTTTAATTGCTTCTGTAAAACATGTAGCTATGCGGGTACTGGTCTGCAGGGAAACCTTTTAATACCAAATACATAAATATGAATATAGCACAGTATTTTAAAGGTGTATTTAATATAGTATAATAACAGTATTTATCACTACAGATAGATTTCATTACATGAGGAAAAGTCAGTGAAGTTGGAGCTTGAATTATATCTGTTGCTGATATAGTCTGTAAAATGAGGGGGATTTTATGTGCCATGTCTGTATGTGTGTGTGTGTGTGTGTGTCTGTATGTGTGTGTGTCTGTATGTATGTGTGTGTGTGTGCATCCTGCAAATACTACAGTGTCTTAGAGGCCATGTCACCCAGCAGCTCCACAGAATACAGGCTACATGCGAGTCATACTGTGAGGAATGCACGGTGTGTACATGCATGTACGGATACACGCATGTGCACCTGCGTGCTGAAGTTGCTGCAGTGCTGGATGATCCTCTGCATCTCCTCATGCACCAGCTCCACACAGCGCAGGCTGGGCTCCTCCAGACGCTTGATCTGCTTCTTCACCAGCAGCTCGAAGGACACCTCAGGGACAAAGAGCGCCGGCCGTGGGCCCTGTAGTTGCAGCAAAACGGCCAGCAGAGGGCATGGTCATGCGAGCACATGTGATGTGGTGACTGGCAGGTCAAACGCCTACTACCTTTGGTGTGTCTTGGGAGGGTCTGCAGCTAGGCAAAGTACAACAATGCTTGGAATGACATAACAAGCCTGGGACGCCCCCACATTAATTAATTAATCAATCAATTAATTAATTAATTGATTGATTAAACAGGCAGTGGAACTTGTAATACCCATACCTGGAAATGACTCCTAAGATTGGCACACACCGGCAGAGATGCCTGGATCTATTTAACGTGAACTTGCGCACTTTACCGTGGCATTGCGGATGGCGGTGAGGATGTCCAGCTCCGTCAAGCCGGCCAGAGGGTCGATAGATTGGAGTGTGCGGCCGAACGTCTCATGGAAGATGTAGCAGATGCGTGCCCCACCACAGCTGTTCCCAGAATATGGTTGGGGGGACAGGACACAGGGCACTCAGTTATTATTGTGACTCCTCCTCTCACGGGATACGACAGGACAGGACTATTAGCGAGACGTATGGAAAACAATAGTGTCGTTCTAATTGGCCGTTGGTGGTTCCTTACTCTTCCATCAGAGCACCCCCATTTGCCGATAAGAATATTTTAAAGTGCACATACACACAACACCACCTCGCTGAAACTTTATGCCCCCATCAGGGGGCATTTCGCGTTTAGGTCCATTCCGGTTTGGGACCTACAGCTCTGAGGTCTGGATGTGACGGGCCGTGCCCTCGATGGTATTGCAGTAGTCGCTGGCGAATTTGGTGACGATCTGCAGCAGTGTGGCACTGTGATCCTCCACCGGCTGCCCGTAGCTACTGAGCCTGGCCTGGTACTGGGCACTCAGCACAGTCACCCGGGTCTTCAGGTCGGGAAGGCAGTCGCGGATGTGGTGCATGAGCAGTCGGCTCAGGGTTCGAGCCAGGTAGCATGAGCCACAGCGTGGGGCCAGCGAGGGGTAATGGCGCTGCAGGAAGGCCTGCTCGTCCCGGGCGGAATCTTCCAGACTCTTTTGGGTGTTGATGTCGTGCTGGCTCCTGTGGGGAGGGGGGGGGCAACCCAGAAACCTGAATCTTTTGGATGTTAAACGAAAGGCAACTTTAAAAACGCCAATCGCCCGCTCAGAATACCCGCTGCGTCTACTCAGTGGGTTCCTGGTGCTGCTGTAAATTGGAGAGGTTGTTTCAGATCCAAGAAAGCAGGACAGCATTTTTTATTTTTTATCCTCTGCTCTGTACTTTGAACCAGTGCCTGAACCTGCATCTAATAATATCCCCTAAATTCTGCCTTAATGCTCCCCATCACATTCGGTTACGGTATTAACCCAGCCCGGGGGTGGCTTCACGGAGCCCTGCTTCTTTCAATTAAAATTCATTTCCACCTACCAGTGGCATTAATTTATTTCTGTTTTAATTTTTTTTTTTCGAGGGAGGATAGAAATCTTTTTTCCCGAATAAAGCCTTCGATATAATTTTTATTTCACTTTATGTTGAGAGGAGTCATTTTAAAAGCCGGCAGCACAAATGGACCAGGCTGCGTGGTGCAGTCAGTTAACTGCCCGTCCTCCTTCTGCGCCTAATGTGACAGTGACAAAACGTATCGACAGGACATTCAGGGACACGCCGCAAAATAATTTTAAAAAAAAAACACAACGGTCAAACCAGAAAGACATTCAGAAGGCTTATTTCCGCCTTTGAGTCAGCAGCAGCAACAGGCAAGCTGTACCAACATCCATCCATTTTTCATAACCACTTATCCAGTACAAGGTCTGAGCCTGGAGCCTATCCCGAGCAGCAGAGGGCACAAGACAAGGCACGTACCGGATGGGATAACCATCCATCAAGGGGCACAGAGTCACACATACCATGAGCACTTCAGAGATGCCAATTCAGCTAAACCACATGCTTCCTAGGCTGCTGGAAAAACCAGAGTAACTGGAGGAAACCCACAAACCCAGAACCAGTGGTGGGATTCGAACATAACCCACAGTGCTGCCTGAAGCAAACACACCAATCTGCACCACCTTGGTATTAAATCCGCAGTGACGTCCATTTGAGGAAGAAAAAAAAAAAATGCCTCCATTTTTTTTGTTACCTAATTTACAGTGGTTTCAGCACTGCCTGTCAGGAAGGTGCAGGCTACCTATTACTGACTGAGATGGCTCCCGTCAGGTCCAGTGAAGTTGACTGCTGATATTCCCCAGCCCCTCAATCCCTCACTCTCACCGTGCGATTCTAATTTCTCACACCACAGATCAACCACATCTTCATGAGCATATTAAAAAAGTAATTCATCTGAAAGATGTTTGGAGGTTGCCCAAAAATTTAAAGCAACACTACATATTCTTTTAGTACGTCATTAAATATTTACCGTTAGATATAAACTGTATGGAAGGAAACGATTTCTCTTGTGTTTATTCTTTTCGCTGTGAGTCAGACGCACGGTCACAACTCTTGCGGAACTTTAATGGCAAATTGGCAAGCGGGCCACAGATTAATTGCAGCCGAACGTTGATATGAAATTACACAAAATTAAAAGCGCAGAAATTGTTGCTTTAATTAAAAATGTGTCCAAGAAATAAATACGAGTTCACTGTGGGATAAACTGGTTTGGGAACAGGAGGGCTGAAAGAAGCAGAACGCACATGGCTACGTTTATGATTAAAAAGATGAAAAGGAATAGAATTTGGTTTTCATTTTAAATTTGCCTCCACCATCCAGACCAGTATAAGTAGTTAGAAGATAAAGTCATGGATAGATTTGAACTTTAAGCAAATCAGTAGGTTAAGTAATAATCGACGATGATAATAGGTATTATTGTGTGACTTTTTATTATAGTGAATATCAGAATGTAATATAATTGTCTAATATCTTATGAAATGTTTCGTAATTGACCGGATCATTGTGCAGGTTAGACAGAGAATCCACCGTGAGAAAGAGCATTATGAAGAGGGCAAAAGTTATAAAGGCTGGAGTAACCGTGCAAATCAGCCCGGCTGACAAACTGGCACATACTCGCACCCTGAGCTGCCCGTGGTTCTAGGAGTGCCAGCCTAACCCAATTAGCTTCACTCTGCAGAGCCCACCGTATCGCTGGCTCAGAGGAGCCCAGCCTCTCATGTGGGTGACCGTTCTTTCCGCGTGCCAGTTCAATTAGGGGAGGAGTGGGTAAGGGAGGAATTGGGACAGACACAGTCTGCCTGCCTCCCTCCACACTGACTTCCCTTTCTCTCTGTTATTCCTGCAGTCACAGGCAAAGGCACAGTGTCTAAATGCAATGGGAGTGATTATCGTTTGAACACAAATGACAAACAGTTCATTACTCTTTAATCTAAAGTGATTCATTTGGTTTGTTGATCACTTTGTTTAGAATTAAGCTATTTTATTAAACCATATTAATGTTTTCTGCAGTTTGATCAAAACTCATCTGCTGATATAATTATACAGAATTTTACACAGAATTTAATGTTTTTTTCATTTGGTTTTCTAGACGTACGTGCCTACGTTATTGCAGCAGTCATAATCAAAGAGCCCATTTATAAGGCAAAACTTTAAAATGTTGTCATTTTCCATGTTAGAAACTGTATCTCAGACACAGCACAGACCTGTTGACCACGCCGATAATCCCCAGGCGGATGGGAATGACTCGGCCCAGCAGAACCTCCAGAGCATCAGTGCCGGCGTCCATCAAGTCCAGCTTGCTGACCACGAGCAGGGTCCTCCTCCCTGCCACAGGGAACACAGAGTCATCGTAACAGAGGTCACATGAAAAGGTTGGACAGAGTCAAAGACAAGTCAGACGGTCAGTGTTGTTGACACCTCCCCCCCCCTCACCTTCTGGGTCAACCTCCCGGGCAAGTTTGAGGGCATCAGAGGTGGCCAGGTCAGAGTTGGCAGGTGACACTGCAAGGATTATGGAGTTTGGGTTCGAGATGAAAGAAAGGATCATCTCCTGCACCTGAGTCTCGATGTCTTCTGGCTGGTCTCCTACAGGCACCTGCGATAACCAGGAGCATAAAAAGAAGCGTGTTCCAGTGGCAGGATTAATGCTAACAATGGTGTTCATGCTAGCACTTATCAGCTAGCAGACGGCCACTAGGGACGACCTTGGTGATCCCTGGAAGGTCAACCAGCGTGAGATTCAGGACACGAGGCGAGAAGATTTTCAAATGGATGGGTTCAGGGCTGATCCCCTGTAGAGAGAAGGAGATGGGCACAGTTACACACACACACACACACACACACCCTGAGTGAGAGATCACATTAAATACACACAGACTGAGCTCCCACCTTATTAGCTGCAGAGCCTCGTTCTGTTTCTTCCTCAATCTCGACGCGAATCTCCCCAAAGTCGGTGAAAATCTATACAGGGGAACGAGCGGTGACAGCATTCCAATGATCTGAGCGGCTAGGCGAGTTTCCCCTGATGAAACTGTCCTGAACACCTGTCACTCTTATCCTCCAAAGAAACGTATCAGTAACTGCATACGTATTTGAATCTCGATTGTCTAGGGTGGGGGCAGGGGTGAAACGGTACCCCACACACACAGACACATGGATATGATATCTAAACACTAATTTAACTAAATGGAGAAACTTGGCAGAGGAGTGTAATTTTCAAACCTGGAGTCTCTCCATGGATGTGAGGTGCAGGAGATACCCTGGAACGCACAGAGTATCGCTGAACTGAACGCTTTTTTTAAACGAGCCAGCAATAGCTGGACAATTGCATAATAATCACATTATAATCGATCGCGTGGGCAGCATGATGACTCGGTGGAAAGCTGCCTCATGCCTCCAGGTATGCGGGTTCGAATCAAGTCCTTCTTTGTATATGTGTAGTTTTTCCCCCACATGTTCCCTGTGCTGCATGGGTTTCCCCCAGGTTCCACCCATAGTCTAAAGACATGCATTTAGGTGAACAGGCAAACTGGTGTTTTTCAACTTCCCATAGCGTGCAATTGTGTGTAAGCATATGAACCTCTGCCATGTGCCCTGTGCTGCCTAGGATGAGCTCCAGAGTCCCCCTCCCCCATCTGTTTATTGGTAAAGCACTTGGAAATGGGAAGGATAAATAATTGATTTCCAAACTTAATGGATAATTTAATAATAATGCAGCATGATAGGCAGGCAGTACCAGTACCTTATTTTTACAGTGAAGAAATGTCCCCCACTCTTCCACCTTGACTCCTAAAACACAGAAGAGTTTATTAATTGCACACAGCCAGTAAAACGAAAAGGATCCACAACAATAGCTGAACCCTTGTCACGCGACGTCCGAACAGAAAGAGGCCATTACACATAAATAGACCATGACATGAATAAGGGAGTAAGTTTCCCATAAGTTTCCCAAAAGGTGGTTAGAAACGGGGGTATCAGGAGGGTGGGCTCAGGCAGAGGAGATATGAGACGGAAAAAGAGACCTGCATAGATGTTCTGGGAGCTTTGTTTAGAGGAGTTCCCTGAGGAATACAGGAAAAAAAGAGAGAACGAGGAGAGAATGTTAGCAAGAAAATAGTATAGTTAATTATAGCTGAATGTTTCTCAGCATGCAGTGGCAGATACAAAGGAATCTCATTGTTATAAAGTGTACCGATTATTCAGAGGGATGGGAGCCACGGCGGTCCAGGGTATATAGTGCTAGATTTAACCATACATGTATGGTAAACTATTCCACCCAACCTCCAAAAACTGCCATCTGCATCGAGTGAAAGGGAGTATTCACACCCCTGTGTGTTGCCATACCACGTTCTGTAAACTTCCTTTCGTTAACTGGAGGCACATTAACCAGCTGCAGCACCAGGGGTCTCCGTGTCACGATCCCTGGCCCGCGGGGCAAAAAGTCGCGCCCCACCAAACTCTCCAGCACAGAACTCTTGCCGCTGCTCTGTTGTGAGAGAACTGTGGATCATATGCCATCTTGTGACCAAACAGACGCAGGTTTGAGGGAGAATCCCCTTGGTACTATGAGGCCGAATGAGGAACGTAATCAAAAATGCTCCTATGAAATATCAAGCTACCGTTATATAAAATCAGAAAAGCCTAGATAAAATGTACAAAACCCCAGTCTGAATAAAAGAGTTATGACAGAATAATCCAAATAATAGGATAATCTTTCTTAGCACGCTCAGCACAAAAAAAATTAATGATGCGTGTTACTATTTTGTGATGTCTTGTCTCCCGGCTGATCCCTGACTGCTGAAAAGCAAATTAAATACTGACCTGTGACCCGACCACCACAATCTGAGGCAGCTGGAGAACTTCCACACCCAGGGTGACAAAGACCTCCTGAAGTCTGTTGATTACGGGAATGAGAGTCTCCATCTCTGCCAATAAACAAACTTACCGCATTTGTGTGAAAAAAGAGAAAAACAGGAAGTGAGACGGTTGACCAAAACACATCTCTTGACACTCGGCATCGTCATCTCTTAGGAGACTGCATGCTTCACTGCTTTTGGGATTACATAGGCATATGGCCTGTGGTTTTTTTTGTGACTGTCTCAACAGGTGACAGCCTTCCCATCCTGCTGGGGATTGGGAGAACAGTGTGAGGCAAGTCAGAACAACCCCAGACCTCCAGAATCACGGCTCCTCAAGTCAGAGCATTACGATTTTTCAGCGGTGTTGTGTGTTGAGGGAACATCACTTCATACGTGTCCTACATGGTTAGTGGCTCGAGTTGAGAGTCCCAGCTCGCTTGAGAAAGGGCAATTCAACGCCGTCTTTTATCAAAGCATTTAATCATGGATCTTATTATTATGGTACAGTGTTGAAAGTCAAAGCTAACACTATTCCAAAATCTCATGACTGAAAGGCCATCCAGGATGAACAGCAAAAAAACAAATACTGAAGTGTGATGATTAATTTTCCTCATCTATAATTAACTATGCAACTTTAAACCCATATTCATGATTGGTTAAATGGAAAAGAGTACAGGCTTCAACAGTAGAGTAACACCACAAATCTGTCAGAAATTCAGTGTTTATTTCTGCTCATCCCGAAGCCACCTGAAGAACCCAGAGGCCGTCCACGGGCACACGGCCCATGCGAGCGATCGGACGGAGATGACACTGTGGTTCAGTGTCTAAAGTGACCCAGATGGTGCCGCCACCCCTCAGTCCGTACTGCTGCGGTATCTGGTAACACCTAAACGTGCAGCCCGACGTGACACCGGGCTCTCATCTGCGGGTTTTTCACGGCGACGGAACCGAAGCGAGCTGGCTACAGCTAGCCCGTTAAGGCCGCTGCATGCAGATGAAAGGCAAAAAAAAAAACCTCGGCGTAGCTACGCAATGGCGACCCGTGTTATAAAGCCTGGATCGGGTGTTCGAGCTGAACAGTCAGCTGCCTTGGAAGGATGGATGGATGGATGGATGGACATCTCGGGGTTCAATAAAGAGGAAACAAATTAATCCGCCGAGTAAACGGATATATTCTCACCAAACTCCGTATATAAATTTCTTTAATCCTTTACGACGGCGCTGCCTTCATTATTCCCCTGGAAGCCGTTTAATTTTTAAATAATTATACATTATTATTTCACCAGCATCTTAATTTTACTGCACACCGACAACGACCATCAAATATTAGGACCCGCCCCGCTTCGTAGTCTGACGACATGATTGGTTATCTCTCGCAAAGGTGCTCCGTTATTCTGATTTATGATTGGGCAAATGTCTTTCGATCAAAGCTGCCATCCAATCGTGCCGCATGCAGTATTACTGATGAGTTTCGCTTCCTCTTGATGCCTTGACTGGTCGGAGACTGGCTTTTAGGAGGCGTTCGCGTCATCTAAGTGAGCGGTATGGCCAGTGTAGGTCAATACGACGGTGCTTAGTCCAGCTGATATGAAAGTGTACATTTCTTGTAGGTGGCTCCTGAAGGGCTCCAACCGCGCGCATACCGCGGCCGAATGTTTAGTTACAGCAGACGTCTTCCTAAATGTTGTTTTAGTTGTGATATACCTATAGCGCCGGATAAATCCGGGATTTTTAAAAGCCGATCACGGTCCAATCGCGATCATACAGCAGCCCAATGCTTAGTTGCAAAAGACGTTTTCCTAAAGTAAATATTGCTTTAGTTATAGTGTACTGTAGGCGCCGGATAAATGTGGTGTTTTTAAAAAACAGTCATTGTAGTTGGTAGTGTTGGTGTACAAGTAACCCCCCCCCCCCCATCCGTATTGAACGCTGTCAGCTCTGTCAGGGTCTCATTTGTGAAATGCATCATGGAAAGTAGCTTTGCTACAATATCATATATGAAAGATAAAACACAGTCGAAGGATAGACGGATTGTAAATGCTCTATTAAACTAATTAATAGTAATTAATTTCTGGTATCACAAACAGACATTAGCTGCTGAATACACGAGACCACGTTAAGAACCACTGTCTGTTTCTAAAAGACTGATAGAAAAAGTCCGTAGGGGAATTTATACGTGTTGTCATTAATCACCGCGAAACATGCCTGACAAATTCTTGGGTGGATAAATCAGCTGCTGACAGCTACTTGGCTCGTTTAATTCCGTATGTATCGGGTGTATTTCTGTTTGATCACCAGAGGGCAAGCTCTGCTCATATTTTATTCTAACTTCCAAAATAAATTATGTACTTAGTAGAGTATCAGTGTCTCAGTGGTTTCTTGTATTCTTTCTGAATATTGTTCTCTGGTGTCCTGTCGCGTTCCACCAGCCCCGGATCTGGACCGTTTTTTTCTGTTTTGTATTTACTTCTTAGCACACCGAGCACGCTGAAGAAACTATTAAAGCACGGAGAATGTTTCATGATCTGGGAATGCTGAGGAAGTCAAATCGTCGCTGATGGAAGACACAAAGGAATAGATGCACTGGCTGTTGATATGATCTAAGAAAAAGTGCATAAATTCTCTGCTGCATAAGCTTACCAAAGAAATGTGGGAAATGCTATGAATGTAATACAAATACAGTTTGATGTTTCACATTATCTATAAGTGGGTAAGTTCAAATTTTAGATAGAGTTTCTGTAAGATCATTAACTGTTTTTAAATATTGTAACTGTGATTTAAGTAGTCAAAGAGGTGGATGGATGGATGGAAATTTGTTTTACTAATAAAATGCAGCGCTTGCATTAATTGATAGCAGCAACTACTCAGCTGGACAATTATTGCTTGTGTTTGTGTTCTGTGGATAGTACATTCTTTGTGAAGGAGAGCAGACTGCAACACGCCATTCTAAATAAATCTCTTTCTGTCTGCACTAGTTAGTGTGAACTATGTGTAGGTTTGCCGGTTGAACGGTCAGCTTCTTGAGGTGTGCCTGTGTGACACGAAGTAGGCCTAAATATTTATTTTACCGCCTTGTGATGTTCAGTATTAATCCAGTCATCTTTGTGAAATTGCTCTCTGCTGTCAACCTTATAATTATTACTCTTTTTCAAGTCACTAAGAGGTAATCATGATATTGCACAATGCTGTCTATTAAATACTCTGACGATTCACATAAAATGCATAAAAATGAATTGTTTCATTTTCATAACGCTGAGTAATCATAAAATTACAGATCCTGAAATGGGGAGGACATCTAAAATGTCAAAGACCACAAACAATTTTTAAAAGAAAATATTTGCTTTTGATTTAATTGAGTCTGGCAATTATGCTACAACCCTAAATGGTGTGGAATGACATTGTTGTCTCGGAACGCAAGGGTCATTGGTATACATGACTGCTTTTAAGACCCAGGGCATATTAATTTTGAAAGTCAGCCATCCTACAACTTCTGCATTATGTACTCAACACTTGCGAAGATGATTATTTTTTATCTGAAAAATAAACTCTACTAATGGGGATGGTCATGTGGTTTATTATGTACATATATATAATATATTTTGAACGTGTGAGTAAAAATAATTATTGGTACAGTTTAAAACCATAAAACTGCAAGATCACTAGAAATAGAAAGGATAGTTAAATCTGCGGAAATGTGCCCATTGCTAAACTGCAGTCACATTGGTGAATAGTCATATTTTATTACGGAGACATCAAACTGGAGACATATATATGGCATGATGACCACATGGAAAAAAATCGTAGTTTGAAAATGCGAACTGAAACCAAGACCAAACGTGTGTAGAACGAGTTTCAGATCATTTGAAATTTAAAGTATCATGGGAGGGGGTGCTCTGCCTGATTTAAGAGAATACACCGAATATAAACAAGAGTCAATGCTGTCTCAGTGCTATTTATTACTATTATTATTGTCGTTGTCGTTCTGCGGCCCTCAGCGCCATGTTGGCTCCTGATACCCGCCGTGCGCCAAAATGGCTTCCTCTTTCCTCTTTGGCCCGCGGGGACTTTCCGCGGTTGGCTTCTCTGTCCGTGACGTCAAGCCCACGTGACCATCCGCAGCCATATTGAGGTACCATCGCTTTTGACGGAGTCGGCCGATGTTCCTCTTCTCCTATTAGCTAGGATTTGCGTGTGTCTGCTTTTAGAATAATATATATATAGCTGTATGCCAAAGTGATACTCTGAAGGCCGCGTCCCAGGGAGTATAGCTGCTGTGTCGGCTAGCTGTCTCAGTTTTGCGCTGCATCCTTCTGTGTGCTGGAAGTGAGGAAGCGGACGCTCGGTCGTGTTGGTGAGTTTCCCCAGCCCCTCTCCCTCACACCCAGCCAGCCCGCCCGCCCACAGTCTGTTTGTGGCATTAGCGCCGTGGCTCGCTGCTCACCTGCCCCGCATTAGTGAATGGACAGCTGGCTCGCTTCGTCCGCTCTTCTCAGCCGAACGGCTTCGTCGGCGAGCAGCCCGTATGTTTCCAGGCCTGCTGGCTTATTAGAAACCCCGAGCACGTCTTTTCTGTGCCGGAGTTTCGTAATAATAAATTTATTATTATTTTCTTATTTATTGATGGTTGGTTATCGGAAGCCGTCTCGCTTTACGAGCACTGCAATGCTGACCGCTAATTGCTAGCTCCGTGCATATCTAATAATGATGTATAGTTGTGTGTAACGTAGACGGTTTAATTAAAAAAAAAAAAAAAAGGTGCCTTCGCCTGTTTTCCAGTTTAAGTACTTATTTAGTGATAATTAACGCATTGGCCTGACCACCCCTTCCCTTTTCATGTGTCGTGGAGGCTGTTGTATCGCAGGATGTGTAGTTTTGTGTTAACAGCTGGCTCTTCATTGTCTCATTCAGCCTCCAGCAGTCCAGTATGGCCTCACGGAAGAAGGTGCTGCTTAAAGTTATTATCCTGGGGGACTCTGGGTGAGTTTCACCTGGCAGCTGTTTCGCTGCGGGCGCCATGCATTCTGTTTATGCAATACCGTTACAGCTTTTCCATGGAGTGTGTGCCTTGCTTTTTGTAATGTTGCTGAGCTTGTTCGTCGTCAAGAGTGAATTTCAGTTGTACCTGTTAATGCCAGGCATCTTCCTAGAGCAGTTCATCCTCGGCAGATATTTCAAGGGTACAAAATGACCTTGTGCCCGGGACTTGGACCTGAACTCTTCAGATCGTAGTGTGTCGTCAAACTGCACAGTACCTGCCGCTCTTCACGCCATGTTTTCGGTGTCTTCTGTGTGTTTAGGGTGGGCAAGACTTCTCTGATGAACCAGTATGTGAACAAAAAGTTCAGTAACCAGTACAAGGCCACAATTGGTGCTGACTTCCTCACCAAAGAGGTCATGGTTGATGACAGGCTGGTCACTATGCAGGTTTGTGTCCCTTACCTTCTACCCAGCACCCCTCCTCCCAGCTCCACCTTCTCTGTAAGGAACAGCTTCCAATTCCCAAAGTGTCTTCAGCTTGTCTACCAGGACCTGTCTTCCTGTGATGCGTATTAGACAGACATGCACTTTGTGCTTTGCTGATACACAGTCAAAAGGGCATCTTTAGATCAGAATGACGTGACTCTGAGCTGTCTCCCACATGCCAGATCTGGGACACCGCAGGACAGGAGCGTTTTCAGTCACTGGGTGTGGCCTTTTACCGTGGGGCTGACTGCTGCGTGCTGGTGTACGACGTGACCGCGCCCAACACCTTTAAAACCCTGGACAGCTGGAGGGACGAGTTCCTGATTCAGGCCAGCCCCCGGGACCCTGAAAACTTCCCCTTTGTTGTGCTTGGGAACAAGATTGACTTGGAAAATAGGCAGGTCTGTGAACAACCCCAAGATTGGGCAGTGTGTTTTTTATTTTTGGGGAATGCTGCTTCTGCTGGGTGACTCCCCCCCCCCCCCCCCTTTCTTTTAGAGTCAGTAACACCTGTATGTGTTGTCCTCTGTGGTATGTTTACCTCAGACTCAGGAATACAATTGAATACGATTGCTCAGTTGTGTAACTTCTGTAAGGAAGCTGGTGATGGAGTCTTGAATTATAGTTGAACTAAATCTTGCTTTACAAAGTGTTCAAGTTCTCTTAAACAAGTCCCATTTTTGTTTATGCTGGGGCCTAAAATACTTTCTCTTCATTTGACTGTGTATCTCACGATACCGTCCAGAGAACCCCAACTTTTGCAGACACGTTAATGGGCTGGGCGGTTGCATCATCGATGCCTTGTTTTCTCGCATAGGTAGCAACAAAACGAGCTCAGGCGTGGTGCCAGAGCAAGAATGGAATCCCATACTTTGAGACCAGCGCTAAGGAGGCCATCAATGTGGACCAGGCTTTCCAAACGATTGCCCGGAATGCCCTCAAACAGGTACGGTGTCTCTTTCAACCTGTAAGTGTCCCTTTCAGAGGCAGTCATAGGCTTGGCATGGCCCCCTCACCAGTAAAATGCTTCCTCTCCCCTCCTCTTCTCCCTCCTTCCACTTGCTTTCATCTGATGCATATGTTACGCTCCACATAAATACAATGACTAGAAAGATAAGCCGGTAAGCTGCAATTTTCTGAACCACACTACACTTAAAAAAAAATAAATAAACCGATGGGATTCATTCGGTCTTCCGGGGAGCGTTACGCTAAAACCGGAAGTACCCGACCTG
>JAACJT020000034.1:8898107-8932016 GCA_009936485.2 Gymnarchus niloticus
GGGGGGGGGGGGGGGGGGGGGGGGGGGGCGGGGGGGGGGGGGGGGGGGGGGGGGGAGGGGTTCTGCAGGTCAGTTACCAGCCCGATGACCTCAGCTATAGGACTCAATGAGGGTAACGTGCTTTACCCGCTTTTAGGAAGTGCAGTAAGACAGAAAGACAAGTGTGTTGAGTGCTAAGACTGCAAAGCTTAATTAAAAAGTTTAATAGTTAAAATGTGAGCTAATTCAATTAGTGGCAGAGGTTAGAGGATTTACCTTGATAACCTGTTCCTGCACTTTGACTGCGTCCGTGGGACTGAAATGTTTGGCCAGCACCACTGAGAGAGCCTGCCACACCCCAGTGCCACCCCCGGAACTGCCAGCCGTCCCGGCCCGTTCCCCTGCCGGCCGCACCACTAGGTTGAGCTTGGCGTCAGCCCCGATGGAGTAATCGCTTAACCGGTGCTCGTCTGTAGAGACATGACGGGAGGTGGTACTGGAAAACACTGCGGGGTGGATTACGGTGTCCACCGTGTGCGGAGGTGGTGTGCTGAAACATACCTGCCAGGGACTTCCCTTTGTAAAGCAGCCGCTGCTGACCGGGGGGGATGTTCAGACGCTCCGAGATGAGCTCCTTCACCGTTGACACCTTCTCGTCCTCCGTCACCTGCAAGTTCAGACGCATCTTTAAACCGCCGGTCTTCGTGGAGAGAAATTTTCCATGCACCTCTTATTCACGAACCTGATGACGCTATAAACACCTCACCAATAACCACAACGATGATACGGTAAGAAATTACACACCTTCAGAGCTAATGAGCATTTTTGATTTAGTATCCAGACAACAATACTCCAGGTCAGCAATATAACCAAATAACATTTTGAGAATTAAAAAGGTGGCAAATAAACAAATATTCTGATCTATAGCTCATATGGAGAGGGCAGGGTGGACTGATAGAAGAATTTGACAGTTCAAGTCCCAAAAAAAAAAAAAAACCCTGAATGCATACATAGTTTATATTCAGGTCTGCTGTACAGTCCTGCTTATTCCAGTCCACATATAAAACTATCAGTCACGGAATAATTAGTTTTAACTGTTAGCCACTATTAACTTACAGAATTTTTCTAAAGACTGCAAAAACAGCAATGCTCCCTGCCAAATTATTTTTAATTGTGCTCTATTAATATCCTAATTCTCAAATTCTTAATGTAAAAAAAAAAAAAAAAAGCTAAGAAATCCAACATGCTGTAGTTATTCATCATCATGCAGAAAGATCAGAGAGTACAAGCTGATGTCAGGTGTCAGCTCCCGTCACTCATTCCCGTTGTTCGTAATTGACATTTATCATGTGGTGGTCATTGTTTTGTCTCCATAGATTGTTAGTTATGTGCAAAACACTGCATGTACATTCTGATACACAGTCACTATCTATAAATTAAATCTGATTTGGCAAAGCACTATCAAGTTAACTAGAATAAACAGCTCAAATAGCTATTATTGAAAAGTAAACGACATTAAAAGACTTGCAATACCAGTGCCATACTTGCAGCTACAGGAACATTTTTATTCTCCCAGTGAATACTGACAAGTATGCAAACGCAAACAGTCATTGTGTCAGTTGAGGTAAGTTTATATCAATGACGTGTAACATCACAGATCCTCTCTTAAGCGCCACAGTTTAGATTAAATATAGCTTAGTACCATAGCACATGATAGAAAAGCAGCCTTTTAAATTTCATTTTAAACAATTAAAATGACCATGAAAGCTGATGCTGGTGTTCTTATACTGAGGGTAAAGTTACCAGAATATTAGGTTAAGCAGTAAAAAAAACAAAAAAAAAAGTGCTGATACTTTGAGAATAGTTTTAGACTGGGCTGTGGTTCATTTTGGGTTATTTTTGCTCCCGGTCACTAAGAACCAGAGGAATGCAACAGTGGTTGTTGAAATTTCCATGCGTTTAAGAGTTAATCATGAATATTCACCTATGGAATACTGGATCCTAAACTTAATTTAAACGTAATCTTCGTGCAAGACATTCAAGTTGAAATCCTCTAAAAAAAAAAAAAAAAAATAGATCTGGAAACCATATGGCGTCCTGCGTGCCCTATACCATGCGGCCAGAAACATGACACACTGCACCATCATCCTGTATGGAAGCAATAACACAAGCCCAGCGTGAGAAAAGCTCAAAGGTCTCAAATCCGAATTAGTAACACAGACTACCTCCCTAGAATGTTCTAGACCGACAAACTAAAAGGAAAACTGGGATGTCCAGCTCCCATAGATCAACCAGCATCTCTGTCATTCTTCAAATATTACAGATTCTATCAGAATCACACACCTTCTGCAGACACCTCCGTACGTCCGCTTTCACGTTAGGGTTAAGAGAAGCATCACTACGAAACAGACATTAAAAAGTCGATACACCACACAGGCTACAGTAAACTGCATGTAAAGTACTGGCACCCCGTCCAGGGGGTAACCCTGCCCTGTGGGTTATGTTTTAATAGAAAATGGGTAAAAACCTTAACTCTAAAATGCCCAAACGAGACCTTGATGTTTTATCCTTGAGGGAGGGCCACTCAGTTCTGTTAATACACACGTACGTCATTAAAGTCTACAGTCAATCCGTATCAATACAGAACATAAAGCTAACCTGAAGTACACAGACATGGCATTTCGGGCTTTTTATTGTTTCTGCGGTGCGTAGCTCTCACAGGAGTCGACATTTTAATTACGTTCAATGAAAGGAAAGGGGGACACGGTGCTCAACGTGGAGGTAGCCTCATGGGTTAATGAACTTCCAGCGGTTAGCCGGCTAGCCTATTTTCGCCAGCTCCGCATGTTTAATTGGTGTGTATTTGTTATAAAATAGCGTGACGCAAGAAAGACGTTGTTAGCGACGTGTGTACCCTCACAGCAGTCTTGAAAACGTTTCGTTAAAGCGGTTTACCACTGCGGGAGCAATAGGCCGCGCTAATCCCCGGTCTTTCCTGGTTAGCGCTGGGGGAAAGTAGCATAAATCACCCGGCCACTCAGGGCCGGCCGCCTTACCTGCAGGCTACACTCTTTCCCTTGAAGTGGCTTCACTGTAAGTATCATTTTATCATTCGAGACGCTTCAGAAATATGAGAAAGTGCTAGTCGTTTCTACGAAGGCAGCGTTATTGCGATTTAAAAGCATCGGACTGGTAACACGACGCCAGGAAGCGGCGCCACTGAGCACAAACGCGCCGACTGCGCGCCGCCGATGCGCGTTGCCGATGCGCGCCGCTGCTGTTAGAGCGCCGTGCACGCCACCTGCTCACCGCCCTCCGTAACTCCGTTGGCTTCAGAATGAACCGAAATGCTCTTCTGTCCCGAGCCGTCAAAAGCAGCTGGATGAATAAAAGTGTTCCTGTGAAAATTCGTTGATTTGACGCAATGTTTTATTTATTTATTTATTTTATTTTTTTTGGTGCAGCACACAAATGGAAAAATGTCTAAACAGGAATATCGAATTATCTATTGTGTAACCGATCATTTTCCCATTTTAAAACAGGGAATGAACATCTGCAGGCTGCAGTAATTGTGTGTTCGTTTCCTGAAATTAACGCCATAAAATCAGAGGAGGGTCCTGACCTTTTCCCTATTAAGAAGCTCCGACGTTTGACACTTCTGCAGTGTATGTCGTAACATCACCCTGTTCCTGGGGAGACACGGTCCCGTCTGTTGGTGTGAAATTCTGACACAAGCTCTCCTATACTGATTTTGAGGAAATTGCTCAACCAACTAAAGACAGACTGTTTTCCCTACTGTAAAGGTTCATAGGTATATGTACAGTTATGCATATCCACCATAGAAACAGGTCACACGTTACAAGTTTCTTGTTGCTGTTTTAGGTTTATTGCAGGTAGACATAACACATAAAGCCAAATACCCTGATCTGTCTTGGGCAGAACGAAAATACGTGAAGTTCATAACGTTATCACGAGAATACGTCTATTATAACATAACCTAGTAATGCACAAATGGGTTTTCCTTTCGCAAATTTACATGTAATTTTCTAATCCACTTGAGAAAGGAGTGGAATTTTCAGTTTAAAATTTTAAACGATTTTATGATTGTGATTGCAGGTGTGCGTGTAATCCATATTTAAACGACGCTCTTGGATAATTCATACATGATGAACGGGAATAGCGGAATTAGGATTTGCAGTAGTGTGATTAACGTGCCGCTGTACGTCAGTGTGTGTGTCTCGCATCTTTCTGTGCGCTGTGTTCGTTTACAGAAACGTCAACCACTTCGTCTATTCCCTGGACGGGACTGTGAATAAACAACACATCTGAAAAAAAAAGAGTGTTTAATGGACGAGACGTGTCATTTTGGACGTTTGTAATCAGCGTGTGTTCTAAACTAGAAGGATGGACACTGACAGGAAAAAGATACACAATTATCTAAACGTACAGAGAAAACACACACACACACACACACACGTTACCTGCGTTGCATTCTGACATTGCGGACCTTTTTCCCGTTTCTTATGCGGACATTAGTGAAACGGATACGGGGGGGGGGCGTGTGCTGGGTTAGGATGGCTTCTGTCCGTATATAAGCTTGGGAATAGCCCGTCGCTGGAATTAGTTTGAGCAGGGATGCGAATGAGGGTCGTGGGAATGAACTGCCATCCCGGTCATAATTACCGCTACATCCTGCGTGACGCTCCGCTGTCGGTGATGCCAAGTGCGAGCGTTTGCCTGTTGGATTCACTCCTAGTTGACACGGAGGGTAGGATCGTCCTGCATACCCATCGATTTGCCGCTGTGCATTGCAAATCCTGGTAGCACAATTATCCAGAAACGACTTCTCCCGATTTTTATTTAGCGTCTGCTCCCGTTAATCGCTGTAAGTACATACATGGACTGCTGAAGACGCAGGTGTGCCGTGTTCCCATCTCCTAAGGTGCTCTGCGTTCAGAAACGGGTAAAATACACATCTTCCGTTTTGTGTTATTATTAATTATTTTTTTTTATGCGACTTTCCCTTTGTTTTCCGTTCTCTTTAAAACGTGATAGTAATCCCTGTAGCCCCTCGGAATTACATTTGTATGTAACGCAGTACTACTAGCAAATCAATTCCCATGTTTCCTGAATAAATGAAACCGTTATGCTAAGGTAACTGAAAAGCCAAATCGCTGCGGGACGATGTCAATTTAGGATGGTGGCTTTCTCTAGTTTTTGCGTATCGGGGTATTGTTCCAGCGCAGATGCAAAGTTTGCGGCTGAAGCCCAACAGCTATACGCATAATGAATGAAAATGCAATCGTGCGGAGTTCAGTTTAGGCGTAACATTTGCATGTGTTCTTATTTGCATGTCCTAAAAGACTGTTTGTGCCGAATGCATGCATTTTATGACCCTACCCTCCCTGTTTCGTTATCTGGCAAAATCCCACATTTTTGACAGACGTCCACCTGATTTCACTCAGTCCTTTGCTCAGCAGACAATGGGCACTCTGCGGGACCTCCAGTTCGCCCTGCAGCTGAAAATCGAGGAACTGCGGCAGCGTGACACCCTCATCGATGAGCTGGAGCTGGAGCTGGACGCCAAGGACGACCTCATTCGCCGGTTACAGGGAGAACTGGACCGTTATCGGGCGACCCTGACCCCATCAGGGTCCTCCGCTCCCTCCACAGGTAGCCTGTGCTACGGCCACTCTAGAAACGGCTCAAAACACGTCGATTTCTAAATTCTCTAAATTGCATTTGTTATAATTTAGTCGGGCGGTTGTACCGTTTCAGCTGTCAGTCCTCCAAATTGAAAAATGCATGCAGAAAAGAACTCGTTTGTTCAAAATAAGCCCTACGAAAAATTTCGATAGTTGTATTTTCAACCTCTGCTTTGCTTTCCGTCTCGCTTTCGGGAAAAGCATAATGAAAGACTAGAATGGAAGGACGTTTTTATGCTGTGATTTATTTCAGGATCACCTGCCGTTGTCGATGAGCCCCAACGCACCAAGAGGCAGGCCATATCTGCCGAGCCCCCTACCCTGGATCCTACTCAACTCCCCCATGTGACCCTGACCAGCTACAGCAAGAGCGAAGCGTGAGGCTGCTGCAGGGCACCGGATCGCACATCTTATTTACATGTCCGTTTAGAGCAGTTATCATAGAACAGCGGTTTTCGAAAAATTCCATAACTGATGGAGTGTGTGTACTGGGTTGCTTTAAATGTCTGACAGCAAATGGTTATTTTGAATCTGACTATAGGATGGATGGTCGTTCAGAATCTGGGTCATGTAATATTCCTCCAGCTCCGGATGACTGTTTCTTAATTGTCTATAATTTGGCTGTTGGCATGTCTGCTTAGTTTGTTTATTGCTGATAATGGCTCTTGCAGCTGCCACTTGCCCCCTTGCCCATACCCCCGAAGGGCAGAGGGTCCTTCACTGCTTGCCAGGACTTCCTTTTCTCCAGTTGAAAAGACATTCACTTTAATGCCCTTGGCTGGGCCAGTGTACTCGGTTTCTTGTCAGATCAAACTTGCAAGGATTAAGCTAAGCGATTTATGATCTGTAGTCCCGGCTGAGAATAGGCAAACTCTATGTATTGTCACCGATAATTAACAGTAATAATTAACATCTTAGTGTCACAGTGGAGAAGTTGGTTCAATTCTGTCTGTCTTTAAATGCCTTGCCTTTAACAGACTTAGCTGTAAATTATTTTCCCTGAGAAATTCAACAGTGTTTGAATAGCTTCTAGATCATTAAGCGAAGGTTACATTAACCCATAGTAATCTTCAGAATGGCAGCTCTTGTGCTCTCGCAGTACTCGATGTGAATAGTGATATTTGACTGGGCTCATCATTCCCTTCACAGCTCTCGGGAGCTCATCCAGGCTGCTCTTTTCGAGAACGACTTCATGAAACACCTTGAGGTGGGCCAGATACAAGCCATCGTCGACTGCATGCACCCCACTCCCATTGCCCAAGGGTGCTGCGTCATCAAGGAAGGAGACGATGGTTCCCTTGTTTACGTACTGGAGGGTGAGTGAGGCAGATGGGATTGGGTTTCACCGATCACATATTGAAAAGATTTAGCGATATAGGGTTGACTAAACATCAGGACTGAGTTATAGCAGTTTAACACCCTTAATGTAATCCGTTAACTGACCAGGCAGTATGACGTGAGATTTGTGCATCCAACTGTGGTACCCAGACCTCCTCGTGTATTTCAGCATGGTGACATCGTGGATGTAAACATCTTTGATGCCAGCCGGATCCAATGACAGGGAAATGAGGGGTCAATTTGTTTACAGGATGGGTGATTTAGTGATAACGACGTACTTCATCCAGACAAGCAATGCTACAGTGTGTTTGGGAACCGTCACACCGCAAGGGGGGAAGCTGGGATGGCGAATGCACACCACGAATATGTAGCTCCCACCTGCCGTGCGGATGCATCTTCAGTTAGTCCGCCTGGAGGCCGACCTAACACCTTCTAACACCTCCAGATTTGACAGACGCCGGCGAACATCTGCCCGCAGCAGGCCTGGTTTGCCGCTGCTGTTTTCGCTGCCAATCCATTTTGGTTGTCAGCCCGCGGTGTCACAGTCGCTCTCCTCCATGGAAGTACGTGACGAGCGGCGCCATTCTGACCTGACTCACCCAATGCAGACACCACCAAGTCTCCCAGCTCTCCCTTTTTTCCCAAGGACTCTGGGGCGGTTGGAGAGACAGCTTGCTGTCATCTGTCGCTGACACCTGACTTGAGTCTGCACTGTATTTTTTTTTTTTTTTTTTTGCGGCGGTGGGGGGCGGGGGGGGGGTGGTGGCGTGGGCGGTGGGTGGGCGGGTTGTTGGGGCGGGTGGGTGTGGTGTGTTGTTTTTTGTTTGGTTGTGGGGTGGGGGGGGGGGGGGGGGGGCTCTTTTTTGTCAACATCATGCTGACATGCACAGACACGCTTCTGTGCGATTATTCAAAGTCACAGATGCAGCACCTGTGTGGCTCATCCACTGCCCTACTGCCGTTCTATTTGTCCAAATGACACACACACTGCACTTGCGTTATTTTAACAAAAATGTACATACACACAAGCATACAGCACCAGTGTTACCCTGACGCGTAAATGCAAACACACCCCGATTTGCTACTGGAGCCTATCTAAAAGTCTTGGTTTCGATCTCTCACTTTCTTTTAGCTCACGTACACATACAGATCACACAATGTATTCTTTGTCACAGACGTATACAAATACAAACGAGTCCGGTGTCGCTGCACTGTTTATCAAAATGACACGCATGCACACACTTTAAGACGCACACGTTGACCCACCAGGCATCATACACTGCAAAGGTAATGTGTTCTCTCTAGCGCATACGCATGGCGTATTATAACAGGGATCTCCAAGCCTGAGATACTATGATTTCCTCTGAAGGTGTGTGTGGTGCTCTTCACACAGAGGGGAAAGTAGAGATGACCAAGGAGGGCCAGAAGCTGTGCAGCATGGGCCCAGGCAGAGTCTTCGGAGAGCTGGCCATCCTGTACAACTGCACCCGCACCGCCACTGTCACAGGTACTCGGAGTAGCGCCGCCACTAGCTAGTGCAGGGTGCCAACAGGTTGGTCTAACATGCCGGTATTAGATCGACCCGGAACCACAGACAGACGTGTGAATGTCACACGGACTGCGTTCAGTCTCATCCTCCCAGGGTGAGTCATGTGAGTAAGGAGGAACAGCACATCTACCCAAAAAAAAATGAAAGGAGAGCCCAGACTGAATTAAAGGCGAACCATCACCGAACCTTCGCTTCTCGGGGAGCAAGGCCAATCAATACTCTTTTAAACCCCACACATCAGAAAAATCTTTTGCTGGATGACTTGGTAAGATTGATTGCAAAACCTGACCTTTTTATGTATGTTCGGATGCACAGGCGTGGTCTGCGTGCAGAGAAGTCGCTTAGAACAAAATAAGAGAATAAGTTCTATTCGTAACATTGGGGTTTTATTCTGGAAATTGATGCACGATGTTACCTGGGGCTTAGGCGGCCAACAAGCCTTCATTCTCGAGGCGGTGGAGAGACAGGCAGCTGCTTGGTCCTATTGTCACATTTCTTTTTAAGCTCACCCTGGATGCCAGCAAGACAAAGGCACCCAGATTAGCTGGGCTAAGCTAAGTTCTGTCCTTGGGCGTTTCTTATTAGGTTGTAGTGCTAAAAATGGCCACTCAAAGCCCTCATTTTTCATGGCTTCCATTAACTCTTTGCCTTCATCTTGTCCAGATTCTGACTCATCTTTAGCCATTTATGGGATGTTCTTTCTAAGCCGTCATCCACACTGGACTGAGGGGGAGGTGTGAGTGACCCCCACGCTCCTTAATTATAGCAGACCAGGCAGGATCCCAGTTGCCACCTTGAAGGGCAAGCCTGGTCTGGGAGAACTGATGCCCAAAGAGGGAAAGCAGAGGTCAGAATTCCTAAGAAGGGCCCAGACTGACGAGGAAAGTCGCATTACACCTGTGTAACCCCTCACACTCATCTGTCTCTCGTTAGAGATGTCAGCTGTGTTTAATTGGACTAACCTGGGGGGGGGTCATTACAAATGTGGTCATGTGACTTTTACATTACTGTCCACCTCTGAGTCTTGCTGACAACTTTCAGTTATGCTGGCTAGATTAGCATCTGGATTAGCATCTTTCAGGCCAACTGATTTAAATTTTCCTCTTCTTTTTGTCTGATTGCTGCCTGTGAAATCTGAAGAATTCCCAAATCTGCCCAAGGTCCCTCTGCTCTTTCTGCCCGTGTTTGTTATTCTTTAGTCACAAGACTCTGTCCGATGTCACTCTCTTTTCAGGAACGAATCCGTTCATTTGTGACAAAATGAGGGAGATCAAAAAGCGGGCAGCCAAACTCGCTGCGTGAGGCTGTCTACGGAGTCTGATCATATGAACAAAGCAAAAAAGGGCAAAAAGTCTGCTCTGCGTGAAATGAACTGGAGAGAAAAAAGGTGTCTCGTGCCACGCGCATGTACCACTCGCGGCTAGGTGTCACCCTCATTCTCAAACATTGTACGTTGCTCTGTTCCAAACCGATCTGTCGAATTTTAAATCAAAGTAGCGATCATCCACTCTCCTACTTCAAACTGTTCCTCTCGTGCGGTTGGGAATTGTAAAAAGCTGAATGGAGAGGGGGGCTTACTTGGCGTCTGGAGTGTAGTCTAGGCAGCACAGGACACCAGGCCTTATGCTGATGTCTAAAACAGGCTTGCCTGTGCGAGCCGTTAAATCTCTCCGTCTCTAAAAAGACGCATTTAACAGGGGGTCCACAGACTCTCATTGGCACCACCTGATGTGTTTTTCATGCCGTGACAGCCGACTGCCGTTCCTCTGCCCGGCAGCACCAGCACGTTCTGTCTCCCCCATCACTGACCTGCTTTTCCACCGGAGAACTGGGTCGAGCATGCTGGCCCCCTCGCCAGGTGAGCACGGCCATTGCATGCTGCTTCCTTCATCTGTCTGCCTGATGGACTTGGGTCGGGCACCGGAAGGAAGGAGCCCAACTAAACTGGAGCAGAGAGGGCCAAGAGAGTCCCCCGCAGTGAATTCTTAATCTTGCCTTCTTCCTCCAACTCTTCTGTCTGCCGCCCCCCCTCCCCCGTCTGTTTCTGGATTTGCACGGCTCCTGTCTTCAGCAGTGACCTGAATTTTCTTTCACTGTCTTACTTTTTGAAGCCCTCTGAGAGTAACTCAAGTCATTTTTCCCCTGCCACATCTATCGTGCACATAATGAATCTTGCAACAAGACATGGAGAGAGGCTGTAAGGCAATGGGCTGCGGACGTGCAGTGACCACGCAGTGAGGAGCGTGTTGATGGCCGCCATACAGGCAACAGAACGTGGCTTTGGGTCAGGTCACCTGAACAGTTAACCTTGCCTGCCTGTGACACTAATGCTAATGTAAAAAAAAAAAAAAACAGCGAGCTGAACCATATCTCATAAGCACCATAAGTAGTATGATACCATATATTCTGGGGTGTACACGTCTTGTAAAAGCATGTGATGCTTTGTCTTGACCTGGGTGTACTCCAGAAAGTGGGTTTAACAAGTCCTATGATTAAAACTGAATTCTGATTGGCGAAAACTGAAATCCTGACTTGAGGATTTGTCGAGATTCAGAGAAATTTCTGAGGGCTTCAGTAATTAAATCAGAAGCTTTGTCAGTTTTCAGACCTTGCGTCCATTTCTCACCATTTCCCATGAAGGCCCCAGTCGTCCGTCTTGCTGCTGCTCGATGCACGCTATTGAGTGACTCCAGAATGTTTTTGTCGGCTATTAACCGTATTTTCCCAGCAGCTATTGCATAACTGCGGCTATCTGGTGTGGCAACAGAATTGGCTTGGTGGATTTTCGTGGGAGCATAACTATTACAGCCTGGAGATGTACATTAGTTAGGGCACCTGGGGAGAACCCAGAAATTTGGCAAGAGATGTGTATCGGCATGTTCAGAACCATTTCGAGAAATACATTTTTTTTTGATTGAAAAAAGCGTAGCATAGTCAGGCCGTGCTTGGGGGGGTATAATCCTGGGGGGGGGTTGTGGTATAAGGTTAGCACTGGGTTCTCTCAGTCTCCCTTCCAACATGAAAAACTCAGTCAATTAATCAGGTTCATCATTAATTCACAGCATCTGTGCCAGTGATCTCCTGTCTTCTGCTGCCCACAGAACAGAGGAAGGGGGGTGATATGGAGAGAGGAGAGAGGGAGAGGAAAAGAGAGAGAGAGAAAGCGAGGGAGGGCAGGGAATGCAGCCTGGCAAAAAGACAGGAAAAATAGCCTCGAACCTTTATTCTGTGCTTAATGAAGTACAACAGTGACAGAGAGGCAGAGAACAGAGCCCAGATACTCTGAAGTACCACTTAGAATTTCATCCTGGCTAATGTGTACCCTATTGGCAAGAATAAAGATACCTCCTAAGAGGAATCGATTTTGTGTAAACGTGGTGCCAGTAGTGGGGTGGGCTCAGATCTGTTAATTCTAAGGCTGCATCAGCTTTAAGGCAGGGTGGAGGGCCCACCGGTAACTGGGCACCAGTGTGACCTGAATCCCTGGTAACTGGGCGCTGGTGTGAACTGAGTCGACGGTGAGGTTCCTCAGAAGCAGCTCACCTCTTGCCTGGTGAGAGAGGGATGAAAGTCAGACTCAGACTGTAAAAATCCACTTGCTTACACACTTTCTTCAAAAGGAACAGAATGAGGCCCTGCTTTTAGCCCCTGGCGCTGGTCGCTTTATCTAACCTGCTGGGTATTTGATGTCTGCATTTATGGGTTTTGGTCACATTTTTGTAGTGCCACAAAGCAGAAGGGCAGGTATCATTTATTTAAAGTAAAACCGCTGGGGGCCTAAGTCCCTTTTACCTGTGTGTTCATCTCTCTCTGTCTCTCTCTCTCTTTCTCCTCTCTTCAGCCTTGACTGATGTAAAATTGTGGGCGATTAACCGGCAGTGCTTCCAAACCATCATGATGAGGACGGGCCTGATCCGGCACACGCAGTACATGGACTTCTTGCGCAGGTGACCTAAGTGCCGGGTCATGTGACACCACACATTTGCTCATTCGCGTCCGGGCCCCGTCTCTTTTCCCTTTGGACACAGCTGAGTCTGCTTGCATCCTTTCCCAGTGTGCCGTCCTTCCAGTCGCTGCCTGAGGACGTGCTCAGCAAGGCGGCCGACGCACTGGAGGAGGTACAGGGTACTCACGGCGTGCGGGTTCACACCGCCGCCTCACAGCGCGCCGTCAGCCTTACTTACAATTGCCGACGTGTTAACTCCAAAGACTGAGCAAATCAAACGATGGTGTTTCTGGACACCTCTCCTTCCTCCTTTCTTTCTTCATCTGTTCTCTCTCTGTTCTACACCCCTTTTTTTTTCCCCCTTCCACCTTCCTTCCCCGCTCCTTCTCCACCACCTGGCAGACCCACTACGCCAATGGCGATTACATCATCCGCCAGGGAGCCACTGGGGACACCTTCTTCATCATCAGCGAGGGCCAGGTGAGGAAGCCTCTATACGAATCAGCCAATCAGACGAGCGTAATAGAGTCATGCGGGTTAGCTCCCATAATGTCAGGCCATCCATTTCCTCGTCGGACCTTTTCGGGGTTTCTTATGGAAGTGAACTGGCAGCGTTGCATGCCGTTGTAAAGCATGGGGGTGAGTCTTCCATCATTGCTTGGAAATGTGAGAGAAGTCAGCATGCTGTTACACAAATCGGGGTCTGGCTGATACCTCCCCAGAAGGTCCGTTGGGAGAGTCTCTGAACCAGAATCCCTGCTTAAAATAAAAGGGCAATGAAGTCACAATCGAATAAAATAAATAATGGTAACAATCACTGAGATGTTCCATTGTACGACTTTCCTGCGACAGGAAATGCCCAGTAATTGCGTCTATTCAGACCCCACCCCCCCACCACACCCGGAGGCAGATGGCAGACAAGATGACAGATTGTGTGGATTTTTACTGGATCCTAACATGGGCCCCATTTGTAAAGAATGAGCCTTAATACACAGTGAATGTCCCAGGTTGACTATCAGCCATCCCGTTTAATAGTTCTTTCACAATGACAAAGAACTGGCTGCACAGTATTGCTCGTGGCCCATGGTGCAATGCAGTCTCTCCTGGTTGAGGCTGAAGTTCATCCTTTGCTGCTATTGGCTGTTTATGTCTTCGCACCCCCAATTACAGGCTAAATGGCTTATTTAATCTACTCTGCAGACAGTTTTGGTGAAACAAACATGGCAGAGTGTTAATCATGCTCACTGTGCTAATATTACAGATTTAAGATAGATGGGAGAGCTCAGTCAAACTGAATGTGGACAAATGGAAAAAGTTATACAAGCAGAATTCATTCCTCAAAGATTTTACCCACACACACATATTTCTGATATGTTAGCATGTCTGGCATATGACTGCAACTTTTCATGTCAATGGTCACTGGGAAGTAGTTTGAACACACGTTAACTAATTTTAGCCTGTTGTCTGGGTTCATATATGATCATTCAACATAAACTTGTATCTGTTAGATATATAATTAGAGTTCATTTCAAGTGGAGTAAACACTTCCTGGAAATTTAATGAAGTGTAAATCGTAAAATAGACAAGCTGTTACTTGTAAACAACATTTTTTTTCAGTTTATTTTAAGTCCGCATTGATTTCCACCTATCTATTCGTCTATCATGCTGATTAATGATGGAACAAACAAGGATTTAAAACCTGTGGTGGGCGGGAGTATCCTGAAGTAAGCCAATCAATGCTGGGAATAGCAGTTCGGCTCAAGCAATTTGGACATTTGAAGTAGTCGTTTATCATTTACCTCCTGCATATTATGTGACCTTAAAAGAAACAAAGCTAGCTATAGCCAGCATTGATTGGTCGTTCGGGATACTCCCACCCACCATGGGTTTTGAAGCCTCATTCAGCACCAGGGTTGATTGGTTGTTTGGGATACTCTCATCCACCCCAGGTTTTGAAGCCTCATTTAGCAGTAGCATTGATTGGTCGTTCGGGATAATTTCGCCCACCATGGGTTTTGAAGCCTCATTTAGCAGTAGCAGGTACCAGGTTCTATCCTCAGTTTTGCCAAAAGGAGATGCAAGAAAGGTGAGTAGAGTCAAGCCATTTCTATGCAGTGGAAACACGGCTATTGATTGGTCATTCAGGATAATTCCACCCACCACAGGTTTTGAAACCTAATTTGTCCCATCACTAACACTGATTAATCAGTCCCAGGTTGCCACGATCCGGGAGCCTATCCCAGGATACGCTGGGCATTAAGAAGGTGACAGCCAGGATGGAATAACAGTCCATCACAGGGCACACAAGCGCACACGGTGACACGCCGAGGGTAATTTAGCAGCATGCTTTTGGAATGTGGGAGGAAACCTGAGTACCCAGAAGTTTCTGGGTTTAGAACGTTCCGGCACTGTCGGGTTCTGCTTCACTCTTTTTATTTCGTTATTTGGGGAGAAACAAAGTGAGCAATAATAAGGATGACAATCCAGCAGCAGTGGAGCAGCATCAAAGAGCTGGGAAAACAGATGTGTTTCCCCGAATGGTTTTCCGTCTGTCAGTAAGTAAATCAGAGGGAAGGACGGCAGGGTAAATCGATAAACTGGACACTATAAGGCCTTCACCACCAAGGACGTTCCGGAGGACTTTATGACTGATTCACGGTTCGGCGCCTTCAACTGAAGCACTTGGGACGTGTGAATTCGTTTTGTCATTTAGCTCCAGCAAATTACGTGACCCTAAAAGAAATAAAGAGTTCATTAGTTTATCTAAATTATATTTAAGCCTTTAATTCAGTATAGATTCTCCCACAGGTTGATGTGATGTCACAGTATGTGCTCCTGTTTTTTAATGGAGACATGTGACCCAGGATCAATCATATCAGTCTGGATGAGGCATCTCTCACTGTTTGTAACTAATAACTAGCAGCTGTATTACAGATCTGAAGGGGGGTCCTTTTGCAGCTGTCAAATGAGTCGCCATGACCTTAACCACCACCTTTTCCTCTGGCAAAGCATGGCAAATTCTACTCTGCTGTCAGTAGATGACATAATGCTATTATCTCGCAAGGGGCGGGGCAAAGGGTGACCATCACCCATTTGACAATGGTTGCATAACCAAGCTGCAAAGCACAGCATGGCAACCATTCACTAAAAACCTCCTCTTTAACCTTGAGCCTCTTCTCTCGTACAGGTTAAGGTCACAAAGGATAAAACGACCAGTGAGGAGGCAATGCCACTGTCTACTCTGTCCAGGGGGGACTGGTTTGGAGAGCAGGCACTTAAAGGGTAAGAGCGGATGTGAACAGACGCTCAGCGGGCCTCACTGTGAGGGCCAAGGCTGCAAATACACCCACAGCCGCGATTCTGTTTCTGTGAAAGTGGCGGCCGGAGCCACGGGCGTTATGTTCCAGGCTGTTCCTGCTGCTTGCTGCGCGTTCGGGCGCTGTGCCACCATGGAGCGTGCAGAGGACGCCAGCAAGTGCTTACGGCAACGTGCAGGCCAGCGCGAAGAAGGAGCCGTGCGAGTGAAATCGAGTCATATTCCTTGGGGGAAGCCTCTGGGAGAAGTTTGGAAACTGGAAGGCTGAGACCTTTCAACGGTTCTGATTCTTGATGTTTATGTACCTAAACAAGACCAGTCTAGGTGGATTTCTGTCAGTGTGCATCACAGCTGTCCAAAATGTTTAGTGGGTAAGTGCCCAAATTCTGAAGGAGGCAACACTGACCGTTCCTTCCTCTCTAGGGAGGATGTGAGGACAACGAATGTCATCGCAGTGGGAGACGTGACATGTCTGGTTATTGACAGAGAGTAAGTCGCTCTTGGCATAGAGGGTGAATCCAAGGTGAACTGCATCAACGCGTGCATAAAACAGCTAAGCAAACTCACGTTCAGCTTCTTCTCGTGAAATAATTCTGTCTTCTATTCGGTTTGCTTTTCAATGCACCCAGGACCTTCAAACAGCTGATCGGTGGTCTGGAGGACGTGGCCAAGAAGGTGTACGAAAGCGACGAGGCCAAAGCCAAGTAGGCAATCGCTGCAGCTTTTCTGCATATATAAAATGTGCAAATGAAAGAGGATTTTATACTTGTCTCTATAGGGTGTTTATTATGCTTGAACTCAGCTTAACAGTAGTTTGTTCATGTTCTGCTCAGACTCTCCTGTTTGGCTCAGGCTCTCCTGTTTCACCACGACTAGTGATGGGACAAATGAGGCTTGAAAACCTGGCCTGGGTGGGACTTTCCCAAACTACCAATCAGTGCTGGTGATAGTTGGGGACACTCCCACCCACCACAGGTTTTGAAGCCTCAGCGCCAGCATTGATTGGTCAATTCGGGATACTCCCACCCACCACAGATTCTCAAGCCTCATTTAGCCCCAGCATTGATTGGTTAGTTCAGCATGGTCCTGCCCATGGCCGGTTTTGAAACCTCATTTGTCCCATCGCTAACTGCGACTCACCACTTTTGTCTTCCTGTCTTTTTCTGACTGGGATCAGACTGGAGGCGGAAGCTGCTTTTTTCTCCAGCCTGTCTCTCACTGATTTCCGAGTCGTCTGCACGCTGGGCATGGGTGGCTTTAGTCGCGTGGAGCTGGTGAGGCATCCTTTTTTTCCTCAGGGTCGAACCCGCAGGGCCGTAATCCATCCACTGCCCACCGACGTGACCGCATACCTCCCCTGCAGGTGCAGCTGAAGAGCGACCCCAACCGCTCCTTTGCGATGAAGGTGCTGAAGAAGCAGCATGTCGTGGACACCAGCCAGCAGGGACACATACTCTCTGAGAGACACATCATGATGGAGACCTACAGTCCCTTCATTGTCAGGTCCAGCTGAAACCCGGGACCAGTGTTCTCCTGCATGCCGGCCTGCTGGCTGATCTCTCGTTCCGGTTTTATTCCAGACTCTACCGGACCTTCAAAGACACCAAGTACCTTTACATGCTGTTGGAAGCATGCCTTGGTGGGGAGCTGTGGACCCTGCTCAGAGACAGGTACCACTGGGCCTGGGCACTGCCTCTGCACTGCTTTCCACATGCCTGTCTGTGTGTATCACTGTGTGTGCTTGTATCTGTATGTCAGAGTGCAGTGACTGTGTATCTGCAGTGTGTGGGTGTGCAGTGAGTGTGCCACTGCAGTATGTGACTGCACTTCCACAGTTTGTGTGTCTGCAGTGTGTGTGGTTCCAGTTCCTCTGACAGTGCCACGCTCTTTCAGGGGCTCTTTCGACGAGAGCACCACGCGCTTCTATACCGCCTGCATAGCTGAAGCCCTCTACTACCTGCATTGCTGTGGCATTGTCTACCGGGACCTGAAGCCTGAAAACATCATCTTGGACCAGCGTGGATACGCCAAACTGGTGCCCATTCCATACCATTCAGAGTGCTGATAGGGTTCTGCTTCGGGGTGCTGGTGCTGGCTGATGGGTGGGCTGTCAGTGGGCAGAGTAGCTGGTGAGCTGTTGAACAGCAGGGGGCGTGCTGTGCAGTGGGATATTCCCCACTAGGTGGCGCAAAGGTGGAGTAACTGAGACTGGAAAAGTGGAAACGCAAAGACAGACAGACCCACAGGAAAGTGCAGCCATAGTCAGGAAACACAAATACAAAGACACATAAATGTTCCTCATTGTATTATTGTCATTATTATTATTAGTATTATTCCACCAGCCCATTAGTAGGGCTAATGGGTGAGTAATAGTGCCAAGCATGGATAACCTCCCACCCCCCAGGTGACTCTAGCATCCTACTTCAAAGAAAATCATCATGAAATTGAACAGCGTCAAAAGACAGGCCATATTGTGCGTTATCATATACGGTTAGCTAACCTGGGGCTAATGTCAGGAGTTTCATCAAGTCGAGCTTTATGACAGGACAAAAGGTAAAAAAAAAAATTAACAGAATCAGTGAGGGTTTTTAAATGTTTGATCCCTTTAAGAGAAGATGCTGAATACCATCGAAACAGAAGGAAGCTAAAAGCGTAAATCTGCTGACACTGATAAAATGGCATCTCTCTTTGGATTTGGCGGGTAGATACTAGCCAACTTCTGCAATATTGGCTAATCTCATGGCCACGTTTCCTGTGAGCTGTGGCATCATCAGGTTTAGCGACTGTTGCAATGCTGTAAGCTGCTGTGAGGGCTGCTAAGTCTGAATTTTAAACAGATAAAATATTTTGGAAACCTGATACTTCATAGCTTTAACAAGCCTTTAACTGGGGTTGCCCTGCTTCATACCCTGCGCATCCTGGGATAGGCTGTGGACCCACTGTGACCCTGTGAAGGATATGCAATTGTAGAAGTTGGCTGCATCCCTCTCTAACATGTAATACTGTTTTTCTGGCCATCCAACCAGATCAATAGCATTTTGGAGAACATCAGAAGAAAATCTCATTCCTTTTTAATGGAACACTTTTTATTTGTACATATTCTAATGATAAAAATTTTTTTGTGGGGAAATATGCACTTAGTGTCCAGATAAATGGTCATAAACATTTTCTTTGCCTTTCTAAGACTTTTACAGATTATGTAGACCAATATATAATTGTTATAAGTAACATATTTTGGAAATGTCTGTGTTGAGGAATGTTATCTGACCATAATACTTCCTTTTTTGAAGCGACTCAGTAGATGACATTAATGATCTTTTTGAGAATATAGTTTGTACTCACTGTATGTACAGACAACGGTATCCTGCTGTTTCACCGTCTGCTTTGAATACGTTACAGTGCCCAGTGCTTCCATCCCGTCTCACCTCCAGTTGCTGTCATATAACAATTTGACGAGCCTTTTATGTCTCTGCAGAGGGATTTTTTTTTTTTTTACCACTTCCAACTGTGATAAAAGTTTCCAAACTGGAGGGAAAACGGCTGTGTTGGTTCACAAGTCTATAGCTTCATTATTTGTCAAATTTGGACCGTGAGATCTGATTATTTGGCTTGATGATGCTGTTGGGGTTTTAGGAAATGATTCATCGGCTGTTCAGTCATTTTGGTGAGAATTTCATTTCCTCCACATCTCTATCTCTGTCTCTGACTGTATAATGAAAATTAATTTCTAGTTCAGAATATATCAATATTGAATAGTGTAGACTATTGCACAATGATGCAGTTCACTTGCTCTAAGGAGATTCACTGAACTAATATCCGTACATTAGAATTGGCAATAAAGTTGTAGGTATGCTGGTGCATTTAAAATATAAAATTCATTCTCAGCTGTGGAGTGGTTTGGAAGGTTTATCTAAATCATCAGATACGTACATATTTCTTTGCACATTATGTGCTAGCCTTAAAGGCAAAGAACACCGGGGATCTCTTCTCCCACAAAGCCATGTCACCGCTTGTCATCCATGTAGTAGAAAGGTCATGACCACATCCTTGTTCTTCTCCTGCCCCCCCACCCCTGCAGGTTGACTTTGGCTTTTCCAAGAAAGTGGGCTTGGGGAAGAAAACGTGGACTTTCTGTGGAACCCCAGAGTATGTGGCCCCTGAGATCATTCTGAACAAGGGCCATGATGTTTCTGCAGACTGTTGGTCCCTGGGCATCCTCATATTTGAGCTGCTGAGTGGGAGGTGAGACCTGGACAGGCAGAGTGAGTTTCTGTGCCCGTGTTAGGACACGGAGAGCACTTCATGACGCGACATATGCCCAACCCCCAACTCCAGTGTAACTGGCTATTCCTGTACTGTCCTTGATCTTCTAGCCCCCCGTTCTCAGGCTCGGACCCCATGAAGACGTACAACATCACATTGCGAGGGATCGACATGGTGGAGTTCCCCAAGAAGATCACGAAGAATGCGGCCAACCTCATCAAAAGGCTATGCAGGTACCACGCTCGGATCGTGCGTGTGGGTGCACCTGTGTGAACTCAGTGTGAGCATCTCACGACAAATCAATCATCTGACCCACAGAGACAACCCCTCAGAGAGACTCGGCAATCAGAAGAACGGAGTAAAGGACATCCAGAAACACAAGTAAGACCCACAATAGGCTCCGTCAACAGTCATGCGTAGGAGGGAGGTAGTGGTTATGAAGCTGGATTTTGTACTGGAAGAGTTCTGATTCTCAGTCTCTGAAAGGATGTGTTTTTATCCCTTGAGGAAGTTGTATTAACCATAATTTTGCCAGTAAATGCATTCAATGACATACTATTACAATTTATAAATTGTAATAATTATAACATTCACCAAACTTATGGCGAACTGAAAAATGTGAGCTATTGTTTTTTTTCCAGATGGTTTGAGGGATTCAACTGGGAAGGAATTCGAAAAGGCACCTTGACACCCCCAATTATTCCCAGTGTAAGAAAGGCTGAAGGAAGGTTCTAGACGTGGGGGTGGGGCTGAGGCAGGGGTGGGATTGAAGTGGGGGGTTCTCAGAGTGTATGAATTATTCCTTGATTTCTGGGGGTCCTCTGCTGTTACCTTCTGTGCTGGATTTAGTCAATTAATAATTTCATATTAATGCAGTATTTACAGTAAGTGGTGGAGATTATGGCTGGATGTTTTCACCAGAATTTTATTGGAGTGACACCCCCAGACAAAATATTACAAAACTGTAACTGATGCATGATGGGACATATCCTGTTAAGATACAGATCTTTCACGGATATCAGAAAGGTGAAATCTAATGAAATTAAAAAAAAAAAAAAATAGATGAAAGAAAGAGCAGAATTTTAGTTTTTTGAAGTCCTGGTTCCATCTTCAAATATCATTTTTTTTCAGTTCTAATTATGGGGAAGGGGATTTGAGACTTTCAGGATGGAGGATATTGATGGCTATGGAGAAAAACAGGATATTGCTTGAAGGATAGTGGTAGTAGAACTGTATTTATTGGAACAGTGCCTCCTAATGAATGGTAAGAGGTGGATATCTGCTGACTAACCTGTTAAAAATCTGTTAGAAATGAGGAATATTTAAATGTTATGGTCCTTTAATAGTGATGGACTCTGTAGATCACAGTTAAATATTCTTCCACTGCAGGTCAGTGGTCCTCTTGACACCAGCAATTTCGACTGTTTCCCCAGTGATACTGACGACCCACCACCCAATGAGGAGTCAGGCTGGGATGAAGCGTTTTGAATGAACAGATCTGTGATACCTTCTTTAAAATAAAATTTGTCCACCAGGGGGAGCCACTAGCAGGACGTTATGAAAAGGGGTGGTGTACGCTAAACCAATATTTCTGGACTGAAAAGAGACCTGGAGAAAACAATCGTCTGTACAATACATTAAAATGACCTGGGAATTCGGCTACAGTAAATATATGAAATAATTTGTGATATAAAAAACCCTATAATATTTAAGGGTCGGAGTTTTATTGTGTGTCCTTGATAGTAGATTTACAATTAATAATTGTAAACTCATTATTTGACTAGCACAGTGTTATATGACAACCAGCGCATTTTGAAAAAATGATCAAATTATTTGCGGAATAATAATTTTATAAGACCATCACACTTTAATAAAGAATGTGTTTTACATATGTTTTTGTAATATCATTTTTTAAATGTGATTATTCTCCACCAGGCAGTTTTGAACCATTTAGGAGAATGTAATATAGTACAACTTGACTGAAAAATGAGTGCACCGCGTTGACCACTTTTCCTTGCTCATAGTTAGAGGAAGCATCAAATTTAGAGAATAACACCCTTTCTGGACCGTCCCGGTTTTGCATTTTAACTACTTTGCCGTTCTGTTTTTACCTATGTAATATAATTTTGCTAGAGTAATGCAGTTAAGTATCTTACTTGTCGGATAGTACAGCAGGCCCTATCCTGAGACTCAATTACCACGGTCTCATGGAGTATATTTTATGTGTTGTTGAGAAGCTCGACGGTGCTGCGTACAATAGTATGGCAGCCTTTGTAACAGCGCGCTTATGAAGTTAGTGTGGGTGGTGTCATTCTCCAGCTGTTATTTCTCCATCAGCCTTAATGCGTTGACCCAAAAGACTGCGGAGAGAAGAATCACAGAACAGTGAAATGCGTTTGGACCGACTGTAGTAATAGAGTACAGCATCGGGGTTCGAGAAAACAACACGTGACTCGTGTGACTCGTGACAGGAGAAGTGGAGGAGAGGTCATTGGGTGTAACAGGAGAAACCAGCATCAGCTACAGGCAGATATAAACAGATGGACGCTGGCCTCAGTTCGAAAAGAGAGCAGCATTAATAACTCATACATAGTAATATAAATAGATATTTAAAAGATGACAGCTAGAATAGTTAGGAGGAGTCATTGAAGCTCGTGGTGTATTTAGCAAGAGAAACCCTCAGGGCAAACCGCCTACCTATGAATTAAAGACAAAGAGATGGTTAACGGTTGATATGCAGTGTGTGATGTTTTATAATAGCACTTGATCATTAGGGCAAGTCATGGAGTATAGCCGGTGTCACCACTTGTCTTTCTATTATTACACCTGCCCAGCAAACAGGGAACGGTCTCATTAAGTTCTTAACGTTCCTGTAACGTTCCGGTAACATTCCCTGTTTACTGGGTAGAGGTGTCAGTGAACTGTTGCTAACATTCTGAAAAGGCAAACTAGGGTAAACAGATAAGATGGTGCGTTATTTTACAAGCTCTTGGTCTCCTCTATGGGGGAAAAAAAATAAAATAAAGTGGTTTTGGATTTTCAAATCATAGGATGACTTCCTAGATGCGGTTAGGTCTAGGGTATATCTTTCTTGACTTCAGCTGACAAAAGTTGAAAAAAAGCTTCCATAGGCTTGACAGGTGCAGGTGGTATGAGATCATGCAAGCAATCCTGCAGAGCTCTGTGCGGCCAGGGATTGATTCAGTGAGCCCCCGGAACGCTGTACCATCCTAACACCGGCATACATCCTGCATGGAGCATCAAGGGTCCTGGGTTGGGGTTCCAAATACGGAACCTCTTCAGCAAGGTAATCCCGCAAATGTTCTATAGGATTGTTGCCGTTTGCCTGGTTGAGGTGTTTGATGGCTTTTCCATATAAACTATTCTTCAGTCTAAACGTGTGGGAGTAAATTTAATGCTTCTCTGCTACCCGTGGCGTTGATCAGAGGGCAGCAGGGTGAAAAGTAATCAGTATGAAAAGTAATTCTGAAAAGTCCAGAAAGGATAGGATGGAAGGCATTGAAAATTATACTCGATTAGTGAGGTTATTAAAATGATGATTTTACCGAAAAGATTATTACTAAATCGTATGTGATGCGGAGAAGCAAGCGTGTTAATTATTATTTTGAAAGGACAATAATGAAAAGTATTACATTTAAAATAAAAAACGTGGTTATTTAAACTGACACATAAGCCAGTGTATACAAAATTCAACGCCACGGGGAAGAAGTGCGAGGGGTCGATTGGTTAGGTGATATTCCTTTACGCACGGAGACCTAAGCGTGACGGAAAATTAAAAACGTGTGAATATCATCACTACAGCCAGGTAACTGAGCAAGCATTTCTATACAGAAACATATCGCATAGATAAGATGTAATACCCATGAAGAATTAGAGATGCCGAAAATTATTCTGAGCAATTTATGCTGGGTAGCAACGCGCAAATAGAGGGCAAACGAGGCCAAACAGAAACCGTTTTAAACATAAAGGAATTCGCTTTCAAGTCTTTTGCTTGCCTGGAAGCTGAGAACGACTGAGATCGCAGCTCTGAGCAGGATAAGGATGGATGGAAATAACAGCAAAGGTGTCTGGCTTGAAGCTGAATGTACAGAAGGATGCTTACAAAGCATGCAGCAAACTAGAAAATGTCATTTCGTATTTGTGCTGACAAACACCATGCTTATAAATACATATCACAAACAAATTCTACACGATTATATCTATTGGAATTTTATTGAAGATAGTAAATGTATCGTCTGAGCTGAAAATTAAACATGTATATAAACGATTGAATGTAATTTAATATGTATCAGTTCCGTATTATTAATAGTTATTGTATTATTTTAAGTGTTATTTTGTAGGGGTTCTCTGAGGACCAGTAATAAATCAGTAGACCGAGTAAATGTGAAATATTGTCAAGTGATTTTCGGCCATCCGTGATGTTTTGGGCTTCTCTGCTCCCACATGAGCACATCAATAATTTTCCAGCAAATTGCTACCGAGGCTGGACTCGTCCTTTCGGTGGCGTCTGACAAACGACAGCTAAATGAGTTGCAAACGTGTATTCCAGCTTTTGTGGGATTACATGAGATTGTGATGTAACGTTATGGGGGGGGGGGGGGAGAAAACAAAGTTAATTTAATTCTTCTTCAGTGTAAGTGGCGTTTTGCTGAGAGCGCCGGGACGCACACGTTTAGCCAAAGCTGCCTGTTTACTAAAGCAGATGCACTTCGTGAATGTGTGCATGCTGGCACCCTACAGCCAGATTAATAGTTTCATTGCTGTTGTCCTCTCGCTGAATGGAAAGGGCGGTGTTTCGGCACTGGAGGCTCACTTTCCGAGCTGCTCCGGTGCCGGACGGGCTGCTCTTTAACTTCTCTCTCCATTCGCACGACGGTCCGAAGCGGACAAGGCGGCTGATTCTTTAGTCGCAGGTAAGCTAAGCTTTGCGTGGCTTTCCCGATGCAGCAAAAAAGAAACTGAGTGAAAACTTTAGGCTTCATGGGGAAACTTCACAAACTTCCACATGCGGTACTATTCATCACGGTTTTTGGTTAAAGGCTTAATGAAACGTTAGATTTAAGCGAAACGTGGAAACTGTCGTTTTCAGTTAGAAGCACGACGGTTAAACGTTTGGTTTGGGGGGAAAAAAACAAAAGTTAAAACAAGTCGCTGGTTGAATGTTTCTATGTCGCGGTCCCTTGACGTCTTGTGAGAAACTGCCTGTCACCTGTGGAGGTTTATTAGACCTCCGTAAGGCCATCTGATCCGTATGCAAGTCATTAAAGAAGCTGCTTCGAGTGAAAGGAGAACTGTTTAGCAAGCAGACGTGCAGCGGACGACATGGCCACAAATCACAGGGTTGTGGAGGTTATTTAAAGAAGCAGCCCGCTGGAATCCGCCAAGTGTACACATCACTGTAGCCGGAGGCAGTACGCCGTGCTGGTGGTCTGCTGTCATTCTCCAGACCTGCGGTCACCGTTGAAAACGGACGAGTTGTGCTAGTCGGCTTGGCTCGGAAACATTGTGGACGTGGCCGAATGAGCAGAATACGACATACACACCTTTCGTGGCGCCCCCTCGCCATCGTCGCGTTCTCTGCGTGTGTTTGTCTGCACGTCCCGGCTCGTTTGACTGTCTTACTGTCCGCCACCGTCCCTAAAAGAGCAGCAGCAGCCGCGGAGACGGAGTCGAAGGCGCTGATAAAGTGACGCTGCGGGCCTGCCTCATCACGCAGCCCGGGCTGTACACCCCAAACAGCCCGGGTTGGGAGTTCAAGGGCTCATTCGACGCTCAAGGGCAGCGCACGTCGCAATAATAACCGACCCCCCTTAACAGAAGCATTTAAAAGTAATATGGGATGACTCATGTAGAGGAATTCAGGCCAAAGTTCATTCTTAAAGACTACTAAGGGAGTGAATGCATGAGATTAGTGAATGGCAAATGTAACTGAATTCGCCCATTCTTATGGTTTGTATGGGAGTGTGCCCCACCCCTAATCACCGCGGGAATTTGAGCCACAGATTAGACTGCTAGGTCTCCACAGCAGCGGAACAGTTAATGCTGGCCTCTTGCTGGTTCTCCGTCACCCAAACGCTGCCCCTCTCCTCATCTCCACTCTACTCCTCCTTTATTGTGACTGTTTTCATGCACTTCACGCTTCATTTAGAAATCTGAGCCAGTGAGCACCCAGACATTCACTTGTACCACCCCCCAAAAGCACCCTTCTCTTCTTCCTGTTACTTCCTCTCAGCACCTCTCTTCCAAAAAAATACCCCCCCAACAACGTCTCGTTCTACGATACAGTTCTTTGGTGGCCTTGTTGGCTTTTACTGCTGTGGCTTTAAGCATGGTGTTGCCTTTGAACTCTCTCTCTCACTTTCTCTCCCTTACTTTCACATCCCCTGTCCTCGACCACTCCTGCTCTCCCTTTCCCTCTCCTCTTGCTCGATTTGCATGGGTTACCCGCTCACTTTTGTCCGCCTTCTGAAGACAAAGGTTTGCTTGTTCAGTGGTAGTCATGGCTGGTTTGGGGAGCCATGAGTCGTGGCGGTCGTGTGTGCATGTATTTGTGTTTTTGTGTGTTGGGAAGGAGTCTTGGTTAAGGACTAAGTCGCGAAGGGAGCCGTTGTGATTGACGGAGTCCGACGGAAGTAGCACCTCATAGGTGAGGTTTGGGGAATGACGTTAAGAATAGTAACTGCAGTGGAAGTATCTGCTAAATATAGTGTGTTACTCCTGCTTGACTATGATTGGCCAATGGGCTTCCATTGTTGGTGTGGAAAGTGGATTGAAGCTTCTCAGAGGAATGGTGAAAACCTCTAACAGGGTTTGAGATTTGGTAAAGCTCTCTATCTCTTTCACTCAGCCAGGTTCTGGGTCAGAGGACAGCATTTCTAATCCGCCTCCACCAGCACTCTCACACCCAGGCGAAGACAAAGAGCTCCACCTTAATGGCGGACACCCCAAAACATAACCACATGGGCTGATTTGTGTGACTTCCAATTGCTGAACAGATCAGCTTCAGCCTAGTATAAACACAGCCCCCCTCCCCAGTCATTCACTTCCTCGGAACAGGTCTCTCCAGGTATTGGAGTGTGAATACCAAAACAGTAACTTCCAGCAAGGTTATCATGCATTAGGATAAAGAGGGACATTGTTGGTTTAAAATACCCCACGACTGCAGTCAAGTTGTGCAATCTTTTCTAAACCAGTTGCTCATCTGGTGTGTCTTTGTATGAGTGGAAGGAGGAGCTTTCCCCAGTTTGTGACCGGTGGTCAGTCCTGCACCGACGAGGCAGAGTGCTTTCAGGCGTCTGCTTAGTGCTTGTCGGTTCCTCTTGAACTCGGAGACTGGCCTTCGATCATCGTCCCTGAGACGTCTGTTCAGTCGTTAAAGGAACTGATAATTGTTTTTGGGGGTTTGTGATTGTGTGTTCGTCCTCATTTGTAACTGAACTAGAAAAAAAAATGAAATAAAAACATTCATCAGACAGGAATACGCAGTACAGTATTGACTGTGGGGACTGTGAGCAATCCTGCATTTTAGATTTCTCAGATTCCTGAGGTCAAGTTTAAGCCTATTTGCCATGGGGAAAATAGCATTGCATACAAAGAGAGAACAATATATAGGAAATGGCATAATCCTGTCGTGTTAAATGTTACAAATAATTTATTACTAATCCCTGGGGCTCTTTTCCTTACCATCACTCTGACTCCAGCTTGCCTGTAGTTGTAAACGGCCCGTGTTTTTATCAGTCTACTATATTCTGCTCCCTACCACTAATGCTTCTCCCCTTTGCCTCTGATTAAGTGCCAGATCAGTACAATGGGGCCTGTCTGGCCCTGACAATAGCCATTATGGATCGGAGGGTGGGAGAAGCTGCTGATGAAAGGAAGAGAAACACACTCTTCTAATGTGTTGTGACTGGTTGCTGTTGGGTGTTTTTTTGCAGCAGTTGAGCCCCTGATTGGGTGATTCGCTAATATCCCTGTATTTGGCAGCAGGCTCCAGCAGGAGGTATTAGCTGCGATCCCGCAGAGTCTCGAGGTTTCTGACTTGGCCCACGGAATTTTTTGGGCACTGTTGAGTTCTGCTACTGTGATTGCAGTTCGCGTCCCATGAAAAGGAGTTATGATTAAGTGGGCCACTTTGAAGCAGCTGATTTAGGACTTGAGGTGCCGATGGAGTTTGTGGGGGGAGGGGAGTTGGGGGTCAAGTGGACGACCTAGGGAAGGAGGTTCTTAAAGGGGTGGTTGTTGGTGGTGGTGGTGGTGGTGGGGGGGTCATGCTGGGCGACTGAAGTGAGGAGGTGACATCGGTCTTTATTCTCTGTATTTGTGGAGAAGAGGAGAGGAAGTGGGTGAGAGGTTAAAGGGGGGAGGGAGGTTTTTCCCTGTAGAGCAAACAGTGGGTAGCAGGGGGTGTCTAGTGGAGAAGATGGAAAAGCAGTGGGGAGGGAACTTTTGAAGGAAGCGGAACTTTGGAGACAAAGATGAAAGCATGGCTTTCGGGGGCCTGGTTTTCTCTGCTTTCTCCTCCTACTGTTGGGAGACAGACATCATGGCTGTCCCTCCCCCAACCCCATCTGGCTACCAACCTCAGCCCAGATGGCATTGCCCATCACCCATCCTCCCCTCGGTCTTTCCTGCCAGCCTCAGTCATTCTCTCCATTCCCTCGCTCCATCATTCATTCATTCCAGCCTCTGGTGCCTCTCATTTCTCTCTCTGTCACACGCACACACGCATACTGTCACAACGCTGCCAGTGCAGTCCTTGGCTGCTGTCCAGTGACCCAGTATGTCCGATGGTAACCTTAGCGCCTGTTCCCTCTTGACCAATCGGGATGGTCTTATCTTGCCATCGCCGTGCCTTCACCCTCCATACACGCACACATAAACCCATTCATCCCCCTCTCTTCTGTGTGCTGGTATTGGACCAGAACCCGGATTGTCTTCATCAGGACAAGTCTTCCGCAGAGTCCTGTTCCGCTTCGTTTCGGAACAGAAAGCCACTGCACATTTTAATGCAGAGGTTTCTGAACTGGGGACACCAAGGTGAACTTACAGGGGTATTTAATATATTCAGGGGAAACACAAGTGATTCTCGACATCTGTTGGCCTTACGGCGCCGTGAAAAAAATGACTGAAATACTCAGGATGCCACGAACCACGACAGTTTGGGAAAATTTTCACCTAAAAACCCAGTACTCTTCTGTGGAGTATGTATACTGGCAGTGTTTATATTGATAGTATTCTTTTCTGAGTATTTTTCTATAGTAACAGTACTATTCTGTGCAGTATGTATACTGGCAGTGTTGTTTATATTGATAGTATATTTCTATAGTAACAGCACTACCCTGTGGAATATTTATACTGGCAGTTTTGTGTATATCAATAATTTTCTTCTTGGATTCTTTTTCCATACTAAGAGTGCTTTTTTTGTGCAGCCGATACTCAGTACTGTGAGTTTTTCTACCCTGGGACTATTTCTCCTGGCTATTTTTTGCTGTATTTGCAGAATTTTTCTATGCATTTCTGTTAAGATATTTATACTGCCGATGTTTTTCCATGGGAGAATTTCTCTACATTGACAGTAATTCTCTGCATACACGGTGCCTTTCCTGAGGGAGTCGAGCTGTTTTGACGCCGTTCACGTTTCTCAGTGTAGGTTCGCCCCCTCCCCCACTCTCTCCCCTGCACCAAACCTAAAGCACAGGCAAAACTTTAAACAGACTGCAGGCTACACACAGTCTCTCGCTGGGTAGCTGCACTCTGCTCTCCCTTTCCCTGAAGGCACCATTCCCACTGCCAGTGCAGGACCTTATTTGAACAATGTCCTCTACGACCCATTTTTATTTCAGTCTGACTTTGATCAAAAATGCCCCCTGGGTGTCATCTGAGTGTCAGTGTTCTCAGGGAGAAGCAGTCTTGCCCATCTGTGGTACTGTAGGCGAGCATCCGTACGTTCGATGTAGAGTAAGACGTGAAACAGTACCATGTCTCTGTGTTTCTTATACACTTACTTCGGGCAAGTCCAGCTTCGGCCTGCAGGTGGCGCTGTGTCTGTCAAGCACCAGATTTGCCAACCCATTCTGCAATCAGTGTGTCCTGTCTCTTTAGCTATGCAGTTACAGGAGTGGTTACGCTCCCTGCGCTCTGGTGGGGGGGTGCGGATGCCGGATGCCGAGGACCTGCGGAGCCTCCTCCCGTCCCTGCCCTCGCTGTCCTGCCTCTCCCTCTCATCCTCCTCACTGCTGGGCCTGGGGGCACTGGCCTCCCTCACTGCCTACTGGCTGGTCACGCGGCCACGCCCCATTCGCCCACCATGTGACCTACACACCCAGTCTATACCTGTACAGGTAAGGGGAATGGGCTCAGAAGGCCAAGCTGGACATGTGTACTCGCGTGTGCGTGTACGTATGTGTATGTATGTATGTAAGTATAGGAGACACTTTCTGAGCCCAAATGTATTAAAGATGTGGGGGTGTGTGTGCACGGAAAGGGAGACCCTGCTTGCAGGCGTTCTGCCCTCCTCAAGGACGACGCCCTGCTGGATTTCTACTACGAGGACACCAAGACCGCCTACGACATGTTCCAGCGTGGGCTGAGAGTGTCAGGTGAGTCCCCCGGCTGGCCGCCGCCACCTGAGGATTCCTGTCTTTTCTCTTCCTGTCTGACCTCTTCGATGGTGACACCTGTTACTGTCTGCAGGGCAGACCTGAGCAGAAGCTAAATGAGGCCTTCTGCTTGTGTCCCTGCCCCCTGCACTGTCTCTGATGTCTCAGCAGGGGGCAGTGTGGCATTAACAGTAAAGCATTAAGGTCCCGTGAGGCATGCTGGGTAGGACATGGCTCTAGTCAGCCCAGACGAGGTACTTAAATTCCAAAATCCAGATTATAGGAACTCGTTCAATGTTCAGCTGCATGCTGTTCACTGCAGCATGTTGGCTCGCCGTTCTGGTTTGTTTTTGGTCCCAGCCTGGTGAAGTGCCGGGCTCTCTGGCACCGGTACCTTCTCACTGTGACCTTTGCAGTTAACCCATCTACGCCTCACTGTCTTGATCCGTTTTGCCCCTCTGAACAGGTGCTGGGCCATGCCTGGGTTTCCGGAACCCGGGGGAACCATACCAGTGGATCTCCTATGATGAGGTGAGCAAGGGCCGGAGGCCCTGTAGAGCCCTGTCACGCCGGTATTGCTGCAGGTGGCTTAGAACCTAATTACTGAAGGCAGCTACCCCGGGTTGGGCCTGGACCCGGGCACTGGCTCTGTACTTGAACTTGCCAGAGTGGTCAGGTATTCACTTGCAACCCTCTGTCCCTTTCTGGGATCCAGTCCATTTAGCTGGGGAACTGACACGGCCACTGACTGAAACCCACCGTCCTCCAGTTGCTGTGGGTAATGCTCCCATGGTTCTCCTCAGGTGTCCGAACGAGCTCAGATCCTTGGTTCCGGCTTAATAGCCAAAGGCTGCCAGCCCAACCCCCAGCAGTTTATTGGGATCTTTGCACAGAATCGGCCAGAGGTACGCTGGCAGTTGTTTCTTCGTTTTCTCCCTCTGTTGTTTTCTTCTCCCTGGATTTCACCTACCAATAAGTAAGGACTGTTCCAGTGACATTTTTGGGCGGCAGGGCTATGACATGCATTTGCAGTGCAGCTGAGTGTTATGCTGATGTGTGTCTCTGTCTCCCCCTGCTGGACCTAGTGGGTCATCACAGAGCTGGCCTGCTACACTTTCTCCATGGCTGTGGTGCCACTTTATGACACATTGGGCCAGGAAGCCATGATCCACATCCTCAATTTGGGTGAGGGGGAAAAAAGCAGTGCTTCAAATCACTGCTGACAAATATGAACGAGGAAGTGCAGCATGTTTCCCTGAACTGGAAAATGATCCTCTCATATTCTCTCACAGCTGAGATCTCACTGGTGGTCTGTGACCGACAAGAGAAGGCAGAGTCACTGCTAGGGAACAAGGAGAAGGGCATGACCCCTGCACTTTCCTGCCTGGTGCTGTTCAGCTCCTTCAGCACCCAGCTTCTGAAGCGGGGAAAGCAGTGTGGTGTGGAGATACTGGAATTGAGGGAAATCATGGTGAGGAAGATAGCAGGAGCTGTCAGTCTGTGTTGTCTTGTGTTGGCCTGCGTCAGCCTGTGTCAGTCTATGACAGCTTGAGTCAGCCTGTGTGCCGCCACCTTGTAATTAGTGTTTTGGTGTTTTGAACATTCTGAAAAACAAGGTATCTGTACCATTTCAGGATCTGGGCCGGCAGAACCTCAAAGATCCCGTTGTAAGTGTTCAGTGCATCTCACTCTCTCCTCTGTGCCGACACCCTCTCGGCCAGGAGGGATTTCCCACCCACCTCACAGTCCTCCTGATCCATTTCTCTCTGTAGCCACCCAAACCTGAAGACCTGGCAGTTGTCTGCTTCACCAGTGGCACCACAGGTCCGCGAGCGCCCACAAGATTTTCTGCGAATCCCTCCGCGTGAGACGGCGGGCATGCACTCATCTGAGAGTGTTTTTATAGAACCTTGGGGGTTGTTTTTTTTTTTTTTTTTTTAACCCTCTGAATACCCCATCCCTCAGTCACACCCGTTTTCCTCCTCTCTCAGGAAAGCCAAAGGGAGCCATGATCACCCATGGCAACATAGCATCGAACACCTCCTCTGTCATCAAGATTTTGGAGGTCAGATTACCGCGCCCCCCCCCTCCCCCCAAGCCATCACAGCTTTTTCTCCGGTTCCTCTCTACTGCAAAGCTGAACATGTTTTATTGAATATAAAATGATCAGATTTCTTCTGCTTCCTCCCCAGGGGTCATTTGTGATTCAGCAGGAGGATGTGTCCATATCCTACTTGCCCCTTGCTCACATGTTTGAGCGCATGATCCAGGTATTTACCCTCCACTTCCTTAGCCACCATCACACCCCTTCCTTCACTCCAGCTACTTCTAATCTCTTTCTTTCTTCTCCTCTCTGTCTGTCAGGTCTCCATGTTCTGCCATGGGGCCAGGGTAGGTTTCTACCAGGGTGACATCTCACTGCTGATGGACGATATCAAGACTCTGAGGCCCACCTTCTTCCCCGTGGTTCCACGACTGCTCAACCGCATCTACGACAAGGTTGGCCATCCTAGCCCTAACCTAATCCTAATCCTAACCCTAATACTAACTTTCATCTGCTCCAGTTTTCTAGGTCAACACGCCCATGATGTGGGAATTTTATCATAAAGGAATACATGTTGAAAACCATTAATCACAACACAACAAAAGGGGCATCCTGTTTCTACCCCGACAGTCATTTTCGGCACTGAGAAAGCAGTCCTCGACAGACGTGTGACCGGTAACCATGGTTTTTCTGTAACCCTAGCGCACAGCTTTTGTTCTTGTAGATCCTGGGCTCGGTGACCTCTCCTCTGAGGCGGGCTGTGCTACATTATGCTGTCCGGAGGAAGCAGGCAGAGCTGAGCAGTGGGGTGGTACGCAACAACAGCCTGTGGGACAGGCTCCTCTTCAACAGGATCCAGGTGGGACAGCCGCCTCACCCTGGGTGCGTTTAGGATTTGGATTGACGTTTGTCAGAACCAAAGCGGGTGCAGGTCTCCTGTGGGTTTTGTCCACCTGCCACTGGGCCTGGTCCTCAGATCGGTGTCTTTGATTAGCCGGCATTTTCTTCTTTCAGGACAGGGTGTTGGTTTTAACACATTTCTTCAGGACAGGGTGTTGGTTTTAACACATTTCTTCAGGACAGGGTGTTGGTTTTAACACATTTCTTCAGGACAGGGTGTTGGTTTTAACACATTTCTTCAGGACAGGGT
>JAACJT020000034.1:8932116-8953848 GCA_009936485.2 Gymnarchus niloticus
GACAGGGTGTTGGCTTTAACACATTTCTTCAGGACAGGGTGTTGGCTTTAACACATTTCTTCAGGACAGGGTGTTGGCTTTAACACATTTCTTCAGGACAGGGTGTTGGCTTTAACACATTTCTTCAGGACAGGGTGTTGGTTTTAACACATTTCTTCAGGACAGGGTGTTGGCTTCTTTGTGTGTTTAAAAATGTGGTGTAGCCATGATTTGCAGTCTTTTACTGGAATTACTCTGAAACTTTGTGTTTCGGAATACCAAATTTGAACAGTTTTTGCCTTTTATTGAAGTATTATTCCTTAACCTATGTTAACGTCTGTAGGCCAGTCTGGGGGGGAATCTCAGATTCATCCTTACTGCCTCTGCCCCCATCTCCCCCACTGTGCTGTCCTTCTTAAGAGCCACACTCGGCTGTCTGGTGAGTGAAACTGTCTGCCTCCACGTTAAAGCTGCCCTGTGCATGTTTGCTTGTCTACACCCAATCGCTGCTCTGTTTCCCATGGCATCTTACTGTGCTCTCTGCTCCATCTGCGCAGATCTTCGAGGGTTATGGGCAAACAGAGTGCACAGCCGGCTGCACATTTTCCATGCCAGGCGACTGGACTGCCGGTGAGACTTGCAATGGAGCTCTGTCGCCCCCTTGTGGAATGCTTGCCTGAAGCACAGCAGTGCTTGACTGTGGAGGCCTTGTTTTGTGACATTAATGCTGTGAGACAAACCTCCTCCTGTTACTTTCGACTAACTATAACACTTCTCAGATCTGGATTACGCAGGTTTATTAGAAACCTTGTTGGGCTTTGTTATTAACAGCTTGTCTCCATGGTGATGGAAGATCTAGAGTGACCTGAGGTGTCGTTCATTGTCGTCTTTCTGTGTTGCCCTTCCCACATCCAGGCCATGTTGGAGCTCCCCTTCCTTGTGCCATGGTGAAGCTGGCCGATATCTCAGACATGAACTATTACGCCAAGAACGGGGAGGGAGAGGTCAGTGAGGGAGGGGCCTTTGGTAGCCAAGGCCTGAGACGCTCTCACCAACATCTGCTCACACCCCTTTCATTGTTCTCTCTCCGTTGTCTTGACTTTGGCTCAGATCTGTATCCGGGGTCACAGTGTCTTCAAAGGGTACCTTCGGGACAAGGAAAGGACGGCAGAAGCGCTGGACGCTGAGGGCTGGCTGCACACGGGGGATGTAGGCCAGTGGCTGCCCGTGAGCACCTTTCGTCTAGTCGTTGTTTGTTTTGTTTGTTGTTTCTTTCAGTTTACCAAGTCAAGTCAAGTGGGCTTTGTCATACCATCCATGTACAAGGTGGTGTGACAAGCCCACTTGACTTGGTACGAGTACACAGTGGTACAAAATAACATGGATCACAGTGCAACACAAAGTGACACAAGGACAAAAGAAGGGGCATAACACAGGAGAGTGTAAGACAAGGGGAGGATTGAACTTACAACTATTCAATGAATAATAATAGTACAGCAGCAAGAGTCAACAGGCCAACAATAGAGTTAATAAAGTGACTAATATGAGTGAGGTACCGTTCTTACTTTTGAGCATGTAATACCAACAACCTCCAGTAGTCTTACTGGACACTGAGGCATTTCTGTCCATGCAGGAAGTGACCATTCCTTCTGTTTAAAACATAACAGAAGCCTTCATATTAAGCGTACTGGTTTGATCTGGGTCCTTCGAGCCATTCCATGGTGTTGTAAAAATAGCTTCCCTGAGCGCTTTCAAACTAATGCACCTCTGCAACCTCTCCTCCCAGAATGGAACACTGCGCATCATCGATAGAAAAAAGCACATCTTCAAGCTGTCCCAGGGGGAGTACATCGCCCCAGAGAAGATCGAGAATGTGTACGCGCGCTGCGTACCTGTCCTTCAGGTCTTCGTTCATGGAGACAGCCTGCAGGTGTCCTGGTCGACATTTATACTGAGCTGCCACCACTGCTGAGAAGTGCTCACGTTCTGTAAATGTTAATCTTCTGACTGGCATCGCTACTCTCTTGTAACACAAACTTAACAAATGGTTTGGTTGTTTGCTTGTGTGCTCACGTTAATGTGTGTTGTTAGTTCCTGTAGTTTTATTTATCCATACAAGTCAAAGATCTTTGTGTAATTTAGAAAATTATTCCGTTTATTGTGCTTTTGCCGGGGCCAGTCTTTCCTGATTGGCATCGTTGTTCCGGACCCTGAGGTGTTCACAGAGTGGGCCAGAGAGAGGGGCATTGTGGGAACGTACGAGGAGCTGTGCCAGAATCCAGTAAGTGGCTGAGCCCAGGTAATTTAGAAAAAAAAAAAAAAGCAGCACAATGACATGGGTGCCCCAATCCACATTGACCAGCTATCTGTTCTTGAAACAGGCAGTTGAATACTGCTGCAGTGTCGTTTTCATTTGCCAAGTTTTTTGTTTGATGGTTTGTTCTTGTTTATGACATAACAAAAGTGTTGTTGGGAGTAACTCCTTGTGGTTTCAGAATTATGTTAAATACCAGGGCACAAATAATCTATCGCTATGACAACGAGACTTGTATAGACAATGCTTTTTATTAGGTTGCGTTCATTGCTCAAGATTTTGGGAATGTTAGCTGACAGTGAACAGTTCCCTTTAAATATAGTAGTAGCTCTGGGGGTTATTTTTTATATAATGTCAGTATCTGTAGATCCTGGTAGTTTTAGGCAATATCTATATAAAATCAGTTGTTTCAGTTGTTCTCAAGGAAACTGATGACTTCAGCCTAATAATGATCTGATTGACTGGCTGAAAGGAGCCAGTCGATGGAAAAGCTGGACAACATCTTGCTTCTGCAAGTCGGCAGCCTCAGCACTGCTGTCTGTCTCCATGCGTCTAGGATGTGAAAAAAGCTGTGCTAGAGGACATGACAGCAGTGGGCAAGGAGGCAGGCCTCAAGTCCTTTGAACAGGTAAGCATCCAGGACGTCCCGGGTCCAGTCTGCATGGCTGGTTTGTTTGGCAAAATAAATTACTTTGCTACAACCTGGATACGACAGCAGTAGACAAGCTGATGACTTCATGTTTTTTCCGTGAGCAGAACCTCCTGCCAGGTACACTAAGAGTCTTGAAAAGTCTCAGAATTTGAATTTCTGCCATTTAACCACACCTCCCCCCCAGGTGAAAGACCTACACCTGCACCCAGAGGTCTTTAGCGTAAGCAACGGCCTGCTGACCCCCACCCTGAAGAGCCGGCGGACAGACATACGCAGGTTTTTCCAGGAGCAAATCTCACAAATATACAGCAGGACATCGATTTAGAGCTCACCCCGTGGGCGGGCACATGCACGCACACACACACACTCCCAGCACACCCCTGAATCACGTCAGAGTGGAGTTCCCTCAGCAGTAGTGTTTCAATCTCGAGTCGATGGACGATTTTAAACTCGCCTTGGTTTTCCACCCGATGCTCTGCTCACCCTTAGGTTTGTTGCCTCACTGCTTTTGACACATGTAGCACAGAAGACTTTTGTGTCATGTCCTGAGGCCAGGCGGGGCCCTATCGATGCCACCACGAGATTGGCCCAAAGGATATGGGCCAGGGGCCTGGCTGCTAGGCGTGGGTGGGTTTCGAGCAGAGTAAAGAGGCTTAACTGTCCCACTAGCTGTCCCTAGTAGGCAACCACTACTACCGTCTTCCTTCAGTACCCCATGGCTGTGAATCTATGTAGGAACGTGCGATTTAAAAACAAAAATATGAAATCCACCACCATGAGGTGTGTTATTAATGATTTTAGTCACTTACCTATTTTTTTTTTTACAAGCTGGCGCATCTCCTCATGATCAGGCCCTGCATCGTCTTGCAATTGGGACCCAGTTACAGAACACAGGCATTTAAGCCCAGCTGGGCAGCATGAGCCCTCAGCTGCCTCTTGGTCATTCTCTGATCTCAGCCTGTTCCCATAACCAGACTACATGTTTAACTGACCAGGGTACTGTGCAGCACATCTGTAATTTTTAAACTGTAAATACTGAACATGGCAAACAATACTAATTCCTGTGCTGGTTGGTGGTCTGCATGTATTAAATAAAATGGGATTATGGTCTCTTTTGTTGGCGTTATGCTTAATTGTTATAATGTTCCTTTAAATGTGCTTGCTGTCAAATAGCACAGGGCATTTCAGGTGTATTTATCACAGAGTTGCATCTTCCCCAAGTTGTAAAAGTGTCTTTGGAAGCATTAGGCCAAGCCTATGGCCAAGGAACCACCCCCTTCTTCCCTTGGCTACTTGTGGTACAAAATGTCCTTCAGCACCTGTCAATAACCACTGCAGTGGCAGAGTGCAGCCACAAGGGGGAGACAAAACAATCAAGCACCCCAGGGGACCAGCACCATTACATTCTCCCATTCACCATTTAAAGCAATATTATGGAATACGAAATGTTTAAATTAGAAAACAGCTAGTATACATAGCATACAAATAGGGAAAAGAGATGCTGTAAATGTTAGATGCAAATAAATTTGAATTAGCACACCCACTTTTAGATTACAATGTACTGTTTCCGTGGTAAAATAGGCCAGGGTTACCAAGAGGGAATTGGCTAGGAAGAAATAATGAGATAGGTAAAGGTAATGTGGGAAGGCAGGGGCAGCAAGCTCAGGGGGCCGAAAGGCTCCTGGGGGAGGCTCAGGGGTGGATAGGGACCCCGGGTGGTGAGGAGGCGACGGGCACTGGAGGAGTGAGGGACAGATGGTGAACTGTGAATCAGCAAGTCAAAAAAAAAAAAGCACAATGCCACAGAGACAGGGCCAACCACAGGGGGCTGCTGAGAGGCACGGTTAAGTCAGATCGATTGGTAGAGGGGCTGCACTTTAACGGGATCGTCTTTTTTTTTCTTTCAGGAACATAAACTCCAAGAAAAAGAACACACCATTTTTATTCATACATTGCGTCTATTAGAAAAAAAGATATATATATATATATATATATATAAATTATATAAATATTTATATATATAAACTTACAGGCTGACTTCCCACGATGTCATTTGTACTGTGCCTTATGAATGAACAAATGGACAGCATTGTTGAACAGATCCGGACAAACACGAGGCAAATGGAGATCACATGTAGGTAGGGATGGTTACATTACTGCTGTTAACCTTACAATAAAAGCCTACAGAGGGGAAAATGTCAGGAGGGATACTTTTCAATTAACATTTGAGAAAGTAGAGCAAACCCACACTAAATGTTAATGCTGTTAACGTTAATGCTGATTTAAATACAGTGCAGTATTTATGCATTGAGGTGTAGTGTTTAATACATTTATGCTAGAGCCTGAGATTTGAGCAGGAAGGCACAGCTTTTACAAAGTTGCAATGACCCTTTACACTCTGATGTATAAAATAAAAAAAATCAAATCAACATCACCTTCTAGCAGCTCAGTCACATACATAAATTAAGAATTTAAAAAACCCTTCACTTGGAATAACTTGCCAGTTAGATAATTCTTGATTACAATCACAGCTACATCATTTAGGTTCGGAATGCACACACGACCCTAAATTTAACCAAGAATCTCTGGCCCCTATTGGCCGAGAGATAAACAAATGGTAACAAACCACTGGGACAATTAAATAATAGTTTAAAAAATGAACAAGACACTAACATAAAACAGTAGGAGCATGTCAAGAATTTAGACATTTCACTGAGACAATCTTGTACCACTAGAGGGCGATGAAGCTTTAGGTTTGATGGGAAGTTGTGTTTCAGATTGCATGCACATTGTGGCACTTTCTGTGAACGTGAACACAGAGCACCTCTGGTGCAGCCCTTATGCCGCTCCACTACGATCTTTTCCATCAGTCGTCTTAGGGACAGACCAGCTCCATCGACACGGAAGGAGAGGAGCGAGATGCTCCCCTAAAAAGCGCAAAACGTCACCACCATCTTTCCCTTAAAAACGACAGGTGAGCCCAGGATCATTGCTCCATCTATGGAATGAGTTCCACCACCCTGCTAGTGGGAGGCGGTGGAACTCCAGATCTACCAGGGCCTTTGTGACATCATTCCCACTCGCGTGATTATTAACGCACCTAACTACAGGTACTGAAAACAGGCAGCAGTAAAAATGCAACAGAGGTTCCCGGTCTGACCCAATCGGTGTCATGCTGTACTCAACTGGTCAATTATGACATCATAACTGTGAAGGAGCATATGTAGTTTACTGTCTTAACCTTCATATTTAAGGTTTTGAGATGACGCAACCTTGAGATACCCATCAATAATAAAAATATTTAAAATGGATATTAAAACATTTTACAATGCAAGAACCACTGATCATCTTCAAAATATAGTTTCCAATGTCATGACAGCGTTTTCCTGGTCTACATTCTTTAAAATATATTAACATAAAAAATAAACTAGAAGTTCTGATTACAGCTGAAAATCAATTGTTTGAACAGAAACTACAGATCGTACACACTTTGTTAGGAATAGCTTCTTGCCGATGACCTCACTGGAATCAGGTGAGGGGTAAAAGGGTCCTAATGGGGAAGAATGATTCAGAAGACAGCAAGGAGGTGAAGAAAAAAAAAACTAGAGATGGAAAGACTCATCCTTCTCTGGTTTCCTCTCAGTCGTCGGCCACGATGGACAGGGCTCTCAGTTCGTTAAGCCTGGCCTCGTTTTCTCTCTCCCTCTGTTCATCTGTCAGTCCCCCCTGGTCAATCTGCTCTGTCAACTCGCCAAAGATCTTGTGCATCTCTGTGAAATACACTACCTGTGGAGAGTGGGAGGGGGAACAGAAAGGAAGTCACCATTCTGACGGGCGATTGGGGAGGAGCGTCAAACCATCTCAGGGGAGAACAGGCTTCCCACTTGCTTTCCGGAAGAGTCCCACACGGAGCCGATTACTGGATCGGCTCCGGATGGACGGTGTCTCCTTTAACCCCTCGACTGGAATCAAAGCGGCTCCTGGGGTGCAGTGACCCCACCCCATTCCCCTCCGGTCTGTGACGGGGTGGGGGTGAGAGCGACAGCGTGCACAAGCTTTTTCGACACTTCCCACCCCTGCTCCTTCCCCCGGCTCGTGAGTCAGGATCTCGGGAGAGCTGCTTTGATGATTAATAGAATTTAATCACATTACAAGACGCCGGGGGAGTGGGCAGGGAACGAGAGAGCCGGGAAGCACAAGCGGCCGGGGCCTCGCAGGCGTGTGCGGGGGTCGGGGGAAGGCGGGGTGGACGACGCGGGCAGGTGCGGATTAAAAATATACAAAATTAAAAGAACTGCCAGGGGCTCACTGTGAAGATATGGCCTGACTGGGTCATAGAACAGATGAGGTATTTGAGGCCTGTGTCCTGCTATCTCACTAAGCTCTCGAACCACATGACAAGCTCCTCCGCTCACTACTGGCACACCTCTTCTCAAGCCGGGTGACACACTATGCCACAAGCCGCGTCTCCTCTTTATCCGAGTGACACGCTATGTTGCTAACTGCTAACGCACCTTCTCTCAAGCTAGGTGCTGCCACAATGAGGCAGGTTCAGCAAGCTGCCAGAAAATTCCACCAAGGTTACCTGAATGGGACCCTGTCACCGAGCACACACTAACCGCTAACGAGCCTCTCCTAACAAGCCGCTCTTAGCTGTCATGCTAGCCAAACGTCATGAGACCATATGATGAAGGCTTTGTGATAAATGTTAATGTTTCCTGTGCTTCTGAGTAGTCAGGGCATTAACATACAGCCATCTCGTATACCGTTTATCCAACACAGCGTTCAGGCTGTGGGAAGAGAGCAGAGTACTCACAGGAACCCACACTGGAAGAGAAGAACGTGCAGCATCCTGACAAAGAGAAGCCCAACCTGGGAGGCATGAAGCCACAGTGCTACACACTCAGCCACCAGGAACCCATATATTAAGAAAAGCTTCAAAAGATACCACAGGAAATTAGGGCTTACCCCCTCTTCCCGACAGCTTAATTCACAGGAAAACAGCCTGGGAATAGCTCTGTAAATGTGAAAAACCTGAAAAGGGTTTTGGGTTCACTTTCCCTGCTTACTTACAAGTATGGTTCCTCAAACAGAAATTCTGCAGAGATGTCACATGGCCTAGTCTGCTGCATCATAACAACAGAGTCTGGCGTGGGCAAATTCGGTCTTACTGGTGTTTTTTAAAAGCATCCCTCAATTTTTAGACCGAGATGATCCCCAAACACACATATACTCTATATTAATGTTCTGAGCTGCACCTACGAGCCAGCACTAAGTCAGACATCCCTTATCAGGCTTCACCAAAAAGCGGCTCGTCACACCAGCTGAAAGGGGGCCGATTGAGGGCATTATGATCTAGGTGATATGAGCAGCCCCCCACATTTTCAGAGCCTGGCTGGCTGCTTCGACATTCTACTCAAACCCAAAGTTTGGTCAAGGACCAAACCTGCAGGACAGGTGACTTTTCAGTTATGCTCAGCATACGGTCCTAAAAGACCGTAGTCTTCTATAAAACTCCAGCCACATTACACAACCAGCGCCCCCGCCACCTTCAACATAACCTGAACTCTGACCCCGACAGACAAACTCTCACAAACATTACATAAACACTGCATGAGATCCTCAACCTTCTCTGGAGGATCTCATAATCTGCAGTAGAGGACAGGTGAAAAGTCGACTCCCGTGTGTTTTGACAGAAGTCTACCCTCGGAGGGGAGATACGGCATTCTTCTAGGAACAAGATAACGCAAATGTAAATAACCTGGAACACAGGCTGCCGTGACATCTAGCCCACTAATCTCATTAAAGGCCCCAAGGAAAGACCCTCAGCAAAGAAGTTACGGCAAGAATCCTGCTTGACCTGCAAATCCTGGAAAGAAAATGACTGGGCAAAACAGAAGACCCTCACTGTCTCTCTATTGGTCGCTGGTGAGGTGGGAGGCGGGTCCAATCACATCAGACCAAGGATCACTCTCAATGTATGTGTCTAACACAACTGCAGGACGCAACCCAAGAAAATCCTTTAAAACAAACATCCACACACAAACTGTGATTCTAAGGCTAGAATTACAAAAACAGATAATCCATGATGTTTGTTTGAAATAATACATTAAAATGAGCTTATATGAAGGGGGGTCTTTCTGAAAATGAACAAGAAGCTAATGGACTGAGACGGCTAATGAACACTGCAATGCTGTTTAAGGGATTGCTACCACTACTAGTACCATTGCTGAAAGTGAAGTTTGCATGCTCTCCTCGAGTTGCGCCCATTTCCTCCACGAGTCCAAAGGCACGTAGGTTAATGGAAGCACCCCATCCAGGGTGTACCCCAGCCTTGTGCCCTGTATTACCAGCGATAATTAAATATTAAACTAATATTACATCAGGATTACTGTGCATATTATTTGCCCAGGTGTGAGTATTGCACAGTAACACACAGAGTCCTTTCAGGAAAGCTAAACATCCCATTTAAGTGCTGTTCTGGAATGAAAGCGGACAGCTGTTCACCAGGGGGTGCAGGGCAGGCAAACGTGTCCCAAGGAGGGCCAGCCCAGCTTCTCACCTGGGCCCGCATAAGCGCCTCAAAGCTCGGCTGGAAGTAATCGATGCGGCTGCTGTAGAACTTGGGCATCTCCTCGAGCAGCTGCTTATTCTTGGCCTCGAAGTCCTCTTTGACGGGTCTGAGCTCCTCCCTAGCCTGCGGCGGAGAGACACGTCACTGCAACCATCCGCGTGGGGTGGGGTGGGGGGGGGGGGGGGGAATAAGCTAAGCCTCACAGCTAAGCCACGACTAGCTGTTGTTGGGGAAGGGCAGACTGTTCTCACAAAAGGTTCTGCTGAAGACCTCTGATGACCCAGCTAACTAATGAGCAATGATTGGAGGAGTGAGGTAGGCATGTGATGCGCGGGCGGACGTCGCCCACCAGAGAGGGGTGTGAGTGAGTTGGGGAGGGGGCTGGTTTGTCACGAAGTGGGCGGGCCTAGCAGTGAGCTGGTGTATCATCACCAGCCATTCAGACAAGGCTTCTGTCGTCGGCGTGTTTCTCCCGTGTTATTTGAGAACGTCCCACTTATAAGTGTCCGTTACTATGAACTCAGGGATTCCCCCCACCCCCCCATCACCACACTCCCCTTTCTGTGTCCATGACAGCAGAAGCAAGCACGCTGCCATTCTGTGTGTTTGTGTAGGTGTGTGCAGTATGTAGGGAGCAGCTTTGGGTTGATGCTGTGACTAAGTGAGACAGAGTGAACATGCACACAAAATATTGTTTGGTTAAATACACAGATGAATGCCTATGCAGGAAAGCAAGAGAGTTTATGAGAGATTCACTGAGAGATCTCTACCGCCAGCAGGGGGTATAGTGGTTAAAATTTCACATGGAACCACAGATGCCCTTGAGAACTGCTGAAGTAAAATATCTTTAAACATAAAAGGGTAAGAGAGCAACAAACAGTAATACCAGCAAAACCCTGACAGCAGCATGAGAATGAGGCACTCGCCTGGTGCAGCTTCACCACCATGGGCCCAGTCTTCTCCTTCTCCTCGTATTTCTCCACCTTAGACTGTAGCCTCTTGTAGTCCTGCAGGGCTTGCTCACGACGTTTCACGGCCATGTTGAGGCTGGGGAAGACGCTACTGTACCTTTACGCACACAAGAACACCATAAGGGTCACTTAATGAGGGGCTGGTCAAGTGGGGACCGCGTCACAACATCGGGTGAAAGGTCATGGCGGGGCTCATGGTTTTGAGGAGATGGGCTGTGAGCCAACAGAAGGATTCCTGCTGGTCTCCCGACTGAATAGCAACATTACTGGACTAACATCTTCGATCAGAAAACAAGAGACTGTATTTCATCCATCCAGCCATCCATCCATCCATCCATCCATCCCCTTATCCAGTACAGTGCTACAGGGGGCCTAGAGCCTTTCTCAGGACGTACAGGGCACAAGGCAGGGGACACCCTGCATGAGATGCCAGCCCCTAACTGGGCCAACACATACTCCGAATGACTCAGAGATGACTAGTACGTTTTCCATGACAATACTGCCTGCTATACCTCTGACATGTTCCAACACGTGCGCAGAAATGTTTCATTACAGGGACAGACTTCAGGCTACATCTATTAACAGTGTCTTGACTAATTAAAACACACTTGACTAAAAATAAAGGAGTAAATAAATCCCAACTTTGCTCCCAAATAAACAAAAACAAACGTGATCAGAGCACACATTTATGTAGCATTATAAAAATTCAGTGGGCAGGAAAAACAGGAAACAGTCAGCTGTAACTTAGCATTTAGAGACAGGCCTCGTCCCGGGACTTAAATGGGAAACTTCGCTCAGGCCGAGGTGGGCCCGCCCGCCTCCTCAGCCCACTTCCCTTATGGACAGACAGCCTCCATTCACAAAAAAAAAAAAAAGCAGCTGGGTGAGTAGACGGGCGCCGGCGACAGGAGTGGCCACGACGTCACTGCTCACCCCAGAGGCTGGCGAAACCGGGGGGGCCACGGCAGAGGGAGGAGGTGGGCGTCTCAGGACGCAACCCGGGCTCCGCGCTCAGACAAGCCACGGATTGTTTTCCTCCGCAGGAAGTGGGAGAGGGAGTGGCCCTGTGTTGCCGCGGAGACGTCACAGGGCTGGGCCGAGTCAGGCCGGCCCAGCTCAACTACCCACGCTACCTCTATTTATATGGCATCAGCTTGGCCTGGGTCCCACCGGTTGTGCACATTCCCCCGCCAGCTCGCTCACTCACTCACTCTCCCTCGTGCACGAGCCTGCACGCACGCGCACACACACACAGCACACCTAAGGATTACGTAACCATGCTATCAGCACACATGCACTTTGCCGAAGCGTCATTCCATCACAATGCCAAAAGCATGCATGCACACACACACACACACATACACACACACACACACACACACACACACACAGGTCCAGTCACATTCTCTGCAGTGCTCCTTGCCTCCCGTGTCATTGTTTCATCACTCGTTTGGCATGCCACCAAATGGCACTTCATGGCATTTAGGGCTTTGGTTCACTTGCTTAGCCCACCCGCTCCCAGTAAGTACAGCTTCCTAACCAAGGATTCCACTACAAGCGTCATAACTGTCTTAATCTACCCCGGCCACTAGAGGGCGATCATGACGAGATAACCACTCTTTCTCCCCTCCAGCCAGCATTTAGAGGCACCTTGGCTTCACCAGGTACTGGTGACTCTTCAGAGCATGCTCCTCAAAGGGATAGACAGCACAATAAACCACCCCACACTGAACGCAAAGAAAAGCCCAGAAAGGCTTCAAACAGGCGGAAATCATGGCAAAGGCATCGGTGAGGTTGGCAGCACCGCACAGCTTCCCAGCATCCTGCTACTAAGCATCATGGAAGAAGATTAACCACCATCATCAAACTTAACCCCGTAAGATCCACTGCTGCTACCATGAGGTGAATTTTCTTTGGCCTTGCACAGAAAACAGGTGAAGCAGAAAGCAGAACAATTTTTGCCGAGAATCCCTTGGAAAGCTGATTTGACGAGAGCGTGCACATCAACAGGAGCCAGCCGGACGCTGCCGCGTAATGACAGACCATCCCTGGACATCCCCAGGCTGGACACGCCAACGGGCCGGCCGGCTATATTTACAACCCTCCCGTCTGGACGGGGCAGGGCCCGCGGGACAAGGCCGAGAAGCACAGGTCTAGGCGTGGTGGGTTGTGGGACCGAAATAGCCGCCGTGTTTTTTCTGGTCAGACGCAGCTTCGCCAACGAGACGGGCAGGCCAAACTAGCCGACAGCCAATCAGCAGGAAGGGAGAAACCTCCACCTGTCAGAAAATGAGGGAAAAGCTACCAGATAACAACCAAATACAGGCAAACACCAGAACAGTCTACATCTGGAACGCCACCTTCATATAATCTTTAACTGTATTCCGTTTGGCCATTTGTCTACTCCAGAAAGGGGGGGAGGGGGACAAAAGACACCAAATCACTCAACTGACATGGAGCCCTGGCTAAACAAGCAAGGCGCGCGCGCGCGCGTGTGTGTGTGTGTGTGTCTGTATTCCCAGTTGAGGTCCCACCAATCGTTTGTTTCTCACATTTTGGCTCTGCTGCTCCTTGCCTGTGGCTCCTCTCCCACTCAGGCAGAAGTGAGAAGGTTCACGCCAACAGGTACTGTGAGAGGTGACAGTAAAAACTCCAGAAAAGTCTTTTGGGAAATGCCAACATTCTCCTGCAGAGCCAAGGGTCAACATGCGATCGTTGGAACAAATAAGGCCATCTAAAGCTCTCCAGGGGCTTCCTTTCTAGGGTGTCATCCTCATCTTCTTCAAACTTTGTTAACACACCATAAAAGTTAGCTAGATTCCTCTCCTGAATGTTCAGCCTACTTAATGACTACCGAACAAAGCTTTGTACACTGATTCAGAGCATGAGCCCTCCGACAATCACATGCAAGTCCAGAACCTTCTAGAAGCTTCACCGTGTAAAGTAGCCAACTGTACACCAATTACTATCAAATCCTTATGAACTACCTGGAGGAAAAAAAGAGCAGCTCTAGTTAATAGTAGAAAATAGAAAATCATGCAAGTTTACAGAATGTTGTGTCAGCAAAGAGGGGTGGGTAATATTTACAATAATAATAAAAAAAAACCCTTCACCTTTTATTAAAAATAAATCTGGAAAATGAGGAGAGACAATATCCCTCAACAAAAGATGAAAAATCAATGAGCCTCAAATGTCCAAGTTATTGACTGGGGTCTAGAAGGGGTCAAGTGTACCCCGACCTCCACCCAAGTGCGTGATCCGGCTCCCACCCCCAGCTGCGACCGAAGGGTGCAGCACCCGGAGGCAATCGCAGGAGCCGGCTAACCCTCCCCGCGCTCGGGGAGCAGCCGTGCAGAAAGGGCTTGGAGCCTCAGCCCCAGATAACGCGCAGCTGTGAGCCCACGCAGCCCTGCCCTTCCCGTGAATGTGCTGACGACACTGAGCAAAGGCGGCTGGGTGCGTGTGTGTGTGTGCGCGCGTGTGTGTGTGTGTGTGTGTGTGTGTGTCCCAGGACAAAAGGGAGCGAGTAACCCAAAAAACGTGTGGTGGGGGAAGGAGAAGAGAAGGAGGGGAGGAAAAAAAAAAAAGGTAGGAGTTTTATGGGGTCTGAAAGACACTGGTTAAGAAGTGTATGAAAGTTCATGAAACGCGTGTGTGTGTGTGTGTCTGTGTGCGTGCGTTACATGGGAATAACTAGCAGCTCTGCGACTATGCAGATCTACCTCCGTCAAAATCACTGCGCGCCCACCACCCCACCCTTCATGCTCCCACCAAGCAGCTCAGCGCAGTTTTTGTTTGTTTAAGAACAACGGCAAGACTGCTTTTTGCTGGCCGTTCACCGCCTTCTATACAAATGGACGATTTAGAGAAACGGCAGAGAGAGGCAGGGGTGTCCGTGTATTAAATACCGTCAAATGAATGATCGCGTGTGATTAGAGGACAAACAAGCTCTTCCATTAACAGGACACTTTACCAAGCTTGGTTAATTTCGACACCCATTCGAGACGCCACACATTTCCTTGCAGCTTCCCAAGCATAAACGAGAAATATTAACACTCGATTTTTTTCACTAATGGAAATCTTTGTGTTGAGAGCAGTCTGATGTAGGGCGTCTTAACTCAGACCTTTAGAATGAATTCTTAAAGCTTTAATTCAAGGACCTTAAAGAGTATGTCAGTCTCTGCTGCTTGTGTTTTAATTTCTGTGTGGGGGGAGCTGGGTAGAGACCATTACCGCAGATCGAGATCAGACAGAAGGTATTTGCCATTGAAAAGTTGAGAAGAGTGCAAATCTAACGTGTGAGTTAAAGCCCCTGTGAAGTACTGTGTGTTGTCCTGAGATGGTCCTGCTCCCTGACCAATCCCCTGCTTTTGGCCCAGGAAGCTGGGCTTGCTGCCACCTTCATAGCCCGCCCACACGTCCGCCGGCCGCCCACCAGGAAGAGGAAATTAGAACCATTCCATCCTGTCACAGTATCGCCACCAGAACATACGGGGGGGCGGGGGAACACTGTGCACCGGCGTGGATGCAGTAAGACAGACACATATGAGCTGTAGGACAGGTGCTGACACACACACACACACACACACACACACGAGTTATAGGACAGATGCAGATATAGACATACACACACACAAGCTGTAGGACAGGTGCTGTCACACAGACAGCCAAAAACACGAGCTGTAGGACAGGTGCTGCATACACACAGACGCACACACGCACAAGTTGTATTCTGATCTAGGCACGCAGACCCTGAAACAGACATTAAGTCAGACAGACGAGGTAAACGGAGATAAAATTTTAAATAAGGCCTAAAGATTATCAGTCTTTCATAACGTAAACTTTGCTGCTTATCTAGAACGTCAAATTACGGGCCTGATCACATACTCAGCTGACACTCTGAGAGAAAGACATTCTCTGACTAGCACACATAGTCAGGCAGACAGGCTGGGATACACACACACAGACAAGCAGACACACACATACTGGCAGACAGACAGACTGGCTGAAACACACACACGGCACAGGGGCGGCTGAGGGAGTGGCCAGGCCTGCAGGAGGGAGTCCACGCCCATCTTCCGAGTGCTCATTAAGGCTCTGATTCCTCTACTGAGCCACTCCCCAGTGGCTCACTCTAGGGAGGGGGGCCCTGTCTGACAGGCCCAGGAACGGAGTGCACAGACGGGGCCAAAAAACTCTATTTTCCAGACGTACCGCCACCGCAGCGCCGCTCGTCCTGCCGTTTTACTGTCCCCTCGGCTTCATTACAGAGGCCTCGCTTAAGCCCTTCCACACCCAAGCACTCATCCCACTCAGAGGAGGCAGAGGTCCAGCTTAAAGGTACAGGCCACACCGGTAAGGGACGGGGGTGCACACGTACTTTTTAAGAGGGTCGATCACCGTCTTCTGGATCTGGTTTACCTGTGGATGACATTGGCACATGGATTAATATCAACTTCACAAATGAATCGAACGGACAAGCAAACAAAAACAAACAAACAATAGTAGCAGCAGCTTTCATTCGGTAAAGCAGGGCAAACACAGCAGAGAAACTCTGAGAGCTGCGAACTTCAAAAGTTTGCTGACGGCTGGGTATCACAGCCACAAACAATTAGCAATTATGCTTCTCCATATTACTTTTGTTTTGTTCCACTCAAACACTGAGAGGTGTAGTCACACGGCGAGAGGCGGGTGCCGAAAACTCCGGTTACGTCGACGGCTCTTCAGTGAAGGCCCTGCGGAGAAACCCCTGAATATTCATACAGCTCAGGAAAAACCAAAGGACCACAGGAGCCAGGGGAGGGGTATGAAAGAGAAGCCTGACTTGTTTCAAATCCTGCAGAGGGCGGGCTGCCTAACAACATGAAAGTTTTTTTTTTTTTTTTGCAAACAAACATTTTAACAATAACAGTTTATATTTCCTGCATTTTCCTTCATTGCTGCCTGAGCAAGACAAAGAGTGTGTGCGGATGTGTGTGTTTTTGCGTGTGTCAGGGTGGGACTGGAGATTGGAGATGCAAGCAAACGAGCATCCAGTCTTGCAGGTCAGGGTCAAAAATCCTACACTCGCAGACATGAGTTATCCTCCGAAGCTACGGAACAAAAACCAATAATCCTGAGAGGGCTTCTCACCCTTGGAAAAAAACACAGCTTAAAAACCACCCGAAATAAGTTAGCAATAACCCAAGAATACATTAGCGGAGGTCATGAACAAAAGTGAACGGTAAGCATAATGCACTCTCATCGAAGCCGTTTCACCTTCTCCCGCGGGAAGACACTCAGCTGCAAGTCCAAAACAGAGGAATACCGGCCACGTAACTACGTTGGAGAATGAAGTACAAATAACGACAACACATTAACCTGAATTTCATTTCCAAATCTAGAGCAATTACATAAATAAATCGAAGGCTACACTCGCTTTATGGACACCCAAGCGACGTTGCAAGAAATGGCCTCACAGAACACCCACCGTAGAGGGGGGGGAGACAGAGACAGGGAGGGAGGGAGACAGGGAAAGATAAACATGGAGACAGAATGCGTGAGATGGAAGAGAAAGACAGAGAGGGAGAAAGACGGAAAGAGACAGGGAGACAGAGGAAGAGAGAATGAGTGAGAGACGGAGGAAGAGAGACGGAAGAGAAAGAGAGAGCCAGGAAGACAGAGGAAGAGAGAGTGAGACAGGGAGAGACAGAGAATGCATGCACGCTGACATGCAGATTTCGGTGCCCTCCCACCACCCCACACCCGACCCTCTGATGGGGCTCTGGCGGTGCCTGCAGGCCAAATTCCTGCAGCGGGCTCCCTCTGCGAGTCACAGGCCAGAGGCCGACTGAGCACAGGCTTCCCAAAAATACACCCTCATCTTTCCCGCGTCCCCACCCCCCACTCTCAAGGAGAAATCAATACCCTCCCGCACGGGCAGCCTTAGCCGCCATTTCCGCTGGCGAGGCTCTGCTGGGCACAGCAATGCCGGGGGCCCACTGCTCCAGCGGCTGCTGCTTTAAACGTTGGAATAAACATGGCGGCGGACCCTCTGTCTGCTCTTATTAGCTTTGCCCTCCCTGATAATGCCCCCAGCCATGCATCTCCATTTGCGGGGGGGGGGGCATTCAGTTTACTTTTCAGGAAGTATCTTGCTACTGTGTTGACGAGCAGACGGATGTGTTGGGGAGAGTTCGCCCAGATGCCGCGACTTCACCGAGGAGCTGAGGTTTCCTCAGCCAGACCGCCAGCGAGATTTAACACAAAAGAGCTTTAAATAGACGCGGTGCTCTTCTGACCTGGCTGAAACCGCTGCTTATGGGTCGGAAGACAGGTACAGGCTGAGAGCTAAGACGTGCTAACTGTGAAGCTGGTGAAAGCTTATCTAACACGGAGGAAGCAACTCTGTGGAACTGAGGAATTGTGGAACAAAGACGCTGCCTTGATAGTATTTCAAAAAAAAAAAAAGGACAGACTTAGAAGCTGCAATGTCTGCTTTAGAAATCCTCCATTCCGGTACCCCCTGCATGCATTCCCACTCCATGCTCACCGGGAACAGAAAATCCAGTCAGACCAGCATTTCTGCTCTACAGGGTGCAAGGTTCACACTGGCGAGTGGGGAGGGAGAGGTGTGTGGGGACGGCGTCCTAGGTAACGCTAAGGTAACCGCGAGAGTTCTGCACCATTTCTGTTAAAAACCCGGGAACCGATGAAGCCCAAAGGCAAGGCCTATTTTGCCATACACATGGGGGCATGGTCAGGCAGTGCAGGGCCCCCACCACTGTCAAAGGAGCGCCAGGCGCTCAGATCCGGCATATTGTGGGAAAGTGACTTCAGCTCCTACGAGGCAGTGCCAGTGACTCACATCTCGTCACGAAAATGATTAATGCATTGCAGCCTTCGAGTGAGCAGCCCCGTCCCCCATGTTTGGTGGAGAGGGTCCGTTCACGCTCAAGGATGGGTGGACTGTTGCAAAAAAAAAAAAAAAAAAAAAAAATCACACCCTAAGCTTGGGCAGGGGGCGGGCATCCAGTCGGGCAGAAGATCATGGGACCATAAGCAAAGCATGGAAATGCTGGACTCGAAAAATTCCATGCAATTTCCATGTCAAACCAAATCAGAAAAAATCGCGGGGGGGACATGAAACAGATGGTACTTCTCAAGCGTGGACTGAGAGCATTGTTCTTTTGATGCGCGCCGTGTCATTTCACACAGAACCGTAGGTGTGCGGAACACAGCACACGGCCTCCGTGTGCCGGCCTCCCAGATTTTCACCTAAAGAGCCCCATGACGACTGATTCAGAAATCTGCCGCGAGAACGTTTACTCATACCCAATCTGCCGAGGACAGGAAGTGTCTATTGGGTGGTTTCATTACTTGCCGGGAGGGGGGAAAAAAATTTTTTTGGAAGGTTCTGGAAGCCAACGGCACAACTCCGAGTGTCTCTGGGGTGTTACTTGGACAATGGTGGTGTTTTTGCACCGTGGAACCTAGGTGTGCAAGTGGAGATCCAAAGACACCAAGAACCATGATGAGTTATGCCCCATTGTCTGTAGTCATGACTGAGACACTCAGGGGGTGGTCTGAAAGGGTGAAAGTGCTACTATAAGGAAGACTATGTTCCTTTCAAATAGGGTACAAGCAGGCTGAACAGACTGATATTACCCTGGCTCAGGGAGAACGGAAGAACGGCAGCGAGTTCTTTGTTCCCAACTTCATCTGCACTTTGCAAAGACGAAGGCTGATTTCCTCTGTGATTCCCCTGGTTTTCAAAAGGAAACCTCCGATGCCCTAAAGATAGTTCATTTTCAATGCTCCTACAACTCACTTTGCAATTACCTTCAAGTTGTGAGTTTAATCAAACGTTGCAGTAGGCAGAGAGTTTATTCCTGGGGGGGTGCGAAGGAAAAAAAAAAACAAAAAAAAACCCTTCCTGATGAAAAGGCACCTCTTTAAAAGACAGCTACAGCTGATATGGGGAACACCCAGATAACAAGGAAACCATAGCACTCCACAGTGGTACAGGACAAGAGTACGTAAGTGTTTGTTTAACACATTAACCCACATACAAGCTACTACAACCTGATGGATCGAACAGGCCGGCCCCTTAAAATGGGCTTTTTATTTGAAGAGAACAAGACCTTTTTTTTTCTCCCCTCAACTGAGATGTTTCGCAATGATTTAGTCATGAACTGACATCACAGGAAGACTGACAGTATTCCATTTCAAGGTCCTAAGAAAATGTGGTGCACACAGGGAAAAGGAGGCACGTGTCCACCAGCAGGGGAGCTGAAGAGGTGACTCGCACCTTCTCCTGGTTGAAGGAGTCCATCCTGCGCATGGCCGTGTCGAGTGCCGTCATGGAGTCCAAGAAAGCCTGGTCCTGCTCACACAGCGGGTTGCTCAGCAGATCCGCAGAGATCTTCACCGCGGCTTTGGACATGGCTGGAACGAGAGCGAGACCCATCACGCTTCCTCCCGGTCCGGAGATGCCGGACATTTCACCGCAGCTCTACTCTGAGCTAGAGGAAGGAGCCCTGATGGAATTGAGGGCTGTTGAGAGAGCTGCAAAATTCAGAAGGTGAGCGCTGGTTGGGAATTGATATTCACGAATGCGCCGTGAATCTGCAAAGGTGTTTTTGCAGTGCTGGCCCCCATTACAGCTAACAGCTGTACCACTGCCGCTCAGAAAAGACTGGTAATAAATAAATAAATAAATACGCCACATCAATGAAGCAAAGCAGCCAGGTCTCACGATAGCCCCGGCGTACTAGACATTTAAAGTATCATGTTGATCTGATCCTCATTATGGCTTTGCAGGTAAACTCATTAGCACTACCGCTACCCAGAAAATGCGCAGGGACTCCAACAAACAGTAGCAGAATTAAGAACAATAAAAATTAGCATAATATGACTGATGAAACTGAAACAGCAAAATAAAATCACCTGTATCCCACTTGGTTAACACAATGTTACATTCCTAACACTTTTTTTTAAAAGGAATAAACATTAATAGGTTTCTGCTTAGCAGATCTCGTTATACTGGGTGGGATAAAAAAAGTTCCCTGTATTTCATGAACCTTTTTCATCCTTGTTCTGTTTATGACCAGTGTGGTCAGCTAAACAAAACATCCGAAGTAAAAGAGCTGTGGACAGTTCTATTATTCTATTCCTGTTTACTCAATTTAGCCAGCTGCCATTTTAATTGATGGTTTATTTTTTTCCACTTCCACTGTTGATATGACGGTATGTTCATGCATGGTATATTAAAACAATGAAATAAGCTATTTTATGCAGTATTTATTATTTCTAAAGCTTCAAACTGTTTAAGTTGCCTTGAACATAAATGACAATGATAACTATGCATGGGTGAACCTCAGATTACGGCTATGTAAACTTCAGAGATGGCAAGTAACCCATAATCCGCCCCAATTGAAGGAGGCAGCTAGCTGTTAAAGACGAGGTTATCAACCTGGAGCCTTTCCAGCAAATACAGGGGGTCTGCTGAGATGTTTATTAAGTTAACAAATCACCAGTATGACCAGTTTACATAACGTGAATAATATTTAAGACAGACCTCCACCTTGGAGATAGAACTATTGAAGTCCTCCACCCTCCGATCCATTGGTCTTATTTGCTTATGTGATTGATTAGCTGCAGCGCGATGGCTCCGGTTCCATGTGTATTTCAGAGTGAGTGCACCAAGTCAAATTCTTTGTATGCATGCATTCTTGGCTAATAAATCTGATTCCCTGGTTTAAGGAGGGGTGAAACCATCCATCTTTCAATCTGCTTATGCTTGTCAGGGTCATAGGTCACACACTCACTATGGGCAATTTAGAGATGCCAATTAACCTCAGTTTTTGGACCACGGGACAAAACCTTAAGAAACCCATGAGACACTGGGAGATCATGCCCACTCCACACAAACAGAATGGAGGTGGGATTCAATCCCCTACCCCTGGAGATATAAGGTAAACGTGCTGTCCAGCGAGCCACATGACCTCCGGAGTGAAACCAGTAAGACAATCAATTTAAAAACATCTGGTGGTACCTGATGCATAGGCATAGACACAACAAGGTAAAAGGATCCGGATTGCATTGCATTTGGTTTAGCGGTGGATTGTGACCGCCGTTGCTCTTCAGCAGCATGGTGCTAGTGCACATCGTGAAAGCTGCTCTGCCGATTTTCTGGGGAGTCAAAATCTTGAAGACACTGTTCTAAGAGAACTTTGAATGACAGTTGGGGGTGGGGGGTGGG
>JAACJT020000034.1:8960830-8975704 GCA_009936485.2 Gymnarchus niloticus
CCCCGCTGGCCCCGCGCAGCCCGCCCGACCCGCGGCCGCCCCGGGGCGGGGGGGGGGGGGGGGGGGGCGGGGGCCCCGAGGGGGGGGCGGGGGGGGGGGGGGGGGGGGGGGGGGGGACCTCAGAGACTAATGAGACGGAACAGAAAGGGTGAAGCGCAACGGGAAAAGCGGGCAGGTGTGCGACAGCAACCTCGAAGTAGGGTCCTCGCTACATCTCAATGAACATGTTGCCGACAATCAGGGTGCACCCTGCCCGATTTGTTGTTAATTACCAAACCATTTCGCATCCCTTTTGTAAGCCATTTAATTTTTACGCAGCTTTAAAACAAAAAAAAAAAAAACCAATGAAAAAAAACTACGCAGAGCAGGGTAGATATTCGAGTCGTTTGGGCGACCACTTTGAAACAGTCAGCTTCCTGAGGAAAAGTACTTTCACCTATGTCACACTTAATTTTTTATTTTTTGTTTTTTAAGGCGAGCATTATCATGGAAAACTACTCCGTCACCCACATGAATTCCTCAAGGGCAGACGGTGACTCATATCGCAGCCAGTGCGCCACGCCGACGGCACGCGGTAGTGCATCCAAACAGCGGCCGCGCGCGTGAAGGGCCCGATATAGCTCTGCCTCGTGCACGTTATACAATACATACACACACCGCTTTTCATTCTCCCGTCGGAAAAAACCCAACGCGGCAGACTAGACATCCATATGCAAATGTCTCCGGTTCACGTCAAAGCAATTTTTTTTTTTGTTTTTCTAGGAAACCGCAGAGGAGGCTCGTGTGCGCGCCCACAGATTACATGAGGCCGTATACCACCTCGGGTCTAGGGATTTTATACGTTAACCCATAAGCAATGGCTTCCAAACACAGCTTCGGTTCTCAAGAGGGGATCTGAAAGGCCACGATTATGCACCGCACTAGTGTGCCTGCTGGGCATGTATGTACAGTTAGGAGTTAGCTTGACATGCAGCAGTAAAAAAAAAAATGTAATAAAACGAGGCAGCATGCACAAAATGCATGCATATATAGAGCCATTTTGTATATTGGATATTCATTCAACAATATGCCAATATTATCCAAACATTTACACACAAACACACACACTCAAAGTGCTTAAAGGGAACACTAGACCACCATCAAGAATGTAGTCAAGTCCACACTATAGGGAATAAACCATATTTAGAGCAATATTAGGCCATTCTTCAAGAAGAGAAAGTCTGCAGCTCTTTGAAGAACAAAGGAGGTCTAAATGTACTTCACACTCTGCATTTCAGAACTTCCCATAAAGGTTCGATGATGTTTTGATCAGGTGATTGAGGAGGTCATGGGTTTTATCCTGGTGCTCATGAAACTACTCCTGAATTTGTTTAACAGTGCATACGGGGGCATTATCATCTGGGGACTTCATGAGAGGACAGTGTTTACACCACAGGGTACACGTGGTCCAGTATGGCCTCATATTTCATGGCTGTTATACAATCATGCAGAGGAACATCAAACCTAATGACTCCCATGAGTGCCCATACTGTTACAGATCCCGCCCCATGTCTAACATTGTGGGTCGAAGGCATCTTTTGGCTCCCTCTAAACTTAAACATGTCTGGGTGTAGGTGGAGGTGAGAGATGACTCATTAGACCTTATTACTTTCTGCTATCATTCAAGGATGGGGGTTCTATGCTCCTCACACCAGCTTATGGATCTTTTGGCATTGGCCTTGGATTCAAATGGAAGGCCTGAAGCTCACAACATATAACTTTGCTGGGACCAGGTCACAAACACGTCACTTGAGTTCTGTGGTAACTTATAAGACGATACTTTGTGGCGTTTGGTTACTATTCCATTAAATGTTCATATACCCCGATCAATGAGCTTTCACCTGTAACCACAGTTCCAAATCGGCAATGCAGTTTGTCCGTGTTTGGCACACACTTCAAAGTTGAAGTCCTTTTTCATGTGACGTTTTTCTGTTATTTTGGCCACCCCTAAACATATATAAACTAACTGTATACATGAACGTAATATTAATATAACACATACACTTTCTTTCCGAACTTCAATACGAGTGCTCATGAACACACCAACCTAAAATAAAAGTCAATGAGCACACGTTACTATGTTTATGCAGGCCTATGTATGTCAATAATGCATGCCCGCGTTTGATGGGGGGGAGACTAAAACTGGAAAGAAAAACATATCAGATGTTTTGCAGATCTGGCAAAGACGAAAGCTTATTTTAAATAAGGTATTTTGGAAATGTTCTATAATCGGAGGAAACATTCACCTTAATGATGCAATAACCTATTTCTGAGAGATTTCCCCATTTCCAATTTTCCTCACAACAATTAAGCTTTTAAATTATTTAGAGCAGGTATAATTATGGCATATTACACTGGAAATGCCCAAGTACATGAGACAAGGAGTGAGTTTCTAAAAAAGCACATCCAGGGTCATCCCAGTGCAGGTAAACAGGATGTCAGAAGCAATTACATTCCCCTTTTAATCAGGTAATCATAGGTGTATGCAACATCTACAGTAGGATGTTTACTTCAGACTCAAAACAAAAAAAATCTAAAAACCGAACATAGAACCAAGAGCTTAGACCCCAGAATGTCCGTTACCACTTAAAGGTAATACAAATTACACAAAACACTATATACAATGACAGTACTACTAATATAATAATGTATAAATGTGTAGATCGAGATTAATTCCCTTGAGTAAATTTACTCCCATGTTAAAATTAATGGGTATAAAAAAAATGGGAAAAATGGAATGAGGAAGAAAAATAATGCAATGTGTGCCACTACGTAGCCATCTTGACAAGAACATGGTTTCACATCCCCCTAAACCCTCCCTGCCCCACACCCCCACAGCCTGCAAACATCTCCAAGAACAAGTCTCTCTTCTGCATCAACGTGCTGCTTGCGGAGAAGTGAGTGGCGGAAAAAAAAAAAAAAATTAAAATAACGCTCTCACCTTTTACTCAGATAAATGATTATTCATAAAGCAGATGAGCAGAAGGGAACCCCAGAGAAAGCCAGAGAGACCAACCAGCATTTTTATGGCAGTGGGAGGACTGGAATCGCACATCAAATTAGCGAGCGCAAGAAATGGCTCGTTTAATCCCAGCTGCTGTTTGATGTCGCTAGCAGCTCTGGCTAACGTTTTGGCTGTTGACTCCCGCTCAGCGCATAATGGTGTTCCAGGTATTAAACTCTCCTCACTGAAAGGTTGAGACCCTCTGTTCAGACCAGGGAGTGGGTGGGGATCACAAGCCCCACAGTGACTTCACCTGAAACAAACTGACGAGCGTACTAGGAGCCTCCCGGCCCACTGGAAATGACAGGAGTGGCAGGAGTAGGCGCAGCGCCTGCAGAGCGGTACGTCAGGACACCACCGCCGAGAAGCATCCATTTTGCCAAGAACATGACGGGCCTTGTTGAAAAACATGTATGACACGTGTGACATGAGATACCAACCCTACATTTCAAATTTCTGATTACGACACATCCAGTTTTACGTGAAAAACGCTGCTATGCGTGGCAGAAAAACCGGACTGACGGGCACGACATCCTCATCAGATCCCCATTCATTCTGGAGGAGGAGCGATTCAATCTCTTGGTATTTCACTGACCAGATTGGTAAATCAGCCATTAGCAAAGACTGGGGTGGATACCACAGAACTAAAAGACGTTAAAAACAAAATGCTGCTGTGGCAATCTCAAAAAACGACCCTTGTGTTATAAGAAACCACAACTTCCATAATACTTTTCCGGAATCCAGACAAAGAGGCCTTCTGTTTGCCGGAGCAGCATTTAACCCAAACGGACACCGATCCCAACAATAACGCACTAGTTTTTCCCCCACGTCAAGGCTGCTGAGGCAGCACGGTGATGGAGATTTTGGAATGACGCCATGGGGCGGGTGCAGGAAGAAGTTATTGCCCGACTATGCGGACTGGCCATTAGCACAGAGCGCGTCGTCGTAATGAGTAGGCTATGAAGAGTCCACTCAGACGAAGATACTGTGACCGCGATTGTTCTCATAGCTGACCCCTAGCCCTCATACCCACGTCATGGGTCCATGGGTGAATGCCAGGCACGAACTGTCCAGTCAGCGCTGCCCATAAAGGACCCTTTGACTGGACCGGCACGTTACCCTTGACCCTGAGGCTGATCACACACAGTGGCGGAAGTGCCTCCTGCCAGCCACTGACTCTGTTTGACGGTGTCCTCGCCTCTGTGGCTCTCTGTCACGGTCTCCCCCCATTCTTCGTCCAAACGCGATGCAAATCGGGTTCCGAGGCAGACGCATGCACTGACGACAGAGCTGGTGACCCTCCCATCTCCACGACGACGACTCAACTCCACTTTCTTTGTCAAGCGTCCCGCATGGGAATATCAGGATGAATCACCCCCCTTGTGCTATCCACCAAAAAAAATGGACACATAAGGAACCAGAGCTGTAATCTCACATCAAGCCTGCAAGACTACCCCCCCCCCGGCATTCTAAAACGATGACAGCAACAATGCACGATTATACACAATTTTTGTTTTGAACAAAAAGTTCAAAAAAATTCAATTGATATCCGAGTGCCTTCACAAGAATTAGCTACGGCGGCCTAATGCTTATCAGTATAACAGTCAACGTGAAACAAGCAAGTTCACCTCCACCAAAATTTCACCCACCTACACAAAAACACACACGCACACCAACAGCAACACTTGGCAGCCGTCTGGTTTGGTTTCATTTTGCCAAGCAGTTGACATGCTCATCTGCTCAACATTTCAGGCTGCAATTTCATTTGCAAAGATGAGCATATTAGGCCAACCAGTGACTTTGAGGTGCCTTTATTGGACGATTGCGCGTGCGTGTGTGCCTTACAGAAGGACATTCCATCCAGGATGTACCCCACTGAAAGCACTACACTTCCTGGGACAGGCACTAGTCAGTGGAAAGCTAATTAGATAAGTGGTTATTAAGAACGGGAGGACGGAAAATAACTTGGAATAAGATGCTCATGCATCACCGTTAAGCTCACATCAATACACTTCCATCTGAGAAGCGACCGTGAATTGTCGATTATGTACAAAATGTTCTCTTTTACCAATTACAGCATCTGTGGATATTCATGAACTGGTATATGCCGTAAACAGATTGGAAGCAGAGTGTTGAGTTTACCGGGCCTTTCCCTCAAAGACACTGCATTTAAAGAAACCTAGCGGACTCTGACCAAACTGATCGCCGTGTCAGGGTTTAAACAGGGTCAAATGGGTGGCTTTAGGAGAAAAGACAGGATCTGACATACAATCTCTGTGAAAAGTCTGGCGCATTTACAAACTGGGTTCGGGCCTTTGATGGCTATGTTTGTTTGTAATCAGGTTTACAGTTAGCATTTTAACTTTGCTGGGGATCAAAGAGGCCATAACTCCTCTTTGTTACAGTTGTGTTGTCATTTGGTTTGTGTTATATCCCGCTGTCTCACACTGATGCCCAACCATGGAGCAGAGCTTCACCTCACAGGCAAGTGACAAGCTATAACGGTAAACTACAGAAAGAAAAATCACATTGACACAGATAAGTAACTCATGTGATTGGTAAAAACACAGGCAGGGAAGCTCGAACACACAATGGATTTAAAGCAGGACAATAGAAATCATGCTTCCAGAAAGGAAGCTGTACCAATAGAGGGGCTTTCAAGAGAAACTTGCATGGTATGTAGAAGCTGATGTCTGAGCTTAATAGAAACCAGCAGAATTTCTCACTCAGAACAATCAACCTGGGACAGTTAATTCATATAAATACGGTGACAAAATGTTTTAAAAGGTAGTTTTAACATATTTTAGGGAACTAGGCTTCTTTACACAAAAACAACAGGGTTTTCAACAATAAGGAGAATATTTAGGCCAACATGTAGGCTATGATCTATGCATGTAGAATTTACCATTGGAATGACATTTCATTCAAGGTCAAAAGGCAGAAATTTCCTACAAAAAGGTGGAAGTTTAAAGAGTGAAACGTGCATTTTACCAAGAGCATCTAACCAAAACGGAGGAAAGAACCTGCCTGTGTGGGTCAGTAACTCCAGTATCCAGTAGTTGCAGGGAGCAGTCAGTATGCTATAACTCTTAATTACTTTAATTGCCTCAAAGTAGACATTTCACCCGACAGAAGGGATGCAAGACAAAATGAGCGATGGGAAACTGCTTGACTGGAAAGACCATGTCAAAGCTAAATATTTTTCCCTTGTTATAGCGTGTCAATTGGTCAGTGGAAAATTGCTTCCAAGTAAAACCAACAGCATGTATCAGGATACCGGAAAATTACCAGGAGAGGTTCTCCTACTGTAAGTGATTAAAAAAAAAAAAAAAACTGATTTAAAATATCCTGGAAAGCTTCCAAACTTAACGCAATTATGTAGTATTCCAGCTAAGAATTTAAACCTTAGACATACATCAAAAAGTAAACCCCAACTTTGCATCTACGTAGTATAATAAATCTATTTTCCGTCTTTTGTCACGTCACATACCCAAGATCCATAATTCGTGTTGTTTTTTTCTCTTTTCATTTACGTCGTGATGGGTTACATGAAACCAGACCCTGCATCTTTTTAGAGATATGAGCATAGACGTCTAAAGATACAGCTGGCATGTCCGGACCCTTCGTGACTCCACATTACTCTTACAAAATAGTAACTACATTAATATTAATAATAATAATAATAATAATAATAATAATAATAAGTTTACCTGCTGCTGTAACTGTCGGGGTCAACATAATTAGAAGACGTTCGCAGATCTCATTTCATTCGACATACTTAAACATCGCCTGAAAGTGACTTTCAGTAGTCAATTACATTATTTTGGTTTCTTACTGGAGCCGCTTTGGTGTGTGAGAGATGGACCTGTCTAGATACGCAAAAACTTTTTAATCTTACCCAACTGCTTTGCCTTCTATTTAACAATGACCATACTGGTAAAGAGACAGATAACTTCCAAAAAAAAAAATGCATCGCCAGTGCATTGGATATTATGATTACTGCTAACTGCTTTAGCTAACCAGTACTAGTTAAAGTGAAGGAGTAGCCTAGTTTCCTGAAGCCGAAGCCGTGTCGGCACCGGGATCGACGGAGACCCACATCACCAGTTTGGAAGTACTCACCAGCTCATTTTGTCGGAGCTTTTAAGAAAAGACTTTCCACGAGAAACCCTTACTTTTCCTCCTTAATAGCTCATACTAGTTAGCTAAATAAACATACATCGAAAGGGCTTCCGGGAAGTGGAAGAGTGACTCTTCATCACGGGGTCACGGGTTAGAGCGTTTGCGACTACGGCAAGCGAGCAGGCTACGCAGCGACTCCGCTGAAAGCGCGTCGAGAAATGCGCAAAGCTCTGACTTCTCAGCCAACTCAACTTTCAAACTTACAAGCTGAGGTGTTCCTTTAAGCTAAAATCCATTATTTTAAAGTTTAAGCTATAATATTTTTCAATTTTAAAGTTTACACAAATTGACATATATATATAAATATACTGTATGTCAGTATAACAACTCAGGTTATTAAAAAGCACTTTATGACATGCACTTGTTTTTAGAACCTATTTATTGTAAATATTAATGATGAATGATGTATGATGTCACCACTGTTTCCGTTCATACGGCGGGGATCTCAGGAAGCTACGTATCAGTTGGTTTTCATTTCAACCCTCCCCTTCGTCTAATTAGTCCAATTATCATTTAATCACATGTTGTAATGCTGGGGCCAGAGGGCTGAAATTGGCAGAGGTTACTAATCACTTGAATGAAGGCCATTAAATATCAAATTGATCATGCAATATGACTAATTAAGGGAGGACTACTAGCAATAAGCTGTATACACATTGGTCTCCACGGATATGTCCCAGTTTGACACCCGGGCCATTAAGAATTACACAGACAGCATATGTTATTTGCAGTGATTTTTATATCAAAGTTTGCACTGGGGGCATGGCTGTATGGGATTCCCCCAAGTATTCTGGTTTTCTTTAAAAATCCAGATACAAAAAACAGTAGAGAGGTGATGACTCAAAATTACCCATTCCAAGAACATGTGTCTGAAAGTGTGCCATATTATGGATTGGCACTATATTTCCCAGAAAGCTCTACTGAACAGTGCTGTCTTAAATGGATAAAAAGTCACTGACAAAGAAAGGAAAGAAAATCTTATTGGTAAATAATGTGCCTATGGCACAGAACACTTTACTCTAAAGACTCACAGACTCTTACAGGCTGCCGTGATTAGTGTTTTGTAATTAAATAGCTTTATTATAATAAAATATAACCAATATTCCAGACATTTAAATAATTTATACTAATGTTCATGTTTTTTTCAAGCTATGTATATTGAAAAGATGTATGTCACTTGACAACAGATGAATCACACAGAAATCGATTGTCAAAAACACAACGTATTTACTCGTATTTGTCTTCTCTGATCACAGTGCAAAGGGTACACAAATACAATTTTCCTCTTTTTTCAAATGCTTTATGCATTAATAACAAATCTTTTGCATTACAACAAACTAAAGAGCTGAGTAAACATTAGGGTAAATAATTCACCCATCCACAAAATAATTATAGTGATAGTAATAAATTTCATTACAATATTCAAAGCTAACAGGATGTATAGGAACACAATGTACCTTAGTATAAGGTACTATGAATAAAACGATGAAATAAAAATTTCCACAAAATATATAACAAGTATTTTTAAACTAAAGCAAATACAACTAACCCTTTATAACTTTGCCAGTAGACCAGGAAAAGGTCTTTTGTAGAGAAGTCTATTCCTCTTTCTTCATAAAAATATTTTCCTTTTCATCACCATGCAAATTTAGAGTTTAGTGCAACCTTTTGGTCCCAATGGTTGACACTGATTAAATTAAGAACCTTTCTTCGTGTAGCGACATGCAAAGAGGAAGATATTATTAGGCAATGCCAGAAGAAAAAAATGAACTCTAACCTTAAAAATCCAGATTAGGTAAAGAAAATATACAGCTCAGTATTGCATGGAGCCAAACACTGAGTAAAGAACCTTTGAGCTGTGGGGGGGTGGGGGGTTTGTCAGCCTTGGCCAACTCACAGATTTCAATGAAGTCATGAAGTAACTGATATGCTACATACTTATTAGACCCTCTACCAATGTGGCTCCCGTTCTTATGAGTCAAGTGTAGTGCATGACTTTCATAAATTTACTTGGGCTAATACCGGCACACTAGATTTTGTCTGTAAGCGTGGAAATTTTGCTTTCAGGCTTCAGTTGCACAGTACAAAGATAAATCTAGTAAATACAGGCATCAACGCAAGAGCAGCCAAAGTTAAAGCTGGGTCGTTAACATCTATAGCTGGGCGCTTTGGAGTACGTAATTCCCGGTCTCTCAAAGCACACAAACTAGAGCAACACTGGATTCTGCTAGGGTTAGCAGCATTTCCCAGAATGAGCAGTGATCAATCAGACTGAGAGATACATTAAACTACAGGTGAAAGGTACCTGTCTGGGGATGGTGGTATTGTTCTCTGTATCTTTTACAGTTATTTTCCACACACCTCTCTGCAAATATAAATATACACACACAGCTTGCTTAGTGTAACAACACTTACTAAATGGCATCAGTATTGAATAGTATAGTGTGTGGTCCTGTTGCTGTTGTTGTTTAAAAGCCCTCAGTTTTAACACGTGCATATTTGAATTATTCTGAAATCCAACTTATTTTAATAATAAGAGTTGACTAGGTGACATTTTCTATAAATTTAAACCTAAAGTCAAAATCGTGAAGTCAAACTAAAAACCCACACACCAATAATTTAGAATGTCTTAAGCACAATGTTAGAAATGTATCCATCCATCCATCCATCCATCCATCCATCCATCCATCCATCCATCCATCCATCCATCCATCTTCTAACCACTCATCCTGGTCAAGGTTGTGGAGAAGCCTGGAATCTAGCTGGGGTATATGCTGCATGGGTAAACATCATTTTTTTTCTTCCACTGGTGACTTTTGGCCTGTTACAATTTTGGACAGATGGTGTTAAGACACTATAAAATTGATTTTGCTGTCATTCATTCATCAAAACACTTATTCTAATTATCATTATTTTAATTTCTAGTTAATTACAAATAACGAGGACTCATGAAGAGGCAGTGGAGTTTCTATTAATCTGCATGTTCACAACACAGATGATACTGAGATATTTTTCACTTTCTGACACTTGACCTATTGATCGACTTATTGATCATAAAATGAGCAAACTTTTCTATTTTATGTTAATGTGCAAGTCTGGTGGTGTCTAGAAATAATATTTTATACAAATAACATTATGATGTACAGAATGTAGTTTATGCATTGTATGCACTAATAAACATATAATACAATTACAATATAAGTAAAATCGGTATCTAGTTCAGACCAATGGCTCATATTTCTTTTCCTTCAATTTCTCATTAGCTGAGTTTTTGAAAAACAGCAGGCTTCATTTTACATTTACCTGCTGTACGTGTGTATGTCTGAAATATAAAGAGTGGTCTCCTCACTTGGAGATAGCTCCTTTCCATCTGTAATTACATGGCAGGTGTTTTGGCTGCCAGATGGAAATATTTTGGCATTTTCTTTCTCTGGGCGCAGTTTCCACCCTTTTCACAAGGCTAGCTAAACACAGTTTTCCTTCAACAGTGAGCCACATAGCATTCTATAAATCAGAACGGGAGCCCTCGTGAGCAAGCAGCAAATCCACTGGGCGAGTTATACGATCTGTGAGAACTAGCCTTTCTATTTATACTGGTACTCCCTGGCCTCCAATTCTGAACCTTTTTGGCTGAGTGAGAAAGTAAGAAGAAAAAAAAAAAAGCCAGCAGCTATTTTTGAAAGCTCAACTAAAATGTGGCATATTCCACACCATAAGCATGGCTGAAATAAAGACATCACTCCCAACCGTAACCGCCTGAAACGGCATCTCATATCTGGAGTGATAATAGTCAACACCAAATCTGTAGAGACAGTGAAAGGATACTGGTATGGATTATTTTCTTGCCCTTTGCACTCAAGAACCAGACCTGTCTCAGTTGTTTAGAAGTTAATTTCTTACATCCCTGAGTCAGAAGTCAGCCTTGACAGAGATTTGAGCTAATAAATTATGTTTTGATTATGGTTCCACACCAATTTGAAAGAAGCATAGTTGTTGAGAGATTTTTAAACCAGCGCTTGCCTCAAGCCAAATTACAGTGTAGAATAGATGACTTTCACATAAACACAAGCATTTACCGTAGTTATTGCTCAGCTTTATAAAAAATAATATTACGTTTGACTTGGCGATATTTGTCTTCTCAAAATTTGGTAGCATACTCTGTGTTTCATTTTAGCATATTGAAGAAATCTGCATTCAGATGCACATTTTCTTTACAATGGTGATTTCTTTTTCTTTTTTATCAAGAACGTTTATAATCAAAACTACAAAAAAGAGCGATAATACGAAGTGGACTGGGTCGTTTCACTTTACTATTCATACGCGGATCCATGAAATAAATATTGACACAGAAGAGACAAATGAATGGTTCTTCATGATGACAAAGAGGCTGGTTTGTATAACCGATGGAAAAATGTGTTAACTTGTTGAGTAGAACGCATTAGAAAATGGACGGAATTATTCATCCATTTAAATAAGCAGAGATAAGACTTTCTGGAGCCATCGGGCCTCAGTTAATTGGAGACAAGATGGAACTTTGCCAGGAAACTCTACGATGTAAACCGGTTCGTGCTAGAAAGGAAGAATCTGCTGGGACGCGCGTTTGATTGTGTGCTGTGCCCTTGCTTTACAAAGGTTGTTTCCAGTACCCCTAGTTCCTGCAGGGTTTCTGTGTTTGTATGCATGCTTGAAAGCCACTTTATCTGGTGAAATGTTATTTTTATCTATATCCTTACAGCTGTACACATAAGCCAATCATCTATCGCTTAATAGACTGAAATACCATAAAGAATAATGAATGTACACATGGCAATTCGTATTTTTATATAAATGATTGTGAATCTGATGAATAGACGTCATAATAAACGAAAGCGCTTTCAAAGTTTGCTTTTCAGTTAAAAGCGAGCTAACTGATTTCAGTGGTATGGATAGTTTGTGATGCGAAAGGATGCTGACAGACGTTTGGATAAGCGTCCCATGCGTTTTGGTGGACTTGGCAAGTATTGGCCACGTGACACCTCGCGGGGAACTTGTACGTAAAAGGCGGTAATGAGCATCTCTTTCACACATTCACAGCACGAGGTCGGGACACAACAGAAACTATGGATGACCAACATGCTTCGACCCAGAGACGACACAATAAACAGCCAGATTTCTGAGAGATGGAGTATTGAGAACAGCCTTGTGAACATGGCTTCATTAATTGGGCAGGATCATTTTGCAGCTGTTCTCTTGGAGTATATATGTGTCTTTATTTACCCGCGTGTGTGTGTGTGTGTGTCTGTGTGTGTCTGCGCGTATTACATATAATAATATATCGGGAGAATATCAGCCATTGGGACGTTCTTACGGTGTTCTGCGAATTGGGTGTATTTTGCCATGCAGTCATTGGCAGCAGTCACGTTTTTAGAATGCCTCTCTTGTCATGGGTGTTTTCATGGTACAGATATACGGGGTGTATGTACCGTGCCAAAGGACCGGAGGTGCCCTCACAAACAGAACCGCCAACAAAGACATCTCTAAAGTTAAAAATGTGGCCCGCCCACGCTGCTTGAACCTGTCCATAAGTAAGCCATATGTACATCAATTTCCATAATTCTTCACAGAATAGATACTCGCTATAACCCCGTTCCGGCGCGGTGGAGGCTCCATTTCAAATACATGCAATTGAAGTACACCAAAAAGTCAAATATTTCTTTTGTTTATTCATTTTATGAACACTTCATCCAGAGTACCTTCAGTTGGCTTCGCTTGTTTTTTTTTATTATTTTTTTTTTATTTTGTTTTCTCTTTTCGTATTTACATTTTGCAGAACATCTGACGCCTTAAAAATAAAAGGAAACGCACCAGGTTTGACACCCCGTCTCAATGCTCCTCGCTCGGACTCGGACGCAGCTGTGCTGTATGCCTGGCCGTATATTCGGGAGCCAGGTCTTAGACCACTGTGCAAACACAGTCATTACCATAGAACATTCTGTGCTCTATTTACAAATATTTTGCTTTGTCATAAAAGCATTTTAAGAAATCAATTATATAAACATTCAGTTTGTTGTGTTTGTATAATTATATACATACATATGCATTTGTATATATATATTCACACACCCACAACGTTTAACACTGAAGACAACCATTTTACATTCTGGGTATAAAAGTTGTAGTAATATATCTGTATTTCTGTCTATACAAAATTCCCAATCCCTCATGATGGGTGTTAAAATTCCTCCCATGAACTGTAACCGTGGAAATGCTTTGTGAAACCAGCACCGTTTCACTTGTTTCAGTCTTTAATAGCTTGGAGTTGTATGGAAAATATCTGAGCTGTTTTCTTCGGAACGAGGTCTCAGTAGGCAGGCATGTAGCTGGCAGGCTTGTCTCAACAGTAATGCATATGAAGGCTTTAAAATTCAGCTCTCCCCGTGTCCAGAAACATCGCTAGTTCGCAATACAGTGGTAGACGATCTAGTTTCAATGTAATCGCAGTCTCTTTACGAAATGTTGGTTAGGGAAGCCTTTCTGTCTTAAACTGTCTATGTAGAAGTATTACTGACGCTATACGGTACGCGCAGACCGAGCCAAGAAGGAAAATACGCAATGCGAAACCATAACGCAGAAAACATAACACACAAACAATATTTTTACTTGTAGGACGATGACTCAAACACCACAATATTACTGTGTCACTGATTTTTTTCTGTTCTCCTCGTGTTGAACGTGCCCACTGTTACATTTGCACCCAGCTGTTTCGGGAACATTTACTCTGGATCTCTGATGTATGAGAATTTGGCCACACGGACGTAAGGCGACAGAGCGCCTTCTGTGTCTTAACACGTGACGACTCACAGTGAGGTACAACAGACTTTCTTTGTCTTCTGTGAAAATGCAAGATTCTTAGTGACGTGCATAAGATGATAATTCGATGAATAGCCTAGCCTTAATGTATTAAATAACACTGAACAGAGGTGGCACTGCTGTACGAACAGTGGCTGTACGCGAGGTCTCTGACTCCAGAGTGAGGCATGTTCAGATATTAATGCCTACCGGTTGAAAAAAAAAATTAGTTGATTTATGTAGAAGGCAATACAGATCGGTCACATTCACCTCTCAATCGCGATTCTCTACCACCGGAATTTTAGTCATTCCCAGGCATAATTTGGAAAAAATATTGGCTATATTATAACGTTCCGTATTTAGCACATTCTGTTATGAAACGGGTGTATTAAAAATCTTGCAATTTGAACAGAGAGACAGGCCACTTCAAGTTTAATCGCCAATGTATGATAAACCGTACGCATTCTACTTTAAAACTGAAAACTGAACTGCATTCAGACAAGAAAAAAAAACAAAACAGCCCTGGCCTACAAAGTACAGCTCACCTTGTATTGTCAATAATTTTGTTTGTTTGTTTGCTTTTAAGCAGAATCACACAATCTGCCTATTATGCCAAAACTGGCCGTCCTGGCTTCCAGCCCTCCCCACTCCAGATTCTTTGTGGGTTTTCTGGAGACATTAAATGAAAGCTGCCGAAATCAGACGGGACGGCGCGCAGCTCCGACGAGTTCCGCAAAAGCAGCGCATGGCCACGGGGGCGTGTCACCTCCGCCCACCCCCCCCCCCCCTTCCCCCCCCCCCCCCCCCCCCCCCCCCCCCCC
>JAACJT020000034.1:8975804-9002263 GCA_009936485.2 Gymnarchus niloticus
GCCCACACCCACCCTCGTTCCCCCCTCCCACCCCCACCCCGTAGTCCTCCACTGGCTCTACGGTCGGACGGAGACAGGGAACCGGACCCTCGGGTTTCCCTGCCCTGCGTGGGACGACTCCCGTCGACCTCTCGCTGTTGTGAAAACAGGAGTCCATCTTAACGTGGAAAGGACAGATCATCTGGAAAGTGAAAGGCAGAGGAAGAAAGAGAGAGAGTCCCGGATCTGTCCAGGTGTAAAAGCGGTTTCTGGTCCGGTCTTAGGAGATGGCTTGCCCCTAGGCGCAGGTCGTGACAGTCATGATGTTCCCCGTAGCCCCCCCCGCACTACCACAGGAGCTGGGGGGGGAACTGTGACTCCCTGGGGCTCCACTCGCCTTGTCTGACAACTTCTTGTCCTTCTGCTTGAGGTGCACCTTGGCATGCCGCTTGCGCTCATCGCTGCGGGCGAACTTGCGGCCGCAGAACTCGCAGGAGAAGGGCTTCTCGCCCGTGTGTGTGCGGATGTGCGTGGTCAGGTGGTCGCTGCGGCTGAAGGAGCGCATGCAGATGCGACACTGGAAGGGCTTGTGGCCTGTATGGATGCGCAGGTGGCGTGTCAGCTCGTCCGAGCGGGAGAAGCGCCTGTCACAGTTCTCCGCTGGACACGCATGCGGCCGCTCATGCACCGGTGTCTTGCTGGGCCGGTTCGGGTACTTCCGTGGCCGGATGGGTTTGAGTGTAAGAGTCTGGGCAGACTGGTGGTGTTGGGGAGCGTGCTGCTGGCTGCCTATAAAGCTGGGGTGGATCTGCTGCTTGTCCTTGAAGGCCCGGATGGTTTCCAGAGGAGTAATAGGTGGAGGGTTGAGGCGGATGGGGTCCATTGTTTGGAAAGGCTTGTGCTCCATCACACCCACCTCCCCCTGGTGGTGGAACAGGTTGTAATCAGGAATCATGGAGAAAAGGCTGCTGTCCATGGATGGCTTAGCTGTGGTGTGGTAGTCAGTGCCTGGGTACGGTAAAGGGGTCGTGGTGGCGACTGGGCTGTGATGGAAGGAAACCTGTTCTTGGTACATGTCACTGCAGGTGGAATAAGCAGGCAGAGGGGCCCCATAAACTTGGTCCAGGTCCGAGGACTGGGCACCCACGCTCCCAGAGGACGCGGAGGTCTGGGTGGTGATTGTGCCCGGCGATGGCGACACACCCAGGATGCCCGCGCTCACCAGGCTGATGATGTTATTGTCCGAGCACCACCCGGATCCCCCGATACTGCCCGATGGGGGCGTGTCGAAGGCAAACTTGCCCAGATAGGTCACTGTTTGTCCGCTGCGGTTGGACTGGAAGCTGGAACTATACTGTAGCTCTGCTGTGCCCTTCTCGTTGCCCATGCCCATATCCATGATATTATCTGGAATGCGAGAAGGAACACAAGAACAAACTGTCAACAGGCTCACTTATCTCCAGCACTGGTGACCTCCTATAAATCAAGCACAACACGCAAACAAACAATCAAACAAGCAAAGAGAAGACAACATGACTGAACAAATAGCTAAGCCACATAAATTTCAGAACTTTAAATGAACAAGTGGCAAATACAAAAGGCAATGAAACTCATTCCATGTTACCCAAGCACAGAGCTCTAGAACAGACAAGATTTCAAACAAGTCAAACCTTTTTATATTAAATAAAACTTTGATTTTATCTGCCACAGTACGATCACTCACAGACCTGCTAGTGTATCGCTGGATTCTGGAATCAAGACACTGCTGGTCCCTCAGCAAAAAGTTTCCTCACTCGGATCCCGCAGTGGCACATAAATCAAGACCTAAACACCCCCTACGATCCTGTCACCATGCTGCTATCGAGAGGACGGCCACATTTTTCTGCGAGCCAAAATTCTTTCATGGTGGGTGCTGATCTAACTTCACTGCCATCACTTTAAATGACCCATATCACTCCTGTGGTTGGGTTCTAACTGTGCTATGATCAGTGCCACCATTCAGTACCCGACGGGTCCTCGGCAGTAATCAGGGCTTGGGTACTCATCTATATGGGTAGGTGTATCAGGGCAAGGGCACTTTTAAAATAAATTAAAACCGTTTTCCACAACACTGCAGCTGCAGGAATCAATGCTCGACAGAATACCACTGCTTACAGTGGGATGAAGGTCTGTCTGGAATTTGTGAGACATATGTGACCTTTACTGCATATGTATATATTTCACTGAGGTTTAAAACATAATTCTTGATATTTTGTTGTGTGGGGGGGTGGATTTCTGCTGTAAGTGTGAAAATGCACAGGACATAAAACTCTTCGGGGTGTAAGTAGCCATGAGTATTTTGTAAATGCAAGTACAATTCGTCTAGCAGTACTGGTTGATGTCTCTTTAGCATGTCAGATTCTTCAGGATATTCACACCTCTGCAGATATCGGCTTTTACATAGCAGTGAAATTTTACTTTGGCAGTGCTTAAACATCCATTCACAGTAATTACTATCCATTTACCAAAACTTGGCTTAGTGGAAAACACAATGAAACAAACAAAACCACAATTGCATACAGTCTACAGTACTTATCCAACACATGGTATTTGAAAAAACCTTGAGATTTTAGGAATTTGCTGTGTTTATTGTGTTGCTGGCTCCTTTAGTTGTAATATAGAAATACTAATAAACAGCTTAACATGTAGTATATTTCAGCAACTCAAAACAAAGTTATAAAACATTTTTGGTTAGAGTCAAAAATGCACTGATTTTAAATTTACTCCCTTGTAACTCCTGTCAACCAACTCTGTGGAGTAATCAGTATTATATATAAAATGTTTGCCTAATGTATATTCCACGTATAGCATAAATTGCTCACCAGATTCAATTTCAGGTACTTAATAACATGAGCCCTATTTACCTAGACTTTAAGGTTATAACTTGAAAGGTTTAATGCTACAAAATAAACCTTGCCACATGAAACAATCAAACGGTATTTGAATGAGCTCTCGGTTTTACTGTAACGGAATGTTAAAATTATTGGTTCAGATCAAATAGTAGATTTCAGAATTATGCTGAAGAGAAGCAAAGCAGAACGAACTACAGGTAAAGAATGCATTTGAGGAACACTGCGTGCGTTTGTGGCGCAGAGTTACTAAATGGCTTTTCAACGGGGACGACACGCACATGGGGGCTTTTTTTCACATGAATTCCTTACATCAAAGCATGCTAGTCTCAGAGAAAATAAATTACTTAAAATGACACAAAGCTTCAAAACAACAAAGCAAGGGTTTGTCATGGCAGTGTAAGCGGAGTCTACTTAAATGACTTATGGCAAAATATCTACAATCTCCATCTTAAATTAAAATCAAGTATCAAGCAATTCCGATAAAAAATTATTCATTTCTACGTAAAATTAATTCACTCGGGCGGATTTCACAGATTGCCATTCTTTTCCTTCGGATTCGCGGGGTATTCCGTGCCTTTAAACACTGCAAAATCGACTAATGCCATGAATTAAAACTGCTAGAACATTTGTAGTTTATCTAAAACTACAAAATACTCTATCATTGTTCCTGCACACTTGATTTTTTAAACTTGTAAGTAATGCTAAGGACAGTTAGCGAATTCACGATTAGCCCACGGTAAACACTCGACGATTCGCTAACACCCCGAAGTGCACAGTGAATTAAACGACATCTGATTGTCACTTCTTAGCATCACAATTGTATTATCTGAAATCAATTTACAATTGAAACATTATTTTAATCGGAAATGCAGCCAGCAATCATGCTGCGAGCACGTTGTGTTTTTTGTTAAATTACTAGTCCCCCGAATATATTATTTCTTATTTGTTCTTTGCATCAACTTGTCATTTAATTGTCAATGTATTTATCGCTTTTATGAGGTTATTTATTAAGTCATTTTCTTATTCACTCTCACCTCATTTTCACAGTCTTTATCCTAGTTTTGTTAAAAGAGCCGTTATAAAAAAAAAAAATTATTTATTATACTTGTATCATTTGACTAATGTCTCGTTTCTTAAATAGCAGTGAACTTTTTCATCTAAATAATCTGAAATGGGACTTAATCATTAACCTAAACCTTGAATTAATGTGCAGAAGTAATAGCAACGAACTGACGCATTTAAAATAAAATATCACCTTAAAGTGTAAAGGCGTCGCTTGCTACAAAATGAAGAACCTGTCATGAGAACACACGGCAAGGATGCCGGCTACTACTTTCTTTAAGAACAAGGAACAACTGACCTTTGAAGAAATGTCGTGCAAGTCATTTCCATCGCTTCAGTAAAACTGCTGAGAACTATAAGGTGAACACTACTGTACGCCAGAAATGTATATATTTCTTCAAAAAGGCTACGTAGTTTTATACATAATGTGATTATAGCATCGTTGAAGTTGTAGGTGTTTAAATAGTGCCTCAGAAGTTTGAAACGGACTTGCCCGCCCGCGCTGTTGCGCTGAACGCCCACTAAAGAACAACAGGAAGGAAAAGGTATCGGAAAAGACTAAACTGCCGAACATTTGGATTATGGCGCACCAACAATATACGCACAAAAACAGGGGAGTATTAAACCAAGCTCAGATTTTACGCACTTATTCACAAGTATAACACGGACAAAATTTCCCTAAAAGTTGTGCGCGGTGTGTGGCGTGATGTACTCCGCTGTTACACGCCATTCGCTTGTGTGTGAGATATACCGACGATATTTAACACGAAAATGACTGAGTTTAGTCACTTGTTCAAGTTACTTATATTAAATGCATTATTATTATTGCGAACATGCATACCTACACACCCACCAGTGAAGGCGCAGACATACTGTGTCATCCACTGAAAAGGGATGACATTAAATCAAACGGGGAAGAATAGTACTTCTGTAATAATAATTATTATTTCAAAATAGCTCATTTTATTTTTCGCACTAACCAGAGAGAATGATGCATATTGTACAAGTGAATGCGCGCTGCAGCCGGACTTAAACTGTAAAAATAATAATAATAAAAATTTTAAAAGGCTAGAAAACTTGAACGACAAAGATGAATGAAAATGACAGCAGTGATATCCCAGTGGGGAGGTTAGATCCTTTGTAAATAACTGCATGGCGTGGTTATTCAAATAACAGCATTTCTATTGTGCTGTTCCGGCAGCCGTGACATATCCATAAAACAAAACCCGCCGCGATTGTAAACTGTGCAGCATCGATAGTCGCATTATGAAAGCAAAAGTAAAACCGGGATGTATGACAATGGTTTGAAAAATAAATTAAGTCTAAACGCATCGCACCGTGGAGCGCACACAGGTGTCGGAGGCTCAGAATGCTCTCCCTGGCCGTCAAGACAACTGTTGCCTCGCCTGAGCTTCAGAGCTGAAGCGAGGACGCCGTAGTCATCGGCACGTCGTACGACGAGCCCCTAACAATAAACGTATCGCACTAACATATCTCACTCTTACCTGTATTCATCTGCGAATAGTGAGAAATAGAATCCGTGCTGGTAAAAATGTTCATAGACGTCGGAATGTCCTCTTCAGGGTAAAGGCTGTCAGGAATCGTATTTATTAAACTGCTCATGGTAAGAGGGAGCTTGTCCGCTAATTTCCCTGTCATAGCAGTTATTCAGTCTGTCATAAAAGGGAACGCGTATGTATCCGCACAGATACACCAGATGTGTTCTTCCGAAAGACAGCACAATGGATCGCGATCTGGAAGAGTAATGGTGAAGAAAGAAAAAAAAAAAAATCCAGGTGATGTTATATCCAACAGAAGTTCTTAACAAAGGTACCGCTGATTTCCCTTTGTTGCTGACGAATGTATTATGCTGGATAGTTGTTTAAAAGTATATTCTGCTAACAATACATTCGTTTGCTTGACGTTGCTTTAAAAGTCTTTTAATCAATGGAACCGTGGTGTTGGTTGAACAAGTGCAGCGCAGCTCGGTGTATTGCTCAGACAGGGAACTCCAACGCTTGCTGGTATTAAATAGTGGGACGGAACAACGAAGTGACGTAGATGACCATTTAAGGATATACAAAGCTAGACAGTCCGGCTCACGTCACCAATGGAAGCACCTCATAGTGGAACATTAGAATCTGTAGCAGGAAGGCGAGCTGCTTGGGGGAGCGGAGGATCTGCTGCAGCGATCTCTCCAGTGATCTATTATTTTCTTTATCGCAGTAGTGATTTGAACACATCTTCAGAACTGATCCAATATATTCCGGTTTAAACGCAGATACATCCCGCCTGTTTCCGAAATGGAAAAATGTCCGTAATTCCACGCACTGAACCTCACGAGTGATTTTATTTTGATTCAGATTAAACGCGCTTCAAATGGTATCAAAAGCCAGCTTGAGCAATACGATATAATACTCTGTCTTGAGCAGCACGATGGACCTTGTAAAGCCGTTATTAGTTTTACCTGTGTACATGGGAGTTTTGCAGTACCCAAGGGTTGATATTTGCAATCTAGATTGCCGACAGTGAATAGCGCTGGGAACAAAACTAAAGACGGTAATAATGATGTGCGTTTCATTTTAAAAGCATACGACAGGGCACAAGCTATAATCTGAAAACGGAGCAAAATTAAACTAGTGAACATCTTTAAGCTGCAGTTATCAAACACGCGGGTGATGGCCTCGTGATCCCAGTTATCAGTCTACTAATTATCTCGCTTTTTAATAATTAATAATTTGGAATACCTCTAATTTCTGGAGCATGCGTGTAGCAGACGTGGGTAGGCCTATACTTTTATTTAACGTATGGGGTAACCTTATGTTAAAGAATGTCAGAATTTTGCGTTGTTGTTTATAAGTAAACGCACATCAGCAGCCTTCCACCGCAGAGCGTCTCAAACTACGAGCTCCGGCGGTGGCAAAATCTGACGGTGACATGGGATGACACCCGCGTCCCGGCTCGGTGTAGCCCAGAGCGACGCGCTCCTGCGGCGCTCCTGCCCGCCAAGCTGTCAACTTTCACTCACGCCAGCCTTGTGGGAAGCCTGGAGTGTTGATTTTTAGATGACCTCAGTGGGATGAATAGAGTGATTACGGAGAACCTGGCAGCGCCGCCGCTGTGCTTGGTAACCTATTTAAAACCAATTACTCACGTTTGCCGCAAACGCATCCAGATAGCGAGGGCTAGAGAGAAGTGAGGCTGATGGGAACCCCTCAAGGGATTCTGCGGAAAGCGGCATGGGTGATACTGTACGTGGATGGGTGGAATGAGAATGAGAAGGGCTCCCACTTTGCTTGATCGGTCACGGGTGGGGGTAAATTACTACATCTCCAGACCCAGGCAGCAGTGGTTAAAAAAAAAATAAAAAAATCCACGTAAGTAGAACTTATTGATTCGCAAAAAAAAAAAAAACAAAAAAAAAAACACTAATAATAATTCGCATCGTCTCCTTTTTAACACCTCCTTACAGTTAGGCCCGGTGACAGGACGCAATAGTGGAAAATGGAAAAACAGTTTTCGCCTTTCGGCGGGTTCCTCTTACGGTTATCTGTAAAGACGTAGAGGCGTGACTGGCAAAACAGCGTGTTTACAAGCCAGTCGACTTGCTAGGTTCTGTTTATAAACTGGATACATTTAAAAAATCAGATGTAGCACACTGAACGACAGAGACGCCAATGAGGAAACTTAATCGCTTGTAAATATTGCAGGCTTCTCTGCAGATTAGCAGAGCCCGGGCTGCGCGGCAGCGCCAGACTCGCGGCTGAAGTGGAAACTCCAAATAAGGCACGAATCCGGCCCCGCCCCTTACTGTCTCTATTTGGTTAGAAAAGTTCCGGTTAAGCAAACAGCGAAGTGGAAAAGAGATCGGAACCCGCGGCCATTAAAGGAACCGCAGAGGGCGAGACGTCATGGGTCGTATTTCACCAATTTAGAAACCAGAAAGAGAAAATATCTTATCTGTTTCTTTTAAAAATAATACATTCACAAGGGAAGCGACGTCCCTTGTTTGTAGTTATTGACTTTGCGGTTATTGCTGACTTTAATAAAGCGTTAGGGGAAGTCCACCCAAGCTTGTAATTGGAGACAATTTACATTTTTACTATACATGCGTGACGATCGCAATACTGTCAGTATTCTTGATAATAATCCCGATAGTAATAGCACAGGCGACATTACTAGTACAACATTATAACAGTTAAAAAAAAGAAACCATCCTTCGCTATATGACTTAACACAATGTTAAACTTTACGTTTGCTAAAACATATCGGTTCTATCATGAACTGATATCCAACTCTGTCTCCAAGTACATAGGATACCCTGGGCAGTTTTTTTTTAGGCTTGGCACGAAAGTCAGACTGATAGTGTCACACTTTCCCACAATGTGACAGCCAGTACTCAGTATTACAGGGAAATTCTGTCAATTAAAAATATACGTATCTTTGTTCTTATATATACTAGACTATAATTTATTATCTTCGCAAAGCAATAAAATGTATAAAGATGAGTTGAAAAAAATATCTGTCTGGATAAGTACTCGTGTTTTCAAAGCAAAATATTGTCATTTAACAAAGCAAAATATATGTTTAAAATTCAGACTTCACAACTGACAGATTTAAAAATTCTTTTTTGCAAGAATCGAGGTTTGACTTCACCCAACTTTGCTGAATGTTCATCAAGAACATGCCAGGGGTGAAAAGTGAAGTTGAATCCTTGTGATTTGACAGGGGTTTGTCTAGAAATATGACTAGCAGGACCCTGTCTCCATCCATTATCCCCTAAACTGAGTCGAGGACACAGGTGCAGGTGAGTGCAGAGCACAGGAAGCTGGAGGTAGGAGGTAAATATACATCCAGTCCTGTATGGACCTGAACTGCAATAAGGGACCAATTCAGTGCAATTTGAAAGCCTTCTCTTTGTCACAGCATGGTTCAGCTCCGACTGGCATGATCTGGATAGTAGCCTGTGGCATTACCTGAAGGCCTCACTGCTTACAAAATTCTGTATCCCTGATAATTTTCCTTTGGTTTTTTTACGCATTTTTTTTTTTTTTTTTTTTGGAAAATTAAATACTGTAGAATTTCAGAACTATGTAGCTTAGGGAGAGGTAATGTGATGGTTTTACGTTTTAGCACATTGATTTTTCTGTTTCTGAACAGGCGATTCAGAACCAGTGGGAAAACGTGGAGAATGAGACTTGCATATTGGGCTCCTCCAGACTGATGACTGGCACCTCACTAACAGAGTGTGCGGGACGCCCCATGTGGATGAGGCCCTGGGTCAGGGCGAGGGCTTTGTTATGCAGGGATTCCCTGAAGCCTTAGATGACCTGCAGTGAAGATCAGTCCTTCGTTTGCCATTGAAGACAGGGTATTTACCTTCAGTAAGACTAAAGACTCCACTAGGAGTAATATCCCATATTTTAATTAAAACAAAGAATACAACTAGTATTAAAGACAAACAACAACCCACAGTGACCCAAAGGGAACTGTCACATGGTGAAACTTGAAAATGAAACCTGACATTTGATGGTGTTAGCTAAAAAAAGAGAACCAACCAGCCAGACCATCTTCAACAAGCAAACAGAACATTTTCCATTCCTTTGCATACCTGCACAGACCAACGGGCTGCTTATACTTTCAATATCTGCTCTGAACACCCATTAATGTTTGGTTAGGACTTTAATGCTAGCAACTGTTAAAGCGCATTCCCGTTTCCAAAGAAAAAGTCACAGGAATATCCAATACAACATTACAGAATTTCATAGAAATTTAAGAGATTCTAATCTAATTCAATCATTTTATATTATGACTTTCAGTTCAAGGCTCGTGTTATTTAGACTATACTGTTTAGGTGATAGCATAGTATTAAAGTATTAAATGACAACAAATAGACAGTAAATTATTGCTGAAGTCCTGAAGCACTTGCATAAACCTGTAAATATCCGACTCGATAAGTCAGTGCAACATTCAGCCATTGTCATTTTAATAAAGATAAAAAAGATAAAATCAATAATATGAAACACACCTGTTGAGAGCTGACAATAAACTATAGCTACCACACCCAGTGTTTGCAGTGTTCAGGGTTCTTTCACAGATAGGAAGGTTTTTGTAACTATACTCAAATGTGAAAAAGTAATAATAACAATCCCTTCAGGTTTCATGTGTCTGCTAACAGCAAATCACTGTGCTGAATGAATCCTGTCGGCACAACATTGGATGGCCCAGTCATGGTCATATGCCCACTCCTCCCACCAGCCCCCTCTTCAGGTGGGGTAAAGACATGCCTCCCCCTGTTGGGTTGCGTTCTCTGTCAGACCCACAATTTCCCTGTCTTCCCGTTGCACTCTCTAATTGCAACCGTTGCGTCGCTGGTTTCAATTAGTCGCCCAGATGAGGTGTGTGGGAGGGTGGCGCTGACAGCAGACTGGACGAGGCCCCTGGAAACCCGAAGATGGCTACTATTTGGTGGCACCACCTTCACCAGGCCTCCCTGGCTCGTTTGAACGTGGGGATTCCGTGGAAGCATTGACTTATCCCAGATGGCTATCGGACTGATTTCAATAGAGGGCGGAAAAAAACACTAAGCCTCTATGGGTACCTAATCAAATTAGTTGTTTTTTTTTCCATCTACACAGAGGCCATCTGAAATGGCTGTTCCTCGTTATTATTATATCCCAAGGCTATGTAGAGTACTTATTCCTTACCGGAAGGGATATGATAAGATTAATATAAATTATGAAAGGATTATGAATCGACTGCCCTCTGTCACATTTCATCATTAAGGCCTGATGATGTTAAAGGGTAGGGCAAACCTCATGTCCTTTTGGCAGTTTGGACATGGCAGAGTTCATGTTGGAGAATAATAACAATTTGCATAAAAAAAAGCAAATAAAAGAATCATTAAAATCACTGGCACAGAGCCAAAGCTGTGGAAAAAAAAAAAAAAAACGTCTGTAGAGAGACACTCCCTGTTAACCAAGCTACAATTCTTCGTTATACAGAGTATGGACATCTGAGCTATTACACCACCTCTGGAGAGATGTCAAGGAGCAGGGTGCAGATATTTAATGGTCAAATTCCCGTCCCTGCCATTTAGGTTAGGCAGGACTATAATTCTGCTTATGTTAGGGTGGTAGAGTTGTCAAGAGTTTGTCTCCAACCTTACTTTTGGCCTACATACACATACAGCCAGGAGGCCAACCCAAGCCAAAGATGACCCCATCATTCTGGCTGACCAGTCCAAGCCATCCCAGACATGACGTACAGCTGCTGCTGCAGATTAGCTCTTTTCAACAGTTTTTAACAAGTGCTTACGGAGAGCAAACGCTGCAGAACGAACTGCACAGCTGTTGGAATTAAAATGAGTTTCTGCAGACAGGAAAGAACGACAACTTGTATATGGCACTTTGTACATATTTAATTACAAATATGTTTAGGCAAGTAATTACCAATATTCTTTTAAATTAATCTTTGTTTGAATAAATTAAAGTTATTTAATACTCATATTGCCAAAGGAGAAAAAAATGTGTTTTTAAATATGGTACGTCATCCAAATGAACCCTAACTTGTACACATTTCCTCTTTTAAAAACAGAATCCATTTGGAATCATGAAATCTCATTAGCGACAGACGTCGTTAACACATTTACCTGTCTTTAGTCCCCCGACACACAGCTCATAAAATGAAAAGGTATCAGTGCATCCTACAATGAGGAGATGTAAAGAGATTCATTTTGAGCAATGTGGTGGTAGTGGTGGGGGGCATCAGCAACTTTGGGAGGAGAAGCATGCATGCATTACCTGGCTCCTCCCGGGGATGCTCTGCAGTCCCCTCTTTCGACCCCCCCCCCCATACATCATAGGACAAGTGATGGGACAAATGAGATTTCAAACCTGTGGTGTGTGGGAGTATCCAGCATTGACTGGCAGTTTAGAATACTCCCACCCACCATGGGTTTTGAAGTATCATGTAGCACCAGCTTTAATTGGTCCGTTCAAGACACTCCCACCCCCCACAGATTTTGAGGCCTCATTTGTCCCATCACTGCTTAACACAGATATGGAGGCCTAGGAGGAGTAACATAGGGGTCAGTGCTTCTGAAGGGTTTAAGTCTTTAAGTGTGCCTGTAGCCTGCATTGTGTAAATAATGAAAACAGCACAATGGCGGTAGGGTTAGGTTAGGGATGTTCCTCAATTATATATTAGAAGTCCGTCCGTCCGTCCATCCATCCATCCATCCATCAAACTCACTTCTCCAAGTAGGGTAGCACTGAAGAAAAGCCCACACACACACACACACACACACACACACACACACACACACACACACACACACACACACACTCATGCAAACATGGAACCAAAGAGATGGAAGCACCTGTTTTTTTAATTCAGTTAAGTATGATCTTCTGGCAAAGTGGTTTGATCATGTGGAACAACATTTGTTAAGCCTAATTAAAAACTAAAACAGGAATTTTTGAGTGTTGAAACCTGACCGGAACGATTTTGTAAGCAAAGGGGGGGCGAAAAACTCCAGAATGCTAAAGAAAATTCTTCGTTACACAAATGAGAACATTTCAATTAAGTGTAAATGGCTAGCTATCAGTATCTGCACAATATATTAGCACAATCATGCAGCTAATCCTAGACTAATCAGCTAAATTAATCATGCAACTACCTAAAGTTAAAATTAGCTAACTAAAATATATCCAGCAACTATCTTTAGCAAATTCACCAATGGGTAACAGTAAGGCTGTTCGTAATATACTAAGTTTTCCTCTTGCCTTTTTCACTCTTGGTGTTTGGAATGGCTCCATACAGCAAGGCAGTACATCCAGAGATGAGTCGAACCAGTCCATTAGGTTCTGAGCAACTCCAACACCAGCTGATGGGATCCCTCCTCTTTGGGGTTACCCTCTCGATAACCACGAGAACGTCTGTAAATACCAGCACTTTGTCAGTAAACACAACACAAGGCGTAAATGGAACTCAAGCGCCACGAGGAATGTGTGTAACACATCTTTTTTGTTTGAGGAAAAGAAGTAAACACCCAAGCTTGAGATGGTAAAAAACAAAACAAGAAAACAGGAGATAATTAATCAATAATGTAGTGGGGTTCATCAAGAGGGCAGCAGGAAGTTCAGAGGGAGAGGCTTAACCACCAAAGCAGCAAAGACCACCGTTACCTTATGCAGCTCTGGTGTCTCACAAAACACCATGATAGGGTCAATGAAACCTCCAGTGAGACATCGATCATCCTCACATCAAAGTCACCACTGCAAATCCACACTCCTTTCAGACGGCAGTGGTATCGATACCAACGTTTCCTCGAAGGAGCGGCTTGCTTGACTGTAGCATCAGAGCACGGAGGTTCTGTCCATGAGAGGAAATGAATGCCCTGCCCGCCTTAACCACACACACACACACACACACACACACACACACACACACACATTTTTGTAGGGGTTCACGCCAGGCTCTGACACGCTTGTGCCCATCTCCAAAAAAAAACCTTAAACAACATTGAGTCAGCACTGCTTTGACTCGACCCGCATTACCCTATGTGAGCGTTAAACGGTGAATGGAAATACAACATTGACAAACAACATGTTCCTTTCTCAGGGAGTAAAAAAAAAAAACAGCCCCCCCCCAGTGTCTAGCTTTAAGTAGCATGATGGAGTATTTTGGTTCAAGTTCCACTGTGGCTTCCGGCTCTGTTGCGGTCTTGGTTTTACTGCCAACTTCCCGTGTTGGCCCTGACGTAGTCGCTCGCTGAATTAGAATAAACTCTTTCCACACAGGGCCCCGTGATATCAGGCCCTCTTCCCTTTACTTTCATTAGTGACTGGAAAGAAGGATAAAAATCCCCTCCATTTAATCAAAGACTGGGACCTTTTCACCTCGCACCACAGCATTATGGGTAAGGAATTTTGACTTTGGTTGTTATGGAAGATGCTCTGAGGGAAATGTATCTTGTTTTTTTTCCTTTTGCATAGAAATCAGCTTGGTTAAACTCATTTACAGTATGAGGGAAAACTTTTTGTAATGAAGATTTAAAATGTGCGGGGGTTCAACTCAAAGTCATTACAGTTCTGGGTAGTTCTCATAAACACTGCACTTGATGCCTGACAGGTAGAAAGGAGCAACACCATTCTTAATCACAGATAAATACATACATATTTATTAATACCTTGTTCCACTGGGTCTTTAGTGGAGCTGACTTCAAGAACAGGCAAACATACATTGACATCATCACAGACCAGCCAGCAGGATTAAATATTTGGGAATTTTCATTTCTCTTTACTGGAAGTTAAATCAAAATGCAATATTGACATGCAAGTAGACCCACACACAAATATAATTTAATTATGTCCTCATGGTTTATAGACTTTTTGCATGGTATCACACATACTTGGTTCAATCATTTATAGGTTTTGGGACCTGACACTCCTCCTCTGTTACTGCATTAAAGTCACAATAAGACAGTATAACACACAAGACTGGTAGATATCACAACTTTGGGACTGAAGGTAAAACTGCATTTCAGTTCTTGGGTTCAACAGAAATATGCCAAATCCAGGGGTCTGCAGCACCAGTTCAGGCACTATGGGCAGCCCTGATATCTTACAGCTAAGTTAACTTTAGTTTTAATTTTCCATTACGAAACCCAAATGCCTGTTTCTGGTGACTGATGGTTTTGAACATTTTGCCACCGAAAGGGCGTGTTTACCATAGCTGCAGAAAGAATCAGGCCTCACTGAGGGGATCATCCTGGAGTTAACCCAGTGTTACATCAGGCACACCAACAGCAACCTCACCAAAACAAAAAAAGCCATGTTTTGGACAGCCAGTAAAATCCTGAATAAATCCAAGCTTCCCGTTGATGATGAATATCTATTAAAGAAACACCCTTACTCAATTCTAGCTGAACCTTAATTCCTATTATCTGAACATAAACCTCCTGGAGAAAAACACACATTAAAGCACATTTACCGCACAGGAAAAAGATTTAGGGGACTTAAGAGGAGCTCAGTAAACATGCCTTAATAATAATAGTGGGGAAAATGTTTCTCTAGCAGAAACAAACACCTAATCTACCCTTCAGATGGCACGATCCAGTAGACAGTTGGCCAAGTCGTACCCCTGCTGTTGCTGGATCCCTGCCAGAGGTCAGAGGTCACGGACGGCGCTCCCAGCCCAGTAGATGCTCTGTTACTCCCTGCTGTTCCGGCTGAGGAACTGCACGGCGGCTAAGGGGCTCCCCAGGCCGAACCTCTTGACAAATGCCTCCGGGTCCCAGCTACCTAGAACGGCACATGTGGCGTTGTGTGAGAGACCAGCAGCATCGGCCCACGCCAGGGATCTCGGCAACCGGCGGAAAGCAGGCAATGCCGCAAGCTGTTTTTTCGGACACTAAACAGTTTGGGGCAGGTGACGGGTACCCAGTGTTCCCCAAATGCACCCCCCACCCCATTCTTAGCAGTCACTTTTTTTTTTCTCTTCCCAAAGAAACAGAGATGCAAGATTGAAGCACGTGGCACCGGGAGGTGAGTCACAGAGAACAGCGCTGCTGAAAATAAAACATGTTGCCGTAGCACTGGGGGTGGGCGCACAAGGACGTTTTGGCAACGGGAAGACTATTCGATTGCCTGGACTGGTTTTTTTTTTTTCTTCCCTTTTTTCAAAAAAAACACCCGACGGCCGCCCGGCTGGTATGACAATATCCCTTCGTGGATTTTTGACAACCCCCCCATTCCCTGCCCCCCCCCCCCCAAGCACAGAAATCTGAATTAGAAATCCAAGGCGACGAAAGGATTTTATTTTCTTCTAGCTGTTGAAAATGAACTTTTTTCCTCGGTAAACAAAGCTTCGTGGGCTGTGGAAGGAGGAGAGTCTTGGCCTGCTCTGTGATGGTAATGACGGCTATTTTTAAGTCTTATGAGCAGAGCACATTTCTTAACGCCTGGACCTGCTGCAACAGTATCTCCTCTACTTGCAGATAAAAACCCAGGGGGCCATTCTGACCCAGGTGAAGAGAGTTTAGAATGCTACTCGTAAAAAAAAAAAAAAAATAGACACGAGGACATAGGACACAGAAATTTATGTAACACGCGCTGGACCTGGGTGAATTCTGAATAAGGAAGCGATAAAAGAGAAATGGGATGTGAGGGTGAAAAAGTAAATGTGACAGAAATTGTGAACAAACAAATCAGCAAACAAGCAAAAGAAGGCGGGCGGCAGATTCATCGGCAGCGAGGGAAACCCCACTCACTTCAAAGCTGCATGGCTGACCACATCCTGGAAGGAGCATGCTCATACTATTCTGTGTGTGTGTGCAAGAGAGTGACAGAGAGATAGAGTGCTGGCCTGAGAACGCAACAAACATTAGGGGACGTCGGAATGCTCCAAGGTGTCAAAGTCGCTCGCACAGGCGTATTCCTCCACTCGCGTCCCGTCTTGTGGTGGCCTGAGGGACCAAAGTGTCCTCTTTCTGCGTATCGGGTGCATCACGCACACACATATCGGGCACAGCCATGCAGGAGACCCTCGGGACCCAAGTCTTTATTTCTTCTGCATCTCCATTAACACGGAGGCAGGCTTCAGGTGTGGGGGGGGGGTCCCAATAACCTGAGGATCTGGGAAGTAACCTGCCAAGCAGCCGTAATCCCATAGGATGATAAGCAGATTAAAGCAGCACCACAGTTAACCGTTTCCCAATTATTAGTTCCCTAATAACGGGACAGTCATCTGAAACACGAGACTCACCGAAAACATTTCTTCATCCTGAAATCCATTAACAAAAATGAATACCGATATGCAATCAATACTATTTTTGATATATTGAATCACTTTGCCCCCCCCCCACCAGGATAAGCAGGTAAAATATGGATGATTTTTCCTTTTAAATGATCTCTCTATCATACACACAATATAATACAAAAAAATTGAATTTCAGACTTTTACAACCAATTGGCATCAATTGGCTCAAATTAAAGGTATGCTCTTATAATTCCCAAAAAGTGTGGCAACCTTTGGAGTCCTACAGGCTCTTTAACTGCGCAGCTAAGCAAAGCCATGCAGGTATCAGAGATGGCCATAGATGACAGTGAGGGCAGCCACTTCACCGTGCCGATCCAGAACTCAGGACCGATTGGGTAAAGTTTACCTCAGCAGTGGCAACAAAATCATTGGCCCACAAGGACTTTCCATCATTTTTGGGAGGAAACTCCCTGGAAATATATTACTCGATTTTACCTGGTATTTTATTCATGAAGGTAAATTTATCAACCGGTTTCAGCAATGGTAACATGAACACAGAACAAACAAATGGCACAGGACCCCACACTGGAGCGATGTCCGCTCAAGCACTGATTAGGACACCAGTGGATGTTAATGTAGTGGCTGGGCGGAGCACGCCGGGTCTGTACAAGCTGTTGTTTACACACTGTCCCTTCCCTGCTTAGCTGCAGGTGTGAGTGTATGAGCAGCTGGAGGAGAGCACGTGACCACTGCCTGTGTGTGGGGGGGCGATTATTGAGTGAGGGTAATGGAGTTCAGTGACCCACTGTTATGAGGTGACAAGGTCTACTAGGCCTTTAGTGACCCATTGTGCCCCCAAGGGAGCTCCACCACCGCCTCTGCCCATCTAGACCCCAGATTACTACCCATAGTTGAAAGGGCACCACCACTCTGTCTCCAGGTGCTCAGGCTGGCCGTCATTGACACGCCCACTTTGTGTCCAACTGCAGTAACACGAAAGTGATCTCGACCAGACTGCTGGGAGACTGAGACTTCAAACTTCCTGCGGCTTCACCGTTCAGCAGCTCTGAGGCAAACACACAGGAAAATTCCAAAAACCGAGAGTATCCTGTGAGTGCGGACTCCAGGCAAAGCGGAGTTTCCCGGCTCGGATCAACTGCACCTGCGAGCTACAGGCCCTATCTGCCTTGTGCCTCACTTGCCTTGAGCAGTTAGCAGAACCACACGTGCCAATGTGTCATGTCTGTGGCAGCCAGGCTGGAGAGGGGTGACCGGCCATACGTCTCCCGTTTGAGATGGAGTGACTCCTGACTCCCCACCTCGGTGGTCCAGCCTGGGTGACACTGCATCATGCTCTCTCTCTCGTGACTCAGGAAGCGAAAGGCCTGGCTGTTGGCAGAGTTCACGACGAGCAGGCTGCTGTGGGGGTGGCTCTCTCAGCCTTTTAAACCAATGTGGAACCTCCCCCGCCGCCCCCGTGTTTGTTTGCTCGCGGCATGGTGGCAGACCTCGTATGCCCTCGCCGGGCCGGTGTTCAGCAGTGTGACCTTTAGGCACACGGTCTCGACGGGGGGGTTTCTTCTGTTGTGTCAGATATGACTCATCACAACATCGCCGACCGCAGAAGCGTCCTGAGCTGCTGCCTGCTAACAAAGGCTGCGCTCCCACGTAGCATCTGCAAAGTCACTTGCCACGTCCCTGCAGTTGGGGACGGTCCTCTCGGTTGCCAACCCAGGCTCAGGCGCAGCTGTCCAACACATTGCTGTCATTGCTCAGGTAGGGTTATACCACTTTAGCCTAATGGTTACCGTCTCTTCCTCCATCAGGTATCCCTAACCCCCCCCAGCTCGCCCGGCCCTCCACCGGCCTGGCTCCCGGCAGCGTGGGCCCTCTGATTAATGGCTGAGGCCGTGGGTGGGTGGGAGACGCTGGGCTGCCCATTACTGCGCAGCAGCGTTGCAAATGGCTTCAATTACTAGTGGGAGCATCGGTGTGCTGAGCCGGCATTATTGGTGCTGGGTTGGGGCATCTCGCCCCCAGGAAGGACCAGACTCTTCTGCTCTCGTCTTACACGCACCTGTCCCCAGGCCCCTTACTGAAAAGCCACCCTCATCACCAAGACTGAAACAGTGCATACTTCACTGTTTCATGGCCTCTTGCTGTCCACCAGGCTTTAAATACAGAAACGTGTAACAAATCCTTCCACATTTCTTCTGTAAGCCAGGAATCCTTTACCAGCAAGCAGAGGGCTGGGGACACTTCAGATGGGAAGGGAGGCCCATTGCAGGCCAGGCCACACACACAGAAGACCCTCACAGACATACAGACACACACACACAGAAGACCCTCACAGACATACAGACACACACACACAGAAGACCCTCACAGACATACAATGACACTGAAACACAAACACACGCACAGTTGCACACGCACTTACAGACAGTCAGACAGACACACAATAAGAGCAATTAGGAGTCACAGCAGCGTAGACACACATGACTCTTGGATCACTGCTCATGCACTGACCCAGGACAGAAGAAAACTTTGTGTTTCTCTCACACCAGAAGAGCCAAACTCTGAGTCTTTGCAGAAATCCTGCTGGTCCGGAGGTGCCTTTGAAGTCTAAATGCTTCAGACTTCAGCTGAACCTTTTTTGCCTTCACGTTTTGAAGAGGGCTCACCTCTCCTTCAACTGCATCTTTGCCAGCTGTTTTTTTTTTTATCTTCACAATAACAAATTGAGCTGTTTGGAAAATGCATTTAATGGACTGTTTGCTCACTTGTGCCATTGAAGATGAGTTATTACTGAAATCCTTCTCTGAACGGTGCTCAATATGCTGGTACAGTTTCTGTAGTCGACGGTCTAACAGAAAGCGGGTACAGCTAATTATGTGGCTGATACTTGTAAAGGTCACTGGCTCGGCGCTATGAAGTTATGCTATGATGCTAAATGTTACAGCGGAAATTTAAGAGTGTATGTTGCATTCTCATTTCAGACCCTTAAACGTCTGTAGTACCCCAATTAGAGGTTTAAAATGATCTGTTGTACCTTCTTTAGACAGTCTTGGAGAGGTCTGCTGTACCCAAGTTAACCTTAGAGCAGTCTGTTGTACCCTCATTACACAGCCTCAGAGCGATCTGTTGAGACCCTCGCCACAGCTCCAGAGAGAAGAGAGACATTAGTGCTGTGCCGTCACCTCTCCTTTGGCAGTGCTGCTCAGAGGCACAGGCTATGCCAGCTGGCAGCACGTTCCGTCCCTCGGACATGCCCACGCCTGCCCTCGCCGCCCGCCCCTGTCCCCGCGGGCTGGCCGAGGGGGCAAACGCGGGGGATTCCCTGTCACAGACCTCCCGCGGGGAGCCAGCTGCCCCGGTCAATCTGTGGGGCTGTCCCACACTCATGCTCTCAGGCCTGGAGCTAGCCTTCGAGTTTCTCTCTCGGCAAAGCGATGAATCACCCATGCCGTGGTGCCACCCCTGGCTGTGGTCATTAATTCTTTCATTGATTAAAAAAAAAACAAAACAGCAAATTGGTAGCATCAATATCGAGTCGAGGACTGCTAGAAGTGAATGAGATGATCAGGAGAGTCCCTGGCTTGGTGGCTCCTCTCCTGCAAGCAGACCAGCTAACATCATCAACCAGGAGAAACCCTCACTTGCTTCAGGGTGGGTCAGTGAGCAGGACAGGGGGGCAGGACTTCCTTGCCACCCTGACTGTGAGGTGTGCCTCGAAACAGGCCCCAGTGGCGACAGCATGGATGATATGGATAGATGCGGAGCAAAGGCTGTTTGTTTGTGATTATCAGCAAAGCATTTCTTCCATTTCACTAAAACAGTCACAAAACTCTAACACTGGCGGTCGCAAAGCCTCATGTAACCTTAATTTCACCTCTAAGAGAGGAGTTAATGTGATCTCCTTTAGAGGAGGTAAAAGCTAAGGAGGTCTAAAGCTCTGAGACTCCAGATTTACAAAGGATTTAGTAATGGTTAAACCCACACCTGCTGATTATCCTGTGCTGGTTATCTCATCTCCTTACCATCTTTCCTTGCACTCCTTTCCTTCGGCTTGCTACCAGATTCAGCTGGCACATCGGTAGAATGTCCTCCCAGACAATATCTAGCGGCACGCTGACCGAGAGGCAACTCGGATCACGGTTCCACACACACGGGTCACGGCGAGTGTGTTGCAGTGCCTCAGACTCCAGATAATTGCCTGTTTAATATGAATGAGGGATTTACATTACATCGCTGGCTCTGCGTTGTTAACTGTAATGTTTCCTATTATGCGGGCGATTATGCCACTAACAGAGAACCTTTCTCACCTGAACCAGAACGCATCACAACGGGCATCGGTAACGCAAAGGACTGAGCCACTTCGGAATCAGACCCACTGTGAATCCAAGTGGCTAACGCGATGGTAGGTGTGTCACGTGGAAAGAGGGAGAACACGGAAACAGCTGGCATCCATAACAACGAACGGAAAGAGCCTTCTGCCAATGAGAGCAGAACTAATTCAATGCGGAAATATTTGAGATCTAAACTGATTTTGACATTTCACACTTTTCTTCACATCTGCAAGATTTTCAGGTAAATCTCCCCGAATTCTTGCACAGAGCAGGTAATTCCGTTTTCAGAGGCTGGGCTTCGAAGGAACCTCAGCCTAAGGCAGTGAGGTCAGACAGACTGCTGACAAAGCCGCCCCTGGGCTTCAGACGCCGTGGAGCCTGGAAGCTCATCTCATCCGGGGCAGTGGTGGCTGAGGTCTCAGCATATGCTGAGCCCACCTGTGATGCGGCACCATTGTACTGACAGGATCAGGGTTCACGCGGTATGAGGCAGTCCCACCCCTGTGTCTTGCTGCATGTCTGGAAACCTGCTCACACCAGCTGACGTAAGACACCCCAACTGCCAACAAATACGTGGCCCCTTTAAGAACCAGCAACCATAGCTGGCCCACCGACCTCGGTTAAGACCAGGCCGCCCTATCGCTAAACCTCCCGACTGCTGTCAGACATCCAGCACGCCCCTCTCCCCGAGGCCAGGCAGCGGGACGGTCGGGGCCCTTTAATGAGGATGAGGGCGCTGTGGGTTTGCGTGGGCACGTAGGGCTTCGAGGTTGACCCGGTTAACACGGGCTCTACCACACGCGCACACTGAATCACTAACTTCATTAGCATTTCCCTTATTAGGTTCAGGCACTTTGGGAAAATAGTCTTCGGAAACCGGCTTGAGATGCCTTGATTAAGCAGCCGCAATTACGCGAGTAGCTGGTGATGTCCCTTACTGGAAACACTAAAGAGGTGAGAGCAGCTGAGAGTGGCAATAAAGCCTGGGATTCAGCCCTGCATCTGCAGCACTGAGGGCTAGTCCGCTCTGAGGCACTGAGGGGCAGTCCGCTCTCATGGTGAGGCACTGAGGGCCAGTCCGCTCTGAGGCACCGAGGGCTGGCTCGCTCTCCCTCGAAGGCACCGAAGCCCTGCTAGATTGGCAGTTTCCAACTAGAAGGTTCCGGTGGCTCAGGTGTGTCAAAACGGTTTGTTTCTATATGCCTGCGATTATTTATATATTTCTTTGTTTCTACACCTGCGGGGAGCCGAGCAGAACGTAAGCAGTAAGTGCGTGGGGGAACTAAGGTGCGTGCTGTGGACGGGGGCTGCGCTCAGCGTGCGTGTGCAGGGGCCAGGCCGGTGCTGGTACCCAGTGAGGAAGCCTCCTTGGGTTCGAGGCCCAGGGTTCTGGTGCTCTGCTGCTCGAAGATCATGAACTGGTAGCGGTGTAGACCGGTGCCCATGGGTGGGGTTGGGCGTCGATACTCTGGGGAAGAGACAATGAAATCTTTAGTCAGCTTGAGGAAATAATCGTAAGGGTTAAAAAGGCAGCATGCAGAGAGTAAATCCACATAACATCAGAAGCAGACTGCAAACAATCTACTATTTCCAAATTCTCATCCCAAACTTCTGTCTGTCTCAAAAAGTCACTCAACTGTTAACATTTTGATTAAAAAAAGACCTTCATTGAAACTCTGAGGTGAATCCTGACAGTCAGTGTGGCTTCATTTATAATTTAATAGCTTATATAATTCATTAATTCATCATTGATTGTGTTGCATGCCCCTGCGATGTGCTAGACATGTGAATACTTAGTTTCACTAAATGTAAAAACATAATTCCCTCACTTTGGCCCAGGTGTCATGGAGACTGTGAGGGAAACCTGCAGGACAACAGGCCCCTAAATAAAGGTTAACCTGAGAGGTTAGGGCAAGAGAAGGGGAGCCTGCCTGTCATTATCACTCCCCACCAGGAGGGGGAGTCGCATTTTTGGTACAGGTAGCAGATCGGTCCGAATTGGGCCTCCCCGGATGAATGGTGTCACATGACCCAGGGAAATGGAAGGGGTGAACCATCAGAGATATGCAGAGCTGCATTTTGCGGCAGCATTATGGTATTCTGTTATCGCGACACATGACAGCTCAGGTAAGTTGCTTATGGAGCCTTATCCATATCTACACTTTGCATTAAAAAAAAAAATTAGAGACAGTATGACGAGCATCCTTCTAGGTGTAGAATCCCATTAACACCCACACAAAACAAACAAACAACCCAAAGAAACCGCAAACAAACAAAAACAAACAAAAACAAACGACGGGACAAGCACAGTTCTTACCTGATAAGACTGAGCCTTTGACTTCCCCTTTCTTCAGGTCACTGCCCTGTGGGTTCAAAGGACACGGTAATCAGTTCCCAGGGCCTGCCATGTATTACATGTGACAAGTGCCACCCCCGGGGTACACCGTGTACCAGTGCATCACGATGACAGCGAGGCCGCGGGGAGACATGGTGGGGGGGTAAAATACACATGTTGCCTAAGACCTGGAAAGCCAGGATTAGCTGGAGCGGCACTTAAGAGACAACACAGTGGGTTCCAGCCTGGAGCCGGATTCAGGCTTACGGGTGTGAAAAACTCCATCCCTGTGGGACCCATGCTGTTTAATATCTCGTGACAAAAGACAATACCCACTCAAAACTGAGCCTGCCATTGGATTTCAGAATGGAAAATTCCTATTTTATTAATTGTATATGAAATCCTGGTTGCCTAGGAACAGGGATGGCAATCGGGATGAAGATGAGCCGAAATAAGCGCTTATTTTTAATTTATTTTTCTTCTCAGGACATTCCATCTCATGTCACGATAAAGCCCATCTGCTTAAAGCCTTCGCGGACAGGGACTGTATGCAGCTCCACAGAAAGCCTGCTTTATAAACACGATTATTCACCGGCGTGAGCTCGCACGCGTGTGCATGTGTGGGAGGGATGATCCGCTCCTTCTCCATTGCAAAAGTGCTCAGAACCCACTCTTGCGGTGAGACTGGAAGTCCCCCGAAAAAAGCCAAACGCTGCCAAGCGAAAACCGCAGCATAGGAAGACAATGTCAGATGTGCCCATTGCGGCAACATCAGTGTCCCGCACCTCAAGGCCCAGTTTGACACACGCACGCTCCCCCTAAAGGCCGTCGCTGGAACTGCGTACAGAATGGGGGTACATCACTGACTGTTTCTGATGAAAACCAGGTTCTAAGCTATGAAATAAGAAACATGAAGACAACACAGATATACACACACACTCACACACACACTGCCATTCATTCCTGTTTTTTGGTTTTCAGTTTTCTTCGTGTCAGAGGCTTTCATTGAGAAGTGCTCAAGGATGACTAGAAGCTGAATAATCTATACTGATGGACCTAAATTGGTGCGTAACATATTTCCATAACAACTGTTGGAAGAAATTCTCTGAGCAACAGAAAGACATCCTGGCTGATGGTCTGACTCAGGATACACTATAAAATTCAGCTGCTGCTCATGCCATCTACTGTCTACCTGCACATTTTCATCATCTCATCCACACACCCTGCCCCAGGTCGTCACGCGACGTGCCAAAGGCAGACGTATGTTTGGTAAAATTACTTTTTTTTTTGCTAATTTTTGGACAGTTAAGCAATGATCAAGCAGTCATGGGTAACCCAGTACCATTGGTACCGTCTCGAAAGGGTCGACGTCCATCATTTTGTTTGCCTCAAATAAGCACTGCAGCCAGCTCATAAGCCCGACTGTCCTGTGAGAATCGTCAGATATGCACATTACTTATTAGCTGAGAAAAGAATTCACACTTCAAGCTTCAGGTAAATCTATTAAAAGACAATAGATTCTCATCACATTTAATTTCCACAGTAATATCAACAGAGAAATCTGACAGGATATCAGAGAGGCTTGTACAAACATCCAATCTTAGTAAAACTTCCCCATCTCAACCTGACCTATCAAGTCTTTGGGGAGGAACATGATCTTGTATAACTTTATATATAATGGACTTCCAGAAGAGATTCAAGTGTCATAAATTTGTACGTAAATAGGAGACACAGACAAGCACAAATATGACAGAAACCTGGAGTTTGATGCAATGCATAAAAGGCAAAATGGACTACACATACTAATGTAATGTGTGTTAAGATCATGATTTATTTTGTGCTGATATCATTTGCACAAAAACAATAAACAATAAAACAGCAATGAACAGCGTGTGAACGTACATATGACCCAGCGGCAAATGCTCTGGAAAGGAATGCTGGGCCGTTAAACCTGACGTCAAGAAGACAAAGTTGTCCTGATGCCTCGTCTCAGAATCACACGGGTTCTGTCTTCCGCAATCCGACTGTCAAAATTTTCTGCATAAACGAGTGTGTCTTCCCATCGAAGCCAGCGACGCCTGCATTAGAGGTCTCCAAACAGACACATTTTCGCTGGGGCAATTTTGAGACGCCACGCTTTCATTCCGCTTCCCGATGCCACACTGTCTCAACTTCGTTTCCCCGTACAACAGTAGGGCTTACATCAATGCGCTGTCACTTACTCTCCTATTGACCACTTGGTCTAATACTCAACCTCCCCGGCTGTTCCGTCACGCTGAAGTGAACCCACAGAAAGGCCAAACAGAGCCACGACACCCAACTTGTGGCTCCGTTTGAGGAGAGAAGAGGAGACCACACAACTGTTACCGCATCAGAAGAGCCTGCTCTCTCCTCGTACCAATACAACAGGCCTAAGGTGCTTCCAGGAGTCCAGAGAAAAAATATACTCAGAGCAATAGCTGAAGTTGAAATGGGGAAAATGTTACATTCTCAAATCCCAACAAACAGAGAAGCTGAAGGCTGTTAGTTTAAGGAGGGGGCCTGCTGTTTTACCTTTGAACGAGGCCATCACCTCGAATTGCTCCAGTGAAAAAATAACCAGCTATATGGAAAAGAGCCTCCTGGGGTGGTGGAGGTCAGAAGAGCTTGGAGAGCCATGGGCCATGCTGGGTTCTTTTTTCATTCCAGCTGAGCTCTTAATTAACCAGCCACGGCTTAAGATGCTCACTGAATTCATTACCTGGTTCAAATCGCAAAGTGAACACGTCAGTTTACAACTGCAGCTGTTTCCCAACATTTAAGGCATAATGGGTATGCAGATAAATAAATATTGTGGTATCTATTTGTCCAGATAATCAATGGTTACTTATTATCCCTAGCACTAACCTGATTAATTAGCTTAAGAACTCCATCCATCCATCCATCCATCCATCCATCCATCCATCCATCCATCCATCTTCCTACCACTAATCCTGGTCATGGGCACAACGGGGCCTGGAACCTATCCCAGGCAGCATAAGGCACAAGGCTGGGGTACACCCTGGATAGGATGCCAGTCCATCACAGGGCACAAGGCTGGGG